>CM039127.1:34782585-35382585 GCA_022036555.1 Microstegium vimineum
GGCGAGCTCGGCGACGACGCTGCTCGGCAATGGCGCGGCTGCTGCGCTTTCTTGCGCGAAGCGGAGAAGAGAGGGAGAGAGCGAGAGCGAGTGTGCGACTGGTCGCGAGGTGGAGTGTGCGGCTCGCTAAGGACGCGGCCGGCGTGGGCATTTCGCCGGTGTACGGCTGCCACGCGGCGCAAGATGCCTGACATGGTTGGCCACGACCGGACGACACGCTCTGCCTCTGCATTCGAAAACGCCATCAGGCCGACTGACAACGTGTTTTGCAACACAATTAACTCTCTAATCCTCGCGTCTTAGCTTCAACCAATTACATCAGTGCATAAAGCTATAGCCCGACTACAACTTTGGTGTACTTGGTTTGAACTGAAACGGTTTGGATTTCAAACTATAAGCATTCAAACATAGCAACATTCAAACTGAAAGTCACTTAGGACTTAGGCGATTTCAGAGCACTAAAACAGCCCCCAAATCAGCCTTGATTGGCTAATTATGGTATTTTAGGATCCAAATCACCTCAAGGTGGTTAAACAAAGTTTGTGTAGAATTAAAAACTCTATAACTTTGCTTAAGCCCACTTTGTCAAACAAGATCATTAACAAAGTCAAGTTGTTAAATCAAGCAAAAGGGGTTCCTAGGGTCAACATAGGAGCTTAAACCCTAGAAGCCTAATTTGACTTGATCATGAACATAGACATGGTTCCATTTTCATCCCTAAGCACTTATAGATGGTCATTAGTGATCAAAACATCAAGCACTTGGTTATACAAGTATAGTTCATTTAAAGCTAAGTGTAGGTTAACACACACATATGAAAAACAAGGTGATCACTTAAGGTTATCATTTCATATGATCATTGAAATGCATGAATGCAATGATGCTTGTGCTCATGCTCATGAAATGATATGCAAATGCAAGCTTAACACCTAGGGTGTTACAACCCTTCTCCCCTTACAAAAATCTCGTCCCGAGATTTGCAAGGCTTACCATTTTTTATAGAAGGCAGGGTAGACTTCCTTAAGGTAGTCTTCTCGTTCCCATGTAGCATCTCATTCACTTTGATTGTTCCACATTATTTTGTAAAACTTAACAACTTTGTTTCGAGTTACTCTTTCTTTGGTGTCCATGAGTTGGACTGGCTTTTCCTCAAAAGACAAGTCCGACTGTAACTTCAGACCAGAAGGTTCGATATGTTCCTCGGGAACTCTCAAACACTTCTTAAGCTGGGATACATGGAAGACATTGAAGATAGCCCTCATCTCTGGTGGTAACAACAGCTTATAGGCTACTCTTCCACTCTTTTGATGATCTGGTATGGTCCCACATACCTTGGAGCAAGTTTCCTCTTAACTCCAAACCTTTGTACTCCCTTCATAGGTGATACTTTCAAGTATACATAGTCACCCACTTCGAACTCAAGCGGTCTTCTTCTCTTGTCAGCATAGCTTTTCTGTCTTGACTGAGCTGCACGCATATGTTCTTGTATGGTTCTAACTTTATCTTCAGCTTCCGCACAAAGTCGATACGTAGATCTTTTTTTCTTAGGTTCAACCCAATTGAGAGTTGTCCGCACCTTCCTGATAAAGCCGTGTGTTTTGGTTCAAAGATCCCCTTGTGGTCCCCAAAGTTCGGTTACGAAAAGTATTCTTGATGAAACTCCAACTTCTCGATTGCCCATCCTTTCGGAAGCAAAAAAAATTTACCAGGTTTTAAAAATATTTTTTGGTAAACCCAAAGAAAAGATTAAAATGGGTTGTAGCAAAATGCGTACTTGTCAAAGGAAAAGGGGGTTGTTTGAAACCGGGGGTCAACTTAAACCTTTACCGTTCCAGTTGGAAAGGGAAGATATTAGCTGGACTTTGTGGTGGGTTTCCCAGAACCCCAAAGGCTTACGATTTATTGGGTTTATTGTTGATATATTACCGAGGCCACTTTTTCCCAGTAGATTTTATCCTGTAAAAGGGTATCCCTCAGTTTTTTTTAAAAAAAGGTTCGTAAGTTGCTGGTATTCCCAAGCCATTGTCTGGGATCGGTCCCAGTTTGTCTGGGCCTTCTGGGGCATTTATGAATCTTGGGTACAAAACTTTTGTATAGTCCCGCTTTCACCCTCAGACTAAGGGTCAAACGGAGCGGGGAAATCAGATACTTAAAGATTGTTGCAGTGCTTGTGCTTAATTTTTCGAAAAGTGGGTGAATGTCTACCTTTGGCAGAGTTCTTTTTACCATAATAGTCCAGAGAGCAAAAAAATGTTCCCATTTGAAGCTTTGTATGGTCGATTGCAGAACTCCCCTTAATTGGCCGGAACCCAGAGAGCAAGATTTTCTTTGGGGTTGACTTAGTTAAGGAAGCTAAAGATAAAGCAAAATTTTCGCAAAAAATCTTGATGTCTCAATCTCGGAGAAAAAAGCTCCGGACAAAAGGCGAAGGCCTTTAATTTGCAAAAGGGGGATCATGTGTTTAAGGTCTCCCTATAAAAGGTATCACTGGGTTTGGAGTAAAGGGGGAAAGTTGCCCCTCGCTATGTCGGCCCTTTCCGTTTGGATCGCTTTGGGCTGGTGGTTATATTTTGGGGTTGCCTGAAATTTTCGGCAGTGCATGATGTGTTTCACGTTCCCGTTGAAGAATGTCTTTAGTTAAGGATATGATCATTGAGTTAAAGGAGTCAGTTAGCCCTGTGTGACATACTCCGTTTTCCCTATAAAGGGTTTCTTGAGCAGAAAGATTTGGGTTACTCGTGAAAGACCTAAAGTTCTCCCAAAGTTCGGGGAACGAGCACTCAGAAGAAAAAAGTATTTGGGGAACGAAAGTTTCTTTTAGGAATTTCCAAGTTTATGCTTCTTAGTTTAAAATGCTTTGAAACCCGGGTCATAGTTGTTATAGAAAACATGAAAAAAAAAGGTTCTTGCACATTTCCTTTTCCGTTATTTTGTTTACATCCTAAATTGGGAGAGATTTTTTAAAGGGGGGAAGGGTTGTAACCCCCTGGTGTTTAACTTAATTAAAACTGTCCATGTATCTATGCATGAGCACATCCCTTTTTGGGAAAACCCTGTTATGCTTGAACTAAAATAATTTTAAATTTTTTTTGGGGCTTAACTAAGGTATGAATGCTTGTTATGAATTCATTTAAAAATTTTTAAATCTTTATTCCAACCCTTTCAAACTATACATGGTTTTCAAAAAATCTAAAAAAAAATTTGCTTATTTGTTAAAGTAAAGTTGTGAGCTTTGTTTCAATTTGAAAAGTCGTTTTTTGGAGTTTTTTAAGTTTTATTAAAAAATCTTGACAATTGAGAAGGGGTAATTCTTTTTGAAAGGTTTCAAATTCAAATGTTTTTTCAAAAAACTAAGCAAAATTTTGAAAATGTGTATTGAAAAACTTTTTGGATCATGAAATTATGAGAAAATTTTTTGGTGTTTTGAGTTTTTTCATGAAAACCCCGGGGAAATAGGAAGTATTTTGAAAAAGGGTACCGGGGCATTTCGTCTTTTTCCTTGGGTTGCATGGCCCCATGGCCATGGCCCCCGACCTTGGGGGCCCAGCTGCGTGCATCCGCGCGCCCCGGGCCCGAAACGCGCGCCCATTGCCCGTTCCCCCCTTCAAAACGGACGCGACCCCTCTTTCCCTCTTTTTTCACGCTGCTCTCCGTCTGCACACGTCGCCCGGCCCCCATCCACGCCGAGAGCTCGCGCGAGTCTTTTGCCACGCAAAGCCCCCAAAATCGGCGCCGTCAGTTGCCTTGACCTCGCCGCAACCCCCGCCGTTTGCCCCAACGTGAATCGCGTCCTGGCCCCGGGGGACCGCCTACTTCCCAACCAATTTGTAGCGTCCAAAAAACGGTTGCTAAAATAATTTTTAAAAGTCCAATATTGATCGGTATAAATTTTTAATGATCACGGTGCTAATTTTAATTATATAAATTAAATCGGTCGTTTCCTTTTCCCCTCTTCGATCGGTTTTAAAGACACCTATTAATTTCGACTATCGGTCGGCAGCCCTTTTTCTTTTTAGCGTGGCCCCCCCCCAAATTGCATTTTGTAACAACCAAAACCCCTAATATCCCCACACGCAAACAACCCTTTCGCCGCCGCACCCCGCGCACTGCGCGTTGGGGGTCCTCGAGAGCCTTTCTGCACCCCCCGGCGCTCGGCCCCAAAGGGTAAGTTAGTTCCCGCCGCCGCGGTCCCCGCCCCCTTTTCCCGCCGCCGTTTTCGCCGTCCCCCTTTCCCCGCCGTTGCGGCCGTGGTCCCCGCCCCGGGGTTTTGTGCCCCCTCGTCCTCGCTGCCACGGCCGCGGCCCCGTCCCCGCCGTCGCGGCCTCCGTCCCCGCCCCCCACGGCTGCGTCCCCATGTCCACGGCCGTGGCCTCCGCCTCCCCCGCAGCTTGGGCTTCGTCCCCATCCCCGCGCGGTGCAACCCCCCGGTCCCGTTTCTTCCCTCAAAAATCTGAATCTTTGCTTTCACTACCTACGGCATCTTTTATGTCATGGGGAGAGCATTTAGGAGTTTTGTGACCGTTTAGCTAACTCCAAAGTCGGGTCAAGATGGAATAAAGAATGTGTATTGTATGTACAGACAGGGGGAAAAAGAAAGATAAGTTGCCCCAACTGTCAGTTCCTCCTTTTCTTTGAAAAAATTGTGTAGTATGAAAACAGTGGGAGGGGGGGGAAAAATGATCTGAGCGTCCCAGGGTGTAGCCGCAGGGCAGTAGGGGTAGGAGAGTCTTTTTGGGATGAAAAAGATTTGTTATTTAGCGTTTGTAGGGAATTTGGTTCTTTTTTCATTTTCGTTTACTTTATTGATGGATGAATTATTTTTGCTGGGCTAGACACTTTGTATGAAATTCCCTTTGGCGGAAACCACCCCCAATAGACCCTATTTTTAATTTCCTTATTAGTTAGCAAATAGGCATATGAAGGTCATAATTGGTTTTTGTAGGAATTAAATCTCAACAGGCACCAAAAAGAGTTGGGACTGAATTTGCTATGTAAAAGGTACTCGTTTGGGGGAATACCCAGTGCGCTGTGATGGTTTTTTTTGACTGTGCGCTTTTTGGGTTTCCCGGTTTCCCTGCTATTTATAAAGGAGTTGTCATGATTCTATAAAATAAAAAACCTACATACAATTACTTGATAATTGTATTTATTGCAGGATAAGGGGAAAAAATTACCATAAATCAGGGACGCCCAACCAAGCTACATATGGAATTCCCCATCCCCACCTTGAAAATTTCCGTCCTTCTTGGTCCTTTTTAGCACACCTTTCTTTAGAAAGTAAAAATTGCAAAGACGACTTGTTTCAGATTGACAAACACTGCAAAGTTGTTTTGGGGCCAGAGCACTGCACACACCAAACAAGGGGCCTAGGATGGTGGCCATTAGGGCCCCTAGATGTCCAGAGGCACGTTTTGGAAAATTAGGGGGTCTGAAAAAAAAATGGTGAGGTTAGAAATGTAGATTTTTTTTGCTTGGTGAAGTTTTGTCTTCCTAAATTAGGGTCTTGTGGGATGTTTTAAAAACCCCGTTCATAAATTATTGAAAATTTTGAGTTGGACAAATTTTAAAAACCTACCAGTGTGTGTATTTTCTGTTTGTTAAGTGTGATGCTTTTTTTAAAACCTTTTCTATTTTAAAAAAGAGGAATTTTAAATACAAAGAAAATACTATCAGGTTGACTTGGTTTTTTGGTTGCTCCCTATTTGTTCACTTTATGTCCCATTATCCTTTCTGTCCTATGTGTTCTACTACTACCCTTGTTGCATTAATTTCTTTACATCCTATTCCTTTTTAGATAACTATTTTTTAAACGGGGGAAGAAATAATAGCAACAGTCAATCAGAGTTAGAATCGGTGGGCACCACTTTAACTTGGCTTTCCCTAATCAAAAAGGAAAAATTTTGATGTAGGATAGATTAGTTGTCTTTAAATTGTAGGTTTAAGTTGTTTTAGATTTAGTTTCTGCCGTCAAGAAAAAGATTAAACGTGTTTAATTTTTTGTGTTGGGTGGTAGTTTTTTACTTCTGAGAGATGGTTTTGGCTTTCCCTAAAAAAATTTTTGCATCCAGCATGTACTAAAAGCAGCGCAGTGGAGTTAGCAATAAAATAGTACAAAGAGCCAAAACTCTGAAAGCCACTCTGAACTGCCAATTGAAGAATCTGTAAGTTTAAACATGCCAATAAAAAAATCAGCCTGTATCACTTTTTTAGCATATAAGGTTTTAAAAAAGCCCATTGAGTGCATGATATGGCGGGATGGTTGCATGCTTTCAAAAGGCAAATTTACAGCTTACTGTGCTTATCGGAATACAACGTGCTATCAGTTATCGGAATGAAAACGGGTTTTTGCGCTATCGTTTTTAAATAATATATGCAGTTTTTGTTTAGATTTCCCCTTTAAAAGATTTAGAAGTGCAAAAAATAGTCATCTGTTTTGAAGTAGCAGAACTTTTTAATATGAAGATAACTGTGTATTCATTTTGTTTGTATTTTTTACCTTGTGCTCCTTTTAACTTCTGTGGTACTGTGTTTTTTGTGTTCAGGTGGGGGGAGGCTTAGAGTGTAAATGATATTGGATAATATCAGAGGAAGCCAATTATGACATTTTGCTTTTCATAACTTGGATGAGGCATTTTGTGTGAACCTATTTGATTGTCTAAGCAAATAGCAAACAAAAGATTGGCCCCTTGATGTAGCGAGGTTGTATGAAATCTTTTCCTTTTGAATGATGTATGCCCAGGTTTGTTAAATGATGGCTTCAATGAAAATTTGGATTTTGTTTTAATAATCGGTTTTTGGAGTGATATGGATTAAAATGTATTGTTTGTGAAGTAAGGTGACAGGTATGGATGTTGTTTGGTTTAAAAATTGGGTTTAATATGGAATTATTTATATTAAATTTTTGGGAAAATTATATTTATATAATTGTGCCGTTCAAACAACCGATTTTTGGTTGTAAAAATTTTGTTACCCCTAAAACCTTGGGTCGCTAAAACATGCCAAGTATTGGTCGGTTTATAAAATGAGTGTCCAATATCGGTGCTAAACCTTGTTGGTCGCTATAATTTATGCAACGCACTGTTCGGTTTTTTATAACGTTATAGCGACGATGTAGGGGTCGTTTAAAAACGGTTATAGCGCCCAATTTTGGGAAGTCCCTAAAGTTGGTGGTATAGTGCCCGCAGTTCGGGTTGCTGTCGCGACGGCTAACAGGGCCGATTGCTCTTTTTCTTTTGTTTCCTTTTCCTTGTTCATGTTGATCACGGTGTTCCCTTCCGTTTTGAAAAATGGTGAACGTAGCTGGGGGAACACCTTCGTCGTGTTACCATCTCCATGGGGCACTTTTCCCCGTCGCCAGCCCCTTTTCCTCTCCGACCGAGTTAGCGGCCCCCTCGAACCGGGTGAGGGGTACTCGGTGGTGGGGTAGAGGGGGTTTTTTCCAATTTGGTGGTTGTTTATTCCTTTTTGCTCCGGCGTTTTTTGCGCCGCCGGGGTCGGTGTCACCGCAGGGAGAGCTCGTTAGTGCCCCTTTTTTAAATTTGATTTTTGCGCTAGCTTCGCTGTTTTGTGAGCCCGGGTTATGGGGTTGGTTGTTCGGCGGTTGATGTTTTGGCCGGCCCGCTTCGTTTAGTCCTGCATTGGCCATGGCCGCGGCAGGGTACCTCATCCAGTTTTTGTGTCTTTTTTCTTGCTTCGTGTTTCGGTGAGTCGTTAAAGCCCGGGGTGGTGGCTTGGTTGAGCGATGAGGGTTGTGGTTTCGGCGTGGTGCGGCCAAGCTTGGGTCCCCCCAAACGCCACCGGTGAGGTCTTTTAGGGGGGATAGAAACGCGTTTTTTGTACCCTTGGGTTCAGGGGGGGAAGGGGGAGGTGAGTGAGGGGGTTTGTGCGGGTGGTTCCCCGCGGGCGCGCCGCTGTGTTTTATGGTATCGGCGCGCTGCCCCGGTTGGGCTGGAGCTAAAGGCCGGACCGCTGTGGTCTCAGTGGTTAGGTTTGAAATTTTTCGTTTTTGATAGCCCTGTTTTTGTTATTTTGTTCTTTATTTTGTGCTATAAAAATTCTAAAATTTTTTTTTGTTATTTCTGTGATGCGTGTTTTATGAAAAATATAATAACATATGTTCAGACAGTTTAACCCTGAAAAAAATGTTTAAAAATTAAAAAAAAATATGTTTCCTTGATTTTTTGCTCTGGGGTTTACTCCAAAAATTATAAAAAAATTTTTTGAAAATTTTTTTTCATTTGTACCTTGCTGTTCGGTCCCCCAGATACGGTGAGTATCGGTAATATTAGGGAATTACGTGGATAGTACTTTACTAAAAAACAGTGCACCGGGATACGGCTTGTATTTTTTTAAAAACTAAAACTTTTAAAAACTTTTAAAATCATCCATGGGTCCTCTACTTACTAACAAAGATTATTAGGAAAGAAAAAATGATAAAAAAAAGAAATTATATAAAATATTATTATATGTGGGGGCATGGAAACAAATTTTGAGACTTAATAATAAAAAAGATTATTTACTAACAAGGGAAGGGAAGAGAGAGCGTCTATCCTTTTGCATGGAGCCTGAGGGGTTGGTGCGGCTGCAGGGATCGAGGCGTCTACGTCAATCAAATTCGTGCGGGGAAATCGAGGAAGTTTTTTGGCCGTTTACGTCACGCACCAGTTGGCCCGTCACCACCCTTTGGGGCCCTTTTTCACGGGCGTATCTAATTTGGTTTATACGTGTCCGATACAGTATCTAAGTGAATACGTACCCAAAATATGTCCGTACGGCCTGGATGTATCCAGGCTTTATCCCGACGTATCCGTATCCAAAGACGCTACGTCAGACCCGTTGGGCCGTCAAGGCCGTTCTAATTTGGTTTTACACGTATCTAAGTAAAAGTCCCCCAATTTTCCCAGTGGGCCCTGGTACGTATCCGAGGTTTTCCCCCGACGTATCCGTACCCAAAGGAGTGAAAGATACGGGATCGGAGCCTCCCGACGTACCGGCATCAGAGCCTTGCGTATAAAAATTTTGAGAATTTTTTGGACAAACTTTTAAAATGTCTATTTAGTTAATTAAGAATTAATTTAATTAAAAACCTAATACTTTAGGTTTTTGTGTGATTTTAAATTTTTTTGATGAAAAATGGCCTTGTTCAGGGCAAATAAAAAATGGAATGTTTGATGATATGTTGTATGCTTAGTTCTTTGGACAATTTTTATTAAAATAGTAAACAATTTAAATCTTGGTTTATTATTTTTTTTATGCTTAGTTTTTTTTTCCTTTTCATGAAGGAAAGTTTTTACACAAGGTTAAAAATTGAAATGTTTCCTTGAGTTCATGTTTTGTTGTTATCCTCTTTTTATTAATTCAGCTCATCAAAGATATATTTTATTGTGTGATTTAATTCAAGCATTCTTAGTGAAGGGGGTTTTCTTGTTGTTGAATCTGAGCCAAAGTTTGTGTACCCCTTCTGAAAGGATCAAGATGCCCCAGGGGGGGGGGGGGGGTAAATTTTGGGTTGTTTTAAATTTTAAAGCAAATATAAAAACCTATAAAATGCCAACCCCCCCTGTGCCCTACCTTTTGTGTGTCCAAACTAGAAAGCGGGGTTTAGCGTTCAAAAGAATTTAAAACCCCAAGCAATTCTAGTAGGAAAGAAAAAAACCCGAGGGAAAATTGTAAAAGAGTGGGAAAAAAAAAATTTTTGGGACGAAACGATTTTTTTCCCGAGGTATCGAGGTGTCGACACACCCCCGTCCTGTTGGAGCCCTCGCAAGGGATCGCCCCCCCCTCTCCCCGCGCAGGGTAGAGTGCTCTCTCGGGCTGATTCTTCGCCACCCCGGCTGGGTAAATCGCCCACAACCGTTTTCCCAAAGAGCGTTGGAAAAGGCCCCCAACAATCTCCGGCGGTCATTTCCCTCCGAAACACCCCCAAACCGTTAGGTGCTGTAAACCCCAAGAGTAACAAGCAAAAGACCTTCACTTGCCCCACTCAAGGTGGGAAAGGGGTGGATGAAACCAAGTCATCCTAATCCTCTAGGGGGGAAGAACAGATGAACTCTTTTATCTTCCCTCATAGCCTCTTGGCCTCCAAAAAGTTTCTAAGGTGTCACCGCGAAAAAAGGGCCCAAGGGAACCCCTCAGGACCAAGGGGACAATAAAAATAGCCCCCCACTCCAAAAATAGCCTTTTTCATTTTTCTTCTCTGCGTACCCCACCGATAGTCCGGGTAAACACCGGCCATGCCCTGGTCCGGAGCTCCTCTCGTTTAAATAGGCACCGCGGACTACTTGCTTGGCCCGCGCTCTGGTCGGGCCTCGCGCTCTTGAGTGAAAACCCTTTCTTTTTTTACCACCACCGGCCCATTTCCCCTTTGGGCCCGGTGCCCGGGGTCCGACGTTGGGTCCGGACCCAGGGTGCTCTTGCTAAACTAAAACCCCTGTCAGGAGGCGTCGGACTCCCGTCGGATAGCCGGGCCTTTGTCTCTTGAACCAAGCCCCGGCCCACTCCCCTAGGGTCCGGGCTTTCCGAAGGTGGCCCGGAGCCCCTCGAGCTGGAAAAACTGCCTAAGTCGGGGGACCCCCGGCCCACTTCCTTGGTCGAGCCCACTTGCAGAGGGGCCGGAGCCTCTTTCCCCCTTTTTTTCAACGTTTTCGCGAGGTTTTTTAAAGGGATTTTGCCTCCTTTCGGGGTTTACGGGTGAAAGCAAAGGTCTCTAGGACTGTTGTGACAAGTGTGTTTTCCCCATTTTCCAAAACTTCCTAGGTCAAGTAAAACCCTCATCCCCCCTTTATAGTACGGTAAAAGGGAAAAAAACAAAAGCCCTAGTTACTTAGTCCCCTTTTCTCCCCTTACGGACAAGAACTAGCTAGTTTTCGTTGTGTATCCCCTTTTCCTTGAAACCCGAAACGTTTCCCCTTTGGGGGCTGAATATTCAAAAGCCCATTAAAAAAATACACATCATGACCTAACATAAACGACTTTGTTTGGCAAAACACACGTTAGTTATAGTGATCTAGTATTATCGTTAATGCCTAAAACAAAGGGCCCATGTTTCTAAAAAATTTCCCCCTTTTAGGTGATTGAGAAATACAGCTCGAGTAGAGAATAAAGAGTGTTTTTATAAGAGAAACATGATTGCCATGAAAAAGGCTAGGTAGTTTAGAAAGACAAGTCATCCCTAACCATTCAAGCCATGACAAGCACAATAGATATGAATTGAGCATAGTATTGTTTCAAAAAGGTTGCTATGCCAAAAGATCAGAGTTAGCGGGGGAAGAATATGCAACCAAGTGCATGTATATATTATGAATGAAAGTCCAACATGTCACACAACCTCAATTTCCCCAACATCACACTATCATTCAATGAAAAAGACGGAAAACGTGATGCATGGTGCAATAGAATTTTACACAAAAGAACGATTTCCTACTAGCTCCCCCTAAAGCTGGCCCATTTCTACTCGCCCTTCCCTTCCCCTTTGGCTCGAAAACCTAAAATAGCGTTGGAGGTGGGTGGAAGCAGCGTGGACCCCCGGTCAACCCCACCCTGAAAAAGCCCAGTATTCCCCTCTTCATCTAACCCTTCCCCCTGGTGTCGTAGGGGTTTAGTGAAGTGGTCTGGGGGTCGGGGAACAAAGGTCTGCTGCGGTCGAATGGGAGCGTAGCGGAGAAGCAGTAGGAAGAGAACCCGGTGCGGTGCCTTGGGGGGGCTCAGGAGTGCGGTGCCGGGGTTTGGGGGCCTCTTGACTGATCTCTGGAGTCTGAAGAACCGGAAAAATTTGTGAGGTGGACTGGAGTAGAGGTGACAATGTTTAGCATCGGAAAGCGACTGGGTCGGAGGGGTAGACCGGCTGGAGCTCGTTTTTTTGTGTGTACCCCTCGGAGGAGCTCTGGGAGGGGTGCTGATCAGCTGTCGGTCCCACAAGCTGGGCCCTAACCTTTGCTGCAATCTGAGGACAGTGGGGGCGGTGCCCGGTAATGTCACTAAAGGGCGTAAAGATCAGGCAGGACCCCATCGCAGCGGAAGTGGAGTGAAACCAGTGGTGGAGGAGTGAACTGTGGTGGGCCCGAGGTGTCCAAACGAGTCATCTGAGTCGTTGGTGACTGGAACGGGGTGGTTTTCAATCCAACCCCCTGAAGCCCCTGGATGTTGGGGGGGGGGAGTGTGACTAAAAATGGCGGGTGAAAGGGGCCCTGGGGGCCAACTGGGTTTCCAAGGGGGTCCAACTGAGAACTGTGGCCCCCTCCAAGTGCCCAATGATTGAGGGCTGAGAAGTGCTCATCATCTGAATTGTGGGCTGTGGGAACTCTAGAGGGGAGCGCCAGTCCTTCTCATGTGGGCCCATAAAGGCCAGTTCTGCGCGCGTGGGGGATGTAATGAAGGCGTGGGTTTAGTGTAGCGGCATCTGCGCTGCATCTCGAAATGCGCCCCTTGACTGCGTGCTCTCGCCCTGTCGTGCTGGCCATGTAATGCGGAAAGAGAGCTGCGGCCATTCATCCTGTCAAGGAGCTTGGATCATCGTCCGGTGGGAGAGGCAGAGCCGCCACCCTCGTGTCGTGAGCTCGTGGGGGGATTGTGGAACCGGCTGGAATCGGCGTTGAGCTGTCGGAAGTACCCTCAGGGTCACATCAGCCCCAGTTCTAGCCATGGAGCCTGCTGCTCAAACCCGAATGGCCTCATCCTGAGCATCAACCTTGCTTGTCGTGGTGCTGTTTCCCCGAAAGTCGGGGGACTGGGTTTTTCCCAAACGGCTATAAAAAGACCCAGGCTCTGTAATTGGGAAAAAAGCGGCGATGACCAATGAGCCGGAGTCCAGGGTGTGCCCCCTCAAGCCCCAATAGCAAAAATCGAAAAAATTTTTTTTGGGAGCGAGGGAAACTGTCGTGGGAGCCTATGCCTCTGCATCAATCCTTATCTCGGGATACTGAAAATCGCAATATCGAATGGTTTTTTTGAGATCCCGGGGCCTAAAGGGAGAAGCTGTGCTTTTGGGTCAACCCCTTCCTTTGCCGTGCGAGGTAGCAGGTACGACGAAGCCCCTCGTTCAACCTGTGAACTGTAGGCCTGACCCTTGCGGGGCTCGCCGGGGCCCTTTCGGGAAAAGGGGTGGCTTGAAGAGAGGGAGCACCCCTGCAGGACAAAGTACGCCCTCCTCGGTTTCTGCGGGGGCACTGAGGTCCTCGGTGCCCGTGTGTAGGTAAAAAACTCACCCCTTCTGAGGGGGAAGCGAAAGTCTCCTGAGCTGGTCAAGTATAGCCTGTACCTCCCCCCTTAAAGGGTTTTGTTGCACAAATTTGTGCTCTGGATCCAAAAACTAAAGCATAAAACCTCTGACCCATCTTTCTATTAGTTCCCAGAACGCCGAGTAAACGGCGGTCCGGCTGTAAGTCGAACGGGGGATCTCCTCCTGCTAGTCACTATGCTCTTAAAGAGCAAAACCTGTGTGGTGTATCTGAATGCTGTCAATGAGCTGTCGGTAGAAACCCTCCATGGGGGTATCCCAAACCTGTGGGTTGAGGTCTCGTTTCCGGAACCCCCCTTTCTCTAGAGCACCAAAATTGGCTTCTTACTTGCTTCGCTGAAAGATCCTCAGTCGGGTGAAGGGCTGAAGTGCTGTGGGGCCGTGACTGAGGTGATGAGCAGCGGGGGGGGGTGGAACGCCCCCATGAACTAGGTTCCAAGGGGTTTTTTCCCAGAGCTTCGTGACAAGTTTGGGTTTCCTGGGGAGGGCCTCGATGGGGACCCGCTGGAGGAAAAAGTGGGAAGATCCCCGGGGGGATGCCGGGTTCCGGTTACCCTCGGCGATCCCCTCTTTTTTGCGCGGCCCCTGCATCGGCCCTTTTCCCTCGGCTTTCTCTGCCTCTGTGGCTTGGCTTTTTTCCTTCGCTTTTCAACCCCGGCTTCTTCCCCCTTTCACGGGAAGGAGTGGGGTGGAGGAAAAATACCCGGCCCAGCTGGACCCGGGGAGTACTGCGGGTCAACTGAAAAAATACAGAACACTGCCCAGACAACTGTCAATGTCGAACCATTCCCACAACAAAAAGCGTAAAAACCCAAACGCCCTTGGAAAAGTAAAAAACTTAAACAAAAAGCCAATGCAGGGGGGCCCTTTTAACCCACGGGGATGAACCCTTTGGGTTTTTCCCCTCAATCTTATGCGAGTTTTTGCCCCGAGTTTAATGCCATGATTTTTGTGGTGAATAGCAGGGTTAATAAGCATATAAAATCAGAGTTAAGAACCCGGATAAAAGCAAGCATCTAGAAAAGTAATAAAATGAAATCTGACAGGTACCGGGGTAAGAAAGCGTAGCTATTAGAGCAATCTCAGTACCAAAGCACTCTCCGAAGGGATATCCCAGCTGCGTTCCAATTTGGCAAAAAAGATTTTGTGAATTGATTGAAGTGGAAAAAAGGGTTTTTTCAAGGAATGACCCTAGGTCACTCAATCTCGACTCGACAAAAACGCGATTCGAAAGAGATAGCTCCTAGTGAGATTAGCGGAGTCGACGCGACGGAACGAACCGGTCACGAACGAAGAGTCGAAGATGGTTTCGGTCGAGGGCGAATCAAACCCCAAGAACCCAGGGTTGGGGGGAAAACCCAAGTGAGGTAAATCTCCTTGGGGGTTTTGGGGCAGTGAATGGAGGGAGGGGGGGGGAAAACCCTGTTGCCAGCTTTCAGGGGTTTGGAGGAGCAGGCAGTGCCGGCGACGAGGGTCCTCAGTGGCGAAATGAGGGGGGTGGAGGAGCAGTGGACGGTGGGGGCGCTGTGACGGCGAGGAGTGGGGGGAAAAAGCGGGGGTGGGGGCTCCCCGGCGGCGAGAATGCGGTGCGGGGCTGGGGCGGAGCGCCGGCGGTAAAAAAGCCGGTGTTGGTCGCGGTTAAAAAAACAAAACACAGTGTTAAAAACAGTCGCGCCGCGGGGGGTTATCCGAAAAAATTTCGGGGTCGGACACCCCTCTTGGTCCGGGGGCTGGCCCGCGGGTGGCCCGACAGTACCGGGAGAAGGGAAACAGTGAGCCCCGCACCAAAACCGGGCGTCGGCGAGCACCGGATGGTCCGATGGAGCACCGGATGGTCCGTGGTGCCAGAAAGTTTTTAGAGAGGCCCAGAAAACTTGACTTAGTCCGGTGGTGCGTCGGACACTGGCCCGACGGTTTTTTGGATGAAAAAGATTTATGCAGTGGGGGGTAAAGGGTGGGGACACTGCGTCGGCCAATGCAGAGGGTTGGGGGTGGCCGGTGCTTAAATATTGTCTGAATTTTCCTATTTTTTCTAAAATCTTTTTTTTGCAAGCCCCAACACAAAAGAGCAAAGAGGAAACTTGTTGGACTTAAAAAAGAACCATCTCTAAAACCCCTCAATTTTAAAAAATATTTTTCCATGGTAAATTAGTTTTTAAAAGAAAATAGTTCAAAAAAGCCCCAAAGGGTACCTTAGGGGCCCAAGAGGGGTTTTGTGAGTTTTAGGCGTGATTGCTCCCCCTAAGTGTTAAACCAAAGATGCCAAATAAACTTAACCGAAAAAACGAAAAAGGAAACACTTATGCAAAATGCAATGCAAAACGGGTTTTGAATCTGGTTGCTTGCAAGTTTAAACCGCGGTTAAGCTTTGTCACACTTTTGGGGGGGGTTATTTAACCGCATTAGCCAAGCTATGTGCTTACCAAATTAACTGTTATTTAATATGAATGCATGTTCACAAAAGCTTTTTTTAGTGAAGTTAGGTGTAAAGACTTAAACCGCTTTCAACCTAAAAAGGTTGTTTTTTGGGGTTTTAGTGAAGTATCCGAAAAATTGTTTTCGCTCTTAACTCCAACTAGGTGATGTCTTTCTCCCACTGATCTCAAAGAAAGTGTGACGAATATCAAGTGTTTGGTGCGGGGTTTTGAACGGGTTTTTAAAGCAAGCTTTAGGGCGCTTTCATTTCACAAAAAAGTGGAATTCTTTTAAAAAACGCCGTAATCAAAGAGTGTTTGGGTCTATAAAAGTTTTGTGCCAACTTGCTCCCATGGAAAATGTTTCGCCTGGCGGTTGCAATGCCACATTGTTTTGCTTTTTTGAGGCCCAAAAAAAACAAGGTCTTCCTAGTTGGCACCCCCCGGAGGTACTTTTCCTACAACCTTACCCCCGGGCGAAATCGAGTGGGAATACCCAATGGGTTGGAAGGGAGCCCCTTTTGGGGACCCCAAAGACCATGGCTGGGGTGTGCCTTAAGTCCCAAAGGATTTTTTTAAAACCCACCAAAGATTACTCCTTGGGTTTGCTTAAAAACCTAGCACACACCCAAAAAAACTGATATCCGGCCTAGAAGCGGTGAGGTAAAGAAATACCGATATAGGCGATAAAGAGTTTGGTCAATCGGTTTTCCCTCCCTATCGAATCGAGATCCCCTTTGGGCATTGGGGTCTTGTTTGGCTTGCATCCCATCTTGTTTTTCTTAAGTGGTCATAAGTGGTTTTTTTGGAGATGAAGGCCCCTTTTCATTTGCTTCACTTGAAAGCCAAGGGGAGGTTACCCGCCAATCATTGACATTCGAACCCCTTGGACATCAAGTCACCAAACCCCTTGCAATGGTCTTGGTTTGTTGACCCAAATATATTGTATCGACATAATTTGGGGCAAAAAGATCTCCCCTTAAAGTTTCTTGGTGAATGTGTGTGTCGACGACCCGCTTGAAGCCCTTCTTGATTGGGAATTCCTTACCCTCTCATACCAAGCTTTGGAGTTTGCTTAAAACCCTTTTAGGGCCTTGGAAAAACCTTTAAAATGATTAGGAAAGTTTGGGTCTTAAAACCCCGGGAGGTTTGTGGACTAACAAGTTTTTAATGAAACCCTTTTAAGAAGGCGTTTCACACCCATTTGAAGAGTTTTTTTTTGGGTGTGGGCTCGAAAAAAGGATACGGTGGCTTCAAGTTTGAAAACCCCGGAGAAAGGTCTTCCAAAATCGAGTCCTTTATTTGAGAGAACCCCCTTTGCCCCAATTTTGCTTTTTTTCCCCCTAACCCACCCCTTGTATCTTGCTTTTCCTAAACCCCCATTGGTCCCAATGATTTTGCTCCTTTGGTTCTCTTCAAGTGTCCACCTTGGTCCGGGTGAAGTTTTTGGTTCTTATGCAGGGGCATTCCCCCCAACCCGGATCCGCATGTGCTTCTTCTACTGTTGGGTCAACAAAAGGAAAACAAACGAGTGTGTTAAAAATAAGATGCAAGTCTAGAGGATCATTACTCCCCTTTTTGGGGCTCCCCATGATTTGATCATGGGGGTGAGCTTGAGGATGGATGTTGATTTTTTATTTGTTTTTTGGGAGGATGTGGTGCTTCAACATTGCTTGCTTCGGGCCCCGGTTGATCTTGGGAATGTGAGTGTTTCTTTGGGTTTTCTCACTTGATTCCTTCATCAATTTGGGGGGTTGGAGGTGGAGAAGGTCTTATTTGTTCCTTCAAAATTCTTCCACCTCTTGGGGGTTTTATTGCACCAATTTGGCATTTTTCTTTCTCCCCCAAAGGGTTTATACTACTCAATTCCCCAAGTGCTCCCCTTTGGGGGCCCTTGTTTTCATCAAAAATCCAAATCATACGTTTTTTCAACTAAACCGGTGGGTTTGTTAAATACACAGTAGCCCTTGGATTTAAGTGAAAAACCCCAAGGAAAAACCCAAAGTCACACCGCCCTTGGAAAATTTTCCCAATTTGGGCTTTTTGTGATGTTTCACCTTGCCAACCAAAAACCCCGGAAGAAGAATATCCCGGCTTCTTCCATTGCAAGCTCATGGGGGTTTTTCTTTAAAAGCCCTTTGGACGAAAGAGACGGTTTGCCGCATAGAAGCGGTGTTGATTGCCTCGCCCCCAAAATTCAGGAGTGTTGATCAAAGCTAGACCTTGCTGAGTTATGGTGTCCCGGTTTTTTCCTTCTACGACACCCTTTTGTTGTGGGTTTTGTGGCAGACCCTCAGCTTGTCCCAAACCCCTACAATAAACTTCAATTTTGTGTTCACAAATTCGGGCATTGCACTTCTAATCTTCTTTTCTTCACATCAAATTTTATTTTGAGCCTTGTAGAAAATTTTTTGAAGATTCTTGTGTCTCTCCCTTGTCTTGAAGAAGAACACCCAAGGTACGGGTGTCATCCACTACCACCAAGCAATAGAGTTTCCTCCAAAACTAGATGGTGGTGGGCCAAATAGTCCATGGAAGCACTTAGGACTCTTGAGGTTGAATGAAAGCTTTTTTTTGGATGGGTTTTCCCCCTTGCTTGCGGCTTGACATGCACTACAAAATTTGTCCTTCTCAAAAACCCATCCTTGATTCCTTAACCATTTCCTTCTTTTCTAGCTTCTTAAGGTTTCTGCCACATGAAGTAATCTTCTTGCCCTAGGAACCCCAAAAAATTTTGGGAATAAACAAGCTTGCAAGTTTGTTATTTGAAAATGAAGTCCCCCAAGTAGAGGTGTGTGCCCGGGCCCCCTTTTAATTCATTGATGAAACTTCAATTTGGCCCAAAACACCTTTATTTGGTGTGAGAGCAATGAAAACCGAACCAAAGTGGGCCAACCGTAGCAGTTTAAGCTCAAAGATTGTACTGCAAAAACATTTTGGGTTGATTGATCTTGGGGGATAGCCACTTTTCCTAAGCCTTGAATTTGCCCTTTTTAATTTTTCCCCAAAAGTAATCTTGTCTTGTTTGCACAATCCCTCATGGGTTTTTGGGGAAAAAATCCGGGGGTCGCCCGGTTTTGTGTTGAGTGCAACCACTATCTTACCCCAAAGGTCCCCCCGGTTTGTAGTTCACCTACACACAAGCAATTTGAGAATTGTTTTTTTGGGAACCCTTGTGCGGGGGGCCCCATTGCCTTATCAACCAAATCCTTAGCAACCCAAAGAACCCTTGCTTTTTTTCATTGGGGTCCAAGAAAAAACCCCCAATGGTTACCCTTGGAATCTTTGTTATGGGAAATGTGAGCATCAGAGCAAATGGCCTAGTGTGCTTGGGAAAGGGTTTTGGGAAAATGGGTTTGCTTGAAAGATAGATGCCAAATTTTTCAATCCCAAACCTTCTTAGGCTTTGTTTTGGTTCTTGTTTTTAGCCCTTTTTACTTTTTTCTTTGTGTGTTCTTGGCTTAATTTGCCTTGGTTTTTACTTGGTTCTCCTTGTCCCAATACCCGGGCTTGTCATCTTAATGACGGTGTCATTGAAGCTCACTTTGGAGATTATGGCCTTGGTGAACTTTTTAGGCCCCCTGTAAGCTTGGTCTTGTCATTTTTGAGCTTTTGGCCCTTTTTTCTCGAAAAGAGTGATCAAAGGGAATAGCATCTTTGTCTTCTTCTTGAGCCGGCTTGATGGTGAGGGCTGTTTTTCCTTGAGGTTTTTAGTCTTCCCTTTGGGTTTTGGGTTTTCTTCACTCTCTTCACCTAATTCATACTTTTCGGTTTCAACTCTCTTGCCTTGCACTTTGCACTTTTGGTCAAGAGCCACTTTACAAATCGTATCACAGAGGTAGCCTTCACACTTAAGCACCCCCGGGGGTTGTGAACATGTGTAAGATCTTTAGTAAGTAATTCATTTGCTACCATAGTGTGCCATGATCCTTTTCACTTGGTTGTAGTCATTTTTGGGAAGTTAAACCTTGTGAGGAGCTCTTGGGGTGACCCCTTTAAGCTTATCTGTTTTTTCATTGGCTTGTTAAAAGAGGCTTTGAGCTCCTAGTGCTAATGTGGGAGTTAATCTCAAAATTAAATTTATCTTAGCATAGACAAGTTATCAAACTTACATGCAAGTTTTTTTTGATTTCAAGAAATTTGTCATTTTTCTCTTGTACTTCTTATGTGCTGGTTTTGTTGCAAAATTTTAATTTTTCATATAGGAGGTGCTTCTTACTCACTATATCACTGAGGGGGTATCACCCCTCCTCTTTTTGTCCTTCTTTTCCCCTTTTGCCATAAGCATAGGTGTGTAGAGGATGAGGGCGATAAGGAGGGGTGGCGGTTTGGAACGAAGAGCCCCCTACCAAAGCGGCCCCCTTCTCTTCTTCACTTCCATGGAGGAGTCGCTTGAAACTAATGTCGGGAGCAAAACACCCCCAAAGTAAGCTTTCCATCCCTTTTTCTTTGGAAGTTGAAGTTTTCTTCTTCTTTTCTGTTGGCTTGTCTTGCTTTGTTATCAATTGAGTCTCTTTTCGCCCCTTTTTCTTCTGAAATTCTTGAATTTTTGTTCTTGAATTGTCTTTTTCTCTTCGGGACTGCATGGGGTAGTGACCAAAAGTGCCCCAAATTTTGCACTTTATTTGGGGATTGGCTTCCTTGAAGAGCTTGTGAAGAATTTTTTTTCTTTGAGTCAAATTGACTCCTTCTTGTTTAGCCTCTTCAACATCTTGGCGGTTTTTTCACCCTGAGAGGGGTTGTTTCTTTTCCCCATCATCACTTGTCTCTCAAAGACATATTGAATCTTGATTTCTTGGAGAGCCTTTAGAGCCCAAGTCCTTTTTCTCTCCTTTTTTTTCTTTTTTGGGGTGAGAAGTTCCATCTTGTCTTAGGGAATTCATGAGATTTATCTTGCCCAACCCTTGGTTGGGGTAGTTGCGGAGAATGCCTTGATGAAGCCGTGACGATGTGGCTTACTTGTCTATTTGGAAAGAACACAAAATATCTTGCGCCCCCCCATCGGCGGGGTGTCATTTGAGAGAGTCCAAGGGCCCTTCAACTCCCCCTTTCAAGCCATTCAACGAGAAAAACATTTCATTGCTTTTCATGAGATGCATGGTGAAAGCATTTAAATTAGCAATTTTATGGTGGTAGGCTTTTCTTTTTACATTTTGTGCCCCCCGTGTAGGCACCAAATGTTTTTCCAAAAACTCATGCGCGGTTTTGCAATTCCCCACACGGTTTTAAAACCCCCCTTGCAAATGCCCGGAAAAGATTTCTTTTTCCCTTTGGGATTGTTCTTCTCAAAGTATGGGCCCGGGAACACCGATCCCCTTGGGTGGAGGCTTTTTTTAAAGCCGACATCCACGGCCCCAAAGGGGGCCCCTATCCCCACTTTCCAAAACGGAAAGTATCCCCCTCAAAAAATGGGTGAGGTCCCCCCATGGGCTCTTGCTTAGGCGGTGAAACCCAATTTAGAGCAAAAAGGCTTTATCCCCAATGAAAGGGTCAAGATGCCCAAGGGGGGGGGGGGGGTGAATTGGGTTTGTTTTTTAAAATTTTTAAAGCCAAAATAAAAACCTTCAAATCCAAACACCCCTAGTTCCTCCGTCGTGTGTCCTAACTAGAAAGCTGGGGAGCGTTATAAGATTAAAAAAACCCAAGCAATTTAGTAGGAAAGTAAAAACAGAGGAAATGTAAAGAGTAGGGAAAAGAAAATTTTTGGACGTAGCTTTTTTCCCGAAAGGGTATCGGGGGTGGACCACCCCGTAGTCCCCGTTGGAGCACTGCAAGGTATCGCTCCCCTTACCGCCAAGGGTGGTGGGGTTCTCGGGTGTTTTTCGCCCCTCCGGCTCGGGGAATGCCCCCAATGTACAAGAGTTGGAAGCGCCGCCAAAAAATCTCCCCGGGGGTCACTTCCCAAACACCCCCCAAAACCGTTAGGTTTTCTGCGAATACCCAAAAGTAACAAGCACAAGACCTTCACTTGACCCCCTAAAGGTGGAAAGGGGGGGATGCACACAAGTCACCCTAATCACTCTAGGGGGAAGAACAAGATGAACTTCTCTAATCTCTCCCCCACGCCTCTTGGTCCAAAAAAATTTTAAGGTGTACAGCTGAAACAATGGCCCAAAAAATCCCTTAAGGACCAAGGGGGCAACTTAAATAGTCCCCACCCCCAAAAACAGCCCTTTTTCACTTTTTTTTCTTTGCGTAGCCCCCGGACTAGTCCGAGCTCCACCCCCGGACCGCAACGGTTCGGAGTCCCTTAAATTTTAAAATCAGGCACCGTCGGACTCTTGTTGGTCGCGCTTGGTCCCCCGGGTCTGGTCCGGGTTCGGTGCCCCCTTTGGGGAAAAACCTTTTCTTTTTTACACCCCCAAAGGACCATCTTCTTGGCCCGGGCCCTGGTCCCTGTTGGTCCAGAGCCAGGGTTTCTCTTGCAAATCAAAACCCCCGTGGAGGCGGGGGATGAGCGGACTAAAACCCTCGGCTAGTCCGGGGCCTTCTGTTTTGAAACCCGCCACCGGACCACTCTCCCGGTCCGGTGCTTTCCCGACAGGTGGTCCGGAGCTCCCGAGCTGGAAAAATGCCCAAATCAGGGACCACCGGACCACTCTCCTTTGGGCCCCGGCCCCCCTTTGCGGGGTCCCGGGGCTCTTTCTCCCTCTTTTTCAACGTTTTCATGAGGTTTCTTAAGGGGTTTTGCTCCCACCTTTCTGGGTTTTTTCAAGGGTGAAAGAAGGTCTTAGGATAGTTGTGACAAATGTGCTTACCCATTCCCAAAAATTCCTAGGTCAAGTACTAACCCCTCCCCCCCTTTTAGTGGTCAAAAGGAAAAAAAAAATCCCTAGTTACTTAATGCCCCTTTAACCCCTTCGGGCCTAAGAAACTGCCTAGTCTTTTTCGTTATCTCCACCTTTGCATGAAAGATTTCCTCTTGGGGGGTGAATATTCATTTAAACCCATTCAAAATACCACTCATGACCTACTAAAAGACTTTGTCTTGCAAAACAAGTTAGTCTAGTGATCTAGTATTGTTTAAAGCCCCAACACAAGGTTCCATGATTTACACCTCCCCCAAGGCAAGCCCCGGGCATTAAACCTTTTATATTTAAATATTTATTTTTAAATACACTTTGGTTTTATTGCTTTTTCCTACTTTATTAAATTTTCTTGATGCGTGGCCTTACTTTTAAATTTTTTATTCTGTACCTTTTATAGTTTTTAAAATAACAGTTATTTTTATTTTGCTTAGTATGCTTAGAATTGGTCCAAATGGGGGGTTGTCTGTCACCTGCCATAAAAATATTTTTGGCAAAAGGTTTGTTTTGAGAAAGGTGTGTTGTTGGAAGTAAAAATTGGGCCCGGGCGAAAACCCGGGGTTTGGGGGAGCCATCAGAGTGATTCTGGGGAGGGGTTCTTTCCGCCTTGTCTTTGGAACCCTCCTTGACCTTTATATGGCGAGACTTTTGGTGTACCAAACATTTTTTGGGCCGGACCCGGGTATTCTGCTAAGAAAAGGTTTAAACCGCACTGGGGAGTGGAAAGATGGCTGGGGTAGGTGTCCCCCTGGCTGTGGAGTCAAAATGGGGGTACTATGCTCTGGTGGCGGAACCCGGTCTTGGCTGAGGGTCCAGGGGAAAAAGTATTGGTGCTTTCGGGGCTGATGTTGGGGAAACCCCCGTGGTTTAAACGATTTAAATTGGTCCTCGGATATGGGGCCCCCACTTTTTTTTTTCAAGTAGTTAATGAAACTTAAAACGGATACTTAATGGTTTTCCCTTTTTGGATGTTGCATTACCTCATTCCGTCAATTCTGATCGTATTGGTAGTCTTATGAACAAAAAAAAATGAATTCCAAAGTTTTATAAAAAGTCATTTAGCAAAAAAAATTTTTTCTTGAAACCCACCTTTAATCCTTTGACTTTCATATCTTTTTACCCCAATATTTTAAATTTGTGGAAGCTAGTTGAGTACTCCCCCCCGTACTTGGGTTTGTTAACCCCTTTGCGTGAGGGTCCTAACCCGGTTTGTGTAGTTCTTGTTGCATTTTTCTTTGTCCGTTGTTTAGGATGAGGTTAAATTGGGTTGTTTTGCTCTTGGGCAAGGTGCTTCGGTTTCTTTTTTAATCTATCACTGCTTGTTTTAATAAGTTGTACGACCTTTTTTATTATGTTTCAAAAATTTGGTTTGTAATATGACTTTTAAATTCCGCTACTTTTATGTAAAAATTAAAATTTTTGTATTACTTTGTAAGTTTGTAATGAGGGTCTGCTCGGAAAAAGGGGGTGACCCCTTGCAAAGCGGGGGGGGGCACTTGATGGGCTAAATTTGACTTGGTATCTGTTTTGGGTTAAATGGGGATGGCGTTAATCTTGGGAAGTGGGCTTGTTCTTAAAAGGTTCTATCACATCTGAGTTCTCCAACCTTCGTAGTTTCCCTTTAAAATTTTCCTTTTTCTGTTTTAGTTTTTAAAAATTTCTTTGTATGGGGTGCGTTATTATTCCTGCAAAGTTGTTGTAGAAAGCTTCTTTTAAGTCTTCCCAATATTTGTTGATCGTGGCTTTAGCTTGTCAACCCTTACAGGGCATGGCTTCGTGCCATTGGAAAAATTGGGCCTTGATGTCATTGTTCCTCCTGCGGTTCAAAAGGATTGGGGTAGACTTTTTCCCTGTCTAGGGTTCCCCCTTTCCATTTTTGGGTGGTTTTCTGATTTTAATTTGTGTGGTAATTTAAAAATTTGTAGTTTCCCGCAAAGCTGGGAATCTGTGTATTGTTCCCTTTTTGTTGAAATCGGGTGGACCCGTCTCCCCTTTTGTGTTTAAAGTCCCCTCATATTGGTTTACATTAATCCCGGTGGTTGGCCCCAATGGGTCATTTTGCTCCATTGTCTGAGGTGTTTGCTCGTACTTCTCGAATGGCGGGGCTTCTGTCTTTCCCAAACTGTGAAAATATTTTTTTTTTTAGGGGGTTATTCCCTTGCGTCCTTTAGGAATTGTTGTCGAGTGTTTCTCGGGTTTCCCCCCTTCTTTGTTTGTTGTCTGTTCCTTTTTTCCTTTTTAGAAAAATTAGTTCTTTTGTTATTTTCCGTTCTTTCTCTCTTTGTTTCTTCTGGATTCTCTCTGCTTTTTTTTTTTGTTGTATTCCGTCAAATTCGTTTTGTCTTGTTCCGATTTCCTTCTTTGAGCAGCCCAGTTTTTTTTCTTGCCCTAGCCCTTTTTCTTTTTTAGTTTCGCTTTTTGGTGTTGGGTTTTTTATCAAATCCTTCCTCATATTGGATTTCCCTTTTGATTATCTGATGATTTCAAGTTGGTATTGTGGTGGGTTCCAAGTAGGGGTTTAGCTCTGCCATTATACAAAACGTCCCTTTCCCAGTTTTTTTTGCTTGTTGGTTCTTCTTTCTTGGTTTTTTGTGGTAGTTTTTTAAAACCGAGTTCTTTCCTTCCTCCCAAGGGTAGTTCTTCATCTGGGTTTGCGACTTTGGGAGTAGTTCGGCCAATGCCGATGATTCCCCCCTTTAAGTTGTTGAATTATCATCCCTTTTGGACCCTTTAGAGTTCCCCTCCTTGTCATCACCCTTTCCCAAGAAAATGTTCGTCGTGGATGCGGAATTGCGCAGTCCCTATGGACCCGGGGTACTTTTTGCTTCCCGGGTTTTTTTTGTTTTCGATTGAGGTTTTGGTTTCGCTTCAACTCGGGTTGTGGGTTTTGCTCTCGTTTCGGCCTTTGGGAAACGGTATGCGGTGGCGTTCCTTCTCTGAGTCGGTCTCGTATCTGTCTTCTTTCCTTTTCCTGGTTTTGGTTTTTAAATTGTGGGTTTTTTACTTTTTGGGCTGTTCTTGGGATTCCTTTTGATCCTTTCGTTTATCCTTCTTCTTCTTGGGTCGGCTTCGAAGCTTTTCTCGTCGTCGTCTCGCAGATCCCGATCTGAAGAAAATTGTTGGGTTTTGTCGGCTTTCATCTTGGGTCGTGGTCCCCCAAAATTTCAAAAAAAAAATCGCCCCCCAAAAAACCCCTACCCGGCGGCCAGCGGTGTTTTACCATCGATAGCCTACCCCCCGGGTTTCCGGAAGTTGTTCGTGCCTTGGGGTAGTGAAACCGGGGGGTTGGCACGTGGGCCCCTGAGTTATATGGTTCAACCACGACACATCGATAATACCCTACGTTTTTAGTTGGGTCGCTTTTATTGCTTGATATTTGGCAATCCCAAAGGTTTGTTTCGCTTACGTTTTTGGGTGTTACGTGGTATGTTCTGATGTTTTTGGTATATCCTCACCAGCCTTTTAGTCCCCGGGACCCGGGGGAGGGTTTTTTTTGTCCCCATCGGTTACAAATCAGAGTCCAAAACTATGCTTGGCCTTGTCATCGTATGGTAGAATTTGGGTTTATAGTTCACCTTCCCCCGGGGCCAAGTGATTGGGCCCAAAACTTGGCAGGCCCCGTCAAGGGTACCTTGGTTTTCCTCGCACCGGGCCCGTGTCGCGAAAATATTAGGGGAAAATATTGTTTCATTTTGATTCATGGTTGGTTCCTGGGTCTTCCCTTTTGACTAGGTTTTTGGCGAGGTAGCAGTGGCGTGCTTGTTTTTTTATTGGGGGTTGAAATTTTAGACTGTTTTCCCTTTGTGATTGGTTCTTTGTTCTTCGTCCTTTTGTTTTCTTTTGCTTTGGGGTTCTTTGATTGATCTTGTTCATATTTTCCTTCTAGGAGTGCAGGGTCTTTTTTCATGCGTTCCGAATGAAACTTTTCTTTCCTTCTTTTATGGGGAAAAGAAATCTTGACATGTTGCATGTGATGGCTTTAGTTGTGATAAAAATGGTGACCCCTTGATGGGTGCTCTTTATCTCCTCTGTATCCCTGACCACAAAATCAAAGGGAACATATGATTGCCCTAGAATGCGACTTCTTCTGGACTCCCTCAGGGTTTAACATTGGATGATCTGCAAACTACAAAGATGTTTTTGTCAAAGGGGATCTCCTAAAAACTTTTCAAAAAATTTCCTTAGGCATGATGTTTACCTAGCACCAAAATGTGATGTTTTGGGAAGGGGTGTGTTTATGGAGTTGGAAAGACAGGCCTCCTGGGGCACCTTTCTTTCGGGAAATGATAGTCATCCATTCACATCGCGGGCTCTGTGTAGTGTGCATTTAAAAAATTGAAAATTTTTTAGTTTTAGATTACGTTGGCCCCGATTTTACCTTTTTTTACTGAAGGAACAATGCTGCCGTTTAGCTAATTTAATTTTAACATTTTATTAGAAGGTTTTTTATTTTTAAAAGTAGAAGCAAAGGTATCCCCCTAGTATTTTATTTTTTAAGCTTTTCTTGGATGCTACCTTTTTTTTAAAATTTTTATCGAGTAGTTTGGATTGACCCCGAACAAAGTTCTCTTAAAGGTGGAAAAATTGTAAATTTCTTTATTGTTACCTTGGTAATTACCTTGTCGAGGGGTTTTTGTTCCATCCTTGGTTTTGGGTTTGGTTCCATCTTGGCCTTTCTGAGGGCGATGGTTGGGTTTGTTTTTGATGAAGTTCGCACCTTGAAAAATTGGACAATTTTTTCTTGAATGTCCTATCTTACTTTTTCACAAGTATATGCATGTGTTCTTTTCTCGATTTTTCTTGGTTTTAAGCTTCTTTTAAAAGGTCCAAATTGGCGGTGAACTTTTTAGTCCTTGCGTTGAGTATACCCCCCTTTCTCTTGCAAGGGTTGAGCATTTTGTTCCCCTTGTTTGGGCCATTTTTTCACAAAGTGGAAGTTGCATCTGAGAGCTTATGTAGAAAGTCTTGCGAACATCCCAAAAATTCAACGTACTAGCGACTATTCCATGATGAAAATCGCATCAAAGCCAAACCTCCTCCCATTATGGGAAACTGCGATATAAACTTGAAAATGTTTTCCCTGTTTTGGCTAATGATTCTCTGCTGTTGTTGAAAGCTTTTAAATTTTCCCACGCAGGCATTAGTCTTGCCCGTGGAAAGAATTTGGCCATG
Source organism: Microstegium vimineum (assembly GCA_022036555.1). Classification (NCBI taxonomy): domain Eukaryota; kingdom Viridiplantae; phylum Streptophyta; class Magnoliopsida; order Poales; family Poaceae; genus Microstegium; species Microstegium vimineum. The sequence goes on from CM039127.1 coordinate 34,810,212, forward strand.
AAAGTAGTGGAAAAATCTATCCCCTTGGTTTATATCTTTGTTTGTATAGAAACCCCTATTTTTTTTTTGCCCAAAAATGAAAATAGGAAAAAAGGGGGAGTTGAATGAAATTCTTGGTACTCCTTGATCGTGAAAGGGGTGCAGATCTTAAAAAATGTTGTAGTGTGCAGTTGCATATTTATGAACCTTTCCACAAAATTGATTTGCTTGAAAAATGGTAATGAGAGCCAACTTGAGTCAATCCATTTCACCAACATTAAATGCAGGTAAAAAAGGGTTTTCCGCAGGGGCAGAGGTCCCCTTGCGAGGACATCGGGAAAAAACGTTAACCGCGCGGGGGAAAAAGGGGCTGCTGCGGTTATCCCCTTTACCTGCGGGCAACATAAAGGGGCCCGGCGGTAATGTTATACCGCAGGGCAACCTTACGCGTCCGTGCGGGGTTTAAATGTCGTTTACCCCAGCGGGAGTTAAATTGCCCGCTTCGGTAAAAATTTTTTTAAAATAAAAAAATAAAAAAAAAGAATTAAATAATTCCCAGTTGAATTTTAAACATTTTAGATTCCAGATTTCATTATATACAACAAAAATTTAAATTTAAAAACCTCCGCTTGTTGACATAAAACACAGTTTTCACTCCCTATACCCCATCAAAACCAACGTCCTTTTTAGTTCATTACAAATTCCCAAGCAAAGTCCCAGGCCATTTGTAATATTGGGACAAATAGTGTGAATTTTTCTCCTTCGAGGACACATTTCTCCATGACAAACTTAAGATTTTGCCTTACTTTTTTGAAGGATGGTTTTAGGTGGTTTTACCTATATTTTACTCCTTCCTTGGTTCTTCCAGCTTTGAGTGTATCCTGCACTGCCCAGGTGTCGCTGTTACAAACCCCTGCCTTTGGATCCCAAACCCGGGTTTTTGGGACATGCACGAGTTTAGAAGTTTGACAAACACATATGGAAACAAAGCACAAAATGAACTTTGCAATTACTTTACGTACCGGGAAAGTCGCGTCGGATTTGATTGGTCGGTATTTTTGCCTTTCAATTTCGGTCCCCGCGGGTCCCCGCTTTTTTGGGTCCTTTAAGTATGACTTTTAAGCCCAGCACAAAAAAGTATGAGTTAGACATGTTTTGAATATAACGATAACCGTAAAAAATGAAAAAGCTTATTGACTTAACCCCTTTAAGCAAACTTCAAATGTCTTGTGCCCCCGGGTTTTTTTTTTGACCTCAACGAGTGAAATACGACCGCTTGCCCTTGAGGGTGATGAGTAGCCCCAATGGCCCTCGAGGGCTTGCTGCACGATTCAAACAGACTATTTGGTTTGGAGTTCAAGCTTGATCCTACCCCCTTGGTCTCTTTGGGGCTGTTTTAACTTACCCAAAGTGTTGGAGCCATGATAACCGTGGCCCTCCTCCTTGACTTTTTCATTTCTAAGCAATGTTTTGCCCCTTTCTTCTTCTGATTCTCATTTGTTCTTTTCCCTTTTTCTGTTTGATTGTTTTTTTTTATCCGTTGGCTGTGACCCCTTTTTGGGCATTTCATTAATATGCTTGGAGAGAGAAAAAGAGTAGGCGTGCTTTTTTTTGCTTACGGTGTGCATCCCGCATGATATGTCAACGTCCTATAGTCTAAAAAGTGTAGATGAGTTACAACAGGGGGACTATGGAATTAATGAAGTCGTCCTTCATTGCAAAAAGGGTGGTTGGGCGATGTCTGGTTTCTGCCGAAACGCTATACTGTTTGGAAGTCCCCGGAATGTGAAATCCCCGTTATCGGGGAAGTGGAAGCAAACCGCACAATCTTCACGGTGTACTTGATGCCCTTTTTTCGCTTCCTTGTACCAAGATGAAACCTCCCTTTCTCCCCAAAACTTTTCGGAGTGTTGCTTTGGTTTCATGAACTTCTTGTTTTCAAAGTGGCCCCGGGGGGAAGTCATCCGACTCGGAAAAAGATGATGAGGATCATTTTAGGCCTGGAAAAGTGGGATGACGTTCGAATGTGAATTTGAGGTACAAATGTGAATTGAATGTTGTGGTTGTTTGTAATGTCCTTGGAAGCGTGTCAAGTTGGGGCGATGGGGTCATCCTTCGGGTTGTAGCCTCCGTCCTCCCCGTTGGCTTGCTTTTCACCCGGCGTTGTCTGGTGCCCGTTCCCCCCCCGTAATCCCCCGATGCAACCCCTTGAGCCCCCCCCCTTGTCGGGTGCATAGGTTGAGTGCGGGGGGGGGGAGGTTGGCCCGCTCGGGGGCGGCTGGCTTGAAGGCATTGTGGTTTCCCCCCGAAGCGGCCCCCGAACCCCTGCCCCAAAGGTCGGGCCAAAAGGCGGACTTTTCGAGCTTGGGAGGGTTTGCCAGAGGTGAAAGAGGCGGGTCTTTTCTGGCCCTTGTCACCCCCATCATCATGTTTTTGGGGGCAAGATCAAACAACAGGCCTGTCTCATTGCTATGATCTCAAGGTCGTCCTTTATCCAAAAGATTCTACTTCCGTGTTCAAGGTTGGGACGTTTTTTAGGTGGGGAAATCTAGTTATATCTTTATGCTCTGGGTTAACGACGTTAGGTCACGCGCAAGTTTTAGGTAACCGGGCTCGATTCTTTTGGGATTCTTGATGGTATACAACTCCTGCCCACGCAATTTCTTGCTCCCACCAAAAGGAATCAGTAGCCGCCAGTGTCATTCCTTGCGTCATCGATTGGGTGGCACGGGCTCCGAGTTGAAAACGTTTCCCCTTGGGGCTGGAGGAAGGGACGCCAGCCTGGCGAAAAGGTGACCCCATCGCCACCCTTTGGGTCGTTTTCTAAGGCTTGCTTTATGGTCTTTATTTCCCCCATGCCGAGTATGCCCTTTTTAAGATCCCCCTTGTCCTTGCCCCGATTGTATGAGGAAAGGGCGGATTGCCCGCTGAATCGCGTTCCGTTCATCTTTTACTGCACTCCATAGCGGCGTGGTGCTTTAGGGTTCCCGGACCCGTAAGTAGGTCATGGCCCCCCTTTACCCCATGGACCCGTTTTTCCTTTGGGGGCTTTGTGACATCGTTCCCCCTCCCGAACCCGGGCTGTTGAACTTGATTGCCCCTCTTGAGCTTCTTTGAATTCGAGCTTTGATGAAGTCCTTGCCCCGGTTTGACATCCTGGTACGGATCTAGTTGCCCCGGCGCTCTCATAGTTCATTTGTCTTTGCCACCTTCCTCTTGCGGCAAACCCCAAAATTCCCAAGGGTGGGGCCCCTTGTTCTTCTTGCGAGTGCGTGAACTTGGCCCTTTTTTCCTTCGTTCTTCTGGTTTTACAGTTGCAAAAAGCCCCCCACTGAGATCTTGATATATTGTTTTGGTACTGGATTCTTGCCTTTCTTCAAAAAATTTTACCGCATTGCTTGAAATTGCAAAGGGAAGTCCCGCCACATGCATGACCCAATCCCTACACTTGGCCAAAAAGGTTCTAGGATAGTTGAACTTCCTCCTCACAGGTCCCGGATAAGGCCCCTTTTATCCCCTGGGACAGAAAGCCAATCAGGCAAGTGATTTCCACCTTGTCCTTTATCACGGGGGACCTAGATGCTGAAAAACCCAAATAACCTCGCGGGGTTGAGGGCTCTCCCTAGGCCCCCCCTAAAGGGTCTCCCACCCCTGGATAGCTTCCTCTTCACGCTTCTTTGGCCCGGGGGGTTTTAAAAGGGGCTTGCTCCTGTGAGGTTGAAGGGGGACTTGGGGTGGGGTTTTCCACTCATTGGGTTCCCATTTAAAAACTAAGGGAAATTTGTGTTTCCCTTTTTGGGTTACAAAAGCAAGAAAAGTTCAAAGCAAAAATGTTTAAGGTAAAATTGTCTCAAAATGGGGGTTCCCCGCAAACCCATCCAAAGCTATGTGGGACCGGATCTTTTGCAAGTGGTCATCTTACCAAAATTTTTGTATTATTGGTGTATTACGAGAAGAAAAGAAAATAAAAGTAACAAGAAAAAGTGGTATTTCCCAAAGAGCAAAAAATTAAGGTTTAACAAGTAAAACAAATAAAGGGGGTTTTAAAAAAAAAGTAATTTCAAGGTTGTAAGAAGTAACAAGCTAAAATGATTTACCAAAGTAGAAGAAATATTCAAGGTTGTAAAAAGTAATAACAAGAGAACAAGTTATAAAAAATAGACTTCACATTGTTACTACCCCGGGGTTTTTTCACGAGCAAAAAAGTAATCCACCAATATATGTGCAAACACACCCAAATTTAGAAACTAGCAGATTCCGATTTCTATTAATTTAAATTAACAGGGGAAAGGGTAACTCAAACACGTAGATTGTATAGTGGGAAAAGCCCCCCTCCATAGGCACCAGGCCCCCCCGGACCCCTTAGCCAAACCCGCAAGGAAAGCCCCGGGGCCGGCAACCCAGAGCCAACAATAGAGCAACCAGCAGCACCCGGACTGGCAAACCCCGAGCACCAAACCCACAACACCAAAGAGCACCAAGCACCCGCAACCGCGCAGGGCCCAAAAACCACAGAGCCAACTGCACGCACCTGGGACCCAGCAACCAGAGCCCCCAAGCAAAACCAACGGCACCGAGCCCAGCGAACCAGCAGCAGGATCAGGAACCCAAAGCCAACTGCGCAGCCCCGGGACCAGCAAAACCAGTAGAGCACCACCCGCCCAGCAATGAAAACTAGAAAAAATGCCCCAGACCCCCCGGGAGGGTGGCCCGGGGCCCTGTTTGGGGGGGCTGGGCCGGGGGTGTTGCACACCCCGGGGGTAGGTTTAGATGCTGAGAAACCAGGAATCTGTGGGCTGCTTGCTCCCCGAACGGGGTTATCCCATCGGTATCAACGGAACCCCGGGAATTTTTGGGCTCGTCACGAAACTCGGGTATCGTTATCGAAATCCTTTCCCCTGCTGTCCACGGGGGGGTGTCGTAGCTTGCCCTCTTCTTGACCCAAACGGAGATGCATGCCATGACATCAGCTTCGCACCTTTGGATTCCCAACTGCACGCAGACGATCGACCACGGTAGGTACCACGTTGGGGCAAAAAATGATGCCTTTTATATAACTAAAATGATGCCACCAAACCCCAAGATCAAGGATAAAAAAACACTCATGAGCATTTTTTTTTTAAAAAACCATTCTACTGTCCTAGTGTTTTTAAAGAGGAAAGAAGAAAAAGAGCAAAGGAGAGCCATGGGGCCCCCATAGGGGGTCGGGCCCACCCCTATGGGCCCATAGCTCTCCCCCCCCGTATGATCCAAGAGAAGCACCCAAGTGATTTCCCAACCTTTGGATACTCTGTTTTTTCTTCACGGCTCGCATGCATAGCACAGGATCCAGGGCCCGCACCAAAGGGGTAAACGTGACAATCACCCCAGAAAACCCAAAAATTACATCAATGACAAGTGGGGCCCATCAACAAAAGAGGTGGGCCAAACCCCCGGGGGGGGCGGCCCCACCATGACATGGGGGGGGGGCCCACAAGGCCCCACTTGGTCCATGACCATGGGCCCCCTGTGGAAGGCCCAAGGGGTCACCTGCCATAGGGGTGGTCAGCCGACCCCCCCCTTAGTCGGTTTTTTGGGCCCCCCCCAACCCCCAACCACTCTACACATGGGGTAAATCACCACCAACCCTCCAAGGACAGTTTTAAGGGGCGGGGTTTGGGTCCAAGGGTGGAGGATTGAAGCCCCTAGATCGTGAGTGGCACTGGAGTAGCCCCACTCCTCCTCGACTTAAATAAGGCTCAAACCCCCCCCTACACATGGGAAAAAGCCTACAAACTCTATTCCTTAGATTGTTCTAGGGTTGTCTAGAATGGGAGTTAGAGTTTAGCGAGTTGTGCCGGATTTCCAGAGTGTCTTTAGGGAAATCTGTATGCTCCTGTATCTTTCCTTTTTTGTAAGACTTTATATTATTCAATATATTATCCTTTATCTCTACTTTTCTTAGTATTTACTTTGAGTATTACTATACTAGATATAGTATTGTTATATGCTTTTGCTCTTTAATAGCCTTTACATTTATAGTCTATGATCCTTGTGGCCTATCCCGTATGCGATCATTGCCTGTCATAGGGTGTTTTTGATTATAGATCATAGTTATAAGTTAGAGTAATAAGTTGTGTGTAAGCGTGGTGCTTATACATCATCTTATCCTTGGTTACCGCTTGTTGCACGGATTGTTTGTGGTAGCTAGCAAGAGAGTGACAACCTTGTCTAGTCTTTGTATTCTACCACGTGTTCTTAGGCAAGTTCTTAAAAGGTAAGGCCCCCGTAAGAAGAGGGCGCGGTCCGGTAGGAGTTTTGTCCTCCTACTGATCTATCCCCTCGCCTAGCATACTTGTATTGAGGAGGCAAACTATAGTGTTTAGACTAGTTAATTGGCTATGTATATTGAAGTAGAGTGAATTGCATAGGAGTCCCTTGTACTCTCTCGTTGTAGTCCCACCTAGCTAGTCTACCTAGTCCGTTCTAAGTATCATTTACCTTGGCTTGTTCATTCATCAACCCTTTCTATCACATATATCGTTTACCCCCCTATACTAGTTGGTACTAAGTTGAGGTGCTCTCTAGGATCTCTCTAATTATCATTTCTAGCTCAGCTTTCCCTTGGGAAAATATAAATTACGATACCCTGGAATACTCCTGGGTGAAGTGCTACAACGGTATAATATGTGCGCTTGCGGATTTATCCAATAGTCATAAGAAATACCAACAAGCATTTCTGGCGCCATTGCCTAGGAAAGCATAGCCTAGAAATTTTAATTAGATTGAATCCAGAGACTCTCGTTAACTTAGCTATCAATTAGTCATAGGGGCTTACCCCTGTCTGTGTCTTCCTTTCTTGTGAAGCCAGATAGTTTATGAGCGGTTTCCAACTGTCGGGAAACTACCTAGAAGATCCCGAGCAGCTGTTGAGGAGAACTAGACATCGTCAAGTTCCACCTCAGAGGTTCATCTCGACCCTGAATCCGTTCAAGGAAGGAGGCTCTACACCACCACTCAAGGTAGCTATGGCCCAGAAGGCGATCTCTAACTTCTCGGCTCCATCAGCTACCCACGTAACTCAGGGTCCCGAAGTCAACTTCGGGGATGCCACCTTCGAGCTGAAGCCCGCCTTGATCCACATGGTGTAGGACAATCCGTTTTGCGGGAAGTCCCATGAGGATGCCAATGCTCATCTCCAACACTTCATGAGTTATGTGACACTTTCACTATCAAGGGAGTGGCGTCTGACGCCATTCACCTTTGTCTTTTCCCATTCTCGTTATTGGGGAAAGCGAAGTAATGGTTTTACACCCACAAAGAAGAAGCCACTACATGGGAGAGGTGTGCTAACGCATTCCTCAAGAAGTTCTTCCCGACAGGAAAAACCAATGCCCTTCGTGGAAAGATCTCAAGCTTCCAACAGCAATCTGATGAGACGATTCCCGAAGCATGGGAGCGTCTCCATGAGTACATTTGTGCCTGTCCTCATCATGGGATAGATGACTGGCTCCTGATTCAAGGATTTTACCACGGGCTATCTAGCATGGCCCGTAGTCACCTTGATGCTGCCGCTGGAGGAGCATTTCTCCAACACACAGTGAGAAATGCCAAGGACCTCATCGAAAAGATGGTAATCAACCAAGGATGGGGTGAGGAACGTCTCCAGCCAAAGAAGAGAGGTATGCACACCGTCAGTGAGGTGGACATACTCTCTGCCAAGATGGACCTCCTAATGAAGAAGATAGAAGAAAGTTCCAAGAAGGAACGAGAGGCCATCTACCCCATCGCCGCCGCACAAGCCATTGAAGCTGATCGATGGTGCGAGGTGTGCGGAGGAAATGATCACTCGGGCAACAACTGCCCCGAGACATCGAAGGAGGACGTGAACTTCATCAGCAACTACAACAACAACAACGGGTATCGACCCCAACAACAAGGAAACTGGAATTCACGCCCCTTCTACCAAGGTAATGGAGGTAATAGCAATTACAATAATCAGCCTTCTTTGAAAGATCTTGTTCTTGGTCAATCTAAAATTAATGATGGTATAAATAAAAAGATGATTGCCACTGACAAATTTCTTGAAAGTTTTGGTGAGAAAATGGATAGCTTCACCACTGCCATGAAAAATCAATTGAGTTTTAATAAAATGCTAGAAACCTAGTTAGCTCAATTAGCAGCAGCTATGCCATCTATATAACAAGGTAAAATTCCTGGGAAACCAGAAGATTCAATTGAGCATGTGGACATGGTAACAACAAAGTTTGGTAAGCCTCCACTTTTCTCCTATTGGGCCTATCTTCTCGATCCTCCCTTCATCATGAAGAAGGAAGATCCAGGCCACCCGACGATCAAATGCTCAATCGGACAACAAACCTTCCACACCGCCTTCTGCAATCTCGGATCGGGCGTCAACATCATGTCTAAGGTAACTTATGATAACTTGTTAGGAGGACCTTTGGTCCCTACATGTGTTTGCTTGCAGATGGCAGATCAAACCATACGGTTTCCCGAGGGACTCGCAAGGGATATCTTGGTGACCATCCAAGACGAATACATCCCCACCGACTTCATCATCTTAGACATGGGAGCTAACGTGGAAGTCCCCGTCATCTTGGGAAGACCCTTCCTCAACACTACCAATGCGGTCATCTATGTAGGATCGGGCCAAATTCACTTCCAGTTCCCAAGTCACAAGGTAAAATGTGCTTTCAATGGTTATAAACTTAACAAATAGGTTAAAGCACAACCACCAAGAAGAAGAGTTCGAGTCCTGCGCCAAAAGAAATAGTACCCGGAGGCCAAGATCAATGAACTCAAGGAGGATGAACCTGCCAATCCACGGCAGGTTTGGAAAGCAAAGGAAGTGCACACTCCGCGGTCTCCATCCCCGGAGCCATCAAGTGCACCCGAGGAATGAACAAGAAGGAGAGTCCTACTCCAAGGACTTAAAATCAAGGAGCCTTCGCCGAAAGGTAAGTCGATAGTTATCTTTTATTTCCCTTCTTGCATTTAGTTCAGTTCTTTAATTTCTTACTTAAAATTTATAAAAATAATAAAGTTTTAGATTAAATAAAACTTCAAATTAGCTTAACACTAAAATTGACAAAAGGTCGGGTCATAAGGTGGTTGGCCGACCACCCATATGCACCCTATCTTGGCTTGCTTAACTATGGAATATTTTAGGATCTTTATAAAAGAAAAGAAAAAAAATGGAGGACTAGGGGGGGGTCGCCGACCACCCTAGTGACCCATGGTCACCTCTCTCTTCTCTTCATCTTCCTTTGTCCAAGAATCTCATGATTTGAGTAGTGAGACTTTCAAAAATCAGATTCTTGCTTTGGGAGACATCTCTTTTGCTTTGTCATGCTTTAAAACACATCAATCACTTTTGGGTAAAGCATGACACATCCTTGTCTCCCACTACTCCATGTACAAATTGGGGAACCTACTTTCACTTTCACTTTGTCATGCTTTGAAAAAGAAAACACATCAATCACTTTTGACCAAAGCATGATATACCTTTGTCCCCCACTACTCTTTGTTTAAAGAGGAGAATCTTGAGCACCTTAGCTCAGTTTTTGATCACATCACAAATTATGCTTCAACTTTAACCAAGCACTAGAAAAAGCATGAGTGGAATCCCCACTTTAGGGGGTCGGCCGACCACTTTGGTCACCTCCTTCTTTTTCTTTTGCTTTGTGTAAGGAATCTCTCAAAGCTGGTGATCATGGCACCTAAGGGCATGCCCATGGGGGGGTCGGCCGACCACCCCATGGTGCCCCTTGGGGCCATTCTCTTCCCCTATAAAACCCCATGCAAGGAGAGCTCCATCCCTCACACCTCCACTAGAATCCAGTTCTAGCTCAAGCCTCTCCTTGCCTTGCTCTCTCCTCTCTTCATTCAAGAGAAGTTCTTAGCTCTCAAGAGAAGTAGTGCTGCTCTCACTAGTCCACAAGAAGATATCTTGTCTTCACCAAGCTTCTCTTAGCTCAACTTCTCATCACAAGGCAAACTAGAAGCCTACCTCTACACACCCTTGTCCTAGTTTTGCTCTCGTGTTCTTCTTCCTCTCTAAAGATGAAGAATCCTTTGAGATCCATGTTCAAGAAAGCAAAACAAGCTATAAGTGGGAGCTCATCTCGACGCTCCCACCAATCCGAAGATACTTCCCAAGAAAGAAGAAGGGGAGGTTCTGCCCGATACACTTGGGAGAACGTCCAAACCAAAGAACACCCTCAGGAGGAGGAAGAAGTGCCGACGGAGGTACCTCATATCGGGGCATTCATGGTGCCCCTGATAAGGACCTATGATTAGCAAAGTGGTCTCTGGTTTGACCAACTAGAGTAGCAAAGATATCTCTCTCTCCGGGATCGATCTTTTGAGCACACAAGGATATTGGATCCGAGTCTTCTCTCCAACGCAAGTATGACCACCGAATTCAACACTATCTTTTCTGCTATTGGTTGGTCTAGCTTTTGGCAAGTAGATGATCTTGGAATTGAGTTGCTCACCTTAGAATTCTTATGGTCTCTCCAAGTCTCTCATGGTGGAATTTCCTTTCACATGTTTAATCAGAGTCATAATCTAACCTGGAGTCATATAAATGTTGCTCTTGGCTTTGATGATTCATGCTTGATAGATTTAGACCTTGCCATGCATAGGTTTAACAAGAGGAAATTTTGGTTCTCTATCTCTGCTCTTAATGATTGCTCAAATCCTAAACCCAAGGAAATTCATAATCCAACCCTTCATTTCATGCATCTTTGGATAAAAATGACTTTGTTTCCTGGAAGTAATGCTAGTTTGATAAGTGACATGGAATTAAAATTGCTTTATGCCATGGTAAACAAAATTCAAATCTCTCCTGTAAAATGCTTAGTGGAATTTTGGCAAAGTTCAATTGAGAGTAATGAATCTATTCAATTCACATCTTTAATTACTCGTCTTGCCGAATCTATGAACTTGCTAAATGGCATGCAACCCTTTGTTTACATCTCTGCTCCTATAGCTGTAATCTCAGAAGAATATCTTGCAACTACTCAAATGTTAAAAAGAGATTCCAATGGTGAACTTAAAATGATTTACAGTGGCCATACAATTGAGGTGCCTCTTCCAAATAGGCAACTTCAGTTGTATAGGACCCGTAAGCTAACCCTTGATTTAGATCAAGGCATTGGGCAAAGATGTTTTGCAGGTTCAGACAGGAGAGCTCAGGAGGGGCTATACTTTGTTCATTTTGAGCAAGGTGGTCCTTCCCGAGGAGCTATCGGCAAGGAGGAAGACGATGCATCTTCCAATCCCATGCACACTTCAAGTGGCATTCCTCCTCGAACCTCGCGTCCGCAACAAGCACGAGCATCCTTTTCGTCCACACGAGAAAGGGGGCATCGTGAACAGCGGCAACAATTCGATCATCTCACCAACGCCTTTGGTGAGCTGCGTGTTGAGCACGGTGAGACAGCACGCATCGTCCAGCAAACTACCGAAGACATCCAAGCAATGCAAGAAGAACAATACCGGCAGTGGGACTTGTGGCGGCAACTACATCCACATTCGCCGCATTATTGAGCAAAGAACAAGCTTGGGGGAGGTTCCCTCCCCCACTAAGGTAATTTTTTAATTTTAGCATTTATATTCATGCACTACATTGCTTATCTTTGCTTTGCATTTAAAAAAAATAAATAATAATAAAAAGACTTTCTCTACTCCACTCACACACATTTCATGAAAAATTAATATCTCCTATGGAAATGATGAATAGTTGCTCTGCTAAATGTTTCTCTAGTACTTAGTCTATAACTTGGTATTTCTTTAAGTATGGATTACTTGGCTTAAAAGAAAACATCATGAACCTCAAACTTTTGTGGGTTGCAAATGCTGTAATTAAGTCTAGGTTGTTGTGAGACATGATATGATAAGATAAGAGCTGCTATAATATTGTTCTAAGCAAGAATAACTATCAGAGTTTTATTTATTAAAATGATAAAACATTTTTGTTCCTCAATGGTGATAATTCCTACCAAAGCCATACATGCTCTTTCAGGATATAAGCTTTCTATATAAGCTGCTTGCTTTGTGTTGAGTTTGGTCAAGTTTTGTGACCCTTGTTGAGAGACTTATCATGCTCTCAAGATCAAGATCACGTACACGCCACATATACATGTTGCTTCTACACTGGAAGTATGCAGAAACATGTCTTACATTTCCACATAGTTCATACTCCATGCTCTAGTAGAAAAATCTCTCTCTAGTATGTTGCTAATAAATGAGACATAGACTATGCAAAATTATAAAAAATTCAGGGGCATTCAAAGTCCCAAGTTTTAGAAAATTGTTGAGCACATCAAAGCTCACGAAAAAAAGTAATTATGAGCATCTTCAAAGCTCATAGAAAAATAAATAAAGATAGCTATGTCTCAAAGTTTATAAGTTAGGAAAGAGAGATCATTTTTAGGAGTATTGATCATTTGCCATGTTTCCACACACTTGCACATGTTGATCTAAGAGTATGACATTTCTCTTCTTGGATCCGGAATTTGACTTTACAAAATATGCAAGGTAAGTTTGCTACATCTTTGATCCTTACCTATAGCTCCACATAATCTTTAGAGATAGGATGAAAGAAGGCAAACTTTGATATGTGCCTTGGTGAGGAATCATATACATTATGAGCGACTCGAGAGTACCATTTGAGGAACACTAAGTTTTCTTTACAAAATCTTGCAAAACCTCCGATATGAAACTTGTGAAAGAATGAGAAAACTATTGCTCCAATCAAGTTGTTCTAACTCTCAACCTCTCAAGACAAAGGATAAAGCTATAAGTCCCATGAAGGACTAAGGTAATATGGGTGAGTCTTTATTGCTAATTTTTCCGTTCAAAAGAGAAGTATGATTGTTGTAAATTTAGTACTCTTGAAATATAAAGCATAGTAGCAACTCCTGATCCATCGGGCTAAGTTTGATTGTTTGCTCGGAACGAGCAAAGGTTAAGCTTGGGGATCTTGTTGGCACAAAATATGATGCACTTTTATATAACTAAAATGATGCCACCAACCTCAGGATCAAGGATAAACAAACACATCATGAGCATTTTTTATCAAATAACTAGTTCCATATGTCCATGAGTTTTTGAACGCAGGAATGAAGAAATAGAGCAAAGGAGAGCCATTGGGGCCCACATAGGGGGTCGGCCGACCACCCTAAGGGCCCACCAGCTCTCCCCTCTCGGCCATGATCCATGAGAAGCACTCCAGAGTGATTTCCATCCTTTGGATCACTCTGTGTTTTCTCTCAACGGCTCGCATGCATAGCACATGGATCCATGGGCCTGCACCAAGGAGATAAACGTGACAATCACCTCAGAACCAACAATTACATCAATGACAAGTGGGGCTAGCATCAGGACAACAGAGGTAGGCCAGAACCCCCAGGGGGGGTCGGCCGACCATGACATGGGCCCACAAGGCCCCCTACTTGGTCCATGACCAGTGGGCCACCTTTGGAAGGACACAAGAGGGTCCACCTGCCATAGGGGTGGTCGGCCGACCACCCCCTTAGTCGGTTTGGCCCCTGCCAACCGCCATACCACTCTACACATGGTGTAAATCACCACCATCCATCCAAGGACAGTTCAAGGGTCGGTTGGATCCAAGGGTGGAGGATTGAAGCCCCCTAGATCGCTGACGTGGCACTGGAGTAGCCCCTACTCCATCCTCGACTATAAATAGAGGCTCAAACCCCCCTCTACACATGGTGAAGAAGCCTACAAGCTCTATTCCTTAGATTGTTCTAGGAGTTAGTCTAGAGTGGGAGTTAGAGTTTAGTTGAGCTGTGCTCGGGATTTCCAGAGTCGTCTTCTGGGAAGTCTGGTATAGCTCCTGTATCTTTCCTTCTTTGTAAGACTTTATCTTATTCAATATATTATCCTTTCTCTCTACTTTACTTAGTATTTACTTTGAGCATTACTATACTAGATATAGTCTTGTTATATGCTTTTTCTCTTTAATATCCTTTACATTCATAGTCTATGATCCTTGTGGCCTTTCCCGTATGCGATCATTGCCTGTCATAGGGTGCTTTGATTATAGATCATAGTTAGAGTAATAAGTTGTGTGTAAGCGTGGTGCTTATACATCATCTTATCCTTGGTTATCGCTTGTTGCACGGATTGTTTGTGGTAGCTAGCAAGAGAGTGACAGCCTTGTCTAGTCTTTGTATTCTACCACGTGTTCTTAGGCAAGTTCTTAAAAGGTAAGGCCCCCGTAAGAAGAGGGCGCGGTCCGGTAGGAGTTTTGTCCTCCTACTGATCTATCCCCTCACCTAGCATACTTGTATTGAGGAGGCAAACTATAGTGTTTAGACTAGTTAATTGGCTATGTATATTGAAGTAGAGTGAATTGCATAGGAGTCTCTTGTACTCTCTCGTTGTAGTCCCACCTAGCTAGTCTACCTAGTCCGTTCTAAGTATCATTTACCTTGGCTTGTTCATTCATCAACCCTTCCTATCACATATATCGTTTACCCCCCTATACTAGTTGGTACTAAGTTGAGGTGCTCTCTAGGATCTCTCTCTAATTATCATTTCTAGCCCAGCTTTACCTTGGGAAAATATAAATTACAATACCCTAGAATACTCCTGGGTGAAGTGCTACAGCGGTATAATATGTGCGCTTGCGGATTTATCCAATAGTCATATGAAATACCAACAACAACACAGATAGTGTGGGGCTTTTCCTCCGCAAGTAACCCTCTGCTTCCTAGTCTTGCAAAGCCGAGATCTGCTTGGCCACAACACTGGTCTTCTTCTTCTTGTTGTTCGGAAGAATGTCCTCTGCATCCACGCGGCATCCAACATTCCTCTTCTACCGACTAAATCCACAATGTGGATAACTAGTCATGTTCTCATACTTCTCGCCCTAGTACATGATGCAGTGGTTAGGCAGGCATCAAACTTTCTAACTTTCATCACCACTGGACGGATCAACTTCTTCGCTCGATATGTATTAGCTTGAACCTTGTTACCCGTAGGGTACGTCGTAGCAAGGTAACGTAACAGCTCATTGAAGCCAATGTATGACCAACCATGTTGAGCCTTCATCATCAACAGATGGAGGTTGAAACAAAGCGCCGTGCACCCCTCCGGACATTTTCCACCATCCTGATACAGAGGATCAACTACCGCCTGCTTCATCTCTCTAAAATTCTCCAACCACTTTGGACTGCCAAACATAACATCATCCTCGTCGATGTGGTTGACCAGCTCCTCAAAGAGCTGGACATCTTCGGGTTCCCTCAAAGTAGCATCTTCAGTAGTGTCACCGTCATCGACACCATCATCTGGAATGTTCTTGAGCAGTTCATCCACTGTGATGTAGTCATGAGAATTGTTGCCGTCCTCGGTGGCGGCTGGCACTGGCACCGTGGTGGTCGAACATGATCTTGGTTGTTCACCATCGCCGTCGACGAGCTCACTCTAGATATGAAGAGGACATCAACACCACACCAACACCATCTCCAGCACCACTTGGTCCTATTACTCGTGCTCGTGCCCGTGAATTCAACCAGCAAGTAAGTTTATTCTCAAACTCTTGTCCATTATATTTAGACAATGGAGACACGTGCACTCTTGTTTTGCTCAGGAACAATGGAGAGGATCAGCGGGACACGGGATGGGCGCTAGCTGGATTTGGACTTCAGGACAGCAACAACTTGTGATGGATGCCACGACTTCATACAGACTCCGATTGGGACATTCTCGCACTTTTTGGAAAGCTTATCAAGTCTACTTTCCAACGGATCCAGAACCAAGGCTATATCTTATCGGACACATCCAGAGTAGTCATTTTTATACCGAGTCCTTTTCTGTCCACCGGTGCTGCGTCGCCTTAATTTGGGCTGATGGGCCATGTATCAAGTTGGGTCCATTAGGGACGCGTCCTAGGGTTGGAGAACGACCCCAACACCCTTGTGTTCGTCCTCCCAACTCCTTATAAGTCTTTAGAGCCGCCACAAACAGTTTAGGTTTTGTTTCGTCGAGTTAGCTATTGCTACCGCCTTTCAGCGCGCGTGTTGGATCAACCGTCCGTCTGATTGTCATCAGAACCTCACCATATTGTGTTCTCAGATTGAAACCTTCATATTCATCTTGCAATTGTGTGCTTGTTCATCTTGTTCTTGTTGGTTCTTCGATTGCTTGCAGGACGGGAGCCCTAGTGGCTGGTTGTCGCGCCACAAGATCACGGCAGCCATCGGAGGTGGTGTATCGGTTGCTAAGGCGCAGCGTCCTTGGATGGTTGTAGTCGAGCCGTGAACGTCATCTCCATCCACCAATCGAGTTATCCACCAACTCTCATTGAAAGATCGGACTGCAAACCCTACGGGTCGTCATCAGTTGGTAATCAGAGCAAAGTTTATCGGTGAGAGACTTCCAATTCTTCACAAAAAAAATTTCCTATAGTCCAGAAAAGCCAAAAAAATAGTAGATTAGATTCCCGTAATCTCATAAACCCGTTGAGCCTTTTGCTAGTACTACTTAGTTAGGGCTTGTTGAATCGTCGGTTGCATCGGTTGTGTCGAGTTGCTGGTTTTAGTTATAGTCCTTTAGAGTTTCGAGTTCTTGTCATGTTCTAGTCCGAGTCTAAGTAGATTTCGTTGCTGTCAAGTTCGAGTCCGAGTACTACCCTGGTATTCGCGGTTGTCCAGTTCGAGTTTGAGTTGTGTTCTGGAATCGAGTCCGAGTACTACCCTGGTATTCGCTGCTGTCAAGTTCGAGTCCGAGTTGATTTCGGGAATCAAGTCCGAGTACTACCCTGGTATTCGCTGCTATAAATTGCCTCCGTCCGCGTTGTTTTCCATAATTAAGTTCGCGCACTACAAGTTTCATACCATATTACAGCGAAGCTTACTTTAGAGAGAGAGAGAGAGAGAGTGTGTGTGGTGTTTTGCTCTTTTGACATCTCTTTGTTCATATAATCAGTTTTGAGGATCCCTGAAAAAAAAAGAAAAAAAAAGAAAAAAAAGCAAAAAAAAGCAAAAAAAAAGCAAAAAAAAAAACAAAAAAGGGGGCTGATCTTTGTGTTTCCCTCCTTTGGATAGATGGTGTTTGTGAGTTTCTTTGTGTCCAGGCTCGCGTCTCTAGCACGGTCTAGGCTAGGACCAGCACAGTACCACCTTTGAACGATTATTCAACTTGCTTTTGTGACTAACGTGGTGCTAGTATCTATCCTTGTCCATAACATTGGCCACCTACAGCTCCACATATTCGACTACAACTTGACAGGTGTTGTGCTACGGTACCGATACATTCACTTCCACGGTTGCAGGCTTGCTGGTTGTTGACCCCTCTTGTTTGAGCAAGGTAAGAACTGGTAAGAGCTTGAGAAACAGGTTGAGAGCGAGTGCCTTGCTGTAGCTACATCCTAATAGTTGTAGGGCTTTTATTTCTTCACTTGTATTCTTGTTGTTCTTGTCTTTTAAACCATGTCAGGAACAGAGGACAATAACCAGATGCCACAAACTCCACGCACCAAGGGCATCATTCAGCATTTTACAAGACAGGTGCAGCTGCACGCAGATGGACTTGATCGAGATTTACAGGTGACCAATGAAAAGATTGGGCAGTTGGAGTCCGCCCAACTCACCACCACCACCAAGCTTACAAGAGTTGAAGCATCGATGGCTCGTATGGACAAAAGCCTTGTTGCTCTTCTACAACGTTTTGATGCCTTCCACATGAACGACAAAGAGAAGAATGATGAAGGCAACAAGGACGAGGAGCGGGTCGAAGATAATGATGAGGATGCTTACTCTGGAGATATGGATCTTGATGACAATGACCTTCGTGATCGACGTCGCCTACACTTAAATCGAAGAGGTATGGGTCACCGTCGACGTGAGGTACACAATAACAATGATGCTTTTAGTAAGATTAAATTTAAAATACCTCCTTTTGATGGCAAGTATGATCCTGATGCATACATTTCATGGGAAATTGTTGTTGACCAAAAGTTTGCATGTCATGAATTTCCTGAGAATACACGTGTTAGGGCTGCTACTAGTGAGTTTACTGACTTTGCTACTGTATGCTGGATAGAGTATAGTAAGAAAAATCCTAGGAACATACCACAGACTTAGGATGCTTTGAAAAAAATCATGAGGGCTAGATTTGTTCCTTCTTACTATGCATGTGATTTGTTACATAAACTACAACAACTAAGACAGGGTGCTAAAAGTGTAGAAGAGTATTATCAAGAATTACAAATGGGTATGTTGCGTTCTAATTTAGAGGAGGATGAGGAACCTGCTATGGCAAGATTTTTGGGTGGGTTAAATCGTGAAATTCAGGACATCCTTGCATATAAAGAGTACACTAACGTAACCCGTTTGTTTCATCTTGCTTGTAAAGCTGAAAGGGAAGTGCAGGGGCGACGTGCGAGTGCTAGGACTAACTTTTCTGCAGGGAAGACTAATTCATGGCAGCCCCGTACGACTACTACTACGACTACACCATCTCCTACTAGCGACAAGCTTCGTGCTACTCCAGCGAATTCAGTGGCGAAGACGGTACAGAAGCCTAGTGCAAGTGCTTCGTCCGTGGCATCTACAGGTAGAACAAGAGACATTCAGTGTCATCGATGCAAGGGATATGGACATATGATGCGCGAGTGTTCAAGCAAGCGCGTTATGATAGTCAAAGATGATGGTGAGTATTCATCTGCTAGTGATTTTGATGAAGATACACTTGCATTGCTTGTCGCTGACCATGCAGGTAGTGAAGAATGTATAGAAGAACATATTAATGTCGGTGAAGCCGACCGCTATGAGAGCCTCATTGTACAGCGTGTGCTTAGTGCACAAATGGAGAAGGCGGAGCAAAATCAGCGACACATGTTGTTCCAAACAAAGTGTGTCATCAAGGAGCGTTCCTGTCGCATGATCATTGATGGAGGTAGCTGCAACAACTTGGCAAGCGGTGACATGGTGGAGAAGCTTACGCTTACCACCAAACCACACCCATATCCATATTACATTCAATGGTTAAATAACAGCGGTAAGGCAAAGGTAACTAGACTTGTGCGAATCAATTTTTCCATTGGATCCTATAAAGATGTGGTTGAATGTGATGTTGTGCCTATGCAAGCTTGTAATGTGCTGCTAGGTCGACCTTGGCAATTTGATAGAGATTCTATGCATTATGGTAGAACAAATCAATATTCTTTTCTATACCATGATAGAAAAATTGTGTTGCATCCTATGTCCCCTGAAGCTATTATGCAAGATGATGTAGCTAAAGCCTCAAAAGCTAAAAGTGAGAGCAATAAAAATGACCAATCTGTTGCTGATATGAAAGAGGAGATAAAATTGAAAGGAAATTGTTTGCTTGCTACTAAATCTGATATTAATGAGTTGAATGCTTCCACTACTGTTGCTTATGCTATAGTATGCAAAGAGGTATTGATTTCCCTTCATGATATGCAGCGTTCTTTGCCTCCTGCTGTCGCTAACATTTTGCAGGAGTATTCGGATGTGTTCCCAAGTGAAATACCATCGGGCCTGCCACCACTTCGAGGCATTGAGCACCAAATTGACCTGATTCCTGGTGCCTCATTGCCCAACCGTGCACCATATAGGACCAATCCAGAAGAAACAAAGGAGATTCAGCGTCAAGTGCAAGAACTCCTCGGCAAAGGTTACATACGTGAGTCTCTAAGTCCTTGTGTTGTTCCGGTTATTTTAGTGCCTAAGAAATATGGATCGTGGCGTATGTGTGGATTGTCGGGCTATTAATAATATTACTATTCGATATCGTCATCCAATTCCACGATTAGATGACATGCTAGATGAATTGAGTGGTGCTGTTGTGTTTTCTAAAGTGGATTTGCGTAGCGGGTATCATCAGATTCGCATGAAATTGGGAGATGAATGGAAATTTGCTTTCAAAACTAAGTTCGGTTTGTATGAGTGGTTAGTCATGCCTTTTGGGTTAACTAATGCACCTAGTACCTTCATGAGATTAATGAATGAGGTTTTGCGTGCTTTCATTGGAAGATTTGTTGTTGTTTATTTTGATGATATATTAATTTACAGTAAATCTATGGAAGAACATATTGATCATTTATGTGTTGTTTTTAAAGCTCTACGGGAGGCACGTTTATTTGGTGACCTTGATAAGTGCACCTTTTGCACAAATCGTGTTTCTTTTCTTGGCTATGTTGTTACTCCACAGGGAATTGAGGTTGATAAAGCCAAGGTGGACGCTATACAGGGTTGGCCAGTACCAAAGACTATCACCCAAGTGCGGAGTTTTCTAGGACTTGCTGGGTTCTATCGTCGCTTTGTGCAGGATTTCAGCACCATTGCTGCACCATTGAATGAGCTTACGAAGAAGGGAGTCGTGTTTTCTTGGGGAACCCCACAAGAGAAGGCCTTCAACATGTTGAAAGATAAGTTGACAAATGCACCTCTTCTCCAACTTCCTGATTTTAATAAGACTTTTGAACTTGAATGTGATGCTAGTGGAATTGGATTGGGTGGTGTTTTGTTACAAGAAGGTAAACCCATTGCATATTTTAGTGAGAAACTAAGTGGGCCTCTTCTGAGGAATTGTATGCTCTCGTGCAAACATTAGAAACATGGCAGCATTATTTGTGGCCCAAAGAATTTGTTATTCATTCTGATCATGAATCGTTAAAGCATATTCGTAGTCAAGTAAAAACTAAACCGTAGACATGCTAAGTGGGTTGAATTTATTGAATCTTTTCCTTATATCATTAAGCACAAGAAAGGGAAAGAGAATATCATTGTTGATGTTTTGTCTAGGAGATATACTTTATTAACACAACTTGACTATAAGATCCTTGGTTTGGAAACAATTAAACAACAATATATACATGATAATGATTTTAAATACATGTTGCTGCAATGTAAGGATGGAAAAGCATGGAATAAATTTGTTCTAAATGATGGCTTTGTGTTTAGAGCTAACAAGCTATGCATCCCAGCTAGCTCCGTTCGTTTGTTGTTGCTTCAGGAAGCGCATGCAGGTGGCTTGATGGGACATTTTGGAGCAAAGAAGACGGAGGACATACTTGCTGGTCATTTCTTTTGGCCAAAGATGAGGAGAGACGTGGAGCGATTTGTTGCTCGCTGCACAACTTGTCAAAAGGCAAAGTCACGATTACATCCCCACGGTTTGTATATGCCTCTACCCGTTCCTAACGCACCTTGGGAAGATATTTCTATGGATTTTGTTTTGGGATTGCCAAGGACTAGGAAGGGCCGTGATAGTGTTTTGGTGGTTGTGGATAGATTTTCTAAGATGGCACACTTTATACCTTGTCATAAAACTGATGATGCTACACATATTGCTGATTTGTTCTTTCGCGAAGTTGTTCGTTTGCATGGTGTGCCAAATACAATTGTTTCTGATCGAGATGCTAAATTTCTTAGCCATTTTTAGAGAACTTTATGGGGTAAATTGGGGACTAAGCTTTTATTTTCTACCACATGTCATCCCCAAACTGATGGTCAAACTGAAGTTGTGAATAGAACTTTGTCTACTATGTTAAGGGCTGTTTTAAAGAAGAATATTAAGATGTGGGAAGATTGTTTGCCTCATATTGAGTTTTCTTATAATCGTTCATTGCATTCTACTACCAAGATGTGCCCATTTGAGGTTGTTTATGGCTTGTTACCACGTGCTCCTATTGATTTAATGCCTCTACCAACTTCTGAACAATTGAATTTTGATGCTAAGCAACGTGCTGAGTTGATGTTAAAATTGCATGAAACAACTAAAGAAAACATAGAGCGCATGAATGCTAAGTATAAGCTTGCTGGTGATAAAGGTAGAAAGCAATTGATTTTTGAACCTGGTGATTTGGTTTGGTTGCATTTGAGAAAGGATAGGTTTCCTGAATTGAGAAAATCTAAATTGCTGCCTAGAGCTGATGGACCATTTAAAGTGCTAAAACGTATTAATGAGAATGCATATAAGCTTGATCTTCCTGTAGCTTTTGGGATTAGTCCCACATTTAACATTGCAGATTTGAAGCCATATTTGGGAGAGGAAGATGAGCTTGAGTCGAGGACGACTCAAATGCAAGAAGGGGAGGATGATGAGGAAATCAACACCACACCAACACCATCTCCAGCACCACTTGGTCCTATTACTCGTGCTCGTGCCCGTGAACTCAACCATCAAGTAAGTTTATTCTCAAAATCTTGTCCATTATATTTAGACAATGGAGACACGTGCACTCTTGTTTTGCTCAGGAACAATGGAGAGGATCAGCGGGACACGGGATGGGCGCTAGCTGGATTTGGACTGTAGGACAACACCAACTTGTGATGGATCCCACGACTTCATACAGACTCCGATTGGGACATTCTCGCACTTTTTGGAAAGCTTATCAAGTCTACTTTCCAACGGATCCAAAACCAAGGCTATATCTTATCGGACACATCCAGAGTAGTCGTTTTTGTACCAAGTCCTTTTCTATCCACCGGTGCTGCGTCGCCTTAATTTGGGCTGATGGGCCATGTATCAAGTTGGGTCCATTAGGGACGCGTCCTAGGGTTGGAGAATGACCCCAACACCCTTGTGGTCGTCCTCCCAACTCCTTATAAGTCTTTAGAGCCGCCACAAACAGTTTAGGTTTTGTTTCGTCGAGTTAGCTATTGCTACCGCCTTTCAGCTCGCATGTTGGATCAACCGTCCGTCTGATTGTCATCAGAACCTCACCATATTGTGTTCTCAGATTGAAACCTTCATATTCATCTTGCAATTGAGTGCTTGTTCATCTTGTTCTTTCTGGTTCTTCGATTGCTTGCAGGACGGGAGCCCTAGTGGCTGGTTGTCGCGCCGCAAGATCACGGCAGCCATCGGAGGTGGTGTATCAGTTGCTAAGGCACAGCGTCCTTGGACGGTTGTAGTCAAGCCGTGAACGTCATCTCCATCCACCAATCGAGTTATCCACCAACTCTCATCAAAAGATCGGACTGCAAACCCTACGGGTCGTCATCAAGATACACCGCAACTCGCATCGAGACTTTCACCATGAGAAGTCCAAACCGTGTAACCCTTCATAAAACCGTTGACAATCAGATGTGATTACACCGTACCATTAGGGTAGCCTCTGAGGTTCCGGCATTTAGAACATGGACATATGGTTGTCGTCCGCTTCAAAATAGCACGATGAGCTTTCGCAGCTGCCATAAACTTCCTCAATTCGCTAAGGTACCGCAGATCAAGCACTCTATCAATGTGGTACATCCATTCGGACCTGTCCATCGTAGCTTAACACATGACAAAACAACAAAGTGCTATATAAAAAAATAGATCTACTTCATGAATCTAGACACACATGATGAGACATATCGCACTAAAAAGTGAGAATAAAAGAGAGAAATAGGTGTGTGGAAGAGCACAATCATGGACCTCTTATTGTCCTCTCCTCCCCAAATCAAAGCTCTAAAACTCAATTTGATGATTTAGTGAAAAATTCAGGAAATAACTCCGCCCCCAACAACATGAGAGATCAAGACAAAACTTTAGCGCACCTATATATGACACGGTACATCTAGATTAAAAAACACAGGTTTTATATGATCTAGTACATGGATCTATGAAGAATCTAGACTAAAAAACACAAACTAGATCTAGATCCCATGCATGGTGGATCCCATGGATCTAGATCTAGATCCAAATGAGGAATTGCACTAAAAAGTAAGAAAACGAGAGAGAAAGAGGGGTGGGAGAGCAATCATGTACCTCTAATTGTGTCCTACTCCCCTAAATCAATGCTATAAAACTCAATTTGAAGATTTGGTGAAAAAAATTGGGCAAAACCTCCCCCCACGTTTTGGAAGAGGAGAAGTCGTGGGGAAGGAGGGAGGGCTGTTGGTATTTATAGGACGGGGATAACCGAAGCGGACAACTTAATATGCCCGCTGTGATAAATGAGCATCTACCGCTACGGGCAGCATAATCCGATCGTTGCGGTAAATGTCGTATGTTGCCCGCTGTAATAAATGTTCATTTACCGCAACGGGTGGGTTATGTGGCCCGCTGCGGTAAATTGAATAACCGCAGCGGGCAACACAGTGGCCAGCTGCCCAAGCTGGCCACCGGTTTACCGCAGCGGACGCTTAAGATGTGCGCTACGGGGCGCCAAATGCCAACGCTGCGGTAAATGAATCTCGGATGTTGGCAGTAGTTGGGGCAGAGAACTCTCGCAATGTCTTCTCAACCATAGCTTCAAAAGCAATGGCTAAATTTGATTATGGTTGTTCTTCAGATGTTGGAGCTTCCTCTCTCGAAGAGTGAGCTTCAGCTGAGGGTGTTCTTGATGGTGATTCAATAATTTCCCTCACTTGTGCAAACTTCTACTTTCTTCGAAGAAGTTTCTCTGGATTTTTAGTGAAGTTATATGGAAGAGAAAAACCATGCATTCATTTACCCTACATAAGATACATAGATAGATAGAAACAAGGGTAAAATTGTTTGAGTAAGAGGTTAATTGGTTAATCGATCTTATTCATTTACATATGGTTATCAATACTTCCTAAGTTGAGATACCTTCCCTAGCAACGGCGCCAAAAATACTTGTTGACATTAGATAGCGTTGTACCGAAAATAGAGATTACTCCCTATCCTCAAAACGGCGCCATAAATGCATGGTATCTAATTAACTTGCCTTTAGCAAATAGCCACTATCTTTTACCTTATACTCCTAAGCATAGAACTTAGTTGTCATCCCCAATTATAGATCTAGGAATAATTAATGGTACTTATGAAATATTCTATTATTTATGTGACTAGGAATAAATAAATAATGATGAATATGAAATCATAAAGAACAAATGATTCTGCAAGCAGACAGATTAATCCACCATTGTAGCATTTTACCTAGAGTATTACCAGGTTGTCGATTTATATTTTACCACTGGGAAGGTCTAGTTAAACTGATAATCTATAGTATTGATGACACTCATATGAAATGAATGAAGGGATTAACCAACATCGAGTACTCTACTCATAACAGGGGTAAGTCACATGATAAATATATATATGTATGATAAGCATTGATCAATCATGATAATGATAAAGATAAAGTTCTTAGAGCTCTCTAGTCACCACACAAGCGTCGTCCAATACAATTAATAAAGAAATAACTCCTAAGTATTCTATCTACAGTCAAAGCTACGTCGTTTAGTGCAAATACATCTAGCAATCATCGATAAGTAATACTACCAATGTTCCCAACCATAATGTGACCATGAATAGAAAGAGTTGAGTTCAAAAACCTCAGGTATACAAAAATATCCTCAACTTGACAATCCCTCCCTACCAAACCCCTGCACGGGGGGGGGGGGGAGGCCTACAAAGGACTCAATGGACCTGTCACATCCATGATATACCCCACGACTCGGCGCAGATAGAGGCATCCGTAGATAAGCAAAGCATCTAAGCACCACGCCTACATACTACCTACCACCCTCCATATGATCAAATAGACGAGCGATATACGAACATGTGCATGAAATCAATAGCAAACTAACTATACTAGATATATTGAAGTAGACAATGAAAACAATGTAAATAAGAACATATTAATGAAGAATAGTGTTGCCTGTAAATAGCATACAACTGCAGATATTACAATAAGAGAGAAAAGAATAAGAACTGTACTATACTCCAATCTCATGACAACGTTGAGAGTCCAAGATCGGTTGACGTATCTTGACTTTCTCTACTCTTTATCTAATTAAGCTATGCTATGAACTAGAGAGGCTCTAGATGAACTAGAGTTTGTGGCTTTGGATGACTAGATCTCCAAATTACTTGATTGAATGAACCTGAATTAGTATCCCCGGGGGGGATCTGCCCTCTATTTATAGCCTAGTGGGTGCAATGTCGTCCCTTGGATCAAACCGACTTAATGTAGGGTTGAGATCAATCCTTGGAGGTAGTGGAGGAACACTCCAGAAGCCCGTGGATCCTTTCCGCAGGGGGTGCCCGATAGGCTAGGGGGTGGGGCCGGCCGGCCCCACCTGGTGGCCCCTCACGGCCCGCTTCTTTCCCGCGTCTTCTGGTACCTTCTAGCGTCCTGTGGAGATTATCCCGTCACGGGATTATTCCGATATTTATTATAATAATTAATTCTTTTATTGCGCTTTTCTGAAATAGTCCCTAGAAAATAACAGAATACTAAAACTCGTGGAATTTGTTAGATAAAGCTCTATACTTCTTATTTTCCTTATGCTTGATCCATTTATCATGTTTATAACTATATTAAATGTTGACGTTATCCATCGTCAATAACTATGCTATCGATGACTATGTTAATTTCATGAACTTAATTTGCTATTTTGATTTGTCACTTTAGTGTGTGTACCTAAATTTATAATACTGTAATATTATCGTGCAATCCATATGTTTTTAGTACAAAAGTACGGTTATCCCGTAGCAACGCATGGGCATGATACTATTTACATATATTTGTGAGCTTGTTATGATGTGTAATCCCTGACTATGTTAATTTTATGAACTTTAATTTGCTTTTTAGATTTGTCACTTTAATTTATATATTAAATTTAACAATATTGTTAATTATCATGCGATTTATGTACTATTAGTATAAAAGTTTTGTTACCCCGTAGCAATGCAGTGTCATGATACTAGTGTGTGTGTGTGTATATATATATATATATATATATATATATATATATATATATATATATAGCAGGAAGGGTTGATGTGAATCAAGTCAAGGTAAGATAACTAAAGATAACTACTAAGTATAGAAAATATTCTTTATAACTAGTGTTAGTGGTAGGTAATTTTTTGTGATTTTATCAATTTGAGTTTTGTAGAGCACCCTTAAGGAGCTCCACCAAAGTGACTGGCCCTCGGGTCTAATTTTTTGCTGAATTCAGATTTGGTGAAACTATAGGTAACTTTTTATAATAAAGCTATTTTTAAGTGAATACAAGAACATCTCCAAAATACTCTCCATATCCTTTCGAAAGGATAGTAATATAGATTTGAGTGAAAAATAGTACTCCAAAAACTTATCTAAATGGTCATCCAAATATGGCTATTTTCTATTTTAGATTTTTCGCTAGCCAAAAATAAAAACCGAGAATGACTCTCTACGGTGCACATAAGATATAAAAAACTATTGGAGAGAGAAAAGATATAACAAACGATTCTTAATAAACAACTCTCTAAATAGTAATTTAGAGAGTGAAAATTAAAAAGGCTGTCTAAAGCCGGTGGAGCTGTCCTAGACATGCTCACTCTTGGATTATACAAGCCTCTTTGACCTAGGTTTGTGAACCGCATGATGCATGGACGTCGTGCGCTATCAGATGGCAGGAGAGGTAGCAAATAATTCAGCAATTATACAAATAAAATAAAATATATAACATACACTGTCCAAATTATTATACAAATAATACATACTACCCCAACCATAATTGAGGTTGCTGGTGCATGTTTGGCCAGCGAATGCTCCCAAGCCAACCATAAACAAGTGCTGTCGCCCACATCTCCCATGTTTAGGCCATCCCCGCCCCCACCTTCTCATAGTCACCTATTCATCCATCTCAAGAACTCCTCAGATTGCGCTCGGTTTGCCGCTTGCATGCACAGCCTGAGCCCGGGTACCATCATATTCGTTTTCTCGTGCGCTCTTCTTCGTCTCCTTCCTCTCTGAACAACCAGCCTGGATCCAGGCCTCCTATTGCAACATCTCCTCCAACCCTTGAGGCCTCCTGGTCTTCTGCATTGCTGGCTCATTGGTCGCCACAGGCGTGGAGTGCTGCATCTTTTTTTTTTGCTGGTAAGAGAAATCGATCTTGCCTGCTTTTTTGTTCTGCATTATTTTTTCTCAATCTACATATACTGTGACACCTAAAATGCGAACTTTCGGTTATTAGTTGAACTCATATTGTTGCTGTTCTCTTTGCCGCGTGGGGAGGATGAGGTCCAATAACATCGGTTTTCTAATATTCTGATAAATTAGTGCCATCACTTATTTTATTTCCAATCATCGTTGTGGACACATTTATTTTTGTGGCATACTCAGTTATTACAAGCATATAACTTAAAGAATATTATCCACAAAAATACTATTGAAACAATCACTCGAAGAAACAAAGAAATGTGTTCTGTAGTTTGGGATTGTGTGTAGATACGTCCATTTCAGAGTTAGGGATGAAACCAGCTTGTTTGCCTTATAAAAATAGCCATGCACCCATACCCTTATAAACATGAGTTCACCAACCACTAACAGAATAATCAACCATAAATGTGAGCACCTTGTCAAGTCAGAGAATCTGGGTGGACTAAATACACTTGTTTGGGAAATTTCTTTCGGCCTTGTCTCGATGAATGTGTATTCACTTGTTTATATTCTCTCTGTATTTGCAGCTCTATAAATATTGTGTTCTGTATTTTGAGGCCATTTTAAGGAATGTAGAAAGATGTGTTTGCGTGAAAAGGATTTCTGTTATAAAGAGGAAGACATTTCTCCAGTTGATTTGAAATCACTAATTCTTGATGAGCGAGGATCTCAAGGACACATTAGATTTATAGTAGAAATGACCTTTGATGCCACCGATGTTAGAAGAAAGATTTGCAATGCAAGGCCATATAATTACTGAACACTGTTGAATTTTTTTCTTGACCAACTTGTTTTTCTTCAACTTCATTCAATCATTTGGTAATAGTTGTTTATGATGGAAGTACATAAGAATGGAAACATTCTTATGCAAAGGTATGAGGTTGGCAAATTATTGGGGCAAGGAACTTTTGCCAAGGTATACCATGCTAGGAACATAGAGACATCTCAAAGTGTTGCTATCAAGGTTATTGACAAGGACAAAATTTTCAAGGTTGGCCTAATGGAGCAGATCAAACGAGAGATATCAGTGATGAAACTGGTAAGGCACCCAAACATCGTGCAACTTTATGAAGTCATGGCTACTAAATCAAAGATATATTTTGTGCTTGAATATGTCAAGGGTGGTGAATTATTTAACAAAATTGCTAAAGGAAAGTTAAGAGAAGATGCTGCAAGGAAATACTTCCAGCAATTGGTTAGTGCAGTTGATTTTTGTCATAGCAGGGGTGTGTATCATCGTGATTTGAAGCCAGAAAACCTACTCGTTGATGAGAATGGAAATCTTAAAATTTCAGATTTTGGATTGAGTGCTCTTGCTGAATCAAGACGCAAAGATGGTCTTCTACACACAACTTGTGGTACTCCAGCATATGTGGCACCAGAGGTTATTAGCCGAAAAGGATATGATGGTGCAAAGGTTGACACATGGTCTTGTGGTGTGATCCTATTCGTTCTTATGGCTGGATATCTTCCTTTCCAAGATTCAAATTTGATGGAGATGTATAGAAAGATTGGAAAAGCAGATTTCAAATGTCCACCATGGTTTCCATCTGATGTACACAAGTTAGTGTCAAGAATTCTTGATCCAAATCCAAGGACTAGAATGCCAATTACAAAAATAGTGGAATGCTTTTGGTTCAAAAAGGGTATTGACAGCAAGCTAATCCAAAAGAATATCGAGATAAAGGGGAAAGTTTCAGCTCTAACTAATGTTAAACATGATGTAACAAAGGTTACCAACCTTAATGCTTTTGATATTATTTCCCTTTCCGAAGGCTTCAATCTTTCAGGTTTGTTTGAAGAGTCCGAGAAAAGAAAAGAGGTAAGGTTCACATCTAGTCAATCAGCTTCAACTATTATCTCAAAGCTAGAAGATGTCGCGACCTGTTCAAAACTTACAGTAAAGAAGAAAGAAGGTGGTGTGCTAAAAATGGAAGGTGAAAATGAAGGAAGGAAAGGTGTATTGTCTATTGATGCAGAGATCTTTGAAGTTACTCCTTCTTTCCATCTTATAGAAATCAAGAAAAACAATGGAGATACGCTAGAATATGAAAATTTGTTTAAGCAGGACATGAAACCAGCGCTCAAAGACATTGTTTGGGCATGGCAAGGTGAGCGTCAGAACCAATAGACCGAGGATCGTATTCTATGATAAATTACTCAACTAGTTTGTTTCCACAATAAGCCATATGTTGGTAATGATCAAAATTTGTATCTGCTTCAAACTTTCTCGTATTTGACATTAGCATGTGATTTGATTCATAATTTATTAAGAAACATCTTTGTTACATTGCATCTATTCCTTAATTGCTTTTTTCTATTGATAATCTACCGCTAGATTGGTGAATGTATAATTGTTACATCAAATTGGTTTCGATAGTATGCTAGATTCTTAATTTTACATTGTAATGAGTTGTTTTTAGACATTTCTTTTTTTAAAGAACTCTCTAACCAAATGTGTTACAAAATGGAGCATCTATATTGTACTCTATTACAAGAGGAGCCAATACACGATTTCATATAACATCACATGTATATCATATGAACATCACACAATACATAATAGAACATTAGAGCATATATTTGGTACTCTATTATTACAGGAGGACCAATACCTAAATTTAGGAGACATCATAGAACATCACATGTATACCACATGAACATCAGAAAAACATCATATAACATTAGCTATGCACTATGTGAACATCACAAAATACATAATAAAAACCACATGTACATTATGTAACATCAATTGTATACTATGTGAACATAACATGTATATTATAGAAAAATAAAAAATTTCATCTCCTGATTACTATGTGAACATCGAATGTATACTAAGGTGAACATCACGAAATTTGGGTATTAAAGGCAACAATAATGTCCAAGTACTGTACAAATTTAGCCATTAAAAATGGCAACCTGCACTTTTGAAGGTTCTATAAAATCAGTTACGTTGTGTAGCCTACTTGGCATATTTAATCATGATAGAGTATGAATATTCTATGACTAGGTGAATTTGAGATGGCCAAAATATTTTGATGTAGAAATGATGACACAAGTATGATGGAATGTCTACGGTATAGATATTTTGTTAGAAGGGTGTGGAATGTGCTTGTTGGTGATCCTTAATGACTAAATCTAAACGTCAACAAAGGTCCAAAAAGGAAGAACTAAGCATTAATTATACACATATATCTTCCATATTGATATAGCTCCACTCCTATTGTAAGAGCATTGTTTTATAGATCTTATACACAGATATAGTGGAAAATAAACCAAAAAATAAACCAAAAGGCACAATTGTTCAAAACATAAAATAGAACTGCTCAAAGAAAAATAAAGAAAAGTCCCACAAATATTGCAAATATGAGCCCAACACCAACTTGGCAAGCGCCCTAGCTTATCTAGGAATTAACCATGCAAAGTCGGTGTCGGGGAGGTGCCACGAGGGGCGGGCGCACCAGGGCTGGGCCGCACCCCTAGAAGATCTTCTCTGGCCCCATTTTGTCATGGCCATTCATTAATTGCAGTGGAGGTCGGTTTGATAGATTTTCATGCACATGTCACATCCTAAAAATTTTAATTTTGGGTTGTGCATAGTAAACGCTAAATAAAATAATTAATTTTAATATTTGATATAAAATTTCCCAAGATTAATTAAGTTATAGCAAACTTAGATATATATATATATATATATATATATATATATATATATATATAATTGTTTTCTAAAAGTTTTTAAACTAATTTAATGGCGCTTTTGCTTGATATGATATTAGCTTGTCATTTGACTATGTTGTGAGTATGTAAAGTTTCAAAACACGTTTTGAGTATGTCATAAATCTTCCTGGAATGTCCTCGTCTTTTTCTATCATCAAATTTATTGTTCTCAACACTATCTTATTGCTTGGAAATTTTTAGGATCATACATCATTCGTTCTAAATCAATCATTTGAGTTCACCATCCATCAACATATCTCTATGATTTTTTCTGAATTTTTAGAGCTTTTGGAGTATTTTTTGCAGCTTATAACCCAATTCTAGAGTAGTGGAAATATTTTCATTCACGAGTTAATTAAATTCAGAAATTAATAAATATGATGTTTTCAAGCTTCTCCAAACCCTATGAATATAACATGTCGGATTTCATTTCGACTCGCTGGTTTTAGAAGTACGATCATTTTTTGAATTATCACTCTTATCCTCCCAGATCTATCGTCGAAGTTCGGCACAACAAGCGTTCCAACAAACATTCGGTGAGGTTTTACAGCCAACTCTAGGGTTTACCGGAGGTTCTAAGACCACCAAGAGGTCGATCTCTTTATGCTCTACATCACAGTATCTTCCTTTTATCGAATTTATCGGCGTTTGATTGTTACCCGTTCATTCTTCTTTTTCGATGGACTTTTTTTCTGGTGAACCTCCATGGATGAGGTGCATGGGCGGAGCCATGTTTTTGTGAACCAGCTTAGCTTCTATTCAGTCCAAATCAGACAACACAGCAGGTCAGCAGACTGCGAGGCTCTCTACGACTACAACTACAAGTCTACCATCAAGATCGTCATCCGGCTGCCTTTCTTGCGTCCATGAGCCGCGAGCGGTGGGGCTGCCTGGCTTGGATTGGACGGCAGGCCCTCAACGAGTAGTCCTCCTCTGTCCTCTCCATCAGCCTTCTTCCTCTGTTGATCTGCGTACAGGCTACAACCATGTTTGATTTCTTGTTCTTTTTTCTTGCTTCAAGACTAAAATTCATAGGCTATATATATTTTACGTGGCTAATTGAGTGATGTTTTGTACTCAATCAGAGCTTCTGTTACTTTTTATTAGAGAACTTTAGATGCTTAGCTATTTGATTTGCCCTGAACCAGTAGTCCCCAAATTACATAATATGTATACCATCTGCAGATCAGCTAGTTTTGTAGAGTTGTATTTAAGAACTCTTTTGTAATTTTGTAGGTACAATGAGCAAACAGAAATCTATTCATTCATGAACAAAATAGAATTGTATTTTGTTTAATGTGACATAATGCTATGAGACTAATTTCTCATGTACCTATAAACTTATGGATTTATTTGGCAAATTGACCCCCACTATGCTTTGGTTCTGGCACCGCCACTGATGAGGTGGCAAACATCTCGTCTCAAGCCACTGATTTCACCCCGGCCTTTCTGCCTGTCATCACATGGGCTCCGTGCCACGACCCCAACCCCACCGTGCCCCTGCGCGAGGAGCAGGCATGGCCGCTGCTGCCGCCCTGTCTCCTACGGGTGTGTACGTGCCTGCCGGTGGTGTGGGCCCCACCATGGGTCGTATGCTCGGTGCCGCATCGCCGTCGGCTAGCACGAGCGCCCCTCTAGTCGTCACGAACTCATTCCGCACGAGCACAGTACAGCCACCGTAGCCACCGATGTGCGAGCATGTTTAAAGGAAGGACCAGACTGGGAAGGAATATCCTGTTCGTTTGGCTTATCAGCAGGCTTATCAGCCATCAAAATAATGTTTTTATCTAAAAAAACAGCTAAAACAGCATCAGTCGCGGCTTATCAGCTAAAAACAGCCAAACCCGTTCTTAATCTCTATCGTTTAATCATTTAATCTCCGATTCGAGTAGTTCTTGTTGCGTTAATTTGGTAGCGGCATGCTTTATACAACAACGGTTATGTTCATTATGTTATTAAAAAAATGTATTTATTAATTTAAATACTAATTTGATTAATATTTAGCCAATCGCTTTTTATAATTAAAAAGCAACATAAATAAACATCCATCTATTATAAATAAATATTAATTTGATTAATAATAAGATATTTGTTTATAAAAATAATTGAATAGTTTAAATATGTCTTACATAATAAACTCATAAAGATGCCCCCACATGTTTATTTCCTTTTCAAGGTAGAGATTAAATGACTTAAATGAGATGAGATATGTTTATAAATAAAACATGATTAGCTTTAACTCAACTTTTAAGATTAAATATGTCTTGATTAATCTGAATTTATACAGCTCACATTGTTTTTCTTAATTAACATAAATCAAGCTCGTAATGTCAATGTCCCGATAGACATTTCTTTTAAATTGTAGATCATTTATGACGTCTCTTATGCTCTAGCTTTCGTAGCATGGAACCCTCACTCTTAGCAAACTATTTTAAACCTTTTGCTTTGTTGTTCTTAGTTGCTTTTATTTATTGCTTGTATATTCGCCAAAGCGTGATGTTTGCTATGAGTAGAACGAGAACCGTTTGTAAGCGCTGGAGATCAGAAGGTGATGACCAGAACCAAAATATGAGGAAGCTAAGCAAGAGTTTCAGGAAAGTATAATATGAGTCTCTCCTTGACACCTAACAATCACAATGTCGCTATATTTATGATGCATGGCCAAATATGAATAGCTCTTAAGGATTATTCAAGTAGATGTTATCTTAATCCTTGATACATATGGTTCATGCATGTGGGTACTATTTGCAGTTGCTCTACTTAATCATGAAAGCTCGTTAATAATGACTAATGTCATATGCAATGATGTTAAAATGTGTTTTAGCAACATGGAATTATAAGGACTTATTTGACAGCAAAATTCAGGACGTGCATTAGACAAACCTTTGGCGGATCTGCAAAACTAGCAATAGTCTCGAAGAAATTTGCGCCTGGGAAAAAAAGTCTTTAATCCCGGTAGAGAACCGGCTCTTGTGTCAAGCTGTTGCAGGAGGGACCTTTAGTTCCAGTACCAACCGGGACTAAAGGTCGCTCATTAGTCTCGGTTTTAAATACCAACCGGGACTAAAGTTTTAGTCCCAGTTTGTGGTCATAATCGGGACTAAAGGATGACCTTTAGTCCGAGTTGTTAATACTAATCGGGACTTGTCGATGGGATATCCTATAGGGTACCCAAAAACCGGTGTTGACGGTAATTACAAGTTATTTTATCACCATCAAAATACCGTCAACATCCTCATTTTCAAAGGAAAACAAGCATAACATGGACATATTGTACCAAATAACTAGTTCCACATGTCACATGACTATTTGATGCAGGTGATGACAAATGGGGACTTTTGGGAGCTAGTGGGCCCACAAAGGGGGTCGGAGGACCACCTTGTGGGGCCACTAGGCATCCCAAGCGCCCATGATCCAAGAACCATCCTTTAGAACACTTTCTATCCCTTGGATCCAAGTGTGTTACCTCTCAACGGTTCAGATTCACATTACGAGGATCCATGGGCCCACATCAAGGAGATAAGCGTGACAATCAACCCAAAACCAAAATCTACCACGTATGACAGGTGGGACCTGCAGCCAGAAGGCAGAGGTGGGCCACAGGTCCCTATAGGCGGTCGGCCGACCTATAGGTGGACCCCACAAGCCCCCACTCGGTCCCTGACCAGTGGGCCACCATCTAGAAGGTAGAGGAGGGCCCACATGGCAGCATGGGTGGTCGGCCGACCACCCATAGGGCGGTTTCACCCCCCTCAACCACCTCACTCACTCCCCACATGATGGAAATCATCACCCTTGATCCTTAGGCGGTTCTGAAGTCGGTTGGATCCAACGGTGGTTGATGAAGGTGACGCGGATCGCTGACGTGGCACCGGAGTAGCCCCTGCTCCACATCTAGCTATAAATAGACCCTTAGAGCTCCCTTCTCATTCATGCCTCATTGGAGAAACACTACTCCTTAGTCTCTAAGAGGATCTCTCTAGTAGTTCTATGCTGGTTGGAGGAGAGTGAAGGAAGTCTTCTGGAGAAAGCCTCGGGCCTATCGGGAATCTTCTCCGGAGTTCTTCCTCGGCAGATGCGAGTCTCTTGTAAGTTTAGCACTTGTAAGTGACTTCTTCTGAGTTCTTTATAGTATTTAGTATTCTAAATCTGGGTTAGCTGTTATACACCTTTTCGCGCTTGTTCATCGCTTTGCTCTGAGTAAAGTGCTTTAATCTTAGGCCAAGGTTAAAGTAGTAAGATAAGTGTAGACGTGGTGTCTAGGCTAGATCTTACCTTTGTAAACCGCTTATAGCGCGGATTGTTTGTGGATGCTAGTAGAAGGTGATAGCTCTATCTAGCCTTTGTATTCCACCACGTGTGTCAGATAAGTTCTTAAAAGGTATGGCTTCAATACAACTTGACAGCACGGTCCGGTTAGAGTTTTGTCCTCTTTCTGATCTATCCCATCGCCTCTTGCAAGAGAAGGGCTGATAAAGCCAGTATAACCAGCTATACCTTGTTAGATATCTTTGCTATATCGAGCCTCTCTACCCAGTTATCATAGTCTCCCTTGATCCATCATAGGACATACACGTATTCCTAGTTAACTCACTTCTCGTTCCCTGTGGAAAATACGATACCTAGAATACTCCTGGTGAAAGTTACCTTGACAACCGTACGCTTGCGGTCTTTTTCTGTTTGCCACCTTTGGTGTCAACAACCGGCTTACCGAAGCCTTGGGCCTCCTTCACTCGGCCCACGAAGGAAGACGAACACACAAAATCGGATTCTACTTGGTAACAACGACAAGACCGAAGTATATCTTAGGACTCTGAGTTTGTAACCGAGTAGGACTACAAGCAACCCTCGGCCAGATCCTGGACTATAAAGGGTTGGTGAGGGTATCACCCAAAAACGCCTGAACATACTACGCAACACCCAATACGTAGAGCGATACGCAATACTTTGTACTTCAAGATCAGAGCAATAAACAAGCCACCCAACTGGACGTAGGGCTATTACTCGACTGTGTCGAGGGTCTGAACTAGTATAAACCGTGTGTCCCTACGTGTCCAACCACCAAGGTTTCACTATTCGCCGAGGCACAAACAACTGTCTCGGGTAACCCCGTGGTAGGCTATCGGTGGTAAAACATCGACAGCTGGCGCGCTAGGTAGGGGATTTCGGCGAATTTTTTCTCGAGAGCTTGGTGGACCACGACCTTAAGACGATGAAATTGGCGAAATCAACATTTTTCTTCGAATCATGGATCTACAAGATCGATGACGATGGAAAGCTTCGAAGCCAACTCCGAGAAGAGGTAGTCAACAAAAAGACTGAGCAGGATCTTCAAGGACTGAACCAAAGGACCAAAAATCTGACAATTTCGAAACCGACCAGGACAACCGAAGAAGACGGATACAAGATAGATTCAGAGAAAGAGACGCCACCGCATACCGACCCCAAGTCGAACACGGAAAGACTAAGCGCAACCCGAGCCAAAGTACGCAACTGAACCTCAATTTGAAACAGAAACAATTCAGAAACAGTCAAGTACTCGGGTCCGTACGGACTACACAACTCCGCATCTATGCACGGAAGATTTCTTCGGAAGATAATGGCAAGGAGCGTAACTCTAAAAGGCGCTCAAGAAGGGATGATAATGTCAACAACTCCAAAGGGATGCATCGTACATTGGCCAAATCACTCTCTGAAAACGCAAACCCATGATGAAGAACTACCGTTCCAAGTAGGAAAAGAACTCGGAACTTATCAAGAACTATCATGCAATCCAAGAAAGAAAAACCAGCGAGCAAAAAGAACTCGGAGAGCGCACACTGTATACATGGCGGAGCTAGAACCCTACTTAGAACCTCCACAAATACCCGACTTGAAATCATTAGATGAGTCAGAAGGAGATATCTCAGACGATGAAGAAGGCGACGACAATGAAACCAATGACCACAAAGCTACGAGGCTAAAGAAGAACAAGGCCAGGGCAGGAAGAAGAAATCGGGCCATTCAGAGAAAGCAAATCTGGAACCAATACAAAGCAGAATTGACAGAATATAACAGGAAGAAGGCGGAAAGAGAATCCATGAAAAATACAAAGAGGGAAAGAATCGAAGAACTAATAAAAGAGCTAAATATCCTTACTAAAGAAGAAAGAATCACAGATGAGCAGAATAAAGAAGACGAAGACCCCAATAAACAACTCGACGGTGATACACCCCAAAAACAACAAGGGGAACAACAAGGCGAATAACCCCTCAAGAAGTCAATATTCCACAGATTGGGAAAAATAGAGGTACCACAACCATCGGAAAGGCATGAACGACATCTCGGACTAGTAAAACAAAACGGCCCAGACTGGTGCCAGCGCTACCCGGAAGATTACGGAGAATCTGAATACAAAGGAGACAAGGATTATTACAAAAGAGACTGGTCACACCGCAACCGAACAAAACAATACAACAGATTCCCATGTTTTGCAGGTAGACTGCAAACATTAAAATTACCGCATAAATTCAAACCAGCAAAGTACAATGGCAAAGTGGAACCTAGATAGTGGATAAGAGCCTATTCCCAATCCATTGAACTCGCGGGAGGAGACAACGACATTAAATCCCTATACTTTCCAATGGCACTTGAAGTCATGCCTCTGCAATGGTTTTGACAAGCTGAAGCCACGATCAATCAAATATTGGGAAGACTTGTAAGAAGCTTTCTGCAACAACTTTGCAGGAATAATAACACATCCCATGACGGCGGCAGAATTGAAAAACATAAAACAAAGAATAGGAGAGACCTTAAGAGAATATTATCGAAGGTTCGGAGAACTCAGAGCTCAGATACACGACATCACCAACAGAGAAGTAATAGAGACATTCGCTGATGGAATTCTAGCAAATTGGCAGTTCAAGGATTACTTCAATGAAAATCCAAGGTCCAATGAAGATTTCAAAAGAGCTGCCGAGAAAATGGTATCGTCAGAAGAAAGAACTCGGCACAGATTCACCCAGGATTTTCACGAAAGTAGAAGGCCGGATTTTAGACCACAAGACAAAAGACCAAGACAAGACAACATGGTGGTAGCAACAGATAACAAAAGAAGATACAACGACAATAACAAAGGAGGGTACAACAACAACTATAGCAACAACCGAGACACAAACCCGAATAATAGATATTCGAACAACAACTACCAGGGAAACAACTACACAAGAAAGCTAGCAGAGAGGATAGAAAACCTAGCCTGCCATATACATCCTTATGCAGGACACAAGCTAATCGAATGCGACATCTTTCAACGAAGATTCACAAAGAAGGAAGAGATATGAGCAAACAACTCGGAACAAAGAATGATGAACCCGAAAAAGATACAAAGAAGGCAGAAGGAAATTATCAAGAACCCCAATGACAAGTAGCCGTAATCTTTTCTGGAGCACCATATACAAGAAGTAAAAGACAAGAAAAGCTAGCCCACAGAACCATCATGGCAGCTAAGCCTGCTACCCCAAGATACTTAGATTGGTCAGAGTACCCAATTCAGTTCACAAGAGAAGACCAATGGACAAGCGCAACAAATGCTGGTTACTATCCCCTAGTAATGGGACCAACAATAGCAGGAGTGGCAGTATCCAAAGTGCTCATTGATGGTGGAGCAGGACTAAACATAATCTTCACAGACACCCTAAAGAAAATGAACTTAAACTATGAAGGCATGATCACACCAACAAGTATTCCCTTCTATAGGATAGTACCCGGAAGAGCTTCTATACCATTGGGACAGATAACCTTACCAGTCACCTTTGGAACACCTGACAAATATCGAACAGAGTTCATTAAATTCGAAGTAGCCGACTTCGAATCATGCTACCATGCAATCCTTGGAAGACCAGCACTCACAAGATATATGGCAATACCCCACTATTCATACCTATTGCTCAAAATGCTGACAACAAAAGGAGTTCTATCACTAAAGGGAGATCTAAAGAAGGCTTATGACTGCGATGCGCAAGCCATACAAATATCAGAAAAGTTACAAGACTACAAAGAAAAAGAAGAGAATGCGAAGAAGGTCG
Organism: Microstegium vimineum; assembly: GCA_022036555.1. Classification (NCBI taxonomy): domain Eukaryota; kingdom Viridiplantae; phylum Streptophyta; class Magnoliopsida; order Poales; family Poaceae; genus Microstegium; species Microstegium vimineum. The sequence continues at coordinate 34,849,875 of CM039127.1, forward strand.
AGGAAATGAATCCAGATGAAATTCAAATACCGACAAAGAAGCCAAACAACTTTACACCTCCAAAAGAAGCCGCCACAAAGATAATTGACTTATTGACTGGAGATGCAGAAAAAATGGCAATAATCACTGCAAATCTAGACCCCAAATAGGAACTCGCGCTCACCAACTTTCTAAGGGACAACAAAGACATATTTGCATGGAAACCAGCAGACATGCTAGGAGTCCCAAAGGAGTTGGCTGAGCACAAAATTGACACAAACAAAGGATGAAGACCAGTAAAACAGAAGCTACGCAGATTCACCCCAGACAGGAAAGCAGCGTTCAAGAAGGAAATCACAACGTTATTGGTAGCAGGATTCGTCAGAGAAATAATCAACCCGGATTGGTTAGCCAACTCGGTCTTAGTGGAGAAAAAGAACTCAAAAGAATGGCGTATGTGTGTTGACTACACGGATCTTAACAAACACTGCTCAAAAGACCCATATGGGCCACCAAGGATTGACCAAGTCATAGATTCAACAGCAGGATCATCATTGCTATCTTTCCTTGACTGCTATTTAGGATACCATCAAATATCACTAAGAGAAGAAGATCAAAGCAAAACATATTTTATAACACCTTTCGGAGCATATTGCTACAAATCAATGCCGTTTGGACTAAAGAACGCAGGAGCAACGTATCAAAGAGCTATACAAACTTGCCTTGGAGATCAAATCAGAAGAAACGCTGAAGCCTACATTGATGACGTGGTAATCAAAACAAAGGAACCCGAATCACTATTGGAAGACCTAGAAGAGACCTTCAAAAATCTAAAAGCATGAAAGTGGAAACTCAACCCTACAAAATGCGTTTTCGGCATACCATCCGGACAACTACTCGGTTTCTTAGTCAGCAATAGAGGGATCGAAGCAAGCACAAAACAAGTCAAAGCAATTATGGATATGAAGCCATCAAAAAAGATCAAGGACATACAAAAACTGACAGGATGTATGGCAGCTCTTAACAGATTCATATCAAAATTGGGAGAAAAAGGACTACCCTTCTTCAAACTCCTAAAAAAGAAAGAGAATTTTGAATGGACAGAAGAGGCGAATCAAGCTTTTATCAAGTTAAAAGAATATTTATCATCATCTCCAGTAATGACCCCCGCCTAGAAACAAGGAAGACATGATGCTATATATCACTGCAACAAAGAACGTAGTAAGTACAACAGTCATAGTGGAAAGAGAAGAACCTGGACATACCTACAAGATACAAAGACTAGTATATTACATCAGCAAAGTACTCACGAAATCAAAAGTCAGATACCCACACGTACAAAAACTACTCTACGGAGTACTCATATCGTCAAGAAAGTTGAGGCATTATTTCCATGAGCACAAAGTAACAGTCGTGACCAACTTCCCGTTACAAGACATACTCAGAAACAAGGATGCCACATGCCAAATATCAAAATGAGCAGTAGAGCTCGGAGCTTTAAACCTGGACTTCAAGCCAAGAACGGCAATCAAGTCACAGATATTACCCGACTTCATCGTAGAATGGACAGAAATCACACAAAAAGAACCCAAACCAATACGAGACCATTGGAAGATGTACTTTGACGGTTCTCTAAAGCTTGGAGGGGCAGGAGTAGGCGTGCTACTAATCTCTCCAGAAGGAAGACAATTAAAGTACGTATTACAGATATTATGGCAAGCAACGAACAATGAAGCAGAATACGAAGCACTCATACACGGATTAAAAGTAGCAACTACTCTGGGAATCAAAAGAGTAATCGCCTATGGAGATTCAGCAGTAGTAATCAACCAAGTAAATAAAGAATGGGATTGCACAAAAAACAACATAATCAACCAAGTAAATAAAGAATGGGATTGCACAAAAAACAACATGGACGCATACTATACAGAAATAAGAAAACTCGAGAAGAACTTTGAAGGACTAGAAATCCATCATGTCCTAAGAGATTCAAATATGGCAGCAGATATCCTGTCAAAATTGGGATCGGACAGAGCAAAAGTACCACCTGGAATATTCGTAGAAGAACTTGCAAAACCATCAATCCAAGAAGTTAGCAAACAAAAAGAAGACTCAAGTATTCAACATAGAAAGAGATTGGAGACAATCATACATTGATTATAAAAGGAAAAACAAACTACCCGGAGACAAAGCAGAGGCAACAAGAGTCATAAGGAAAAGCAAAGCATACGTTCTCATAAAATACAAATTATACAAGAGAGCAACATCTTCTGGGGTATTACTAAAATGTGTTTCAACACAAGAGGGAAAGGAGATACTGGAAGAAATCCACTCGGGATGCTGTGGAAATCATGCAGCATCCAGAACACTAATCGGTAAAGCATTCAGAAGCGGATTTTACTAGCCAACAACACTCAAAGATGCAAAACAGTTAGTCAAGACATGCAAAAGCTGCCAAATGTTTGCAAGACAATCACATATTCTAGCACACAATCTAATTTGCATACCACCAGCCTGGCCCTTCTCATGCTGGGGGCTAGATCAAGTCGGACCTCTCAAAAAGGCAAAAGGAGGATTTGAATATATATTTGTGGCAGTGGATAAGTTCACCAAATGGATCGAATACAAACCTTTAGTCAAATACAGTGAAGAAAAGGCAACAGAATTCATACAAGACATCATACATAGGTTTGGGATGCCAAACAGAATAATCACAGACTTAGGCTCTCTATTTACAACAAAAGAATTCCAATATTGGGCAAGGGATTGTGGAATAGAGATAGACTACGCATCAGTAGCTCACCCCCAAGCAAATGGACAAGTTGAAAGAGCCAATGGGCTATTATTACAAGGCCTAAAACCAAGACTATATGAAGACCTGAAACACTATGGAGGAAAATGGATAGAAGAATTACTGAAAGTAGTATGGGGCTTAAGAACCCAAATCAGCAGAGCAACAGGATATTCACCATTCTTCCTGGTGTATGGATCAGAGGTCGTACTACCTGTTGACTTAATATGGCGATCACCAAGAATAAAACAATACGACAAGGGAGAAGCCAAAGAAACAAGACGACTAGAGATTGACACAATTGAAGAGATAAGAGACAACTCAATAATACAAAATGCAAGATACCTACAAGGACTACGAAGACATTACAACAGGAATATGCATCCAAGAACACTAAAACCAGGAGACTTGGTATTATGACTAATCCAAAAGAAAGAAGGAAGACACAAACTACTCAGCCCATGGGAGGGCCCTTTCATCATCAAGACAGCAATACAACCCGGAACATACAAGCTAATGACAGAAGACGGAATACAAGTAAGCAACACTTGACATATCAGCCAACTCAAGAAATTCTACAACTGAAAACACAAACAAAATACAAGACTTCAAGAACAAACAGTCTACAAGTTAATTGCTTCGTGAAGCAACATGACGAACTAACCGACTACTTTGCACCATGAGCGGCACAGTCTGGTTCATATCTGCAAGTCAACTGTTTCGTGAGATGGCATTACAAGCCGACAACTTTGCACCATGAGCGGCACTGTCTGGCATTCTAAGTCAATTGCTTCGTGAAGCAACATGACGAACTAACCGTCTGCTTTGCACCATGAGCGACACAGTCTAGTTCATATCTACAAGTCAATCGTTTCGTGAGATGGCATGACAAGCCTACAGCTTTACACCATGAGCGGCACTATTTGACATTTCAAGTCAATTGCTTCGTGAAGCAACATGACAAACTAACTGACTACTTTGCACCATGAGCGGCACAGTCTGGTTGATATATCTACAAGTCAACCGTTTCATGAGACGACATGACAAGCCGATAGCTTTGCACCATGAGCGGCACTGTGTGGCACTACAAGTCAATTGCTTCGTGAAGCAACATGACGAACTAACCGACTGCTTTGCACCACGAGCGGCACAGTCTGGTTCATATCTTCAAGACAACCATTTTGTGAGACATCATGATAAACAACAGACTACTCGGTACAATGAGAAGCTCAATCTACCTCGATGACATCAAAGTCAACCACTATACAAAGTGGCATGACACATATAGTTGACTGCTCAAAGAGTAGCACAACTCGGCGCAACAATCACTACAAGCTGAATACTCCTACATTATAAAGTGACCACTCGACAAATAGCAAGTCAGCAATACTACCCAGAGACAACTCAGGGTTTACTATACAGAAGACAAGCAAAGCGCAGAGATGAAGAACTACAAAAGCCTAATCTAGAGGCATAAAGCTACAAATGAGCCAGAATATCTACTCAAAGGTCGATAATGCTACTGAGAAAGAACTCTAAAACTACCCTGCAAACTGTTGATATTTGTTAACGCAGACAGAGAAATCACTAGGAAGTAATCCGCAAGCGCACGGATACCGGTGAGCACTTCACCCAGGAGATTGTCCAGAGTATCATTATTTGTTTTTCCGCAGGGAGAAAGGGTGCATCTGACTAACCAAATCTAAGCTATTAACCTTTAGGCTATAAACAAGGTGATTTTGATATGAGCGATTAGAGAAGACTGCGACTGTAATCTCATTCTAGTCTATGCAAGATATGAACTATTATTCTATTGGGGAGAACCGTCAAGATAAGAGATACCTCAGAGGATGCTTAGCACGTGGCCTATAAACCCTACCGGTCCTTCTAACGGGATTGTGGGTTCCAAAGGTATCTACGTAATTGTCACTTTCTGATCTACTACCACAGATCCGGCTAGACAGGGGATATCTATGAGTATCCTAGCCCAAACACCATGTTTATGCTAGAGATGATTACCCTACTCTCTATGCGAAGAGAATAAAGTAAACTCACAAACCAAAGAATAATAAAACAGAGAATTTACTAGAATTAGAAGTTGAAATACCGAAGAAATCCTAGGAGCAAGCCTCGGGTTAGGAGTCTTGATCCCGTCGATACAAACTGGAGAGGAGACACTGACAGGCCGGGCTTCCTCCAATCCATACCTCCACTCTAACTCTCTCAATCTAGAAGAGTAAACTCTAATCTCACATAGAAACTAAGGGTAGTTTCTCTTGAATGTTAAGCCCTAGAGGGATCCTCTCTGGAAAATATGCAAATGAATAATGGATTGCCTTTAGCTAGGGGGCAGGGGGCCTCCTTATATAGCCCCCCTCAAATGATCGTCAGCCGTCGGATCAAACCGACCTTAATGGAGGGTTTAGATTAAACCTCAAAGGCGGTGGAACCCTAATCCACGAAGTGGGCCATGATTGGCCACTGGCCTTGGGCGGCCGCCCTAGGGGGGAGGGCGCCCGCCCTACCCTACTGACAGGTGGGCCCCTCCTTCCTCGGGGGTGGTTCTGGAGTCTTCTAGATTGCTCTTTTTTGTACGGAGGTGTTATGTGTCTATGTAATCCTTACATGTGGGCCTCTTTTGCTCTTTTGTAGTTGTCTCCCTGTAGAAACAGATAAACACCAAAACTCGTGGAATTCTGTTAGTTAAAACCCTATGTCTAGGTGGTGTGTTGCAAATATATCCTTTCTTCTGCTTAGTTGACACTTAGAATTGATACTTAAGAGGTGTCAACAAGCTCCCCCATACTTAGGCTTTTACTCATCCTGGAGAAAAGGATGGTGAAAACATAAGCTTAAGGTTTAGACATCAATAGCAGGAAGATTCCTTTTTATACTTGTACTGTGGGAGTTTAGTAGAGTCATCATATCACTATGGGCAGTTGAGGAATAAATTAGCTAGAAGTAGAGACCCTTCATCTTTCAATCTTGTCACTTGGAGTTTTTTTGCATGTTTAGCTTACTTTTTCCTCGTGCTCTTAGATTGCTCATAAGTGAATCTCAAAAAGTATAGGTAGATGTGGCATACTTACCTTGCATGTATTGCCTGGTCAAACCGGGATCCGAGGAGAATAATGCCATACTCTTAGATCAAGACTTGTTGGTCAAATTTTATTATAAAGTCATCTCTTGCTGGTGTATTTCTATTAGAGGAACCATGGGCTATCATTATATATATGTTTGTTTTTTCAGGTGGGTGCTGAAGTACCCCTAATTCTACTGTCGGACTTGTACCCATTTTTTCTGCGAGGTTGTCGGACTTTTTGTCCATTTTTATTTCCTCGAATTAAATATTTTTGCATAGCCCATGCCTCTAATGCAATACTACTTCGGAAGAGTGAATCTTTTGTGTTTGTAATGTATGAATGAAGCCTTGATCTTCAGAGTATGATAAAATTCTAACAAGGATCCACACGATTAGAACAAACTCAATACAAAATAAGTAGCCTTTTGGCTTTTGATTGGTAAATGTAAAACATGTATGGGATGGTAGTTATTTATTTTAAAGAAATTCTCCAAGTGTCAGAGATTATCAAGATTTAAGTTCTCATACTCTACCATCTCATATTCCACAACGACTTAAGTAACATGGAGTCTCTAAATAAATTCCCAACAATAACAGGACTCCAGGAAACTTCATACAATGTGTCTATTTAAGGAAACATTTTATCATTTTAGTTTATCATATTTAAAGCATTTATTCATGGAAACTCACTGCACGAATTGAAATTTACGGATATGTATGAAAAAATGTAATGTGCAGGGTGCAAACCTGACCGTGGTCGAAGGATGGAGCAGGAGGTGCTCAACCCAGGGCGAGCGCCCTAGGTAGTGGCCCCTTGACCGCTGCTTCGGCGTGTGTGGTTGTTGCTCTGTTTGTTTCCGAAATTTGTGCTCGTTGTGGTTGAATTTGTTCGTCCGTGATCGGGTCCTCCCCCATACTTGTTTCCCGTTTTCTTAGATAACACAATGGAGACAAGCAAGGTATACTAATAATAGAAATGGTCTTTATTTATTATTTATTTTGAGGCATGCATTACAAAGGGAATGAAAACAAACTAATTTATAGCTAATGGATCTAATCATGCCTCAAGAACTGCATAACTCACTAAAGCATCTAGCGAAGTTCTAAATACTTCATCTTCTTTTTAAGCTCATCTGTGTCGCGCCTAATGCTCTCTATGGTGGTGCTCAGGTTCGTGACCTGCCTAGAGAGAAAACCTAGAGAGGTTTGAAGATTGATGATCGTGTCATCCCTAGCATGGAAGTCTTTTATTAGATCCGCTACGGTTTTGCGGCGCTTTGGGGATGACTCGAAGGAATTGAGGGAGTGCTTCAGGGCATCCTTTGCCGACACAAATTTGACTTTAGGTGCGCGGACTCCCTCGAAATAGGGATGTTCTTCTTTAGTGGTGTACTTGACGTGGTCGATCTCTCCTCCTCGGTTGGTCTTCACTCCTATGATTCTTTCCTTGGGCCTCGGTGGAAGAACCTTGGTACCGGCAGGCACCTCGACGATGGGCTCTTCTTTTGGTCCCTTGAGCAGGAGCGGTTGCGATGTTGCAACGAGGACAAGCTGGGTGTAGTAGGATTTGCTATAGCGCTGCTGCTTTGGAGGAATGGTGGCTAGCAGGAGCTCATCGTGGACTACGACTAAGGCTTTGGAGTCTGGATCTTCTTGTGGGAGCTGGTCGAGGTTAGACCCGTAGGGGACCATCCTCCTATCGGCGTTGCTGTTGCTGGCCATGAGAGCAAAGAGATCTAGCAAGCTTCTAAGCGAGAGCTAAGGAAATGATTGAATGATGATGATGGTTGACGTCAGGGGTTGTTTATATAGGGGTGGAAAAAGGCCTCCAGAAGCATCTACGGAACAAATCTCGCGGAGAAATGGTTGGATAAGTGTTCAGCAAGGTTTATCGGATAAGGGGAACTAGAAGGTTCGGGTGAGCAAAAGGCGGCGGCGAGAGGTGACAGGGGTGGGGCGGCCACCCTACACCCTAGGGCGCCCGCCCTGGCTATGTGGGTTCTACCGGGCCTCTTCTGCGCACTTGTTTCTAGAAGGTTCTATGTCCCAAAAAAATATGCATGGCCCAAGATGCAAAAATTAAAGTGATTGGGCCTTAAAATTCACTTAAAAGGTAGAAATTAATTGCGTCTATTTCTTCTAATTCTTCATTAGGTTCTAAAAATATCTTGAGACGTTGACCATTTACCTTGAATAACGTACCTTCATTATTTTGAAGTGTGATTGCTCCATGGGATGATGAATTGATTACCTTATATGGTCCTTCCCATTTGCTTTGTAGTTTTCCGTGCCCGAAGAGCTTTACCCTGGAATTAAAAAGTAATACCTTATCTCCGGGTGTGAACTCTTTCTTCTTGATCCTCTTGTCATGCCATCATTTGACTCTTTCTTTGTAGATCTTTGAATTGTGATATGATTTTTCTCTCCACTCCTCTAACTCTGATAATTGCATTTGTCTTTTCTCTCCAGTAGCCTCAAAATCCATATTCCATCTTTTTATAGCCCATTGTGTTTTGAACTCTAGTTCAACAGGTAGGTGACAAGTCTTCCCATATACGAGTTGATATGGAGACATTCCAATTGGAGTTTTGTATGCAGTCCGGTATGCCCAGAGTGCATCGGGTAACTTGTCCTTCCATGTTGTTCCCATCTCATTTACTGTTTTCTGAAGAATATTCTTGATTTGTTTGTTTGAGGTTTCTGCTTGGCCACTTGTCTGAGCATGATAAGGTGTAGTGACGTTGTGGCAGATCCCATGCCTTGCTAGATACTTTTCAAAACGTTTGTCGATGAAATGTGATCCTCCATCACTTATCACTATTCTGGGGACTCCAAATCTTGGAAATGTGGTCTCTTCAAACATCCTCTTTGAATTTACGTTGTCGGCATGTTTGCAAGGTAATGCCTCCACCCACTTGGATACTTAGTCAACCGCCACCAAGATATATTCACAATTCTTTGATGGGGGGAATGGTCCCATATAGCCAATTCCCCAAACATCAAAGAGCTCTATTTGAAGATTGTTAGTGAGTGGCATGGCATCCCTTGAGTTTATGTTGCCGTGTCTTTGACATGGCCCGCATCTTTGGATAAATTCTCTAGTGTCTTCATACATTGTTGGCTAGTAGAATCCACATTGCCAAATTTTTGCATGTGTGCAGAATGCTCCATAATGACCTTCGTATGGTGATGAGTGGCATCTTTCAATGATCTTCATTCCTTCTTCAATAGTCACACATCTCCTGAGTAAACCGTCAGAGAATACTCGGAAGAGGTATGGCTCATCCCATATGTGTGAACGACTCTCTTGAATAAGCTTTCTTTTGTTTCCTCCTGGTGGTACATATCCTGAAACCATAAAATTAATAATATCTACATACCAGGGGTCGAATCTGTTGATCCCGTAGAGCATGTCGTCCCAGAGTGAATCATCGATGGGTAGTTCCTGCGGATTCTTAAAATACATTCTAGACAAGTGATCTGCAACAGGGTTGTCTACTCCTTTTCTATCTTTTATTTCTAAGTCAAACTCTTGGAGCAGCAGGATCCATCTTATTAAACAAGGTTTAGCATCTTTTTTAGTGAGTAGATATTTTAAAGCAGCATGATCAGAATAAACAATTACTTTGGCTCCTACTAAATAAGATCTAAACTTATCTATAGAAAAAACAATAGCCATGAGCTCTTTTTCAGTAGTTGCATAATTAAGTTGAGGTCCTATCAAAGTTTTACTAGAATAAGCTATTGCATGATGCTTCTTATCCTTAGTTTGTCCCAAAACTGCCCCCACAGCATAATCACTAGCATCACACATGATTTCAAAAGGTAAAGACCAATCAGGGGGTTGAATGATTGGTGCAGAGATGAGTGCTTTCTTTAGTAATCCAAAAGCTTTTAAACAAGCATCATCAAATTCGAAAGGAGCATCCTTGGCTAGCAAAAGAGTAAGTGGTCTAGCAATAAATGAAAAATCTTTTATGAATCTTCGATAAAAACCAGCATGACCAAGAAAACTTCTTATTCCTTTCACATTTATAGGCGGAGGTAACTGTTCAATTACTTCAATTTTAGCTTTGTCTACCTCAATGCCTCTTTCAGCTATTAGGTGTCCTAGCACTATTCCTTCTTTGACCATAAAATGACATTTTTCCCAATTAAGGACTAAATGTTTTTCTTCACATCTTTGCAAAACCCTATCTAAATTTTTAAGACAACTATCAAAAGTTTTTCCATAAACAGAGAAATCATCCATGAAAACTTCCATAATATCTTCAATCATGTCAGAAAATATAGACATCATGCATCTTTGAAAAGAGGCTGGAGCATTACATAGCCCAAAAGACATTCTACGATAAGCATAAGTTCCATAGGGGCATGTAAAGGTGGTTTTGCTTTGGTCATCAGGATGGATCGAGATTTGGTGATACCTTGAATATCCATCTAAGAAACAGAAGAACGAGTGGTTGGCTAACCTTTCTAACATCTCATCTATAAAAGGTAAAGGAAAATGATCCTTTTTGTAGCTTTGTTCAACTTTCTGTAATCTATACACATCCGCCATCCTGTGACGGTGCGTTGTGGAATCAGCTCATTCTTTTCATTTGTGACAACAGTCATGCCTCCTTTCTTAGGCACAACTTGCATCGGACTTACCCACTCACTATGCGGCACGGTATATATGATCCCTGCATGCATCAATTTTAAAACTTCCTTTTTAACTACCTCTCTCATCACGTTATTGAGTCTTTGTTGGGGCTCTCGAGAAGGTGAAACAGAAGGATCTGTTGGAATGCGATGAGTGCAGAATATAGGACTGATTCTAGTGAGGTCTTGGAGTGAGTAACCAAAGGCTGAACGATGTCTTTTTTTAACAGCCATCAAGAGCAGAGTTTGCTCCTGAGTGAGTTTATCACTTATGATTATAGGAGACTCTGGATCATTATTGAGGAAAGCATAAGTAAGACCAGGTGGTAGAGGTTTAAGCTCTACAGGAGGTCTAGGCGTTTCTGCGAACTCGTCTAAGGGTTCAGGTTCAGAAGGATTAGCTTCCTCTTCTATGAAGAAAGGAGCATATTCTTCCAAATCTGGTTCATTAACAAGCTCTAGAGAAGCAGTTTTTACTTCCTCCATAGGATCAGGTAAAAGATGTGATTCAGCTTTGCTATTCAAAGAATGAGAGATTGTCATCAGGATTTGAAAACTCTTTCCAAAGGAAATATTCAGTTTCCTGTTTTGTCCTTCATAAAGAAGTCTTCTAAAAGGTTGTCCTATCAATAGGTCGTGGTCCCATGTATCAAATATATAAAAGTTCAAATGAACCATGATACCATCTACCATAATGGGTAGGACATGTAAAATTCCAAGACTGGGGACTATATGTCCTTCAAGATTCTTCATGAACTTTGTTGTTGGGGTTAAAGTCACTTTGCCCAATAATTCATGCGCAAGTGATTTAGACATGATATTAATCCCCACAACAGGATTATAGAGAGCATCAAATTGATCTAAATTGAAGGCACAACATATTGGAATAAAAGGTGAATCCAGACAGATCACATCAGAGGAAAGCTCTGATTCTTCTAACCATTCGCTACTTATGATTGATACAAGCTCTCTCAAAATGCTTCTATTTGGCATTTGGTCTAAATGGTTGCTAAGGTGACGATTTCAGGGTTTTGAAATAGAAACATACTTTGAAATGTTTCCAAAATCAGTGAAAAGATCAGGATCTATATCCAGCATGAAATCAGGTGGTGGAATATCTTCCATTTTAGGCTCAGAAATTGGGATAGCTGAAATGGTTAGTGGATCTAGCAAGGTATTGTCTTCAACTTTGTGAGTTTCTTCATGGAGGGTATTATCCAACTCAGCATCTAGGATTCTATCTAAGGTTGATTTTGCTTCTATGGATGGTATATGAAAGAAAGAACCTCTAGATGTGGTGTTTAGCAGCTCTCTATCCTTTCTTCGAAGACCTTTATAAAAATGTTGAAGAAGAACAGGGCCTTTGATGCTAAGGTGTGGTCCAGATTCTAAAATCTCAAGAAAACGTTTCCAGGAGTAAGCCAAAGATTCGTTCTCTTCTTGGTTGAAGGTTATTGGCAAAATTGTTGAATTCAGCATTTGCAAACGGCCTGAATATGAGAGCCATGTGGATAGTGAGGACAACCTTCTTTCTATACGGTCCATGATAGGCGTGAGATCTTCAATCCGTGGATTTGTAGTACCCATTGGTAGGCCTAGATAGGTGAAGGGAAGAGCACCAACTTGGCAGCCCAGAGTGTTGGCCAGATGATGAAGTTTTTCATCGCTTATATTTATTGGGAGAATTTGTGATTTGTTGAAGTTGACTTTGAGACCAGAGGTTGTTTCAAAGCTGCTCAACAAAGATCTCAGAAAGTGCAATTGGCGTGCATCAGCTTTTAGAATGAATAATGTATCGTCAGCGTACTGAATGATTGGAAATTCACAACTATCACAGGGGATAGGGGCTTCTAGAAGATGTTGAGCTGCCGCTTGGTTTACCAGGTGCTGAAGAAGCTCGGTAGCAATAACGAAGAGTAGAGGGGAGAGCGGGTCCCCTTGTCGCACCCCACGTTTGCATTTGAATAATTTCCCCGGCGTGCCATTCAAGAGGATGGATGAGGAACCGGATGATAGGAGGCATTGGATCCAGGTGATCCATCTATTCAGAAACCCCAGGTGTTGAAGCATCAAAAGAATGGTTGAGTGCTCTATGGTGTCGGAGGCCTTCTCAAAGTCAAGTTTTAGAATGATAGCTTCCCTCCATGATTGGCGGCATTGATGTATATACTCAAAGCACCATGCAAGACAGTCCTGAATGGTTCTTGATCGAATGAAACCATACTGATTGCAGTGAATGAGCTCTATGATGACATCTTGCAGCCTGTTGGCTAGGATCTTCGTTAGCAGTTTGAGGCTCGTGTTGAGGAGCGAGATAGGTCTGTAGTCACTGGCAGATTTAGGGTGACTGACTTTGGGGATAAGCATGATGTACGAGGCATTGATGCCCTCAAGGTTTGCCACACCATTGAAGAAGTCAGTGCACAAGGCATAGAAGTCATCTTTCACTAAGTGCCAACATTTTTTAAGAAAGCGCCCATTAAATCCATCCGGTCTAGGAGCTTTGTCACTTGGCATTTGTCTGACAATGGCATCAATCTCAGCTTGCTGAAACGACAAGGTTAGGCTATCGAGGTCAGAGTGAGTTGGTATGATGGAGTTGAGGTTGAAAACCATTGAGGGGTTGGAGGATTGACCCATTCTCTTCTTGAAGGAATTCAGCAGTAAGGCAGCCTTGCTCTCATGGTCTTGTATCCAGGTACCAGAGTCATTGAGGAGCTGTGGAATAGTATTCCTTCTGTGGGACACTGTGGCCATGGCATGAAAGAATTTTGTGCATTCATCTCCCAATTTTGATTCTATTGACTGTATATATATTCCGCCAGTATATATTCCTGGACTTTAGCAGCTTTGCAAGGTGATCCTTGACTATGGCTCTGAAATTTACTTCCTAGTTAAGAGAGCTCTTGATTCTTCAAGATTATCTAGGAAGAGGATAACCTTGTTGCAGTTTGCTATCAACATAGAAAGATTGCAGAGACTTTGACTCCATTTTTTTAAAGCATGTCTGAGGGCTTTGAACTTTGTTGAGAGCAATCTGGTAGTTGATGAAGGCCTATACACAGCATGCCAAACACTCATGACAATTTCAAAGAAACCACCATGCTCAATCCAGAAGTTTTCAAACCAGAAAATGTTAGATCGAGGAATGGTGGTTTGCACTGTTACATTGCAAGGCACATGGTCTGACGTAATTTTTGCAAGAGGGCTGACTTCAGTGTTTGGAAAATCGATGGTCCAGTTGGGTGAGGTGAAGAACCAGTCAAGTTGTTAAAGAAGGGGGTCTTGTTGCATATTGCTCTAGGTATAGGCTCTTCCTTTCAACTGCAGTTCAACCAGACCAAGGTGAGCAATTGCTTCATTGAAGGTGAAGGTGTCCAAAAGGTTTCCACCAGGTTTGTTACGATTTTGCAAAGATCTATAAAAGTTGAAATCACCAAGGAATAACCAATTGGACGTGTCTGGTATTGAGTGACTTCTAAACCAATCGATGAATTGTGATCTATCCGGCTCATCACAAGTACCATAAACCGTTGTTAACCGCCAACAATTTAGGTTATGAGCTGATGTGAATTCAATAGTTAACCCAAAGGATCTTTTCTCTATAACAATGCCCTTGAAAATGGAGTTGTTCCAACCAACCAAAATGCCTCCCGAAGCCCCTCGCGAGGGGATAAAATCAAAGCAATCAAAACATTTGGGAGCTATTTCCTGACAAACGCAGCATCAAAAAGCTCTTTTTTTGTTTCTTGGAGGCAAAAGACAGAACAGGCACTTTCTTCAATCTTGTTTCTCATCGCATCCCATTTTTCTGAAGCATTTACACCCCTTATGTTCCAACATAGAATTTGCCAGTTTCTACAATTCATGGGAACAAGTCATAGTTGGAGTTGGGACTGTGATGACTAGCGAGCACAGGGACACTAACAAGAGAGTGATCAGGACCAAAGCAAAAGTACAATGATTGATAAAAGGACCAGACTGAGAGAAAACAAAAGCACACCACAACTTAGTGTTTAACATATTCTAATCCCTGATCATGCAAGAGAGGTTTGGGAAAGATAACAAAAAGGTCCAACAAAAGCAAAACGGAGACGCAGCTCCCAAGCACCGAAGGCAACTTTTATTCATCAGAAGGGACTTCTGAGGTCGGCGCTGTCATCAGGGCGTCATCTGACATCTCACCAGGAGCAATTCCGCAGTCAATTCCCCAGCTGCGAAGAAGATCTAGAGGAATGGGACCAGCTTGACCAGTAGCATCATCGATCAGTACCGCTGTGGGCTTCTTCCTTTTCTTGGATGGTTCTCCCTCAAGACGAACAGTTCTAACAAGATAGCTGTCGATGAAATATGCGTCGTAGTCTACCTAGGGGGTACCCTACGGTAGTAGATTGTAGGTGGAGGTGTGGCGACGGCGATCAAGCATAACACAGAGAGCGTAGACATGGCAATTTAGACAGGTTCGGGCCGACAAATCACCGTAATACCCTACGTACTGTGTTTTGGTAGCTGGATTGATCTGTGTATTAGGTTACAAGATCTGTAGATGATCTGAGAGAGAGGTTTTGGAGGGGGTCCCTGCTCGCTTTATATAGCCGGGGAACAGGGTTATAATTTCCATATCCTAATAGATTAGGATCGGTCCCTTAAGGCAAGGGATCCGAATCTATCTACTAGGATCTTCCTTGGCGAGCAAGGCTTCCTAGGAGTCCTTGGTGAGCACGACAGGCTGGTAGCGTGCCGCAAGGGCTCGCGGGCTAGGTCGTCCCCTGGTCGGTAGGCCCATAAGGTCCCTGGGATATGCCAAGGTAATATCCACGACAAGTCCCCGAGCACGTTATATTCTTTCGACGAGCTCGCAGCGTCGTCCCAGGAGGTGTTCAGCTGGTCGCCATCATGCGTCGTGGTCGTCGCGAAGTCCCGACCAGGCTGCCTGGTCGAGGTGTTGCTCGGAGAAGCCTCCCGACCAGGTCGGGCTGGTCAAGAGCGTCGTAACCATGATGTGCGAGCTGCTCGCCTCGTTGGATGCCTGGGCTGCTTGTTGGGAGGATGTGACGTGCTGAAGAAGAAAAACTTTTGAAAAGTCCTTCCCTGGTGAAGTGTACCCACTTAGGCTCTGCAAAAACAACACAAAAAACAGCAGAGCTTTGTGGAGAAGAAAATTAGTACATTCACCGCAAGGTGAAGTGTACCCACTTAGTCCCCGAGCATGGTAGCAGGTGAAGTATGCACGTGGTGCCATGCTTTATAAAACGGTGCATAAGGTATGTAAATAAAGATTGAAGCATGAGTTTTGTATAAAACGATTGCGAATACCCATAGTCCCCGAGCCTGATGTAAGAAACTAGAAGCTTCTTGTATCAGGATCATATACTTGGAAATTGAAAAACTGAAATATGAGTTTAGTAAGAAACAACTGCGAATACACGTAGTCCCCGAGCCTGATGGAAGGAGCTTAGGAGGTACTTGCATCGGGGTCATTTAATCTTTATTCGCAGTCCTCCCGGGCGTCAATCCCCGGGTGTTGTCCTTCTTCGCGCTGACCTTCAGTCTCGTGGCCACAGTCCCCGAGCCTTGCTCGGTATGATGTTGGACGAAGTCCCCGAGCCTAGTCAAGAATGCGACCAGGTGGCCGAGTCATGGTTGCTGTCGACGGAGTCCCCGAGTGTGGTTGTACCACAAGCTTTGTGGATCTTACCGACCATACTACTGTAGCCGTGTTACTGTAGCTGCAGAAAATAGATTATAACAAAATTGTGCGTCCAGTCCCCGGGACTGAAGTGTTGGTGACATTTGCAAAAAATCACTAGTCGTAATTTGGGGGAATTAACCATGGAATGAGAGCTAAATGTAAGTAAATGGGCCATATTTATCTGTGTAGGTATCGGCCCGTTTTTGAGGCGCAGGAAGTAGGCGGCGTGGCGGTTCCGCATTTGATCGTTGCGGTTTCACAAAAACCCTTGAAGACGAAGCGCCGCGCCGCTTGGTATAAAAGGCTACTCCAATGGTTGATGGAACGGAAGGGTCGCATTTCTTTGCCTTACTTAGTGCGGCTAGGATTTGAAGAGCCGGCGATTCGGTACCATATATTTTGGCGAACTGAGGGGATTCCCATCCACCTTGTTCAATAATATCCACGCTTGTTGGCCGTAAAGCTTAAGCGAAGAGCAAGAGAGTTCGTCGACACTAGGGTTTGGTCGGTGAAGATGGAGGGTGGCGGTGCGCGCCTTGCGGTGGGTTTCGTCTCCTTGCTGGCTCTGCCGGAGGACCTGATCTTCCGGACCCTTCTTCGTGTGATCGATGATGGCGACAATGTGCATGAGTATGTGAAGATTCGCCCGGTCTGTCGTCCCTTCCGTGACTTTTCTGACGATGCTTCGACGATT
The DNA here is from genome assembly GCA_022036555.1 of Microstegium vimineum. Classification (NCBI taxonomy): domain Eukaryota; kingdom Viridiplantae; phylum Streptophyta; class Magnoliopsida; order Poales; family Poaceae; genus Microstegium; species Microstegium vimineum. Next base: position 34,866,757 of record CM039127.1, read on the forward strand.
CGGCTCTTATCTCTTCGGCGTGTCTAGGACTATTTTTGGCCCTACTTCCCTTTTTTGGAGACTGCCTTCGAGCAGCGCTTTCTCGATGTCGACCACCAGGAGGCTTTGTTCTTTCGTGGTCTGGAACGTTGATGTTGCAGGGTCGAGATTCTGTCGGCCAGGCGCTTATTGGCAGGGCGGTGGTGGATGGAGACGATGTCACGATGTATTTCAGGGCTATGATGCTATATTATGCTGATTCGGCGAATTTGGAGACGCTTGCTATCATCGATTGTCTCAGCGAGGGTGCCCTTCCAGATGGTCGGTTTTGTGATCGAGGTTTGCGTCGTCTTTGGGAGCGCTCTCGTGACAATCTTCACGTCATCTAGCGGCGGCGGTGGATTCGTGCCCCGGAGGATGTGCCGGATTTAGTCGTCGCCGTCGGTCCTCATTTGTGCATCTGGGACGAGTGTCGCCGTTTTGGTCCACCAGGTAACAATATGCCTAGGATCATCATGTACTATAGCTAGCAATGTCAACTTCGACATGAGTTCAATCTCTGGACTAGGAACATTAGTGAGGTAGTCGCTTATCGCATCAGCAGGATGAAGTTGTAATCGTCAGAATGACTGGTCTTTAGGTGTGGTTTCTTCTGTCTGGGATTCTCAACTTTATTGCCATGCTCTATTTTGCTACGGGATAGTGATAATTTGTATCTCAGATACAAGTGTTCGGACATGTAAGTGAAAACTACAAAGCTGTAATATATTAGGGGCGGTGAGCTTTTGTTTCACTTGTATGTCCTATCGTGCCTGCTAAGTCGTGAGCCATAGCGATGAATCGTTCGGCCTTAGGTCTCAAATGGTCCAGATCGTAGGGCTAGCACCACTTCACGCGTAGGATACATAAGGACTCCCAAGGAGGCACGCTGCTGGCAACCCGCGACGCAGAGGGCGAACAGCTCATGCATGCTTAGGGAGATGCCAGTGACAGGGCCTTTTTCCGGGAGGCTTGAAGTGGCGTGACTAGGGCCTGTGGAGATCGTTCCTACAGACGTTGGGCGAAAAGCCATGCTGCTTTTAGAGTCGTCGACCATACCGTGGTCGTATACAGATTCTGGGCACACAACCTCATGGCTCCCGACCCAAGTGACATCGCCCGGCTTCTGGGGAAATGCCATTAGGGAGGCCTGTTAATGAAGTCATAGCGCTTAGGGTAGCTACTTCTATTCGCTATGGTTCATTGGCGGGCCAGCTTCAGGTGCTTTCTAGTTATGGCCAGGCTGTTTGGAGAAAAACGCTCTATTTGCGTTGTGGAGAGGTCGTTGAACACTATGGGAGTGTTTTTTAGAGTTCGCCGATCGTTTAGTAGCTGCATTGCCATAGTCGCCATACACCGCGGTGGTTGTTGAAGTGGCCTTTGTGCGCCGTAAGCGTTTTACAGAGGTCGTCGTACGCCGTGAGTGTTTTGCAGAGGTCGCCGTACGTCGTGAGCGTTTTGCAGAGGTCGTCGTACGCCGTGAGCATTTTGTAGAGGTCGTCGTACGCCGTGAGCATTTTACTTGCTCAACAGGTTCTGTTAGAAAAAATATATGGGAAACGAGAAGCCTTTATTCATTGTTGGAAGAGTACATGGTACAACCTTTTATTGGAATATGTTCATGCTAGGGCATCTTCTCGCATTGCCCGGGGCAAGAGGTCCTCTATGCTTGTTCGCAGGGGAGGTCGGTGGCGGTCGCTGCTTGTTCTGCTTCCTTCTGCTTTGCGGCGAGATTGTCACTGGTTTCGGAGTTATACGTATCCTGGACGCGTGGCCTCTCGACGGCGTTTATTGTTTGCTGCTTGCATTCGTATGCGATCTTCAGGTTGGTACGGGGGCTGAGAACGCCTTGTTGTGTCGGGATCTTGAGCACCATGTAGGTGTAGTGCGGAATTGCCATGAGCTTGGTGAGTACTGGTCGGCCGAGTATCGCATGGTAGGCTGTCTCGAAGTCGGCGACGATGAAGTTAATGATTTCCACCCTAAAGTGGTCTTGGTTGCCAAACTGTATGGGGAGGGTGATCCGTCCTACCGGTGTCGATGCTTTGTTTGGGATGATCCCCCAGAAGGAGAAGTTCGCAGGCTGGAGGTCCTTCTTGGAGTAATCGAGTTGGCGGAATATGATGTTGAGGGCACTGCCGCCGTCGACTAGCACCTTCCTAAAGAGGCACGTAGCGATGGTAGGATCGACAATCAGTGGGAAGCGGCCGGGGTACCTATAATCCATCCACTCGTCTTCTCCGGAGAAGCTAATAGGCTGCTCCGACCAGTCTAGGTATCGAGCGTTGGCTGAATCATCTCCTTTTGGTGCGACTGAGTAGATGTCTTTGCGAACTTGGCGACATCACCTTTCTCCTTCAACAACCATGCTACCCCCGAAGATGGAGTACGTCATTGAAGCTGGTCGGAACTCCGGGGGCGGTGGTTCTTGGTCCTTGCTCTTGTCAGAGTCATCTTTCTTTGGTCTCTTGTCGCTTCTTCCATGCACCGCTGACTCAAGGAGCTCACACTCGCGCATGGAGTGCTTCGAGTTTTTATGTATGGGGCACGGGCCGTCGAGGATTTTCTCGTAGCTAGCGTTGTAGTTCTTCTTTGGTCGGGCGTTCGTATTGGTGACGTAGCGGTTGTCGCGCCTATAATCGTACCTGTGCAGGTAGCGCTCGGAGTTGCTCGATCGGTAGTCCTGATGGTCGTTGGTCCTTCCTTCGCTGCGGTAATCTGGTCGGCGATCGCTATCCCTTGCGCGTTCCGGGGATCGAGAATAGTGCCACCTGTTCTCCCTATTGCGGGTGGCGTCGTCTTGATTGGCGTAAGGATTCGCGATTGTCATGAGCTCTTCTATGGTTGTTATGCTCTTCCGTGCCAACTTGTTTCGGAGATCGTCCGTCCGCAAGCCGTTGGAGAAGATGACGATGACCTCTGGGTCGAAGATCTGTGCGATGTTCAACTGCTTGTCGGAGAAACGCCTGATGTACTCCCAGAGGCTCTCGTTGCTCCTCTGGCGAACGCTCTCCAAGTCGTACCTTGTTCTAGGCTGGATACACGTAGCCTTGTATGTCTTGATGAAGATTTCCTTAAGTTGTTCCCAAGTGTCGATGGTCCCTTCTGGGATCTTTTGGAGCCAGCTATTGGTGGAGGTTGACAACATCACCGTGAGGTAGTTAGCCATTACGTCTTGATTCCCTGCGGCGGCATAAACGGTGATCTCATAGGTGGACGCCCACTGCTCCGGGTTTGCCTTGCCGTCATATTTCTCCACCGTCATAACTCTGAAATTCTGAGGCCTCCGATGGCTCGAGGCGCTGGTGGCGGCGTGCGACCACGTCACTGCTCCGGGTTTGCCTTGCCGTCATATTTCTCCACCGTCGTAACTCTGAAATTCTGAGGCCTCCGATGGCTCGAGGCGCTGGTGGCGGCGTGCGACCACGTCGAGGATTGTCGTCATCGTATCATGGGGATCTGAGTCGACGTTCCATCGGAGGGCTTTGGCGTGCCGATACCGGTGTTCGATCGCGCCGGGCTCTTGCGGGCTCGCCATCGTTGTGATGTGGTGATCCTCACCTCTGCTCCCTCGGAGGGCTCTTGCGCGGCGGTGCGGGTGCTCGATCGCACCGGGGCCCGTCGAGTTCTTCATCGTCGCGGGGTGGGGATCCTCGCCTGGGCTCCCTCTACGGGCTTCACGGGTGGTTTCTGCTTTGGGACTGGGCGGAGAATTCGGGCGGGGGACCTGCTTTGTTGACCTGGACCACCTCCACCATGATGTGGGCTTCTATCTTCTCGATCATGGGCGTGGAAGGGGGCTTGGACAGCTCGCAGGCGGCTACCGCTAGATTGGCGCTGGGTGTTGGGTAGACCGGGACATCGCCCACCTTGTCGAAATCTTGCTGGAGGTTGCGTCGAGGCGGGCCGTCACGATTCCTCTGCTCCAGCTCGCGCTGCTCCTGCTCGCGACGCTCCTCGTTACGCCTCTGCGCGCGCTCGGCGTTGTGCTGTTCTCTTGTGATGCGGTCGGCGTCCGTCTCGTTGTCGTGAGGGGCGTTGTCGGCGGAAACTTTAAAGATCACCCCCCCGAAGCCCGGAGGAAACTCCAGGAAGCTGTTCGTCGATTCGGAGAAGTCGAGGTTCGAGCCTTGTAGTAGCGGCTGAGCCCGATGAGAGCGTGTCGTCGAGGGACACCGCCTGGTCAGATTCGCTGGGGATTGCGGAGATGATGACGGCGTTCATGACAGGTGCCGCAGGGATCTGGTCGGAGTTGGATTGAAACACCTGGTGTTGGAGGGTCGCCACCTCGTCGCTGTACTCGCGAGGCGTGGTCGAGGGAGGCCTGATACACCTGGTCGTCGCAGCCTCCATCTTCACTGGGACTCAGTGGCAGCGTGGTCGATGGCCGTGATGACCGGAGAGTCGGCGTCGTGCCGTCTGGACGAGGTCGATACAGCTGATGATACTAGCGTTGGAGCGGTCGATGACGTCGACTAGATCATTGATGCTGATGTTCTTACGAGGGTGGTATTTCGGCGTGGCGGGACGGTGTGCAGCTGGCGGCGTGTCCGCCCCGCGTGGCGTGGATCCAACGGTCCAGGACATAGATCCGATCTAGAGCACAATGTCGGTCGCCGGGACGACCATCGAATCTAGGAAGGTGACCCCTTGACAAGCCATGAAATCGATGCACACACCCCCTACCTGGTGCGCCAACTGTCAACGAAATATGTGTCGCAGTCTACCTAGGGGGTACCCTACGGTAGTAGATTGTAGGTGGAGGTGTGGCGATGGCGATCAAGCGTAACACAGAGAGCATAGACACGGCGATTTAGACAGGTTTGGGCCGGCAAATCACTATAATACCCTACGTTCTGTGTTTTGGTGGCTAGATTGATCTGTGTATTAGGTTACAAGATCTGTAGATGATCTGAGAGAGAGGTTTTGGAGGGGGTCCCTGCTCGCCTTATATAGTCGGGGAGCAGGGTTACAATTTCCATATCATAACAAATTACGATCGGTTCCTTAAGGCAAGGGATCCGAATCTATCTACTAGGATCTTCCTTGGCGAGCAAGGCTTCTTCAGAGTCCTTGCCGAGCACGACGAGCTGGTCGCGTGCCGCAAGGGCTCGCGGGCTAGGCCGTCCCCTAGTCGATAGGCCCATAAGGTCCCTGGGGATATGCCGAGGTAATATCCCCGACAATAGCATAGTTTGGCATTTCTGATTCTGTTGCTTCTACGGACTGAAGATTCCACCAGTGGAGTGGAGGAGGTTGACAAGCTAGGAGGTATTGTGAGCCTCTGGATGCTTGTCGTGTGCCTATTGGACTGAGCAGGCGCCTCGAGATCAAAGTCCAAACTGGACTGCAATGTGGCCTGATCCTGAACTAGGGAGCAGATACCATCTGAAGGAGCGGTAGACAAAACTAGAGTATCAATCTGAGAAGGCTGATCGTGACATTGTGTGGCAGAACAATCCAAATTATAAGAGATCAAGTACCAAAGTAGCCGACTTAACTGCCACATAAAGCACTTGAGCCCATAAAATCCCGGTAGTCCGGAAATCTCGAAGGATTTCTAACAATCGTATATCCGATCAAGATCGCGCAAACTCAGGTATGCACATTCGAATGAACCAACAATTAAAACAAGAATAACTTGAAGTACGAAATAAAAGTTATTACAACATTGGTTCAATAAAGTAGTAAGCCTTGCGCCACAACACACGTGGCCAAATAAAACATTGTTTTGAAAACCGAACCCAAAGTTTTACTCCACACTAATACCATTAATAGATAGGGGTGCCAACGAGATCATGTCCGACAACAACAAAAGATGAGCTCGTAGAAGACCTTGCCCATGGCCTATTCCTCTTCTCCTTCGACAGGATCGAGACAGTGCTTAGAATAGCCAAAGTATACCTAGCCATCTGCAACAAACGGGATAAACCTTGAGTACAGGAATGTACTCAGCTAGACTTACCCGTCTAACTGAAAATAAAGACTCCAAGGATATGCAGGGCTATATATAGAGTTGGCTAAGATTTTCTTTTGCGGAAACACGAACATGATGAACTAACTTTAAATATTAGAGAGCAACCATTTTCCATCATATTAGTTATCTCTAAGTTTTGCACCTGTACTAGAGCACTCACTTGATCTAAACAAACAATAAGATAATATCATATCTAGTTCATTGTCAATATTTTAGTAGAACCATTAACGATATCACATGGAGTTGTACCGTGGTGAAGCTCAACATAATCCCCCACTATCCGGTGGGAGGCGGCGACTCGAATCGATATACAACTAGCTGGCAAGATTACCTTTAACACACGCCCACACTTTCCCCGTCGGGTCCATGCATTGGGTCATCGCTCAACAAAGTCCAGGTAGTACCGCCGCGAACTCAGTGTAGTCCACCCAATTGGAGGAATCAGTTGGCCACCACGAGGCAGGTCGTATCTCCAAACTAGAGGGTGCGGCAGTAGGCTGAGAACGGCCCGGACAATAATGCTCGGCTTCGGGGTCGAAGATCACAACGACCCCTATGTGAAAGGGCGCATTCAAAGATGTATGAGGGCCACCATCGTATACAAACCTAAACGATCCAACGGACGGACTGCCCCCAAGTCTAGACCACTTGGTGCCCTTGCCTTCCAGTTGACCGCATTTCATTACTACTTTTGGTTCTTTCCCACGATAGCAAATATAGCCAACCGTGACAAGTACTACCCCCTTGGGATAATACGATTAAATATAAATGTAATCATTCTTCTAAGCATGCCAAGCGGTTGCTTTTACTTTTTATTTATCAGGTTAACAAGGTAGGTAATTGAATAATCAAGGAAGGTAATGCAGCAAGTGGGATTCAATCAACTCTTATCACCTAATGCATCACAGTATAAAATACTCAAGTAGATTAATTGTAAATACTAGGAGGCTTAAAGATGCTCTGGGGCTTGCCTTGAGTGAAGGTAGAGGGCTGGTGATCAGGGCACTCAGGGAGGTTAGTGTCGAGCTCGTGTTGCTCCTCGTTCAGCTCCTGCACCTCCTGGACTCCTTCCTATGGAAGTGGCACCTGGGGTTCCTCTACCGATCCTGAATGTTTGCAATACATATAAGTAAACCATGGAGGCAGGGATGATGCTCGAACAAGATTTAAACATTCAAAAGTTACTTTTAGAATTAATTTACTTATTTACTTAGTTCCAATTTTACACAACGGGCCCATAAAAGATTACTCAGAAAAATCTACAAAAATTATAGAGGGCAGAGCAAGCCTACTGGATACTACTGCAGAAATTTTACCCATAGCAAGGCTACCAATCAGCAGTTACAAAAAGATGAAATTAAAAGCAGAAGAAGCACTTTGAACTAGACCTATTGGCTAACAAGGTGAAACATGTTGCTTCTTATTTTTAAGAAGTTCCTTACTTAGAAAAATATTTATCAAGAAAGTTCCATGATCAAAACTATCAGATTATTTTCTATATGATTTTCCAAAGAAAACCCTAGAAAATGTCACTTGAACTGCAAGTATCTTTTCTGCCATACAACATACCACATATTATATTTTTCCTAGATAGAACAAGGCATACAAAGACTACACAAAAAGTTTCAAGATTTATCTAAGCATAGATTTACCATAGGAATTAATCTAAGAAAACAGCAGAAACTCATTTTAATAGATATTAATTAAATTCTGCACAAAAACATGGTATCTCATATTTTTCCTAGCTGCTACACAGGATGACAGAGCTAGCATAAAAACTTCATATTTTTCTTTGATCATTTCCTACAGGAACACATTTAAACTTTGCTAAATGCAGAAAAGAACTATTTAAACATTAGTACTGAAGAAATTCTCCAAAAATTACTTTTATATTTTAACAGAAAGACATTCTTTTATGGAGACTAACACAATTTATTTCACCATTTAAGGATTAACAGAACTCTAGATACAAAATAAACAAGCATGCAAGTAATTACTGAAATTGAATAAAAGAGAAATGCTTTTCTGAAACAGGCCCACGGTCCACAGTGTATGGGCTCGGCCCAGTGCGTGTGAGCGGCTGACAGGCGGGGCCCAGCGGTCAACCCGGGTCCACTTGCCAGCGAGTAGAGAGCAGAGTGCTGCGCTGACCGACACCTTCTCGCCGGCGGTGAGCTCGTCGGCGGCAGTGCGGTGCTTGGCGTGCTCGTGATGACGACGCGAAGTGACTGGTGGAGTCGGTTGAGCCAGCGCGGCCGTGGAAGTGACCCGCGGCGTGCGGTGGCGGTGCAGCGCGGCGGTGTGGCGCGGCGGGGTCGTCACCGGCGGTGTTTTGCCCGGTGAGCGGGTGCGTGAGCACCACAGTGGTGTGGTGAGTGTAGCGTGGGGGTTGGTTGGACCGGAGAAGCTCCGAGTAGGTCTGGCCACGTGCGAGCTCCGCGACGGCGGCAATGGCGCACGGTGCTCGGTGATGTGATGTTCCAGGGCGAGTGAGTGCGGGTGGCATGGTGTTCTCACCTTGACTACCTCTAGTGGTGCTGCCACGGAGATGGAGGCAACAGAGGTGGTCAAGAGAGGAGTGAACGCGGCGTGGTGGTTGCGGTGGCGACTGCGAGCCGAGGAACGGCGCTGGCGTTCCGGCGTGAGCGAGGCTCGGCGGACGGAGCTTGGGCGAGCGTGTCGTGCACGACGTGAAGGCGAAGCGATGAGCGAGGTGGATCGAGCAGAGAAGCTCGGATGACGGCGAGGCAAGGAAGGGGGTGTATGCGGGCTCTTGGTGCTCGACGCGGCGAAGGCAGAGCAGAGCGGGCGAGAGATCAACTGAGCGTGGGTGCTGGCGAGTGCGAGAGGGAGAGGGGGTGTAGGCGCTCCCTCTGGCGTGGTCATGGCCGAGCAGCGCGGCTAGTGGGGCCTTGACGCGATGGCGAGGCAGGGCGGTGGCGCGACAGCGGCGCGGTGCAGGCTACAGCGCGAGGCGGTTGGGCGAGTGCGATTGCGCTCTTGATCCTGGTGCCGTTAGCGCGGATACGCGCTTGAGTGCGAGCGTGACCGGTCAGGGATTCGGTTGGGGCTGCTGGCGATGTGGCGATGCGACGGCGAGGTGATGGCACTGCACGGCGCGACTCTCTGCGCGGGCAGAGGCGTTGAGTGGGCGTGCAGCGTGGTCGGCGCAGTGCTGCAGCGAGCGGCGCGCGGCTACTGGTGGGTCGACGACGTACGGCAGGGGCAATGCGCCACGCGGCGCGGCTGCCGACGTACGGCACGGCCGATGGTCGGGCTCTGCGCGCGGGAGAGCGCGTGCGGGCGCGAGCGTGCGCCAAGGCCGAGTGGGCCGAAAGGGTGGAGGAGGCCCACTTCAGGTATGTTTTCCTTTTTCTCATTTTCTTTTATTTGTTTCAGATGAAATTGATTCAAAACTGTTTCAAAAACTTAAAACTAAGATTTGAAATTTAAACCAAAGTTGTTCAGAATAATATTCTCTACATTTTTCATGTAGGTCATATTACCTGAAAACCATTATTTTAAAAGGTTCGAGTTAAAACTAATTAAACCATTTTGACGAAAATAATTGCTTTTAAAATGAAATATTGAAACTAAACTTAATTAGACAAGTTTAATTAAAGCAAGAGCATATACTCCTATTGAATTCCAATTTCAAAGATATCAAGACATACACATGAAATGATGCCATATGCAAAACATGAATGCAATGCAATGCTTATGCTTAGAGGCTAATGATGATCCTAATACAAGCTTGACACAGGGTGTCACACTTGGTCCAGAACCAGCAGCTTTCGGCCTCCTCATGTAAACTCTGTGGATTTTGTTAGCAGAGGACTGTGGAGTTGTGGTCCGTGGTTGTGAAGAGTTCTTCCTATCGATCCAAGCAGCGAGGACCTCCAGCGCCATGGCTGCCCCTATGGGCTTCTAGGGAACAATGTCCAGTCCATTAGGCACGAAGACATCATCCACCCGACGAGGAATGATGATTGGACTGAAGGAACCTCTCACGTCAAACTCACCAGGATGGGATTGTAGAGCAAATCCTGGAATTACTTTGTCGCTGATGACCATCTGGTGACTTGAAGATTGGATCTGCATTGGGGCCACAGAGAGCTCAACTTGAAGATCAGAGTCAGAGCCACGTAGGAAACTGAGAGCCAAACTAGAGATGTCCAGGTTGATCACATCTTGTGGGTTCAAAGGGTGCTGTGGTGGCTGCATCATACCTTGATTTTGTATTTGTTGGACTGCCTGCTCCCATGCAGGCCAACCCACATTGTACCCTGCCTGAGCAGCAGGGGCCACATCCCCATGCTGTGGATGAATCGGGTGCTGCTGCCCATGGTGGTCCTGATGCTGATCACCGTGTACACCATGGTTGGGGTTGGATCCTTGATGCTCGCCTTGCCAGTCTGGTGGGATTGGATTTGCCCCCAAAACTCGGAGCCCAAAGTCAGGGTGAGGCTCACCATCCAAAGGCACAGGATCTTCTTCACCTTGGAACTCATCTGGGAACTGACCATTCAGGATATAAACCGGGATAGACCAAGACCGGCCAATGCCCCCCATGATCGATCCTCTTGACACCACCAGACTCCGCGGGACCTTGTTCGGGTTGAGAAGAAGCACTCTGGCCAGAATACGAGACTTGTTGTTGTTCACATACCACGCAAGAACTCGACCAAACGGTGCAACTGATGCCTTGATGAAAATATCCAACTGAAAATCAAGCGGGAAGGCGAGGAACGTGATCCAAGCGATTCAAGTATAAGTGCAGAAGCAGCTATTGATGCCCTCATCATGATTGACTACCCGAATAACCCTATTGTGAAAGTTCATCGGGCTATTGCGGACCAACTGATCTCTTTGGGGGACATTGGCAAGTCTAATCAAACCAAGACCAAGCGGCGATAGATGGTGTGACAAGACATGTACCCCCTATGTATCCTGCAGAAAGTGCACCACCATCGTGAGGAAGGGCCTGAGTTGGTTTACCTCTGCCGGCATAGGTTGAATGTCGACGATGGCGTAGTCTTCGTGATCACGAGTTGGTTCTCCACCAATGCCACCCGGCCTCTTGCAAGACGATCCCAGCCATGATCAACAGAGAGCCCCGCAAGCAGGTAGGGTGTAGGGTTTACTGGGAAGTTAGCCATGGCTTCTTTGGTGACTCTCGTAGCTTCGCCGCCGCCAAGCTGGGATGCAATGGGGTTTTCTGGTGAACAGAGTTCAAGAGCGGTGGGCGAAGATAGATTAGATGGATATTCACCAATCATAGGAGGCGAAGAGGCCGGACTCGAATTGCTAGAATCGATGCATTCTGGATCTTCTGTGGATTTGTTGCCGTTTTTTGCTTCTCGAAAAAGCAAGCGACGCTTAGGCTTCCAAAGCAGTACTGGCGGTGCCAAAGATGGCGTAGGCTTGATGAAATGGGCCTTGGCCCGACAAGCGTCTTCACATGACCAGGCCTCAAGCATCGGAGACAACGGACCCGATAGTGACACGAGGATCGCGAGTGGCCCCGGACCAGGCACTTACTGCAACGTTGGGCTGAAATTATGGAGTTTGATTTTGAAAATGAAGATTCCAATCCCGCTGAAACCGCCTTGATTATCGGTCGCTCTAGAACAGAACAAGAACCAAGAACAGATTTTCCGAAGCAAAGATTGCTGGGAGGCTCAGCGCTGATTGGAGTGATGAAAGGACCAAAGCAGATCGTATCCAGAGACTCTGAACTATCACAGAAAGCAAAAGACTCTGATTTATCACAGGGAGACTCTGATCTAAGACAGGACAAAATTAGATTCTTAGCAAAACGGACTCGCTTAGGAGTCTTGGCAAGTCTTGCAAGTTTTTCTTTCTTTTTTTCCTCTCGTGAGGCAGATTTTGATAGGACCTTAGTCCATTCTTTCTCTTGCTCAATCTCCCAATTACATTTCTCACGTTCCCAATGTGGAGTGCCTTTGTTCTAGAGATGAAAGTAAGCATCAAAGAGAGGGGTGGTCACCCTTCTGAGTTTGTAAATCTCAAAACCCACACTTTAGAGAAAACCGAGAACCGAAAATGGTTTGAACATAAGAACTTGACATGAAAATCAGCAGCCCGACCACCCAAACAAGATTGTAACGCAAGGGTGACCGAATCCTCCGTCAAATGGAAGAGGAATCTCCGAAAAGTCACCAAGGCTGACCGAATCCTCCGTCAAATGGAAGAGGAATCTCCGAAAAGTCACCAGAATGAAGAAGGAACCAGAGGGAGAGGGGTAGGGATGATGCACCGAGGACATGAAGCGAGCACGGATTTCATCTTGGAACGCCACACCTAGATCGAAGTTGAGGCGAGAAGTGAGGTCCGAAGAGGAACCCATGAAGGCGCGAGGGGAGCCCAAGGTGGTGGTGGCGGTGGCGGTGGGGGGAGAGGAGCGCGACGTCATCTCATAACCTATTGGCAGAATGGATTAATCCATCATTACCTTATTCTTCATAAGGCTAATAATTAATACTAGTATGAGACAAAATCATTCTACTAAATATGAGAAATAGACCCCATAAAGAACTACATCATTTAGAATGAAGTTTGGTTATTATATTTGGAATAGGAAGGCGTAAGTCAACTAAAGACAAGAAAAATACTGTACTTCTGTATTTTCATTGGGAGCATCTTAGCCAAAATGAAGCACTAAAATATGGAATTGCATCTAATTTCATGACGAAATTCAACAATGCGTAGCCAAACAGTATGCTCTTTCCAGGGAACACGTCCAGCATTCTTCTTGATGCAATGAATCAGCTCTCCGTGCTCGAGAAAAAAATAAATCACCACCAACTTCCAGTCAGACATGCTCTTATTGGTCGATATAATACACTTCTGTTATATTTAGGCATTCATCAGTGGCAAGTGGCCGCAGCCATGTGCACACAAAATACATATCTTGCGCTCCGACAGCAAGCTATGTGTATGTATTAATCGTGCGATCAGAATACCGCGAAGCAGGCGATGAAATAAGTGGTAACAACACCGTGTGCGGCCTTCAGATACATTTGTACAGCTTACTCCATGGCATGCATCGGCCATGGTTACATTACAATATATTAAAACAGACCTCTTCACAGCTCCAAGGCTGGCAAGGCCAGATCAACAACCGGTGGCACAGCATCCACCTTGTATCGAAGGATCTGTCAATAGGCGAAATTAAAATTAGAATAATTAATTACTTTCTCCATCCCATTGAAAGTGTCGTTTTTTACTTTTAGATTTCTCGTTTGATCGTTCGTCTTATTTAAAAAATTTATGTAAACAATAAAATAAATAAAATATTATGAAAGTATATCTAATGATAAAATAAGTTATAATAAAATAAATAAGAATTATACATAAATTTTGAATAAGATGAACGGTTAAACAAAAAGAGATCGAATTCCAAAACGACACTTTCAATGGGACGGAGGGAGTAATTCGCTCAAAAAAAATGGGACGGAGGGAGTACTTGAATAACACCACTATGCAGTTGAAAGAGGAAACCAATATTTTGTCTATGGGTTCCATTCAGTGTGTACATTAAGAAAATTATTCAATTCATTTGTCAATTTAGGTACAAGTTCAATTTGTTCTAACCAGGATGATAATTTATCTAGTTATGGCTGTGGATTTCTAGTGGGCCATTAGAGCAGTGGTTAAAAATTTGTGAGGGTATGTATGGCGAGATCGCAAGGAAGAGCAAGCTGGCCATTGTCATGTGGCATGGTGTTTGCCTGCCTATACAACTTGAAGGCCTTGGTATCTCTGATCTCAAGAATATGATGTGGGCGCTGAGAATGAGATTTGTGGCTGCAAAAAAAGGGAGCCTCGTCGCCCATGCACAACTCTGCCTATACAAGCACCAGTGGAGGTCAAGGCCTTTTTCTTGATCACCCTCAAAACAGAAATAGGTGATGGATTACGAACTTTATTTTGGACTGGCCGCTGGATTCATAGGCATTGCATTGCTGATTTGGCTCTTCACTTATTTGCTATAATTTCAAAGAAAAGAATTCAAAGACATTCAAGAAGGCCTCACAAACCGCATTTTGGGTTTCAGATTTACAGGGACCACATTCAGTGGGTGTTTTAATTGATTACTTACATCTTTGGGATCTCTTATTGGATTTTGCACTGCAAGCTGATGTCGAAGATAAACACATCCAGCAATTCTATTCGAGTGGGCAATAAACAGCCAAATCTGTATATGAGAGCCTTATCATAGGTGGTATACAATTCAGGCCTTTGGAGAGAATATGGAAAACTTGGGCACCTGCTAAATGTTGTTTCTTTTTGTGGTTGGTCGCTCATAATTGATGCTGGACAGCAGATTGTCTTGCGAAGCAGGGACTACCGAAACCTAGGGAAAGCCCGTTATGTGACCAAGAAGGAAATATCAATCACCACCTTACTTCATGTGTCTTCGCTCAATAATTTTGGTATATCTTTGAAGCTTGGTGGGGGATCAATGAAGCAACCAGTGGTATGATCCAATATGGGCTCAACTATCTGATATTGGGCGCTTGGATCAAAATTGACTCCTAGATACCGTTTGGTTCACCTAACTTTAATGTGATTTGATTACTGCAGGTAACAGATCCCATTATCCAATGTCTGTTTCCACACTAAGGGAGTTGAGTCCTGCAAATAGCTGATATCACTGTAACCGATACCCGCTCCAACCTTCTGTAATTAGATAACTATCCGTTGCCTTCTCCAGCAATTCTGTTCCGTTTGCATTTCCATTACCATTTCAGGAACCAAACACCTTGCTAGTGTTTCTCAAGCCCTGATCATGGCAGGGGAAGAGTGGTCTAAGGCAGGGGCTCAAGGACTTCCTTCTTGACTGCCCCCATGGCTGGATCTTGAGTGCTGTTTTTTAGATGGGTCGTTCTTTGTCTTCTTTTTAGTCAGCGCGATTGTAACTATTAAGTGTGGCGTTTGTAGTGTGTTGTAATTAGGTTCTTGTCCCATTTTCTTCTTAATCTACTGAGTGCAGCTCTCCTGCATTTTCTAGAAAAAATAAATAGTAGGCAACCAACTACCATGGGAATAGGAATTAGAAAATGCTTCCACATCATGAAAGGGAGTTATTAACTAATAAGATTTGCAACACATTGCAGAAAATATGAAACAGCTTAACCTTGTGAATACATTGGAAAAGAGACCTTGAACATGACATCAACTGCAATGACATGTGCCGGGCATCATTTATGAATTACCTTTTTGAAGAATGAAGAATATGAGTTGTCCCATACAAGTTTGTATGATCCCGATGAAACAGTGCAAAAATTACCCTGTGTATGGCAAAACCAATGCATGTGAATCATTTGAGATAGGTGCACGATTTGCTCTGAATGCATTAGGGAAAGTTATTAAAACCATACAATTTGTGAGCTGAGGGTTCAGATGTGAGATGAGTCAAACTATATTCTTGAGTTTGACTAGGTCACTATAGGGTTTGTGAGAATCAAACATTTAAAGCTTGACTAGGTCAACACTTGTATCTTCAAATAAGTTTATTATAAAAATATGTTTAGCGAAACAATACTAATTATGCACTATAAATATTAAAAAAAAATTTATATAGTTTGCCATAGTTGAAAATGTTTTGATTTCTTGGGAGGAGACAACGACACTCTATGGGATGGAGGGAGTGGAGATTTTACTTTAGGTTAAGTTAAAACCATTTATGGGACGGCGGGAGTAGAGATTTTTACTTTAGGGGAAGTTAAAACCATACAATTTGCTTGAAGTTACTAGCAACTACTGTAAGTATCAAGAATGAGAACATAGGCTAACCATGTTGTATCCATCTTGACTATTGCCTACTGGAGCTAATTTAGTTTTATACTACCTCCGGTCATCTTTATTTGGCATTTCAGAAAATGATTCTGACTTGCACATAGATTTATTTGCTTGCATGAAACATGAACTAAAACTGATAGAAAAAACATGCCTGAGAACATGTCACTCAATTCATGCATGTGAAGCCTTAATTCTAAAACCATTTTTGTACTTGACACAATGTAAAATTGTTTAATCTGAACCAAAAAAAGCACAAGCAAGAAAAAGAAAACTTACTTGATCAGCTTCATACCTTCGGTATGGAAGAATTAACTGCAATACGTAACAGTTCTATCAGATGACAGTTAATACAATATGAGCAAATGAAGTATTTGTGGAGAAGCAAACATTAAAGACAACACACTTCTATGAAACCAGAAGTACATAGGCAAGAAGGTAAAGAAAACATTGTTACTCCATATTAGAGATATGTATAGTCTAAAGGTGCTCCTAGGCACTCACCTATGCACGCTTATGCGCTAGGCGGAGGGTCACCGACTCACCGCCTCGCCTAAGGGGTAGGTGGAGGAAAGGCAGTGTGCCCCCAGATCCAGGGCTATGCTGCATGCCGGAGGGATGACGGGTGGTGGTGAGCGCACCAGGAGAAGGCTAGCAGTGGGTGCGGTTGGAAGGAGCGGGCGTTAGGCAGAGGTGGGGCAGGAGGTAACATCGACGGAGGCAGCGAGGCCAGTGGCGAAGGAGGCAATGTCAAGCAATAGCGGTGACACAGGCAAGAGGCGGGTGCGAGAGATCGGGAGGGAGAGAAACTATTCCGTAGAAACAGAGGTTAGCAGCAAGGGAGGGGATAGAGGTGTGGTAGGGGTTGTGGTGGAGAGTTGGGTCGTTAAATGGGCCTTTTCCTCATTCTACCTACCATATGACCATTGATCTTCCATTTTTTTTCTTTTCATTTAAGTGTATATACATGTATTAGCTACTGCCTAGGAACACGCCTAGGCTCTCCTAGGCTCGCTTAGGATATAGGTGGTAGGTCACCACCTAGAGAGCGCCTTTTTGAACCTTGAACACATGTATATCATGTTACTTGTACTCCAAGTTGTACTTCTGTTATGTCGAGGTCAGCAGGCGTCAGGCCCATTAGTGGGCTAATTGCCCAATTATCTTATATTATTTATATTTCCTTAAAATATTTAGTTATTCCCTAAAATTAGGATCTCATAGGCTATATATTTGTAAACATTGATTGATGGAGAATTAAGCAGAAGCAATCTATTTTGCTCGACTTCCTTTAGAGAGTCGGGAGTTCCCCAAACTCTAGCCCTCATTCCCTAACCACGGAGCTAATTGATCGTCGTCGGCCTCGACGACAAGCCACTCACCCCTACAATCTTCGTCAGACATCCGGTAGAATCCGTAATCCTATCAACTTCACTATATATGAGGTGTTCCCCTAATTCTCTACATGGTATCAAGAGTCCAAGTTTCTTTCTGGCACCTTCCACTGCCATAACATGTGCCAACGACTCCACGGCCACACGTCACCCCACCTAACAATCTGCAGCCGTGATACCCCACGGAAGTCGCGTCCCCCTGCCCTCCCCTGCTTGCCTGTCTCTCCATGCGCCCACGCGACGCAGGCCCTCTGCTTCGCCTCGTGACCTCGCGCACGCCCTCCTCCTTTGATCGTGACCTCATGCAAGCGCGCCATTGTTGATAGTACCACTAAACTCCAAATATAACCATCAACTATTGCATGATTTGATAAGGAATGAACTACAAAGCATAGTTGTAGGGTTCGATTCTAACAAGTTCCACGAGTTGTGATGTTCTCACTTGTTTTGCAGGATATTCAAGTTTCACTATATAAAAGTATCTCAAATGAGGAATTGGAGTACATCATTGCGAAGAGCTCGTCGAGCTGTTCGAAACGGACCTACCACTTGTTATATTTGGAGCCCCGATATGAAAGATATCTAAACCGTTACGGAATTCAACTTAGAAAAACTCTAGAACATACCGAAACCATCCCACAATATATGTTTAAGGGTTAAACTGACAAAATTCCACAGCTTTGGTGAATCTATATTTTTCAGGGACTAAAACAAGATCTAGAGGGGAGAATCCCACCATGACACGTTTCCTTATGCAAACGGATCGGAAAGTGGCACTAGAAGGTTCTAGAGGACACAAGAGGAGTCTTGAACAAAGACGGGCCCGTTTGGCCCCGAAAGAGGGCTGGCCAGCCTAAGGGTGGGGCTAGCCAGCCTGCAGGTCCCTCTAGATGTCTTCTAGTTCTAGTTCTAGTTCATCTAATTATAAATTAGAGGTGAGAGAGGAGAAAGCTAAGGAGCCGGATCTGTCGGATCTTCTTCAACATTGTACTTTTGCAACATCTGGTTTGTCTTGAGCAATCTCCAGGTTCTTTATTTATTATTTCTAAGTATTTTATTTAATTTCAGCCCTTACTTTATTCTACTTACAGGATCTCCGCTCGTATTGAGTGCTCTAGTTTTCATATGGAATTAGAGTAGCAAGTGTTATTTAGACGTGGTGTCTAGACTAGGGTTTACTTGAGTTTGCGCCCAATCCCACGGATAGTTGTGGTAGCCCCAAAGGTGACAGCTCTGTTAGGCCTTTGTAGTCCACCACGTTCGAATTGGTATTTTCGTAGAGCTTTTTGGCAGCCTCCCCCCAACTACCTTCTTAGCAGTCTTTTTCAAAAGTCAGGAAGGTACTGTTGCTCCAAAGCAAGTAAAGTATAGTAAGCCTTTGATTAGATAGAACCACACTATAAAATCTGTCTCTACCCATTTAATCATTCTTTTCTTGGATGTTCTTAGTTCTCTAGTACACTTCACGTTCACCGTTAAAATCGATACTCTGGAATGCCCCCGGGTGAAAGCTACATCGGTATCGGTGCGTTTGCGGATTTTTCTGTGTGCGTTAATTTATACCAACAGCCATCAACCCTCTGCTTGCCCCACACACACGCCATTCCATGTCTGCACCCAAGCGTAGCTCTCGCTCGCGCGCGTGATTCTCCGGCAGCCCTACGGGCACCTGCTCCGTGACATGCGAATCCCCTGCATACGCATACGCCGCTTGGCTTCTAATCCCGACTACCTCCGTGTGCATCTCCTCGGCGTGGCGATTCGCATGCTCGCCCGCTCAGCATCCTTCGCTCCTTGCAGCTGTATGCGCTTGACCTCCCTTGTTGTTGCGCTGTGCACCTACTCTCTTCCGTCCCATGACGACCGAGTCTTCCCTCTCCTCAACCACCAGCGGCTCCACCACCAACGATGCCATGGGCTCTATCCCCGTTGGCCAAATCATTGCCCCCTAAGCCACAATCGTCGTCCGCCCTCATGTCTCTATCGTCCTGAAGCTGTAGCATCCGAACTTCCGCAAGTGGGCACCCTTCATGAAAGAGGATATGGCACAGGGAATAGTGGATTAGATTGATAGAGTACAGGCAGGTACAATATATAGGCAAGGATGACGAAGTGGGGTTTATAGAATAGACCCGATCAACGGAGATCCTTGCTATCAATCTAATCTACTAATAGCCCATAGAGGCAGCCTAGGCGTAGGAACCTAGGCCCATATGGCCGGCCCATAGGCGCATAGTCTAACACTCCCTCGCAGTCGCATTGTCAGCCACTTTACACGTTCAGACTGGACCTGAACTTTGTGAAGACCGAAGAGGGAATCCCTTTGGTGAAGATGTCTGCATACGCATACTGTGAAGAGGTAGGAACATGCAGAACACGAAGATAACCAACTACATCTCGCTCCTGGACGAAGTAGAGATCTATCTCAATGTGTTTTGTGCGCTAATGCTAGACTGGGTTGGAAGTCAAGTAGACGTCACTCATGTTGTCACAGTATACCAATGTGGCATGGTGAAGAGGGGCGTGCAGCTCTTGGAGGAGTTGACGCAGCAGGCAGCCTCGGCAACACCATTGGCCACCGTGCGATACTCGGCTTTGGCACTAGATCTTGACACCATCTTTGGGCACTTAGAAGACTAGGAAACGAGAGTCACCAAGAAACATGGCATATCTTGATGTGGACTTGCGTGTGTCCGAACAACCAGCCCAATCGACATCAGTGTAGATGTCATGTGGCGAAATACCTACACTAGGCGTCGTCGGGCCAGGGACATGCGCCAGGCAGCGGCACACGCAGACGGCGCGCACGGCAGCAGGCCTGCAGTCCATCCATGGGAGGAGTCCCAGGCGGCTGCGCACAGCGGCGGGCAGGCAGGCAGGCCGCGCGAGGAGTTCTAGGCTGAGGCGGGCTACTGCACGCGCGAGAGGAAGCGGAGCCGCGCGGGAACTCTCAGGCCGGTCTGGATCAAGGTGGGTTACGTGAAGATCTCCCAGGCTGAGAGGCCGGGACATGCGGAGGGCCGCAGAGGACGCGACATTGGCTCGTGGCTGAGTTGGAGATTTAGGCAGAGTTGGATACGTAGTTGGTTGCCTTCTATTTTTCGTCCTTAATTATAGGATCTTTAGTTCCTGCCATGTGAACGCCTTAGGCCATATATATATATGTTGTAACCGAACACTAGAGGGTTAAGCAATAATATTATCAATCTATAATCTCCCCCAACTCTCTTTAAGCCTGCAGCCAGGGTCTAACCCCGCCGGAGAAGACGACGGACCGAGACTACGAGCTCCGTAGTCGAGGGCCAGCTATCCTAGGATCCGACGCCCTTGACAACCTGGTATCATTGCCCAGGCGATCCTCAGCGTCCCGATCCTCCTCACCGACGCCCGCTGCCGCAGTTTCCCCACCACCATCCGCACCGTCCCCGACATCCACCTCCTCCGCTGCCTCGTGCGCCGACGCATCCATGGGTGACGCCGCCGATTTGAAGACCACCGTCGCGAACCTCGCCAAGGTGATGACCACCCTGCAAGCCTCTGTTGAAGCGAACGCCAAGGCGATCGGCGCCATCACCGCCAGTTCGTCCACCTCGGGCGGCAAGGACAGTACCGGCGAGCACCACCAAGACCGTCCGCCAAAACACTGGCGGCCGGAATTCCCGCGGTATGACGGCAAGACGGATCCGCTCGCGTTCATCAACCGTTGCGACTCCTTCCGCCAGCAGCGAACCATGCCGGAGGAGCGGGTCTTGATGGCCTCGTACAACCTGCAGGATGCGCCTAGCTCTGGTACATGCAGGTGCAGGAGGACGAGGGCACGCCGTCGTGGGCACGCTTCAAGGAACTCCACAACCTCAGTTACGGGCCTCCCCTCCGATCAGCCCCCCTCTTCGAGCTCGTGTCTTGCCGCCGCACCGCCACAGTGGAGGCGTACCAAGATCAGTTCCAGGCTCTCCTCCCTCGCGCAGGCCACCTCGACGAGGCGCAACAGGGCGAGCTGTTCACTGGGGGCTTCGGCCATCCGCTCAGCCTGGACGTACGCGCCCACGGGCCCGAGTCCCTGGTCGCCGCTATGAGCCTGGCACGCCTCCTCGAGCTGCGAGAGCCGACCCCCACGGCGGTCGCTACACCCGCTAATCGGGGTCTGCTGCCCGCCCCAGCGCAGCGGTTGCTGTTGCCCACGCCGGCCGTCGACACCAGGGGCGTTGCCGCAGCGAATGCGACGGAGGGGCGAGCCACGAAGCGCCTATCGCCCCCGGAGATGGATGAACGCCGCAAGCTCGGCCTTTGTTTCAAAGGCAATGAGCCGTACACGCGGGGCCACAACCGCACGTGCAAGCGTGTCTTCTTCATCGACGGCGTTGAGATCGACGACACCGACACAGTAGACGCGGGGACGTCGGCACCCCGGTGTTCTCCCTGCACGCCGTCGCGGGCGTCGCCGTCGCCAACGCAATCCAGCTACATGTGACCCTGGGTGCGGGACAGTTTGTCACCCTCGTTGACTCTGGCTCAATACACAGCTTCATCAGCGAAGGGTCGGCAAGGCGCGCGGGGCTGCCCATCGAGCCACGGCCCCGCCTTACGGCAACGGTGGCCAACGGGGAGCGCGTTGTCTGCCCCGGTGTCCTCCTCCAGGCCCTTGTCTCCATCGGTGACGTGCGGTTCAACCTCGACCTCTTTGTGATGCCGCTGGCCAGGTACGACATCGTCCTCGGGACCAACTGGATAGCCTCTCTAGAGCCGATCGTGTGGGACTTCACCGCCCGGACTATGGCGTTCCGGCAGGTGGACCGCGCCATCTGCTAGCAAGGTGTTCCGCCGCCGTCGGCACCGGCACTCCACTCGCCATCGACCGGGGCTCCCCTCGTCGACGAGCTATTCGATGAGCCTCACGGCGCCCACTTCTTCTCCAAGCTCGACTTGCGCTCATGGTACCACCAAGTGCGCATGAGGCCGGAAGACGTTGCCAAGACGTTCTTGGTCATGCCGTTTGGGTTGTGCAACGTCCCGTCGACGTTCCAGACGCTCATGAACGATGTACTTCGCTCGTTCCTTCGCCGTTTCCAGACTTTCAGCTCGAGGACGAGCTGGTCTTCGAGGGGGAGAGAGATGTCATGTGGGGAAATACCTACACTAGGCGTTGTCGGGCCAGGGGCGTTGAAAGCCCAAGTTTGGTTTTGGATAATTGATGAAACCCAAAGTTCCGCTAGGCGGCGACTAGGCGCGAGTCGAATGGTGTCCGCCTCACCTATGGGGGTAGGCGGACCCTAAGCGGCGGCGGCTCGTCGGCAGCGCCGGTGGGGGGTGAAGGAGCGCCTGGCGGAGGTCGCCGGTGGGGGAGGAGCTGCGTCGCCGTGGGGGAGGAGCTGCGTCGCCGACTCGCCGCTCGAGCGGTGGAGGTAGAGGTGCGTCGGAGGAGGAAGAGAAGGAGGTGGTGGAGGCGCCAGGGACCGGCTGCGGGCGCGGGGAGGGAGGAGGCTGCGGTGGAGGACGAAGAGACGGGCGGGCGGCGTGCGGCTGGCGGCGCGGGGAGGGGATGGGGTGCGGTCTGTGGATGGGGTGGTGGGGGTGGATGGATAAGGTGGTTGGTGGATATGTGGGCTGTTGGGCTTTTTTATGGGCCTTTCTATAACTTTAGGTCCATATATCTCCTATTTTTTTCTTTTATTTAAGAGATATGTGTGTGTATGTACAAAGATTAAAACGCCTAGGGAAACACCTAGGAACGCCTAGGCGCGATTAATCCCGACTAGGCTCTAGGCTAAGGGTCAGCGCCTAGATCCCGCCTGGCGCCTAGGTGAACTTTGATGAAACCTATGGACTAACTCTATTGCTAAGTGTATGATCAAGATAAGGTAATCCATCTTGACATGTGAAGCTAGATGGATGATCATGGTACATTGATCAAGTGTTTCATGGACTAAGAAAATAAGAAAGAGAAAAAACAAAAATGGGCTCAAGGCAAAGGTATATCATAGGGCTATTTTTGGTTTAGTGATCTAGACACTATAGAGAGTGTAATCACCTTTAGGATAGATAACCGTACTATCAAGAAGGAAAAACTCGTGTCGATTGCGGTTATCATGTGCCACTACGTTTTGCATTGCATATCTAAAATGAACCTAAGTGACAAGAAATGAAATTAAATCCAAGAAAATATGTTGTAAAGGCTAAAACTTGAGCACAAGAGGTGGAATACATTGTGTTAGCATATGGAAGCTTGGAGAAGAAGAGGCAACTCGGATTGACAAAGATTAGAGGTCCGGACGCCAGGTGTGCTCGGTCCGGACAATTGGAGATGCGTCCGGAAGCATACCCTAGCCTCTGCCATCTGTTAGCCGCTGAACTCGAACTCTAGGAATCAGTAGGAGTTGAACTCTCATGGAGAGGATGACAAGTTGGGAGTTGGGGCAAATTTTCGTTTGTTTTTCTCACACCATACTGCCATACCAACCTGAGGGGTTGGGGATACAAATATATAGGGCTACTAACCAGCCAAGCACAAACTAGATGCTAGTCTAGATGCTAGTCAAGATGTTGTCCTAAAAATGCTAACAGCCCAGTCAAGAGTGATGTTCTTAATGTTGTCCTAAAGATGCTAACAACCCAGTCAAGGGTGATGTCCTTGATGTTGTCCTTGAGAGGCAGCAGCTGTCCTGAACAGGCAACAACAGCACCATGTGTTGCAGCCCCCACCTCCCACAAACACCAGACAGAGACTTATCCATCAATCTCCCCCTAAGTCTTGTGTGGCTCCTTGTGGGGAATCTGAGCCATCCCGATCCTGGTGCGGAACTCCTGGAACTTGACCTGTCCAAGTGACTTGGTCAGGAAGTCACCGGGCTGGTCTTGGGTGTTGATGTAATTGGCCCGGACACTCCCTTCATCCAGGCAGCTTCTGATGAAGTGGTACCTCACCCGGATGTGCTTTGCTGCGCTCATGGAAGATAGGGTTCTTCGCCAAGGCCAAGGCGGACTTGTTGTCCACCTTGAGCTCCACTGCCTCTACGCCTCTGCCAAGGAGATCGCCGAGTAGCCGAGCCAGCCACAGAGCCTGAGTGGAAGCGGTAGTGGCTGCAATGTACTTTGCCTCGCAGCTGGACAGAGCCACTACCTGCTGCTTGACTGACTGCCAGCTGATCAGACACTTGCCGAGGAAGAACAGCGTCCCGCTGGTGCTCTTGCTCGTGTCGATGTCGCCGGCGTGGTCACTGTCGCTGTACCCGATGAAGTGCGCCGCGCCGGGGCACCTCGGGTAGTGCAAACCGTAGTCGGAGGTGCCCGCGACGTAGCGGAGGATCCTCTTCACGGTCTGCTGGTGCCCCGTCGTCGGTCGCTGCATGAACCGGCTGACGTAGCCGACGGCGAACGCCAAGTCCGGTCGTTGGTGGACAAGGTAGCGAAGGCTGCCCACAATGCGCCGGTACGTCAACCTCCTCCGCCGTACTCTCACGACTCAGCTTCAGCCTCTCCTCCATAGGTGTGGGCTGGGTTGCAGTCGGTGAGGCCACCTAGCTCCACGATGCGCTTGGCGTAGGCAGTCTGGCGAAGGGAGATGCCGGAGCTGTCCTGGTGGACATCGATCCCAAGGTAGAAAGAGACAGACCCGAAGTCGCTCATCTGAAAAGTGGCCTTCATCTCCATCTTGAATGCCTCAATCTCCTCCTTGGTACCGGTGATCACAAGGTCGTCGACGTAGACACCTACCAGCAAGGCATTGCCTCCCTTGCCCCGCGGTAGACCGCGGCCTCGTGAGCACTCTGCTGGAATCCCATTTGCTTGAGGGTGGAGTCCAGCTTGGCGTTCCAAGCTCGCGGTGCCTGCCGCAAGCCGTAGAGGGCCTTGCGCAGGTGGAGGACCTTGCTCTCTTTGCCGGGGATAATGAATCCCGGCGGCTGGCGGACGTAGACCTCCTCCTTCAAGTCGTCGTTGAGAAAGGCAGACTTGACGTCCATGTGGTGGACGCGCCAACCCTCCTGGGCTGCGAGAGCGAGGAGACGCACGGACTCCATCCGTACAACAGGCGCGAAGGCGTCGTCGAAGTCGACTCCCTCCGGCTAGACGAAGCCACGTGCCACGAGACGCGCCTTGTACTTGATCACCTCTCCAGCCTCGACTTTCTTGAGCTTGAAGACCCACATGAGAGAGATGGCGCGGTGGCCGGCTGGAAGGTCGGCCAGCTCCCAGGTCTTGTTCCACTCGACAGCGTCCATCTCCTCCTGCATCGTGGCACGCCATGCCGCGTGTCTCTCCGCCTTGGCGAAGGAACAAGGCTCACCGTCGTCCTGTGCGAGGTGCAGCCCCGCCTCGAAGTTGCGTTGTGCCGGTTCAGGGACCGGCTTCTCGCCGAGGAGGTCGTCCACGGTACGGTAACGTAGAGGCTCGCCGTTGTGGTTGGCGTCGATGCGATCCTCGTCGTTGGACAGCGGAGTGGCGAACTCCACCGTGCGCTGTTCGTCGTGGGCCGAAGCTACTGGTGCCGAGCCTGAAGGAGTAGGTGCTAGTGTACGAGAGCGAGGCATGGCCGGCGGTGGACTTGTCGGAGCTGGTGGTGGCGGCGAACGAGGTGGTGAGGTAGGCGAGCTCAGTGAAGACAAGCTGCTAGCTCCCCCCACTCCCTTGAAGTGGACGTAGTTGACGACGAAATCACTGATCGTCGGAGTCATGCCGTCGTCCACCATCTTACCCCACGTCCAGCTTCGCCCTTCGTCGAACACGACATCGTGCGTGATGCGCACTCGCCGTGTCACAGGGTCGAGGACACGGTAGGCCTTGGCACCCTCCGCGTAACCGATGAAGACCCCTGGCGTACTCCGGTCGTCGAGCTTGCTAACGTGGTTGAGCTCCTTGACGAAGACCAGGTACCCGAAGACGCGAAGGTGGCTCACTGAGGGCTTGCACCCGTGCCAGGCCTCGTATGGCGTCTTGCCGTCTAGGGCCTTGGTGGGGAAGCGGTTGAGCAAGTGAACGGCAGTCATCACTGCCTCACCCCAGTAGATCGCCGGCAACCCTCTGTGCTTGAGGAGGGCACGGGCGGTAGCCACCACTGTCTGGTTGCGGCGCTCAACGACGCCGTTCTGTTGCGGAGTATACGGCGCGGAGAAGTGGCGGTGGATCCCCTCATCGGTGCAGTATGCCGCAAACTCGGCCGCCGTGAACTCGCCGCCGTTGTCCGTGCGTAGGACTCGAAGCTTGCGGCCGCACTCCCCCTCTGCAGCAGCTTGAAGGCGCTTGATGGCGTCCGCCGCGGCTGCCTTGACGTCGAGCAGGACAGCCCACATCTAGCGGGACAAGTCGTCGACGAGGAGGAAGTAGCGCCAACCTCCAGGTGTAGCCGGTGTCACGGGGCCACAGAGGTCACCGTGTATGAGCTCCAGCTTCTCCTTGGCGGGGAAGCTCGCTTGACGAGGGAACGGGAGCCACCGTAGCTTGGTGAGGACGCAGGTGCGCAGAACTGCTCCACATGGTCGACGTGCGGCATGCCCTGCACCATCGCCTTGCTGCCGAGCTGCCTCAGGGCCTCAAAGTTGAGGTGCCCAAAGCGCTCGTGCCACCTCCAAGCATCGTCGTCACAGCGGGCTGCAAGACAAAGAGGTTGCGCCACCTGTGCGTGAAGGACGTAGAGGCAGTTGCTCCTGTTGACCTTGACAAGGAGCCGTTGTCGATGATCCCAGATGCGCAGCACCCCGTGCTCGATCTCCACGCGCGATCCGTTCTCATCCAGTTGTCCCAAGCTGATGGAGTTCCTCAACGCGGGAATGTAATAGACACCGGTGAGCAGCCTGTGCTCGCCAGTCTTGGCGACGAAGACGACGGAGCGGACGCCTTTGATCTCCACGGCGGAGGCGTCCCCGAACTTGACGGTGCCTCGGGCGCCTGAGTCGAGCTCGGAGAAGAACTCCCGCCGCTCGGTCATGTGGTGGGTGGCGCCGGTGTCGAGGCACCACCCATCGGTCTTGTCGTTGCCAGGACTGTCGCCGAGGAGGGCATGTGCTTTTGGCTTGTCAAGGTGGAGGTAGTTCTATGCTCGCGTGAGAAATGAACAAAGTCGGCTACTCATCCGCCTACGCGACGTGGGCTTGGCCGCGTCGTGGCTGTCGGCACTCCTTGGTCCAATGACCAAGCTTGCCGCAGTTGTAGCAAGGTTCGTCTCGTGGCGGCTTTTGCTTGCCAACGGCGCCACCCTGGGCACCTCCACGGTCGTCGCCCTCGGCACATCCTCGCGCCTCTGCCTGGGCGGCTTTGCGCGGCTTGCCACGCTTGCGACCGTCCATCGTGGAAGAAGGCTCCCCCTTCTTCCTGTGACCTTAGCTGGCAGCCCACTGCTCCCGAGTGAGGAGGAGCTTCCCGCCAATGGTGACGGGTCCCGAGGAGCGTTGTGGCTCATCGCTGTCAACGGCCTTGAGGCGACCCAACGCCTCCTCGATCGTCATCGTGGAGAGGTCCAACAGAGACTCGATCGAGCGAGCCATCGGCTTGTACTTCTCGGGGACGCAGCGGAAGAGCTTCTCCACAGCTCTCTCTTCGCCGTAGGTGTCGTCACCGAACTGCACCATCTTCTGCAACAGAGTGTTGAGACAGAGAGCAAAGTCATCGTCGCCCTCACCTGGCTTGAAGGCCAGGTTCTCCCACTCCTTGCGTAGTGCCTGCAAGGTAGACTTACGGGCACGGTCGCTGCCGATGCGTGCTGCAGCAATGGCATCCCAAGCCTCCTTGGAAGTCCGCTTGTTGGTAAGCGAGAACTGCATCTCGGGCGAGACTGCAGCGATGAGAGCATCCAGCGCCCGTCGATCTTGATCGTAGTCGACATCGTCGTACCGGACTGCATCCCACATGTGCCGCACCTGGAGCCTTACCCTCATCACCGCAGCACACTCGACGTAGTTGGTCTTGGTGAGGGTACCAGGTAGGGTTGGCCGAGGCCCGATAAATTGAGGTTGCCCGGACCCCAACAGTTCTTAGGCACACCCACTTAGAGAAAGGCCCAATCTCCCTAAAAGACTAGTCTGATAGGGGGAGGGTGGCTCTCCCGTTTAAGGTGGCTTCCTCCTCCCAAGCTAAGCAAGGTGGGATTATTCAGAGGCTCACACGTTCACCGCCCGACTACAACTGGGCCACTTGGCCCATTATTTGTTGCGTCTTTGCCAACGGGTAATAATGGAGGATGTCCTCATCATTCCTACCCCCTTAAACAAGGGCCCAGCTTTGATACCAAATGATACATCCGGCCCAGGTAGGGTTGGCCGAGGCCCGATAAATTGAGGTTGCCCGGACCCCAACAGTTCTTAGGCACACCCACTTAGAGAAAGGCCCAATCTCCCTAAAAGACTAGTCTGATAGGGGGAGGGTGGCTCTCCCGTTTAAGGTGGCTTCCTCCTCCCAAGCTAAGCAAGGTGGGATTATTCAGAGGCTCACACGTTCACCGCCCGACTACAACTGGGCCACTTGGCCCATTATTTGTTGCGTCTTTGCCAACGGGTAATAATGGAGGATGTCCTCATCAGTAGGCCACCCGCCGCCGGGCCGAAGTCCCTGACAACAGTCTGGTATTCGTGGTGACCATGATACCGAACCGGGGAGAGAGAGCCGCGTCGCCTGTGAAGGCCGCGCTCTCTGTCGACCCGTATGTCGCCGTCGTGCGCTCCTCCAGGAGCGCCACCGCCGTGGTTGCCTCCTCCAGGAGCGCCACCGGCGCGCCCGTGCCTGTCTGGGCTGCCACCAAGCTCATGGGAGTGCGCGACTGCCCACTGCGCAGCTCGTCCTCGCACTGCCTCCCTCTCAAGCAGCTCGAGGTCCGCGTCGGCGCTGTCATCAGCAGCGATGGAGCTGTCGTTGCTGCTGCGCAGAGCCTCAACCTGCAGTCGCTGCTGCCGCTGCTTCTGCCTCCGCTTTGGCTGCTACCAGCTCTGCCGCTACCAGCCTCGGCGCTATTGCCGCCGCAGCAGCAGTCTCCTTCGCCGCTCGCTCGCGTTCCTCTACCGCAGCGAGCTCAGCCGCCTGCCGACGCTGCGTGCTCGAGGTGACCGAGCGCTGAAACTGTCCTGCAGACATGGCACACAAACGAGGGGCTGCTGCGTGGAGAGAGAACAGCTTCTAACGAGTTGCTGCTCGTCTGAACAGAGGGGGAAGTGTGAACAGAGGCAGCCGGAGCTGCTGCTGCTCCTAGCTGTGGCTGCTGCAAGGTTGGGAGTGAGGCTGGAGAAGGAGTTGAGCAGGAGATGCTCATGCTACAGGAAATTACGTCTCTGATACCACTTGTTAGCCGCTGAACTCGAACTCTAGGAATCAGTAGGAGTTGAACTCTCATGGAGAGGATGACAAGTTGGGAGTTGGGGCAAATTTTCGTTTGTTTTTCTCACACCATTCTGCCATACCAACCTGAGGGGTTGGGGATATAAATATATAGGGCTGCAAACCAGCCAAGAACAAACTAGATGCTAGTCAAGATGCTGTCCTATAGATGTTGTCTTAAAGATGCTAACAGCCCAGTCAAGGGTGATGTTCTCCTAAAGATGCTAACAGCCCAGTCAAGGGTGATGTCCTTGATGCTGTTCTTGAGAGGCAGCTGCTATCCTGAACAGGTAGCAGCAGCACCATGTGTTGCAGCCCCCCCCCCCCAGACAATGATCAGCGTACCGAGGCGGACTTCGGACATGCGTCCGGAGCTTTGGAGCTCTCTGGACTCGCTCTGCATGGAGTCCGGATGCTAAGTGTCGTCCGGACGCAGGACTCCACTTGAGTAGTCGACACAACGGGGACTAGCTTGGTGGCAACCAAATGAACCTCAGGAGAAAATCTTTGTGTCAACTTGTCTCCCGGCTACTCTTTGGTATTCATTGTGATTAGTTCTTTATATTGACATCCATATATCACAAGGCATCGGTATATCAATCATACTCCTTGTATTTACATTATTTCATTCCTTGTCTAGTTAGCTAGTTAGTTCTTCTTGTTAGTTTGTTCTTACTAGCTTGTGTTAAGTGTTTTAGGTTCTTGCTATTGTTTGTTAGGCACTTAACTCACTAGAATTGCTTGGATAGGTGGCTTTGCACCCCTAGTAGAGCTAGAGCAAAAAGCTTCGCTTTAGTGTTCTTCTAACCTTTGCTCTAGTGTTTTGTAGAATTTTTATTAGGCTATTCACCCCCCCCCCCTCTAGCCATCTAGGACCTTTCAGACGTGCGCCGGGCCGCGGAGCACACGGCACACGCAGGCCTATAGTCCATCCACGGGAGGAGTCCCAGGCGGTTGCGCACAACGGCGGGCAGGCAGGCAGGCCGCGCGAGGAGTCCTAGGCCGAGGCAGGCTGCTGCACGCGCGGGAGGAAGCAGAGCCGCGCAGGAACTCTCAGGCCGGTCCGGATCAGGGTGGGTTACGTGAAGATCTCCCAGGCTGAGAGGCCGGGACGTGCGGAGGGCCGCAGAGGACGCGGCATCGGCTCGTGGCTGAGTTGGAGATTTAGGCAGAGTTGGATACATAGTTGGTTGCCTTCTATTTTTAGTCCTTAATTATAGGATCTTTAGTTCCTGCCGTGTGAAGGCCTTAGGCCATATATATATGCTGTAACCGAACACTAGATTGTTAAGCAATAATATTATCAATCTATAATCTCTCCCAACTCTCTTTAAGCCTGCGGCCAGGGTCTAACCCCGCCGGAGAAGACGACGGACCGAGACTACGAGCTCCGTAGTCGAGGGCCAGCTACCCTAGGATCCGACGCCCTTGACAGCAGACAACAAGATCAATCAAAGTAGATGGTTGCAGCCGGAGACCGAGATGGAGAGTGCCACTAACATAGCGAAGGATCTGCTTGAGGGCTGCGAGATGAGGATCACGGGAGTCATGCATGTGAAGGCAGATTTGCTGCACCGCATAAGCGATATCCGGGCAAGTGAAAGTCAAATATTGCAGGCCCAGCAAGACTACGGAAGTCTGACACAACCTTGGGATTCGTGTGAACAGGTGTGGAACACGGCTTGTAGCGTGCCATCCCGACGTGGTCAAGAATGTCAGGCATACACTGTTGCTGAGAAAGAAATCCATCACCGCGACACTGGACATGCATCCCAAGGAAGTGATGCAGTTCACCAAAGTCTTTCATGGCGAATTCCCGCTGGAGAGCGAAGTTGATCTACCGAAGGAGACCGATCGAGGACGCTATGAGGACAATGTTGTCAACATAGAGTAACAGGAAGGCATTCACTGATCCGTGTTGATAAACAAAGAGCAAGGTGTCTGACTTGGCTTCAACAAATCCAAGAGATTAAGTGTGCAACAAAACGACTATCAGGACTTGTTCAGGCGACAGACAAAGTCCGGATGGGCAGGACCCACGAAGCCAGACGGCTAGTGACAATATAATGTCTTTGTCAGGTTGCATGCAGAAATGCATTCTTCACATAAAGCTGGTGGATAGGCCACTGACGAGAGAGGGCCAAAGAGTGGACGGTGCGAACCGTAGCGGACTTCACCACTGGGTTGAAAGCCTGCAAAGTCCACACCAGGCCGCTGAGTAAAACCGTTAGGACCCAACGCGCCTTGTACCGCACCCGGAATTTGTGTTTGAAGGTCCACTTGCCAGTGACAACATTCGCCTCAGGAGAACGAGGGACGAGATCCCAGGTGTGATCCGTTAGAAAGGGCATTGTGTTTATCGTCCATAGCTGCTCGCCAATTTGGATCGGCCAAAGCGCTATGGAAGGTCTTCAGTACTGAAGACAGAGACGCAGTATGGAATGCAGCAGTCATTCGAAACCTACTCTTCGAACGCGTTGCCATTGTGTTGATTGGTCAACAGCACCCTTGGGCAGCCGAGGAGCGGGTTGCGCGACTGACGGAGAGGCGGTTGGGCAAGAGGTTGCCGGCGTGTGTACTCCTGAGCAAAGAAATGCACCAGGCGAAGAGATGCGAACCCGGGCAGGGGCTCACACGCGAGCAAGCTAGAGCCATCGAGGGCCGCACTTTGCGCGGTGGGGGCGGTCGGCGTTGCTGTTGGCACGGCAGAAACGTTGAGGGTGGCGTGGGTGTAGTGGCTGGCGCAGGGGAACATAGCGTGCGGGCGCTAGGAAGGTTGTAGGTCGTGCTGGTGATGATGATGATGATGATGATGACAGCATAGGCGGCCCAGGCACAGCCGCACAGGGACTGGCAGGGACTGCTGGCCGCTACAGGAGCGAGTGATGACGACAATAGCATGGGCGCCCCAGGCAATCGCAGAAGGACTAGCAGGCGCGCTACTGGTGGATGCTAGAGTGGCCAAGGTCCCATGGCATCATGATAGGTGCCTACATACATAAACTTGTGCGGCGATCGAATAGAAGCGGGCACAACATCAGTACCATCAAGAAACTTGAAGTCCATGGGAATGCGAGGGTCATTCCGCTCACCAAATGGAAAGGCAGTTTCATCAAAGATGACGTGCCTAGAGATGATAACTCTATGGGAGGAGAGATCAAGGCAGCTACATACACCTCGAGACACGGTTTCGCAACTTCGTCTAGGGCAACTTCTCCGTCACTAACTACTGCCGCCGGCAGAAGAAGATGGCTGATGACCTCATAGCTCTTGGTGAAGTGATCACCGACCGCACCCTCATCCTCAACTTGATTCGCAGCCTCAATGAGCACTTCAGCCACGTCGGGGCCCTCCTACCCCGCACCCGTCCCTTCCCCACCTTCTTGGAAGCCCGTGATGACGTCATCATTGAGGAACTCACCCTGAAGAACAAGGAGTCCCTTGCCACTGCACTTGCTGCCTCCACCACAACAGGCTCCTCCAGCGCTGCCACGAGCTCCGAGGGCACTAACGACCCCCAGTCCTCCAACAGTAATCACCGCAGCAAGCGTGGCAGAGGTGGCACAGGGGGCTCAGGTGGCGGCAACAACTCTGGAGGCCAACGGCCTCCCTCTGGCGTGCAACAGCAGCCGGCTGGTACCCTGCAGCCTGCCACCAGCGGTTGTCCTTGGCCCTGCCACTCACATGATGGAGGCCGTGATGTCAATGGGAACGGAGGCGCACAGGGCCTCCAAGCTCGGCGATCGTCGTTGTAGTCAACGCCGCCGATGTGCACCGCCTCCCAGAGGTGTCGAGCCTGCATCTTTACCTTCATCAGAAGGCTCCACTCATGGTAGTTGCTCTTGGTGAGCATAGGCCACGGTGTGCGCGCCCCAGAGTCGTGGTAGACGGCGTGCAGCACCAGCGAACGCCTGCGACGACCACGATGTCGCTCAGGCAACGACAAGTGGCGGCGGCGAACGGGGCTGTGATGCCGATCCCGCAGACGCCATGTCCTCCCGCTCCATCTCCTGGCGCAGAGCCGCAGCGGTGGCCACTGCGGCCTGAGCCGCGGTTGCTGCCTGTTGCGCCGTGGTGGCCGCCGCCGCAGCCTCCGCAGCAGCAAGACGCGTCGCGCGGTCATCCACTCTCACGCCGGACACATCAGCGCCCCCCTGCAACACCGCGGACCCTCCAGCGGTGGCCGCGGCGGCGCGTGCCTTGGAGCTCTCGGTGGACATGTCTCCTATCTTGAACTCTTGGCTCTTGATAACAATTGTTGCCCAAACATAGACTAGATCAGGAATTGGGAAAGGCCCAGAGGGCAGCTTGGCCCTTGTGGCCGCTTGGATTGAAAATAAAGTTGCAATACAATCCTTGGGTTGGTCTGCTCCTGCTTATGTAGCAGAGAGATCAGCCACATACTACAGCATATTCTTAGACATAAAGTATATGCTAGCTTGGCTACTAAGCCAGCCGGAAATATATACACAGTGAATAGTAAAGACAGGAAAGTAAGATACAAGTAGCTAGTGATAGATAAGCCTAGCTACTTGGATCTTATTTCCCTGCAATTTACTGTTTTCTATCTAGCTATTTTCGGCTGGCCTAGCAGCCAAGATTAGCATCTACTTTAGCTTTGGAATATGCTGTAGTAGGTGGCTGACCCCTTTGCTATATAAGCAAGGGCAGTCCAACCCTGAATTGTAATCTGAACTTCTACTTTCAATCCAAGTAGCCTCAAGGGCCATGCTGCCCTCTGGCCTTTCCCAACCACTCTCTGATCTATGTTTGGGCAACAATTAGTATCTAGAGCCTAGGGACTCAGACCAGAGAGATGTCCACTGAGAGCTCCAAGGCCCACGCCGCCGCCGCCGCCGCCGCCGGAAAGTCCGCGGTGATGCACGGGGACGCAGAGACAACCGGTGCGAGAGTGGAGGACCGTGCGGCGCGCCTCGCTGCTGCTGAGGCAGTGGCCGCCGCTGCGGCTCTGTGCCGAGAGATGGAGCGGGAGGACATGGAGTCTGCGGGATCGCGGAGCCCCAATCGCCGCCTCCACTCACCGCCGCCTGACCGACTTCATGGTCGTCACGGGCGTTCGCCGGTGCTGCACACCGTCTACCGCTACTCAGGCGCCGGCACGCCATGGCCGATGCTCACCAAGAGCAACTACCATGAGTGGAGTCTGCTGATGAAGGTAAAGCTTCAAGCTCCGACATCTTTGGGAGGCGGTGCACATCGGTGGCGTTGGATTCAACGACGATCACCAAGCCTTGAAGGCGTTGTGCGCTTCAGTCCCCGTCGACGTCGCGGCCTCCATCGCCAACAAGGCCTCGGCGAAGCTGGCGTGGGACGCCATCGCGCTGCGCCACACCGGCGGTGACCGAGTACGCCGAGCCACGCTCCAGTGACTCCGAGGAGAGTGGGAAGCTCTCACCTTTCAGCCCGGCGAGCAAGTCGAGGACTTCGCCGAGCGGCTGAACAACCTGATGGAGCAGATGGCGCGCTTTGGCGACACGGACCTGACGGAGGAGCGAGCGGTTGAGAAACTGCTCCGGTGTGTGCCGAAGAAGTACGCGCAGATCGTCAACTCGATCGAGACGCTGCTCGACCTGACGGAGGAGCGAGCGGTTGAGAAACTGCTCCGGTGTGTGCCGAAGAAGTACGCGCAGATCGTCAACTCGATCGAGACGCTGCTCGACTTCGACCAGCTCACCATCGAGGACGTCGTCGGGCGGCTCAAGGCGTTCCATGACCGCGAGCAAGAGCCAGACCCTGATCCCATCAACGCCGATGGAAAGCTTCTGTACACCGCCGAGCAGTGGCACGCCTTTGACAAGAAGAAACAGGATGCCGCGGGCTCGTCGAAGGATCGTCGCCGGCGTCCCCGAGGCGGCAGGAAGAACAAGCCGCGCGCTGACCGCGACGGCGACGGTGGAGGTGGAGGACAAGCGGACAAGGCTGGAGGTCCCGGCGGCTAACGCAGAGCGAACCGCGACAACCTCTGCCTCAACAGCAACCGCGTCGGGCACTGGTCGCGGGACTGCCCCACATCCCCGTCGCAATCGGGAGCGCGGCGGTCAGTCGTCGAGGCTGAAGGCATCCTGCACCACTACATCGCCACCTACACGCCGCAGCAGAATGGGGTGGTGGAAAGGCGGAATCAAATAGTGGTGGCCATGGCTCGCGCACTGCTGAAGCAGAGAGGGATGCCAGCTTGGTTTTGGCGGGGAGGCAGTGGTGACTGTCGTGCACCTCCTGAACCGAGCACCCACCAAGAGCCTCCAAGGCATGACGTCGTATGAAGCCTGGCATGGCAAGACGCCGGCTGTGTGGCATCTGCGCACGTTCGGGTGCATGGCGTTCACCAAGGAGCTCACCCAGTTGAAGAAGCTTGACGACCGCAATCGCCCGGTGTCTTCGTTGGGTATGCTGACGGCGCCAAGGCGGTACGCGTCTTCGACCCGGCGACGCAGCACGTGCGCGACGTCATCTTTGACGAGAGCCGCGGCTAGGACTGGGCAAAGGAGGAAGGAGTTGCAGCGACGCTTGAAGAGTTCATCGTCGAGCAAGTCTAGAGCGAAGAAGCTGAGGGCGCAGGGCGCGCCGTCGCCATCGACTCCAACTTCGCCGCGATCTTCATCACCAGCCCCGGCGGAGCTAAAGAATGCGGGAGCAGCAGAGGTCACGCCTTCGCCAGCCGCCGTGAGCACGACCTCGTCCATCGTCGCGGCTAGGCATGCGACCACCACACCTCCGCCAGTCGAGCTGCCCCACATTGAGCTCGCCACACCACTGGAGGACGACGAGGACCGTCTGGATGCCTACTACGACGACGAACCTCTCCGGTATCGTAAGGTGGCTGATATCATTGGTGATGAGTCTCCTCCAGGGTTCGCGCCAAGGCTCTTCGCCCAGCTACATCTCTCGCACGCTGGCGAACCGACCAGCATCGCTGCAGCGCAAGGTGATCCAGCGTGGCGAGCAACAATGGAGCAAGAGATGCAGTCAGTGGAGTAGAACAAGACCTGGGAGCTCACGGATCTCCCGGCTGGTCATCGCCCGATCACCCTAAAATGGGTCTTCAAGCTGAAGAAAGACGAGAAGGGGGCGGTGACCAAGCACAAGGCAAGGCTGGTGGCGAGGGGGTTCGTCCAGCAGGAAGGTGTGGACTACGACGACGCGTTCGCGCCAGTGGCGTGCATGGAGTCAGTCCATCTTCTTCGAGGCGCCAAGGACGAGACCGGCAGTGGCGTGCGGCTGGCGACTTCGGGCGCGGGGAGGGGTGGAGTGCGGATGGGGTGGATGGGTTGGATGGATAAGGTGGGAGGGTGGATAAGGTGGGCTGTTGGGCTTTTTTTATGGGTCTTTCTTTAACTTTAGGTCCATATATCTCCTATTTTTTTTCTTTTATTTAAGATATATGTGTGTGTATGTGCAAAAATTAAAACGCCTAGGCGCGATTAATCCCGACTAGGCTCTAGGCTGAGGGTCAGCGCCTAGATTCCGCCTGGCGCCTAGCTGAACTTTGCTCAGGACGCGTCCACCCCACCTAGAGGCGCTCTACCTCGACTATCGACTATTGTACGTCCCGCCTACGCAGGCTCGGTGTCTCCAGCACTGATAGCGGTCTCCCCGTCACCAATGTCACCTCCCCAGGCGCCCCGCGGGGCCCTGCCCAGGTTCCCACCTCTTCGCCCCGAACGCGACTTCACCTACCACTACATGCGGCGTCCTCGTCCACCACCTGCTTCGGCTGCACCTATACTAGCTGTGCCACCACCGCTGCCCAAGGGTGCTGTTGTTGTCCCTCCTGTGACCAACCAGCACTCCATGGGCATGTGGTCGAAGAGTGGCTACTGGATGCCTGCCGCGTTCCATGCCGCCTCACTCTCACCATTGCCGAAGACCTTCCGTAGTGCTCTTGCCGACCCCAATTGGCAAGCTGAACCATACTTGGGACCTTGTGCCCCACCCCCATTGGGCCAACGTTGTCACCAGCAAATGGATCTCAACCACAAGTTCCAGTCCGAAGGCTCTCTTGAGCGGCACAAGGCGCGTTCGGTTCTCCGCGCTTTACCCAGCGTCCTGGAGTTGACTTTGATGAGACGTTCATTCCCATGGTGAAGCGAGCTACCTGCCCTAGTGAACCTTGATTTCCATGTTGCCATTGCAGGTTGTTGCACCTATTCTCTCTACTAGGAATCAACAGGTTTTACCATACCAGTTGGTTGATCTAATATGTTCTGGCGCAATCACCTTGTGTTCTTAATTCTTGCTGACCTTGATTTCCATGTTGTCATTGCATGTGAGTTCCAACTGTCATCTTTTCTTCCTCATGTTTTATCCAAATAGAATAAGAAACAGATTAGCAAATTACTTAGTTTTGAAATTTTCTTTGATAATTGTTCTGCAGAGATGGTTGCAGAAGTGTCTAAAGAAAGTAGATTTTGTAAGGCTTGCTGGCGAAGGACATTGGCTCATTGTTAACATTGTCCATGTTGTGTTTTATTCTTAACTGTCAAATCTGTTCTTATAAGGTTCTCCACCTACGCCATAGGATGAGAACATGCATACACAGGAATGCCACTGAATTGTATTATCAGGTTTGTGTGGATGAATTTAATTTTGCTTGAGAGTAAACCATGCCTTTATTGAATTTGAATGACTCCAAGCTCTCAATTGCTCTCAAGCACCGTTTCTGTTTTCTCATCAAATTTTTCTCTACAGTCTGTTCTTAGTAGAAATGGTTCCACTTTCAAATTTCCAACTGGGAATACTATTAAAAGTTTTAAAACTTGGTTTATGTATCCTGAAAGAAGCTATGAAGTATATAAACGAGAGAATTACTTGTTCAAGATTTGGGCATGAAAATAATTGATTCCATAAAAGGTTTTGTTACCCGTAGCAACGCATGAGCATGAACCAGTGAACAAGAAACTTACAGTTTTCTCTCCTGAAGGGCTAATATACTCCACATGAAAGCCAATGTCCTGTCAACAACAAATCTGTCTCTTAAGGGAATTGTGAACTTGATTAACTAATGCATTTCAACAGCTGCAAAGCCCTTTTTGAGGTTACAGGTCATATGCATTTTTTTATTCAAGAAACATGAAGCATTAGCCAGAACATTATTTACACAGTAGCATCGCATATTTCTTTTTGGTAGCGTAATACAAGATCATGTATTATCATCAGAATTAGAGTGGCCATTATTACAGTGATATCACTATTCCAATATTATCAATGTTCTAGGCTTTAGCATTTCTTTACATTTCAGCTGAATATCTCATTTATGTTTTTATTTATATAGCCGCTTTTACACAAACCACAAATATTTCATAAGCACTAACTGAAGCATTCTCAGCAATACACAATAAGAATCATCATCTGTTTCAGATTAGGGAATCAGCATAGTACCAATACCATGTTGAGGGCCCCTTGTTGCAAGGAGAAGTCCCATGCAATGTATGAGTTTAGAGCTTCAACACTCAAAATGACCTGAACAATGTAAATAACAAATGTTAAGCAAACCAAGACCATCCATGGAATAAAACATCAACTACATATAATTCCATATCACTGCATCAAGAGACACGAAGCCAGGAGAATCATATATTACCAATAAATAAAGCAAATAACTGAGATCAACTAGGCCTGTGTACCTCATGTGTCTTTCCAGCAGGAATAACAGTTTCTTTGTACTCGTCACTTTTCCTACCAAAAGAGGACGAAAATATATTTCAGTTATGCAAGCTTGTTCTGTACATATTAGCACTACAAGCTAAAGTGCTTAGTGGCAAAGCGCATCAGATTGCTGCTAAAAAGAGAAAGTACCTTGCATCCATGGCACCTGCATCCTCAGCGGATATAAAGAATGGTGCATTCACAAAGACCACACTGCATAGTGTTGACTCATCAGTTGAAAAAAGAATAATCATGAAAATATTTTATAAGCAACTTTCCTTCCTATAGAGCATTAATGAACAGAACTGGTAGATTTGTGATGTTTAAGTATGTCATGACCTCTGTGGTGATTTATCTAGCTAATGCTACGAACCTTCCTCCATGGGCTCAATGAAATTGACAAAAATTTGTAAAGATTTTTTTGTGGAGGGCGAAGAAACAAACTAATGGCAGTCATTGCTTAATCATGTGGCCAAAGGTTTGTCGTTTAAAATAACTTGGAGGACTTGGCATTCATGACATCAAATCATTGGGTTGGGCTTTGAGGATGAGATAGCTGTGGTTAGATAAAACTCAACTGGATAAACCTTGGGCTGAATTTCATATTCAGGTTAATCATTAAGTCCAAGCCTTCTTGTCTATGGCTTTCGTATCTACTGTAGCAGAGGGAAAATCCTGTCTTTTGCAATTTGGACAGAGCTGCAAGGTAATTCTATTGCTTCCCTAGCTCCTCACATTTATTTACTGGTGTACAAGAGGCAAGCAAAATGGCATACTGTAGATGAAGCTTTGGTTCATAATAACTGTGTTGTGGACGTTTTTATCAGAAAACAGTATGTCCACAGAAACAAGAAGGCTGAGGCGTCCACCAGTGACTACGATAGTTATTAGTTTGGATAAGATTGTTTTGCTTGGCGCTCCAGATTAGGAAGTTGTAAGCGATTTGTACTTAAGGACAGAAACACTTGTTAGGATAAGCAGGAATTTAGTTAATCTGTTCGGCCTCCTAGGGAGGGTGCACTTACTCTGTTCCCTACAATTGTTATTTCCTTTGTCAATTAATAAAGCCGATCATTCAGCCAGAACAAACTGGATTTTGGACAGATTTTGAATGAGGCACAGCTTTGGGTGTCTTGCAGGCGTGTAATGTATGTAGATGGATATTGGGATAAATGGGGATAATTAGGCCTTATGCTTTGCCTAGAGCTTGAGGCCTTATGCTTTGCCTAGAGCTTAGGAGATTGAGGGGACTAGAATTGTTTATTCATAATTCATTGCTTGATTTCTATTGTGCCCCGTGGGCTGAATATAAAGGGTACATAGGACTAACACCTCTTGTGCCTAGACAATATGGTACTATTCCTATCTCCTCTAATATAATTAAATAACTAAGAGAGACACTAATTAACACTAATGGGCTTAAGGCCCATCTAGGACAACCGCGTCCGGCAGCCTGTTGGCTGCCCATGACATCTCCCCCGCCCTTGGAGACCCAGCTCGTCCTCGAGCTGGAAAGTTGTCGCATGCTTATTTGACGCGACCTAGGGTAAAGCCTTTTACATCTCGGCTTACCAGTTTTATTTAAGACTAAAATATAACGATATCCTCCTGGATCCCATGGGAAGAGCGCCTCTGCTGGTGCCATGAGAGCTGAAGGGTGGAGTTTGAAGCAGCCTGTTATGATGGAAGAGGCTAGCACCACCGCAGAAACCAGGGTGAAGGCGACGCCCATAGCCTTGGATGCCGGATGATTGTCGGTGCTGCAAGGGTGCTGCACGGGCAGTGCCCATACTTGGACCCCCACGGCAACTGGAGCAGCAGGCCGTGACAGCGACGAGCTGAGGAACATGCGCACCTGCAGCATCATGCGACGGACAAGCAATCCTCGCACTGCTGCCTGGAGGCGCACCGTGGCTTGCTCCTTCGACGCTTTTGTGGCCAGAAGAGCCTGTGCGCGGCAGCGTGCCAGGAATCCCCGTGCTGCTGCCTGGAGGCGTACCGCCACCCGGCGTTCACGGTCCTCCTTGTCCTTCGCCTCGAGCCGCGCCAGTAGTGCGGACACCTTAGCAAGGCTGCGCAGGCTGTTGTCGATGCTAAGAGCCACCCGAGCGTCAAGGTCGGGGCCCGGAGTCGGTGTGAAGCGCAGGCGCAGGAGCTCGGTGAAGCGACGCCACGCC
Organism: Microstegium vimineum; assembly: GCA_022036555.1. Taxonomy (NCBI): domain Eukaryota; kingdom Viridiplantae; phylum Streptophyta; class Magnoliopsida; order Poales; family Poaceae; genus Microstegium; species Microstegium vimineum. The sequence goes on from CM039127.1 coordinate 34,908,108, forward strand.
GGGGTACCTTCGTCCTCCTGGAGTTGGAGGAACCACGTACGAGCGCCATCGTCCAGATGACGGGAAGCCATCCACACCTTTTCTTCCTCCATGATGCGCTCTCGACGGAAGAACGCGTTGCAGCTGTTGGTGAAGATTAGGGGATCGGAATTACCGTCATAACGCGGAAAACCCGGTTTTTGGAATCGCGGCGGCGGACGACTGTAGTGGTGGTTCATGGCGGCTGTGAGGTTGGTGGTGCAGGGAGAGGCGACGCGGCGACCGGTGGTGTAGCTGTGGCGGCGGTGCTCCCGGTCGACGATCTCGATCGATGGAGGAGGAGCGGCTGATCTGGTGACGGCGGTGGAGAGGCCGCGACTGATGGCAGCGCGGAGTGAAGCCGGCGAGGGCCCGCAGGGGGACGGCGCGGCGATGTCGAGTCGGTGCGGGTGTCGATCTGGATCGAGGCTGCGGGTGGAGGAGGCGTCCCGACGGTTGCTAATGGGGGGCGCGGCGGGTGCGCTAGGGCAGCAGCGCAGGCCGCTGCTGGGCGCGCGTGCGCAGGGCAGCAGCGGCGGCTAGAGCAGCGGACGCGCGAGGGAGGCCCGCAGGGCTGGGGCGGCGCGGCGGCTGGTGGCGGATTGGCGGCGGCTGGCCGGTGGCGGAGGGGCGGCGCGCGGCGGCTGTGGTGGCACGGCGGGGCGGCCCGCAGGGCTGGGGCGGTGCGGCGGCTGGTGGCGGAAGGCGGCGGCGGCGCGGCAGGTAGAGGCTGGCGGCCAGCAGCGCAGGCCGCTGCTGGGCGCGCGTGCGCAGGGCAGCGGCGGCGGCTAGGGCAGCGGACGCGCGAGGGAGGCCCGCAGGGCTGGGGCGGCGCGGCGGCTGGTGGCGGATTGGCGGCGGCCGATCGGGATTGGGATTTTTTTTTTTTTTTTTGGATAGAGGATCGAAAGGCTAAGGATAGAGGATCGAACAGGACTGCTGATACCAGATGTAATGTATGTAGATGGATATTGGGATAAATGGGGATAATTAGGCCTTATGCTTTGCCTAGAGCTTGAGGCCTTATGCTTTGCCTAGAGCTTAGGAGATTGAGGGGGACTAGAATTGTTTATTCATAATTCATTCCTTGATTTCTATTGTGCCCCGTGGGCTGAATATAAAGGGTACATAGGACTAACACCTCTTGTGCCTAGACAATATGGTACTATTCCTATCTCCTCTAATATAATTAAATAACTAAGAGAGACACTAATTAACACTAATGGGCTTAAGGCCCATCTAGGACAACCGCGTCCAGCAGCCTGTTGGCTGCCCATGACAAGGCGCTAAAGGATTAGCCCATTGGATGTTGCTGTGTATTGGCTGTGGCTCATTTAGTGTTTGGTCAGGTAATTGTTTTTAATTCTTTCAAAGGTGCATATGTATTATATCCCTAGCTTGGGGGGGAAGAGGGGGGTTGTATTTATACTCTTTCTTCTTAATGCACTGAAAAAATAGTCGAAAATGAGAAAAGGGATATTTTGCAATTGTAGACAGCAGTTGGGGGTCGCTAGTGGGAGATAGAGGTCAGGAAGTGGCAAAAGAAAAAATAATTGATGAAGCCCTAGAGCATCCATCAGGGAACATTGGTTATCAATATGCTATAAATGTTGAACAAATTATACATTTAATGCCAAATTATATTTACCCAATGAATTCAATGAACTTCAAAAACTCCTTGGTGTAGATAACCACAGCTTGATGCAACACAGCAATGTCATCCTTCTCTCTGTTCATTTTAGTGGCAGATAATTAAGAACTAGAAGAATCACATTGCAGCTAAAAAACAGAGTTAGTATCCATAATGCTTTGTATAGCATAATGCTTTGTATAGCTCTAAGAGATACTGTCAAAATGGTTGCAAGCAGAAATTCACATTGCAGCTAAAAAACAGAATTAGTCTCCATAATGCTTTGTATAGCTCTAAGAGATACCGTCAAAATGGTTGCAAGCAGAAATTCTCACATTTTCCTGTGTCCATATCGTGCCAAAGAGACATGCAGATACAACCGAATTGCAAGCACCAGTTTTGTAAGGTTGTAAAGGGCTGGACCATAACGTTCTCTTTGTTCTTCCATAGGTCTGAAAGAAAATTCAGATTGTAAGATAAAGTACTCACATCATGAGCATTATGCATGCATTTACTTCACCTACACCATTTTAAATATGATGAAGGGCACTATTTGCTACTCCCTCCGTTCCAAAATGCAGGTGATTGTGTTTTGTCCTAAGTCAAACACTCAAAACTAAAGTAACACCAAGTCTACAGAAAAATGTAGCAAATTTCCAACACCAAACCCACCATTGAATATATTTTTATTTGTTTGGCGTTGGAAATGTTGCTACATTTTATCTATAATTTCGGTCAAACCCGAAGATGTTTGACTTAGGACAAAAATATTTAGAACACCTTAAGGCATTTTACAGCATCTGAATTTTGGTCGCTAACTGGTGTAATCTGGCCTGCTTGTGGCTATCTATGTCTTCTACATGTGTTTTGGTCAATGGAGAGCGTAGAGGACTGATTTGGCATCAGCGGGACTTCAGCAGCGGGACCCTTTGTCCCCCATGCCATTTTTGCTAGCTATGGATGCTCTGAACTCTCCCTTGTTGACCATGCTCTTACGAAAAATCTCCTTCGGCCAATTTCAGCACAGTATGCTAAGCATCGAGCCTCCTTTTATGCCGACGATGTAGTGCAGTTCATCCATCCAACAAATGCTGATCTCTGTATTATCATGGAGCTTCTAGAGAATTTTGGTCATGCTTCTGGGTTGAAGACTAATATGCAAAAAAGTTCGATAACTCATATTAGATGCTCTGATGCTGAGCTAGCAGTCATCTGTGATGTTATGTATTAGATATATTAGGCAGGACTAGTGTAATTAGCACCTGCTATGTATACTTGATTGTATTCCTTGTATACCCAGCCATATTGGCTTTATATATGAAGGTCACCCCCCCCCCCCCCCATATTGGGCGTGAGGTGTGTCTCTACATGGTATCAGCCTATCAGATCCTATACTTCAGCACTTTCCTTTCCCGCGCGCCCCCTTCCTGATCGCGCCGCAGCACCACGCGCGCGACTCTCTGCGCCCATCTCCACCCTCACCGGCTGCTCCCTCTCCCCTCTTCGATGGCCACGTCAGCATCCCTCGCCTCCGCCTCCTCCCCAGCCACCGGCGCCGGCACCCTGCCAGCCACCAGTGCCGGCACCCTGCCCGCGACCGGCGCAGCCACAATGGCTGCCATGTGCGCCGGCGCTGCTGCCCCGATCATGGCTCACCCCTACGCCACAGTCAATGTCAAGTCCCACATTCCGATTATGCTGGACCTTCAATCCAACTACTCCAAGTGGGCGTTCTTCTTCAAGTCGCTGTGCGGCAAGTTCGGCCTTCGCCTACTTGCTCCTCTACGTCGACGACATAGTCCTTACTGCATCCTCGACAGCATTTCTTCATCAGGTCAATGGGCAACTCCACTCTGAGTTTGCCATGACTGACCTCGGCGCCCTCCATCACTTCCTCGAGATTTCCGTCACTCGCTCCGCCGACAGCTTGTTCTTACGCCATCGAGCTTCTTCAACGCGCCGGCATGGCTGAGTGTCACTCTACATCGACACCCGTTGACACTCAGGCCAAGCTGTCTGCCACCGCTGGTGCTCCCGTTGCTGATCCGTCTGCGTACCGGAGTCTTGCTAGCACGCTCCAGTACCTCACGCTGACTCGTCCTGACTTGGCGTACGCCGTACAACAGGTGTGCCTATTCATGCATGATCCCCGCGAGCCACACCTCTCGCTGATCAAGCGGATCCTCCGCTACCTGAAGGGCACTCTCTCCTCCGGCCTCCACATCGGTGTTGGCCCCGTTCAGTCACTGGTCGCCTACTCCGATGCAGACTGGGCTGGCTGCCCAGATTCTCGGCGCTCCACCTCCGGCTATTGTGTCTACCTCGGCGACAATCTGATTTCTTGGTCTTCCAAGCGTCAGACCACGGTCTCCCGCTCCAATGCAGAAGCAGAGTACCGTGTTGTTGCTCATGTGGTGGCCGAATGTTGCTGGCTGCATCAACTCCTGCAGGAGCTGCACGTCTCCATTGCTTCGGCGACGGTTGTCTACTGCGACAATGTCAGCGCAGTCTACATGACAGCCAACCCCGTTCATCATCGTCGCACGAAGCACATTGAGATTGACATTCATTTCGTCCGTGAGAAGGTCGCCTTGGGCCAAGTTCGAGTTCTTCATGTGCCGTCCTCTCACCTCTCACCAGTTCGCAGACATCATGACCAAGGGTCTTCCTGTACAGCTGTTTACTGAATTTCGATCCAGTCTACGCGTCCAGGATCCTACCACTTAGACTGCGGGCGGGTATTAGATATATTAGGCAGGACTAGTGTAATTATCTATAATTAGCACCTGCTATGTATACTTGATTGTATTCCTTGTATACCCAGCCATATTGGCTTTATATATGAAGGTCACCCCCCACCCCACCCCCATATTGGGCGTGAGGTGTGTCTCTACATTATGTCTTGTCCTTCCCCAAACAATCAGCAAACTCAGCAAGAATTCCCATGCACCTACCTCGGCCTTCCCCAAACAATCCGCAAACTCACCAAGACTAAGCTCCAACCTCCCATTGACAACGTGGATGTCATGTGGGGCAGCCAGGGGTTGCATGGTGACCAGAGGGGGCGCAGTTACCCCGGCCAGATTTGGTCAGCAAGGGATCAGCAAGGATTAGTGGTTAGGCTATAAATCAGGGGTAGAAATTAGGAAAAATATTATCTCCAGGTGGTTAGTAGCCTATTTATATCATGTAATCAGTCTTGGATGAATCAAGCAATAATCATAAAATTCTACTCCCAGTCTCCTCCAACATAGGGCGCAGAGGGGAAAAGTCTTACCCAGAACAATCCAATTCCCCAAATACTCTCGTCTCCCTCCAAACTGACCTTGCCGTGCCTTCCTCCTGGCAATGGATATCCCCAACCCCCAATGATCTAAGGACCATAACATCAGCTATCGGCTTGCTTTGGTTTCAATCCAAATCCCATGATTTCAGCTGCGGTGCTGGATCACATCTGGATCGCCTAGCGGCACAGCTCCTCCAACTCGGTGATCAGATCAAGAGATCAGATCGCAGAAGTCAGGCAGCCGTATGCCTACAGGCAGCAGCACGTGGCCTCCTGGCACACCGGCGTGTGCAGTCTCTCCGCGGAGAGAAGCGTCTGGCTGTTATCGCCAGGGCCATCCTATGGCCCTCATCGGAGGAGCAGGCAGCAGTGCGCCTGCAAGCAGCAGGACACTGCTTTCTTGTCTGGCGGACGGTGCGACAGATGCATATGCCGCTCAGGCTGGCACTGCTTTGATTCACAGACTGAAGGTTTGACCACTCTAGCTCGCCTATACTTCCTGCAGTGGTCCAGGTATAGGGCCTCCCGTCATGGCACACAACCAGAGCAACGCAGCGGCAGGCACCGAAGGCGATTCCATCTGTGCCAAGAATTGCACTGGCACCCGCCATGGTGTTGCTGGACAAGCCCATCGTACTAGTGAGCTGCTACATCCTCCACTCTTCAGCCCACATGAAACCAGCAGTTGAGCTATTTCCATGGGATCCAGGAGGACATAGTTGCAGTGCAAATTTATTTCATATTTTAGTTTTAATAACAATGGTAAGCCGAGATGTAAAAGGCTTAACCCTTGGTTGCATCAATTAGATCTGCGGCAGCTCGTGGGCGAGCTGCTCTGAAAGGGAGGAGAGATGTCAAGTGGGGCAGCCAGGGGTGGTTGCATGGTGACCAGAGGCCGCGCAGTTACAGCTGCCAGATTTGGTTAGCAAAGGATCAGCAAGGATTAGTGGCTAGGCTACAAATCAGGGCTAGAAATTAGGAGAATTATTATCTCCAAGTGGTAGTGGCCTATTTATGTCCTGTAATCAGTCTTGGATGAATCAAGCAATAATCAGACAATTCTGCTCCCAGTCTCCTTCAACATAGGGCACAGAGGGGAAAAACCTCGCCCTGAACAATCCGATTCTGCCAAATACTCTACTCTCCCTCTAGGCCAACTTTGCCCAGCCTTCCTCCTAGCAATGGTTATCCCCAACCCCCAATTATCTAAGGACCATTAACATTCGCTAACAGCCTCCTTGGCTGGCAGGCCTCTCTCATGAATAGAGCAGGTCATTTGATTGCTGTCTGTGTGGTGTTGACTTCTATCCCTATTTCCCAGATGATTGCTAAGTTCCACACACATGGATTGAGGTGGATACGGTGCATCCAAACAATCTCTAAGGCCTTGTTTGGATGCACATGTATTTATCTCAATCCACATGTGTTGAAGTGGTTTGGGTGGAAATTAAACTAAGTTCCACTCCAACACATGTGGAATGAGATGGATACATGTGCATCCAAACAAGGCCTAAGTGGGCTATCAAAGCTATTGACAAGAGAAGAAAGATCTTTCTCTCGAAAGGTTGGGAGCAAGTAAATTGAGGCAAGTATCTTGTTTACTGGGAGCACGTTGGTCGTCTCCTCCAGTATGATGGTTTAGGCATAATAAAGTAAGAGATCATGGGATCGGCTTTGCGCATTGTTAGCAATACTCCCTATGCATCATTAATGCTATGTTTTACTGTCTTAATTCTTAACTGCTCCTCTACTGCCGTATTTACTGCTTGCCTGGGAACTATCCCAGTGTGTGCTGCCTTTAGTGTTGGGCGTCCCAGCCTCTGCCCATTAGGTGAGCGCCCCAGCCTCTGCCTGTCCGCCCTCCTCCCGACCATGCCCGTGCCCGCCGGACGCTGCTAGCCTCCTCCTGGCACGCTCGCCCCCACCCGTCATCCCTCTGGCAGGCAGCGCAGCCCTGGATCTGAGGGCACATCGCCTTTGCTCCGCCTGCCCCCTTAGGCGACGTGGTGACCCTCCGCATAATACATAAGTGCGCGTAGGCGAGCGCCTAGGAGCACCTTTTTGGACCGTGTCCCACGCATAATTGGCTGTGGCTACAGAAAGTTGAAGCCGTTGAAGATGTTCCAAATTCATAAGCCAAGACAAAGGCCGGACTTCTGACGGAGCGAAGCGGAGGCCCGTCGCCGGGAGGCTTGGGCCGGAGCGAGGGTTCCACGGAGACAGAGCGATTCATTATTCTTGTAAGCCGCTGCACGGCGTTTGTAACAGACTCTTGATAATAGTGAGGAGTGTTTGCTGGCTGGCGCCCGTGGTTTTTCCCCTTCGCATTGGAGGGGTTTTCCACGTTAAATCTTGTGTCTCGCTGTGATTGATCTTGTGTTCTTCGTCGTTTTATCCGCCGTCATTCACAACAGAAGCCAACAGGCCATTGGTTGGTTTATCAATTAATGTGCCACATAATGCTCAAGTAGTGTTTGGAGTGGAGTGGGCAATGGAGAAGATACCAGGTTCTGGGTTCATCGCTGGTTCAGGGAAAAACAGTGGCAGAAGTTGCTCCAAATCTAATAATTAAGATAATACCCAGGCCAGCAGTTATACAGCAGGCAGTCATCCAAGTTCTTGATGGCAGACGATGGGTAGCAGACATTAGGAGAACACTGACTGTACATATTCTTGCTGAATCCCCCAAACAAGCAGTGAAACGACATACAGCGGCTCAAGCCTTGGATAATAGGCGCAGGGTTGCAGATATTAGAGGGGCTTTAACTGTGCAAGTGCTAAGAGAATATTTATACATCTGGGATCTGGTAGATGGCTTGGTTTTACAACCAGAGATCCCTGATCAGCATAGGTGGAAGCTAACCAATTCGGGGCTGTATAGCAGCAAGTCGGCATACAATGCTTTCTTCCTTGGAAGCATTAGGTTCGAACCTTGGAAGCTCATCTGGAGAAGTACGACACCACTACGTTATAAATTCTCATTTGGCAGGCCATCAAGAACAGCTGTTGGACAGCTGATTGTCTTGCTAAGCACGGGCTTCTCATCCGGCGGTGTGTCCGCTTTGTGATCAGGCGGAGGAAAATATCCAACAACATTCTCATATCTTGTGTGTTTGCTCGGCAAGCTTGGGCTTTAATTTTGCAGAGATTGGGGCTGCTAGCTTTGGCTCCTCAGGAAATGAACAATCCTTTTCCAGCTGTGGTGTTATACTATAAGGGACGTTCCCAGAGTTGACTGCAAAGGCTTTAATACCCTCATCATCCTAGTGGCTTGGGAAATACGGAAGCACCAAAATGCTTGTGTGTTTGAGGGTGCTAGACCTAACATAGAGGTGCTGCTTCATTCGGTTGCCAACGAGGCTGCCCTATGGTGCTTGGCTGGAGTATCCGCGTTGCATAGGCTTTTGGCTAGGCCGCTCGTGTAGATCATTAATGAGTTTAGTATTTTCCTTTTGGTCAGGGTTGTTTGTACTAGGAGGGTTTACCCCCCCCCCCCCCCCCCCCCTACTTTATGTACTTTTTCTTCTTAATGAAATGACACAGCTCCCCTACATGTTTGAGAAAAACATATCTTCTTCTCCAGTGGGATCTTACTAGATAATTTGGCTCTGCAGCAAAAAGTGCCTGACCAGGACGTATGGGACCTAACAAAGTCAGGCTCTTATACTAGTAAGTCGGCTTACAATGCATATTTCCTTGGTTCCACCGAATCTGCGCTGTGGAAACGTATCAGAAAATCTTGGGCTCTGTTGTGTTGTAAGTGATAGGTTAAGCTAGCACATGTATCTTACTTTTCTGCACTTTACTTTTATGCAAGTACAGGTGCCTTGGCTCTCAAGGAGCCTAGAGAGCATCTTGCTTTATGCAAGAATATGCTCAGGTAGTAGGTAGAGGCCCTGCTCTATATAAGCAGCAGCCATCCCCTTTTGTAAGGAGCTTTTGGCAACCCTAAGATCCAGTCCAAGTGGCCCTTTGGTCAAGCTGACCTCTGGGCGTTCTTATCTTTGCTTGTGATATTTGGGCAACAATTGGTATCTAGAGCCTAGGGTTTTGCAAAGCCCCAACTTTTCCCAGCCGCCGCCACCATGTCCACCTCGTTTGAGAGAGCTCGCCGCGCCGCAGCCGCCGCCGCCGTCAAGACGGACAAGCCGGAGCCCAGCGGCAAGGACGTGGACTGGGCCAACCTCAAGACGCGTCTGGTTGCAGCAGAGGCCGCAGCAAAGCAGGCAGGAGACAACGCCGCCGCGGCAGCCGCAGCACAGGCCGCGGTGACCGCGGCCGCTGCCCTGCGCGCGGAGCTAAAGATCGAGGAGGCGGCGGAGGGATCGACTTGAGGGAGCCCGCGGCATCGTCGGATCTCGCCATCTCCGGAGCGTCGCCACGGCCGACGCGGGCGTTCTCCGGTGGTGCAGGTCTACCGTGATGCCGGCGGATCGTGGCCACAGCTCACCTGCTCCAACTACCCCTCCAACTACCACGAGTGGAGCCTATTGATGAAGGTCAAGCTCCAGGCTCGTGAGCTCTGGGAAGCCATCCGGTACGGCGATGCGCTGTACGAGGACGACCGGCGCGCCTTGGAAGCTCTCTGCGCCGCCGTTCCGCCGGATCTAGGAGCTGCTCTCGCCAACAAGACCACCGCGAAGCTGGACTGGGAGGCCATCGCGACAAGGCGCATCGGCGGCGAACGCGTCCGCCGCGCCACGCTACAGCGCCTCCGAGGGGACTGGGAAGGCCTCGCCTTTCAGCCCAGAGAGCAAGTCGAGGACTTGCGCTGCGGCTCACTGCTCTGATGGAGCAGATGGCGCTCAACGGCGACACCGACCTCACCGAAGAGCGCGCCGTCGAGAAGCTGCTCCGGTGCATGCCAAGGAGGTTCGGCCAGATCGTGAACTCCATCGAGACCCTCCTCGACTTCGGGACCCTCACCATCGAGGACGTGACCGGACGGCTCAAGGCAGTCCAGGATCGCGAGCGCGCGTTGGAATCTGACCAGACTGCCGGCAAGCTGTTGTACACTTCTGACCAGTGGCGGGCCTTCAACAAGAAGAAGAATGAAGAGAGAGCCGGGTCATCCAAGGATGGGGATCGGCGACGCCAACCACGTGGCGACGAGGAGACCAAGGCCAAGGCTGGTGACTGAGAAGGCGATCGCAGTGGAGCTGATCGCGGCGGTGGAGGCAGGGCCGGAGCCGCCGCCGGCGAGCGCTAAGGGAAGCACGACACCTGCCTCAACTGCGACCGAGCCGGCCACTGGGCACGTGATTGCCCCCAACAGCGTCGCAATCGGGATCGAGGCGGCACCGTGCACAAGGTGGAAGGAGAGGAGGATCATGCCTTGTTCCTGGCGCACGGAGTTCTGGAGGCAGAGTCAAGCAGAGGCAAGGCCCAAGCTTGTTTCTTCTACGCCAAGAACGCCGACCTCGACCTCGACGAGTCGCGGGCGCGTGCCTTCCTCGGCACCGACGCCGGCGGCGAGGACAGGCTGGACGGGTGGTACCTGGTCAGCGGTGCCACGCATCACATGACCGGTCGCCGGGAGCTCTTCACCGACCTGGACACGACGGCCAGAGGTACGGTGAGATTCGGTGATGAGTCCAAGGTGCAGATTTTGGGCGTCGGCTCCATCATCTTCGAGGCAAAGAATGGCGAGCACCGGGTGCTTCACGGCGTCTACTTCATCCCGGCACTCCGCAACTCGATCATGAGCCTTGGCCAGCTCGACGAAGGAGGCTCCAAGGTGGAGATCGAGGATGGCATCCTGAGGATTTGGGATCGACGCAGGCGGCTTCTAGTCAAGGTTTGCCGCGGTGCCAGCCGCCACTACGTCCTCCACATTGACGCGGCCAAGCCGCTCTGTCTCGCCGCACGCAAGGATGATGAAGCTTGGCACTGGCACGAGCAGTACGGTCACATCCACTTCGATGTGCTCCATCAGCTCTCCAAGAGTGGCATGGCGCGCGGGCTGTTGACGATCAGCCACGTCAGGCAGTTCTGCGACACGTGCGTCATCACCAAGCACCGTCGCGCGCCATTCCCATCCGAGGCCAAGTACCGCGCACAGGACCCGCTCGAGCTCGTTCACGGCGACCTCTGTGGCCCTGTCACGACGACGACTCCCGATGGCAGGCGCTATTTCCTGCTGCTGGTCGACGACACCACGCGGTACATGTGGGTGGCCCTGCTGACGAGCAAGGACACCGCTACGGCCACCATCAAGCACCTCCAAGCCGTGGCGGAGAAGAGGAGCGGGAAGAAGCTGCGTACCCTACGCACGGACAACGGGCACGAGTTTACCGTCGCCGAGTTCGCGTCGTACTGCGCCGAGGAGGGCATCGAGCGCCACTACAGCGCCCCCTACTCGCCGCAACAGAACGGCGTTGTGGAGCGAAGGAACCAGACCTTGGTCGCTATGGCACCGGCACTCCTAAAGGAAAGAGGATTGTCGGCGCGTTTCTGGGGCGAGGCCGTGGTGACTGTTGTGCATCTGTTGAACAGGTCTCCGACCAAGGCGTTACAGGGCATGACGTCGTACGAGGCTTGGCACGGCAAGACACCGGAGGTCGGGTATCTGCGCACGTTCGGCTGCGCGGCCTACACCAAGGAGTTGTCCCAACTCAAGAAGCTCGACGACCGCAGCCACCCTAGCATCCTCATCGGCTACGCTGACAGAGCCAAGGCGTACCACGTCCTTGACCCGACCACTCAGCGCGTGCGTGTCTCGCGCGACGTCATCTTCGACGAGGGTCGTGGACGGGATTGGCTCAAGGAAGGAGGCGGACAAGCTCCGACGAACGAAGAGTTCGTCGTCGAGCATTTCTGGGAAGATGAAACCCCGACCTCTCCAGCTCTTGGGGAGTAGCCGACTATGGTGGTCGGAGAGGGCCAGACCACTTCCCCGAGCACTCCGACCTCTTCCCCGAGCATTCCGACCTCTTCCCCAAGCACCAGAGCACCGAAGACCACACAGCCGGAGGAGCCCCGACCACACAAGACGGAGAGGCCCTGACCACATAGGTCGGAGGAGCCCCAACCACAGAGGCTGAAGGGGAGGCCCCGACCACGGTGGTCAGAGAGGCCCAAACCACATCCCCAAACACCCCTGCAGCACGCCCGACCACCTCCACGGTCGAGTTTGTCTCGCCACTGGAGGATGATGACGACAAGTTGGACGCATTCTACGACAACGAGCCCCTCCGCTACAGCACGGTGACGAGCATCACCGGCGACAGCTCCCCACCTGGTCCAACACCGCGTCTGTTCGCCCAGCTCCATCTCACGCACGCTGGTGAACCAGTCAAACCATGTGGAGGCCAAGGGCGATCCAGCATGGGAGGCCGCCATGAAGCAAGAGCTGGAGTCAGTTGAGAAGAACAGGCCATGGGAGCTCGTCGACCTACCCGCCGGCCATCGCCCGATCTTGCTGAGAGTCCCCATGTGTTTGGTTTTGAGTAATTGATGAAACCTACCTAAGTACTAACCTTGGATCTCTAAGTGTGAATGATGAGATAGGTTGGTACAGGCCATGTGATAGAGCAAGGTGGATCAAGTGTGAATGGCACAAGCTCTAGCATGGTGGAGAGGAAAATGGTGTGAAGGCAAAGGTGATATAGGAACCATTTTCGGTTTGGTGATCAAGACACCATAGAGGGTGTGATCACATTTAGGATAGATAGTCGTACTATCAAGGAGGGAGCTCTTGTGTTTTTATTGCGGTTATCATGTGCCACTAGGTTCATTGCATTGCATATAAAATCAATTGAACTAGTGAAACAACCAACTAATTCCAAGAAAAATATGAACTAAAAGCTAACACACGTGCACAAGTATTGAGATCACTTAGTATTAGCCCTTGGAAGCTTGGAAGAAGTTGGAGTTTTGTTTGGGCAGCAGAAGGAGGTCCGAACGCTAGTCCGGACGCTAGGGTTCTGCCTGTCCGGACCATGGCGTACGCGTCCGGAGGCAAACCCTAGGGGAGTTCTGGCTGTGAGCAGGAGACCGGACGGTGGTTGTCGTCCGGAGTGCAGCTCCGGACAACCGTCCGGAGAGGAGAAGCTCTCTGTGTCGATCTGGAAGAAGGTCCGGTCGCTAAGGCGTGTCCGGACAGGAGTCCGGACGCGCGTCCGGAGAAAAGAGGCTCTCTGGAACCTCTCTGCATACGTCCGGACACTGGGAACAGTGAATCCGGACCGGACTGCAGGCAGCGTCCGGAGACGCGTGGCGAGCAAAGGTGAAGGCGCAAAAGGAGCCGTTTGAATCGAAGGCTGACCGGACGCGTAGCCGATGGTCCGGACAGCGCGTTGCGCGCGTCCGGAGGCGGCGTCCGGAGGTGAAAACAGAGGCTTGGCCTCTGTGCTGGTGAAGGATCCGGACGCGGCTGATGGTCCGGACCCCCTGTGTTGGCAGCGTCCGGAGTGGACGCAGAGGCTCTGTTTTGAGGGGCAAACGGCTAGTTTGTGAGTGTGGGCTATATAAGTGGTTTGGCTGGCCTTTGGGGTAGCTCTCTTGCACTTTTTCATCACTCCCACACTAGTGCTCATTTGTGAGAGCCTCCACCACTCATTTCATTGATACACTTGCTAATTTCATGAGAGATTGAGTGAACCAAGTGCATTGCTTCTTCGATTGCATACTAGTGGCACTTGGTGATCGTCGTCATCGCGGGAGCTCTTGTTATTCTTGGAGATTGCCATCTCCTAGACGGCTTGGTGCGACGAGGATCGTTGAGCGGAGGATCGTCCGTCAGTGAAGCAGAAGACGATGGCCCTGTCAAGCTGCGAGGCAGAATATGTCGCGGCCACCACTGCTGCAACTCAAGCCCTTTGGCTGTCTAGGCTGCTCGGAGAGCTCCTGGGCAGGAACGTGGAGGTTGTCGAGCTGAGGGTGGACAGCAAGTCGGCCCTCGCGCTGGCCAAGAACCCAATATTCCATGACAGGAGCAAGCACATCAGGACTAAGTTCCACTTCATCAGGGCTGGAAGATGGGAGCATCAAGGCTTTCCACATACCTACCACGGAGCAGCTGGCTGACATTCTCACCAAGTCACTGGTCAGATCCAAGTTCCAGGAGATGAGGGGGAAGATCGGCGTGAAGAAGATCAAGTAGTGCTAGGCTTAAGGGGGAGATTGATAGGTTAAGCTAGCACATGTATCTTACTTTTCTGCACTTTACTTTTATGCAAGTAGAGGTGCCTTGGTTCCAAAAGAGCCTAGAGAGCATCTTGCTTTATGCAAGAATATGCTCAGGTAGTAGGTAGAGGCCCTGCTCTATATAAGCAGCAGCCATCCCCTTTTGTAAGGAGCTTTTGGCAACCCTAAGATTCAATCCAAGCGGCCCTTTGGTCAAGCTGATCTCTGGGCGTTCTTATCTTTGCTTGTGATATTTGGGCAACAGTAAGTTCTTGTTATGAACGGCGTTAGGGTTGAGAGGAGATGAATTAAGGGAGCGGCGGTGGCTGCCACGCTACAGTGCTCGCGGGTACTGTTCACACAGCAAGGCGGCGGCTAGGGCTAGGGGCGCTAGGAAGGCCGGCCGCGGGGCTTTTACATCTTGGCTTATTTTATTAACCTGAAGTCGACTGCGACTCTTTACTTTTGAAACCTGAAGATACATCGAACACCCTCCGTGTGATCAACCTGCACATGTGTAGCCCACCTGGATCCCATGGAGACCACCGGAATGAGAGGGGTGCACGAGTATAGCCACCTAGAAATAGTCGCGATAGCGACCAGCGGAGACGTCCTCGTGGCGGCCGGTGGCATGCGTCTCTGCCGGTGACAAGGAGGGAAGCGAGTCCCATATCGCCGGCGTTGTAGAGTTGGAGTTTGCCGCCCGCAGAAAAAACACCATGCTCGCGCTTGAAGACGGCAGTGGGTCGGCGCGGTTATCGATGGCCGTTTGACCAGGCGAGGTCATGCTCCCCTGTGCTGAGGTCGACCGACCAGGCGAGGTCGCGCTCCCCTATGCTGAGGTCGACCATCACTAAGGTCGTCTCGAGCATAGGTGAGCGCATCTTCTGTAGCCGCCGACGCGCTAGGAGGCCACGCGCTGCAGCCTGCACCAACACCGCGCAGACACCTTGCAAGCACTTGCCCGCGCAATCGCCTTCCTCTCCGTGAGGTGCAAGGCTGTTGTTGTAGGGACGACTGGCCGCCGCCGCTTGAAGATGGGGCTTTGTCGTCCCTACCGGCGCGCTAGGAGGCAGTGCGCCACCGCCTACAGCTGTATCGCCGATGCCTTGATGCCATCCACGCCCCCGTAGAAGACGCCATTGCATTCCTGTTGTGGCGGCACGGGGCTGGGGGTGGTGAACGACGGGATCAGCGAAGGAGAGGTGGAAAGCGGCACGGGACTGCTGCTCTCCTCGACGTTCAAGAGTCCACTGGACGATTGCGGTGGCCAGCTGACCGGCTACAAGAAAGGGTCGGGCACCGAACTCGCATGCAGGACCTGCGGCGCATAGAAGACCGGTTGGTACTGCCCGGCGACCTGCCCAGCGAGGAGGACCTGGAGCGTGCGTTGAATCTCAGCCACATTATGGCGGAGGTCGATGATCGCCACTGTTGTTTCCTCCCGGGTGAAAACAGCCCTGGGGGCCACCGCTGATCCCATCGGCAACGAGGACGTGGGTACCAGCGCCGAGGTGGAAGCTGGTGTGGTGGGTGGCAGGGTGCTGGTGGGCGCAGCGGATGACGCCGGCGGCAGCGGTGGAAACATCGAACCCGAGATCTCTGAGATCAGATTGTTATGAACGGCGTTAGGGTTGAGAGGAGATGAATTGAAGGAGCGACGGTGGCTGCCGCGCTAAAGTACCCGTGGTGCTACAGTGCCCGCGGGTACTATTCACAGCAAGGCGGCGGCTAGGGCTAAGAGCGCTAGGAAGGCCGGCCGCGGGGCTTTGCCCACGACCGGCAAGAGAGAAGGGATTTCCTTCTAATCTCTTGCTTAATTTTAGATTGATACATCTCCTCTCATTATATAGAGAGGTCTGACTTGGCCTCCTAAGCAAGCGACTAATTAACCCTACTGGGCTAAGGCCCAATAGGCCATTGACTCCTCTAACAGTTCTATATTTAGTTGGCAATCAAAAATAGGTGCTTGACTTCAGATCATCTTGCTAAAAGAGGGCTGCCACATCCTAATGCTTGTCCTCGTTGTGATCAAGAAGATGAGACAATTCAGCAGTTCTAGTTTCTTGTGTCTTCAAAAGCAAGTGTGACTGGTTATGCACGAAATATTGGGCCTGGCCGCCCTTGTTCCTCAATCTGCTGCCACTCCTTTCTGTAGCTGGTGGCATGACGTGATCAGAAATATTCCAAAAGGATAGAAAGAAAGGGCTGAATTCCCTCATCATCCTTGTGGCTTGGAAGACCTGGAAACATCGTAATGCTTGTGTTTGAGGTGTTAGGCGCGGTGGCAAATTGGCTGGTGCATCAGCTCTCCATGAACTCTTATGAGGTCACTTAACCTTTGGCACCTTGGTCAAGGTTTGTTTGGTCAAGTTTGTCTTTTGCATGTGGTGCCTACTTAGGAGCTGGCTTCCGGTCTCTCACCGTCCTTGTTTCTCTTCTTAATGAGATGAGACACGGCTCTCCTACGTCGTTTGAGAAAAGAATACCTTACATTTCAGAACAAACGAAGTAATATTCATTTCAAATTTTCAATTAAAAGGCATGCATACATACCCATTATCATCATTTATTTGTCGAATAAAATCCAATAAAACCTGAGGTAGAAAAAACTAAATGTCACATTATGTCATTCTTTAACAAAAAATGATGAAAGGTATAATAAATATTTAAAAAATTATCTTATTTTGAGAAAGATATATTAAAATAGTGATGTCTTCCAGCAATTTAAGTATCTAACCTAATACAAAAACATTAACATAAATAAAATGATTGAGATGATGAAGATGAATCTAATTTCACTAACCTGTGGAACACCAACCAAATACCTAACAAGAGTCTTATATACACCTGTTGCAGAACCAAGCTGCGCTAATTGCACCCTCCTACATATTAAATATCAAAAACTCAATCAAGGATAACAAATGTATTTCTTTCTTCTTAATGCAATGACACACAGCTCTCCTGTGCATTCGAAGAAAAAATAATGTAGTCCTGGAAACGATAAGACACACATAAGCAACCTTTCCATTTGCTGTTTCCATAACAATGTATATCGATCATGAATGCTTCCACCGGCACTAACCAGAGCATCTACCTCCGCATGTTTATTTCTCTCTGAGCGTTCTCGCTGTTGCCTGATTAGAGTACCCCGAAAATCTTGGGGCATGTATGTCATAACTGCAAAAATTATAAATGATTGAATAGCAAATACTAAGAATGCACCAGTACTCAACTGTAGAACTAAGGGATGAACCATCCAAGGTTATGCAAAACATTGTTCTTAATATCAAATTTTCAGTCATTTTTTTTGTAGAATATTATGCAAAACGTTGTTCTTAATATCAAATTTTTAGTCATTTTTTTTGTAGAATATGCAGGAGGGTTGCGTATCATTGCATCAAGGGGATAAAAAAACACATTACAACACACCACTCACACATACGCACACTCTTACAAATTCGTACGAAAGCAAATGTACCCTTCTACAGTCATGAGATCACATATATCCAAAACTTCCAAATAATCAGCAAAAAGTGATATGACAACGACTCATTTAATGTTTTTATGATGTATTTAGTATGTAATGAAAGTATGAAACATATTATAGCATGAATTGCATTGAACAGCCTCTAGTAGCATCAACCATAAGAACAGCCTCTTGGAAGCAAAATTTTGCGGAAGCTAGACTGCAGGCCCATAGACTTTGTGATTCAAAAAGAGCAACCTTTTTGTCCTCTTTAGGACTCCAAGGCTGACTCCTCTGTTGCTCTCTTTTTCCCTCTCTTTCTGTACAGTTGTACAGCTTGTAGACCTCTCTCTTACCCCTTTTTCTCTGTACAGTTTTCTTTATTTATTCATATTTACTAACAGTGGGGGTTTCCCCTGCTGTATTTATGGTTCAAAAAATAAGAATCACAAAATGCATTGCAGAAATAATGTGCCAGATCAACAATTTATCAGAAGATATCCAAATCATCTATACTGTAACTCAAATGAAAATCAGCACAAAATATCAAGTGCTTAATAGTGGAGTATGCAATATTCAGTGCCTTGGTCACAAAATAAGTATTAGATTCATCAATAGAAATTTAATTTTTTTGCTATTAATGAAATGCATCATTGGAAAAGAAAAATCAAAGTAACAAAAAATCAACCTGTATTGAAAACATTGTCAGCATTTTTCAACTGAAATTGTTCAACTTCTTTAATACATCCTTCAATTTAGCTTCTATATCATCAAGTGTACAAACTATCTCAGCATCTTCTGGGGTGGACTTCTGTTGAAGCTGCTTGCATGTAGATGACAAATGTTGACCTCCAACAAATAAAAGGCAGAACTCATACTCAGATATATATATATATAGATAGATACAAAGCTAAACTTACTTCCACAGGACGACGGGATGTGTTGATCAAGAACAGAATTTCTTCCATTTGTTCTCGGTTCTTCCACAAATTCTCATCGATTTTGTGCGCAGGTATGCCAGCTGCTTCTTGTTCTAAGAGTTCCTCATCTTTACAAATGCAAGATGGATGAAACAATTATATATCAATTATATATCAAAAACATGTTTTCCTCAAACAACATGGCACAGTACTTAAATAGTGAAACACACAAGTGGCCCCCAAAACCTGTCGGAGGAACTATTAATATGCAGTTTTAATGGGTTGCATGCACCAACCATTTCAACCCAAAAGCTTAAGCTGGTGGAGAGAGGTGGGCAATTCACTTATACTCCAACAAGTTTCACGTTCCTAAACTTGTTATGTGGTTCACCCAAGGTCCAAACCTTTATGATTAGTGTTAATCTGCAAACATATCATCCCTTAACATCATCGCCTTACATGCTCTCTTTCCAGTACATGTCTTCTGAGCATTCACATCAGCAGCCAAGGCGCAATCTTAGGTTTTGGAGCTCGTGAACTTAATAAATTTAAAGACATTAAACTGCAGGTTAATAGTCCGGGACCTAGAGGACACCCCTATACAAGTTTAGGGACCACTGGCATATTCTACCAGCTCAAGAGTTGCCTTTGCTTACTTATACTGCCAGAAGCGTACTATCTAAAAATGTAGGTCAAAGAGTGTTTGCGGCATTCCTGCTCCCAGCAGTCTACTTATTTTTCATGAAATAAGTATTTATCTTTAGCTTTTATTGTCATGCAGTTTCTACCTTTGTTTGTTATACCAGGCGCCAGCACACAACAAATGGCTAGGGGCCGCCTAGGCAAGGCCCGGCAATGGATCCGGCGGCACAGCTCCCTCCATCGGGCAGTGTGGCTCTAAATCGGGGGGACGTTGCCTATCCCTCCGCCTACCCCCTTAGGCAAGGCCCTCCGCCCAGCGCGCCTAGGTGAGCGCCTAGTAGCGCCTTTTTGAACCGTACTATTGTGATCTTTGTTGGGTTATCTTTGATGCAGAAGTGGTCAATGCAGAAGCACCAAGTAACAGTCTCTAAGGTGGCAGACAGAATCAAGACATGGATGTTGAATTTCAACTCTGATATTGTCGAACCGTAATTCATAGTTCAATTTAGAATCTGTCTAGATAACAACTAAGTGTTTGGAGAGCAACCATCACTCAATTTTCCTGCCCCTTAGATCTAAAATGGAGGGCCCAGATCAAATCTCCCTCTCTCCATCTTATCTTCTTCTCTTTTTCTTCTTCCTCTGCCCGCAGTCCTGCACAGAGACCCCTACTGATGCGCTGCTCGCCCCTGCCACCTCCCCCTCCCTGACCGGCTACAGCTGCTCCCCCACCATCCCCCGCCCCGCTGCCGAATCCGTCGTCGTCCACCATGGCCTGGCCCTGAGATGTACCTCCTCCCTACCGTATTCTTCATCTTCAGCCGAACTCCCACACAACCAGCGCCTCCTGCCTGGCTCCAGCAACACCCCACCACCTCCGCGGCCACCAACAACCACCACCATGTTAATCCGGTGGAGGTCGCCCTTGCCCTTGCCCTGCCCAACCGCATTTCCGCACTAACCAGCCAGAGGCACCACAAAGGTTTATTTTTGTTTAAAAGTGGGAGGAAGCCTTAATCACTCGAATGAAGTTTAGCTATAGTCTTCGTTTAGTAAGCTAGAGTTCCGAGCCTTGTATTGTATCGAACATTTTCTTTCTAAAAAGCAGACAAAATTCTTCTTTCAAAAAAAAGGAAAAAAAACTAAAATAAATATCTATGAGGAGCTTACCCTCACATCCTTTTACTTCACCAAGATAGACATCCTTTTATAAGAATTATTATATTAAGAAGAAGCAATATTTAGCTGCTTTTAGCAATCCGAGCAAACGAATCGAACTAATTGCCAGATCAACACTATACGAAGCGGATCGCGGGTGAGGGCGGCCTCACCTGGGGCGATGGGAGCAACGGCGGCGAGGTCAGCGGAGAGGGCGCGAAGCCGGGCGGAGAGGTCCGCGGTAGCGTCGGGCAGCGGGGGCAGCGGGTACTTGTCGTAGTAGCGCGCTAGGTAGGTCCGCGTAATGGGCACAAGCCCCTCCGTCATCGCCATCGCCGGCGCGGCGGGCGGCGGCAAACGGAGGTGGCGTGGGGACAGGGGAAAGGGACTGGGGGGCACGTGAAATGGACGTGCTGCTGCGGCAGCAGAGGGAGGGAGACCGGACGGGAATTGGGTTGTGCCGTCACAGGGAGCAGGTTAAGACTAACTCCAACAGGCTACCCAATACAGTGGAAAAAAATTCTATACGACGGTATCATATAAAAAGCATCATAAGGCACCATACGACTTCCTCTAACTGATCAGCTAATTACCCTGTGTAGAAAGTCTTTACACAGAGCAAAACAAATTATCCTGTGTAGAAAGTCTCTACATAGAGCAAAACAAACTTCCACATGATAGATCTTACCTAGGAGTAATATACGATGTGTCCAACATCATTGCAATTGGTATGATATGGTTGACGTGCACCTATCTTAAGCCGAAACAAACACAAGTCTCTAGATGAAGCGAAACAAACAACCACATGATAGATCTCACCTAGGACTAACATCCGATGTATCTACGACCATTACCATTGTTATTGTACGCTCAGCGCAAACCATGTACCTATCTTGTGCCGAAACAAATACAAGTCTCTACATGGAGCGAAACAAGCTTCCACATAATAGATCTCACCTAGGAGTAACATCCGGTGTGCCCAAAATCATTACCATTGCTATGATATGCACGGCACAAATCGTGCACCTATATTATGTAGAAACAAACACAAGTCTCTACATGGAGCGAAACAAACTTCCACATGATAGATCTCATATAAGAGTAACATCCGGTGTGCCCAACATCATTACCATTGCTATAGTATGCATGGCGCAAATCATGCACCTATCTTATATGGAAACAAACACAAATCTCTACATGGAGCGAAACAAGCTTCCATATGATAAATTTCACCTCGGAGTAATATCCGGTGTGCCCAACAACATTACCATTGCTATTGTACGCTCAGCGCAAACCATGTATTTATCTTGTGCCGAAACAAATAAAAGACTCTAGATGGAGCGAAACAAGCTTCCACATGATAGATCTCACCTAGGAGTAACATCCGGTGTGCCCAACACCATTACCATTGGTATGGTATGCACGACGCAAACCGTGCACCTATCTTGTGCTGAAACAATTACAAGTCTCTAGATGGAGCGAAACAAGCTTCCACATGATAGATCGTACCTAGGAGTAACATCTGGTGACCCCAACACCATTTCCATTGATATGGTACGGTTGACGCAAATCGTGCACATATCTTGTGCCAAAATAAACACAAGTCTCTATATGGAGCGAAACAAGCTTTCACATGATAGATCTCACCTAGCAGTAACATCCGGTGTGTCCAACACCATTGTCATTGCTATGGTATGCTCGGCGCAAACCATGATCTATCTTGTGCCGAAACAAACACAAGTATCTAGATGGAGCGAAATAAGCTTCCACATGATAGATCTCACCTAGGACTAACATCCGGTATGTCTAAGACCATTATCATTGTTATGGTACGCACGGCACAAACCGTGCCCTATCTTGTGCCTAAAGAAACACAAGTCTCTAGATGGAGCGAAACAAGCTTTCAAATGATAGATCTCACCTAGGAGTAACATTCGGTGTGCCCAACACCATTACCATTGGTATGGTACGCACGACGCAAACCGTGCACCTATCTTGTGCTGAAACAATTACAAGTCTCTAGATGGAGCGAAACAAGCTTCCACATCATAGATCGCACCTAGGAGTAACATCTGGTGACCCCAACACCATTTCCATTGGTATGGTACGGTTGACGTAAACCGTGCACCTATCTTGTGCCAAAATAAACAAAAGTCTCTATATGGAGCGAAACAAGCTTTCACATGATAGATCTCACCTAGCAGTAACATCCGGTGTGCCCAACACCATTGCCATTGATATGGTATGCTTGGCGCAAACCATGATCTATCTTGTGCCGAAACAAACACAAGTATCTAGATGGAGCGAAATAAGCTTCCACATGATAGATCTCACCTAGGACTAACATCCGGTATGCCTAAGACCATTATCATTGTTATGGTACGCACGGCGCAAACCGTGCCCTATCTTGTGCCTAAAGAAACACAAGTCTCTAGATGGAGCGAAACAAGTTTTCACATGATAGATCTCACCTAGGAGTAACATCTGGTGACCCCAACACCATTTCCATTGGTATGGTATGGTTGGCGCAAACCGTGCACCTATCTTGTGCTAAAATAAACACAAGTCTTTAGATGGAGCGAAACAAGCTTTCACATGATAGATCTCACCTAACAGTAACATCCGGTGTGCCCAACACCATTACCATTGCTATATTATGCTTGGCGCAAACCATGCACCTAGCTAGTGCCGAAACAAACACAAGACTCTTGATGGAGAAAAAAAAGCTTCCACATGATAGATCTCACCTAGCAGTAACATCCGGTGTGCCCAACACCATTACAATTGCTATGGCACACTCGGCGCAAACAATGACCTATCTTGTGCTGAAACAAACACAAGACTCTTGATGGAGTAAAAAGCTTCCACATGATAGATCTCACCTAGCAGTAACATCCGGTGTGCCCAACACCATTACAATTGCTATGGCACACTCGGCACAAACAATGACCTATCTTGTGCTGAAACAAACACAAATCTCTAGATGGAGCGAAATAAGCTTCCACATGATAGATCTCACCTAGAACTAACATCCGGAATGCCTAAGACCATTATCATTGTTATGGTACGCACGGCGCAAACCGTGCCCTATCTTGTGCCTAAAGAAACACAAGTCTCTAGATGGAGCGAAACAAGCTTTCACATGATAGATCTCACCTAGGAGTAACATCCGGTGTGCCCAACACCATTACCATAGGTATGGTATGCACGACGCAAACCGTGCACCTATCTTGTGCTGAAACAATTACAAATCTCTAGATGGAGCGAAACCAGCTTCCACATGATAGATCGCACCTAGGAGTAACATCTGATGACCCAACACCATTTCCATTGGTATGGTACGGTTGGCGCAAACCGTGCACCTATCTTGTGCCAAAATAAACACAAGTCTCTAGATGGAGCGAAACAAGCTTTCACATAATAGATCTCACCTAGCAGTAACATCCGGTGTGCCCAACACCATTACCATTGCTATATTATGCTTGGCGCAAACCATGCACCTATCTAGTGCCGAAACAAACACAAGGCTCTTGATGGAGAAAAAAAAGCTTCCACATGATAGATCTCACCTAGCAGTAACATCCGGTGTGCCCAACACCATTACAATTGCTATGGCACACTCGGCGCAAACAATGATCTATCTTGTGCTGAAACAAACACAAGACTCTTGATGGAGAAAAAAAAGCTTCCACATGATAGATCTCACCTAGTAGTAACATCCGGTGTGCCCAACACCATTACAATTGCTATGGCACACTCGGCGCAAACAATGACCTATCTTGTGCTGAAACAAACACAAGACTCTTGATGGAGTAAAAAGCTTCCACATGATAGATCTCACTAGCAGTAACATCCGGTGTGCCCAACACCATTACAATTGCTATGGCACACTCGGCGCAAACAATGACCTATCTTGTGCTGAAACAAATACAAATCTCTAGATGGAGCGAAATAAGCTTCCACATGATAGATCTCACCTAGGACTAACATCCGGAATGCCTAAGACCATTATCATTGTTATGGTACGCACGGCGCAAACCGTGCCCTATCTTGTGCCTAAAGAAACACAAGTCTCTAGATGGAGCGAAACAAGCTTTCACATGATAGATCTCACCTAGGAGTAACATCCGGTGTGCCCAACACCATTACCATTGGTATGGTACGCACGACGCAAACCGTGCACCTATCTTGTGCTGAAACAATTACAAGTCTCTAGATGGAGCGAAACCAGCTTCCACATGATAGATCGCACCTAGGAGTAACATCTGGTGACCCTAACACCATTTCCATTGGTATGGTACGGTTGGCGCAAACCGTGCACCTATCTTGTGCCAAAATAAACACAAGTCTCTAGATGGAGCGAAACAAGCTTTCACATGATAGATCTCACCTAGCAGTAACATCCGGTGTGCCCAACACCATTACCATTGCTATATTATGCTTGGCGCAAACCATGCACCTATCTAGAGCCGAAACAAACACAAGGCTCTTGATGGAGAAAAAAAAGCTTCCACATGATAGATCTCACCTACCAGTAACATCCGGTGTGCCCAACACCATTACAATTGCTATGGCACACTCGGCGCAAACAATGATCTATCTTGTGCTGAAACAAACACAAGACTCTTGATGGAGAAAAAAAGCTTCCACATGATAGATCTCACCTAGCAGTAACATCCGGTGTGCCCAACACCATTACAATTGCTATGGTACACTCGGCGCAATCAATGACCTATCTTGTGCTGAAACAAACACAAATCTCTAGATGGAGCGAAATAAGCTTCCACATGATAGATCTCACCTAGGAGTAACATCCGGTGTGCCTAAGACCTTTACCACTATTATGGTACATACGGCGCAAATCGTGCCCTATCTTGTGCCTAAACAAACACAGGCCTCTAGATGGAGTGAAACAATCTTCCATATAATAGATCTCACCTAGGAGTAACATCCGGTGTGTCCAACACCATTACCATTGCAATGGTACGCACGACGCAAATTGTGCACCTGTCTTGTGCTGTAACAAACACAAGTCTCTAGATGGAGCGAAACAAGCTTCCATATGATAGATCGCACCTAGGAGTAACATCTGGTGAGCCCAACACCATTACCATTGGTATGGTACGGTTGGCGCAAACTGTGCACCTATCTTGTGCTGAAACAAACACAAGTCTCTAGATGGAGCAAAACAAGCTTCCACATGATAGATCACACCTAGGAGTAATATCCGGTGTGCCCAACTGTAACACTCCAAGTTTGCATTGTTTTTAAAAACACTAAATTGATCTATTTATGCTCCTTTTGAATTTTCATTCAATATAATTAAGATATATATAGTTTTGGTGAAATTAAAACTTATCATATAGTAACATGTGGTGCATTGCATGCTGGTGCATTCTATTTTTGTTTGAGTGGTTATG
Source organism: Microstegium vimineum (assembly GCA_022036555.1). Lineage (NCBI taxonomy): Eukaryota > Viridiplantae > Streptophyta > Magnoliopsida > Poales > Poaceae > Microstegium > Microstegium vimineum. Next base: position 34,933,777 of record CM039127.1, read on the forward strand.
AAAAGTACCCAAAACTGAGTTTGAAATGTATTTGATAATCATTTGAAAAATTCAAATTCTAGAAATAGCAAAAACTTCCTTTTTCTCTCCCTCACTCCTTCCCTCATTTTGGCCCGAGGCCTTACCCCTCCCTCTCTTTCTCTTAGCCTAGCCGAGGCTGGCCCTCTCCTCCTCCCCTCTTGGGCCGTCGGCCAGAGGCCCATTGCGGATGAGCCCGCATGCCTCCTTTCCCTGCCACTGACCACCCTGGCCCGCGTGGCAGCCTCCTCTCCCCTTCCTTCCTTTTCTCCTAGCGCCACTGACCGCCCGGACCCATGCATCAGCGCCCCCTCCTCTTCTTCCCGTAGCCGAGCAGGACTCGACGAGCAGAGCTCGAATCGAGCGCATCCAATCCCGAGCTTCACGGGATTTCGTCCTTAAACCGCTCGGGCTACGCCTTTATAGTGGTCGCGTATTCCCTTCTGCCCAGACTTCCCATCTATTCGACAACCGGGCCTCGCCCTAGCTCGTACAGAGCTTCCTGAGTTGGAGTTCCGCCGCCGCCGCCATTGAAGATCCCCGAGCTCCTCCATGAAATACAGGACCTCACCTCTCTTCGGAACACGGTATGGAGCACCGCGGTCTCTCCTCCATCCTCGTTTTCTCCTTGGATAGCCCTCACTGACTCATCATCGCGCGCAGGGAGACCGAAGCCGCCCTGCAACGCCGCTAGCCGCCTCTGTTCCTCCTCTGTCCGCGTGAACGCCTTAGGTAAGCTCGCGCAGAGCCCCTCGTTCACCCGGTACCCTCGGTTCGTCGAATGGCGCCCCGTGTGCCCCTAACGCCTTGCGCCGTCGAGCTCTGAGCCGCAGTCATGGAGGACCGCCGCGTCGGCCCCTGTTCCCTGCCGGCGGCGCCGTCTTTTCCCCTCCCTCTAATCTTGGCCCTCTGTTTTGGATCCAAGGGTCGAGATGAGCAGATACCCCTTCGTCCATGCCGTTTTGCGAAAGAGTCCCTATAACTCTTCAAGTCTGAACCCGAGCTCCTTTGGCGTATTTCCAGAACGCGCTTTCTTCTTCAAAAAGCGTATTTCCTCTCGGGCATAATTCAATTTGTTTTAAAAATGAAAAATCATAATTACAGAATTGCCATTTATATTCAAAACCCTTTATCTTGCTCATTTTAAATCCGTTTTCGTCCATTCAAATTGCGTTAGACTCGTAGAAAAATTCTCTTTATGTTAATACTTCTGTTAGTTACTTTTGAAAAAGTTTAATTTCGTGATTAGATTTAATTTAATATTTTTCAATAGGAAACCTTGTTTAATTCGTAACTTCGTCGTTCTAGCTCCGTTTTTCGTGAACAAAACATCGATGTGATCGTAGCAATGCGTAGATTAGTTTTATAAACCTTTCATCTTATTTTATTACTGTTGGTGTACTATTCTAATCATAGCTTTGTTTGCTTTGTGTATGATTGTCCATTATTGAATGGTGATGATTGTTGGTCGGTATAGACGTTGAGCAACCGTTGAAGAGCCGGGGTTTTTCTTTGATCAAGACCAGCAGGATCAGCAAGAGTTCTTCGAAGAAGGCAAGTATAACATGGGATTATCCTTGTTGTCCTATTCACAATTAATATAACCCTTATGCATGATATTCCTTGTTACCATAGTTGATCCTAGAGATTGATACCCTGATACCTTGTTGCCTACAAATTGTGCCACCACATATGATTAGTATTGCTAGCGCTCTTAGCAGATGTACATGATCTTAATTGTTAATGACTATATGCAATAATGGTAAAACTCGCTTTTTAGCAACAATGGATTATAGGAGCTTATCTGTCGGCAAAATCTAGGATATACAGTACAACCACGAGGGCTATATGGCTCTGGCTTTAGCTCAGTATGGGGACCTTTTCTAGCTCGTTCAGTGGTTACCTTTATGGCGCAAAAGGGGTGTGCCGAGACGGGTATAGTGTGGTTCCTAATCTTTGGGCATAGCCGCGAAGGAGTGTGACCGTGGACAGGTTGGCTCTATATCTCCTTGCCATGGAAACCTTGAAGCCCTAACTTGTTAGACGAACCCTTGAAAGGCTTCATAGTGTACCCTACCCGCTCACCTTGGGAGTGTTTTGGGAGTTGCAAACCCGGGCAAATGGGCATACAAGACTCGTGGGTAAAGTTGTACACCTATGATCATTGTTAATAAACTATCATGATAGCTGTGCTCACGGACACGAGCGGCTCGGAAAACTCACAAAATTATTGGGTTCTTATTTCTATGTGGCTTATGCAAGTGTTATTTATTTATTGTATGTCATTGTCATTTACTTTATGATCATGGATATTTGAGCTTTTGCAATTTACCTTGGCAATTGTTGATATTAATATAAATTTGATCTACTTAAAATGCTTACCGCTATGAACCATGCATTCCCTTTTGAGCTTCATGAACCCCGTGTTATATTTGTTGAGTACGTATGTGCTCACCCTTGCATTCAAACACCACAGATGAAGATTGGGTTGATGATTACCGCAATGAGTACTAGTCTTGGAGTCAACCAGTCAACCAGTCCCTTTGGTGCTTCCGCAGTTATCCTCGTTAGTTAAAGTTATTTGTTTCAGTCTATGTAATGAATATTATTTGCTATGTAATAAACACTGTGATGGTACTTTTATGATTTGTCAACTCATGTGTGCGACTTTTCCTGGGGTGCACATGAGCCTTTTATGCACTTGTTTTTGTTCTTAAAAACGGGTGTGACAAATTGGTATCGGAGCATGTGTTAACTGTAGGACGCAAGCCTAGTTAGAATGGTTGCTTTTAGAGTCCTTCTCTTGTTCATGCTTTTTACTAAAGTCTTGATAATTGCTAAAAGTTTCAATGCTTCTTCAGTTATATTCTATTGTGAAAACTTTGCTCCTATCTAATCTATGTCTAAACTTTCTGTAGATGCCTCCCTCTCGCCAGAACAACAGGATGACGGCTGCGGAGTACTGTGCCTTGTTCACCCCTAGGAAGCTTCGACCAGCTGAAGAGATGGAGATTTCTGATGCAGAGTCAAGAGTGGGAGTCTTTCAGGATGAGGACATAGAGGAAGAAGTTCATATGGAGCCAGCACCAGAAGACGTCCCTTTGACAGATTGGACTTAAGAGACCCACGTCATACTGCCAAACCGTCACTATCCTTTCCAGGATCTGATAGAGATGTTCCTAGAAAACTGCTTGTATGAGATGCAAGCCACCCTGGAGTACCACTGCACGGAACGCAAGCATCCTCAGAGGCCATCCCAATGGCATGCAGAGCTTTGGGTCTGGGAGGTTGAAAATAATCGTCGTATGGTGCATGCCACTTTCAGGACCAAGGTGAGCCGATCCACGCCTAGGAAGGCTATGGAGGATGTTGCCCGTGAAGCATTCATCAGCTATCACGGTCAGTATCGGGATCGTTATGGCACGAGTGATGGTGGTTTCAAGCATCTTCCTTTCCTCGTGCCAAGTAGAGGAACCTGGTACATACGGCGCAAATCGTGCCCTATCTTGTGCCTAAACAAACACAGGTCTCTGATGGAGCGAAACAATCTTCCACATAATAGATCTCACCTAGGAGTACCATCCGGTGTGTCCAACACCATTACCATTGCTATGGTACGCACGGTGCAAACCGTACACCTGTCTTGTGCGGAAACAAACACAAGTCTCTAGATGGAGCGAAACAAGCTTCCACATGATAGATCTCACCTAGGAGTAGCATCCGGTGTGCCCAATACCATTACCATTGCTATGGTACGCACGACGCAAACCGTGCACCTATCTTGTGCCGAAACAATCACAAGTCTATAGATGGAGCGAAACAAGCTTCCACATGATAGATCGCACCTAGGAGTAACATCCGGTGAGCCCAACACCATTACCATTGGTATGGTACGTTTGGCAAAAACGTGCACCTATATTATGCCGAAACAAACACATGTCTCTAGATGGAGCGAAACAAGCTTCCACATGATAGATCTCACCTAGGAGTAACATCTGGTGTGCCCAACATCATTAGCATTGCTATAATATGCATGGCGCAAACCATGCACCTATCTTGTGTGGAAACAAACACAAGTCTCTAGATGGAGCCAAACAAGCTTCCACATGATAGATCTCACCTAGGAGTAACATCCGGTGTGCCCAACACGATTACCATTAGTATGGTATGGTTGACGCAAAACGTGCACCTATCTTGTGCCGAAACAAACACAAGTCTCTAGATGGAGCGAAACAAGCTTCCACATGATAGATCTCACCTAGGAGTAGCATTTGGTGTGCCTAAGACCATTATCATTGTTATGGTACGCATGGCGCAAACCGTGCCCTATCTTATGCCTCAAGAAACACAAGTCTCTAGATGGAGTGAAACAAGCTTCCACATGATAGATCTCACCTAGGAGTAGCATCCGGTGTGCCCAATACCATTACCATTGCTATGGTACGCACAGTGCAAACCGTGCACCTATCTTGTGCCGAAACAATCACATGTCTATAGATGGAGCGAAACAAGCTTCCACATGATAGATCTCACCTAGCACTAACATCCGGTGTGACCAACACCATTACCATTGCTATATTATGCTTGGCGCAAACCATGCACCTATCTAGTGCTGAAACAAACACAAGACTTTTGATGGAGAAAAAAAAGCTTCCACATGATAGATCTCACCTAGGAGTAACATCCGATGTGCCCAACACCATTACAATTGGTATGGTACGGTTGGCGCAAACCATGCACCTATCTTGTGACGAAACAAACACAAGTCTCTAGATGGAGCGAAACAAGCTTCCACATGATAGATCGCACCCAGGAGTAAGATCCGGTGTGCCCAACACCATTACCATTGGTATGGTACGGTTGGCGCAAACCGTGCACCTATCTTGTGCCAAAACAAACACAAGTCTCTAGATGGAGCGAAACAAGTTTCCACATGATAGATCGCACCTAGGGGTAACATCCGGTGTGCCCAACACGATTACCATTGTTATGGTACGGTTGACGCAAAACGTGCACCTATCTTGTGCCGAAACAAACACAAGTCTCTAGATGGAGCGAAACAAGCTTCCACATGATAGATCTCACCTAGGAGTAGCATCTGGTGTGCCTAAGACCATTACCATTGTTATGGTACGCACGGCGCAAACCGTGCCCTATATTATGCCGAAATAAATAAAAGTCTCTAGATCGATCGAAACAAGCTTCCACATGATAGATCTCACCTAAGAGTAGCATCCGGTGTGCCCAATACCATTACCATTGCTATGGTACGCACAACGCAAACCGTGCACCTATCTTGTGCCGAAACAATCACAAGTCTATAGATGGAGCGAAACAAGCTTCCACATGATAGATCGCACCTAGGAGTAACATCCGGTGAGCCCAACACCATTACCATTGGTATGGTAGGTTTGGCAAAAACTGTGCACCTATATTATGCCGAAACAAACACATGTCTCTAGATGGAGCGAAACAAGCTTCCACATGATAGATCTCACCTAGGAGTAACATCTGGTGTGCCCAACATCATTAGCATTGCTATAATATGCATGGCGCAAACCGTGCACCTATCTTGTGTGGAAACAAACACAAGTCTCTAGATGGAGCCAAACAAGCTTCCACATGATAGATCTCACCTAGGAGTAACATCCGATGTGCCCAACACGATTACCATTGGTATGGTATGGTTGACGCAAAACGTGCACCTATCTTGTGCTGAAACAAACACAAGTCTCTAGATGGAGCGAAACAAGCTTCCACATGATAGATCTCACCTAGGAGTAGCATCTGGTGTGCCTAAGACCATTATTATTGTTATGGTACGCACGACGCAAACCGTGCCCTATCTTATGCCTCAAGAAACACAAGTCTCTAGATGGAGCGAAACAAGCTTCATATGATAGATTGCATCTAGGAGTAACATCTGGTGAGCCGAACACCATTACCATTGGTATGGTACGGTGGCGCAAACCGTGCACCTATCTTGTGCTGAAACAAACACAAGTCTCTAGATAGAGCAAAACAAGCTTCCACATGATAGATCTCACTAGGAGTAACATCCGATGTGTCCAACACCATTGCCATTGGTATGGTACGGTTGGCGCAAACCGTGCACCTATCTTGTGCCGAAACAAACACAAGTCTCTAGATGGAGCGAAACAAGCTTCCACAGGATAGATCCACCTAGGAGTAAGATCCGGTGTGCCAACACCATTACGAATTGTATGGTACGGTTGGCGCAAACCGTGCACCTATCTTGTGCCGAAACAAACACAAGTCTGTAGATGGAGCAAAACAAGTTTCCACATGATAGATCACACCTAGGAGTAAGATCGGTGTGTGCCCAACACGATTAGCATTGGTATGGTACGGTTGACGCAAAACGTGCACCTATCTTGTGCCGAAACAAACACAAGTCTCTAGATGGAGCGAAACAAGCATTCCACATGATAGACTGACCTAGGAGTAGCATCTGGTGTGCCTAAGACCATTATCATTGTTATGGTATGCACGGCGCAAACGTGCCCTATCTTATGCCTCAAGAAACACAAGCTCTAGATGGAGTGAAACAAGCTTCCACATGATAGACTCACCTAGGAGTAGCATCGATGTGCCTAATACCATTACATTGCTATGTACGCACGGCGCAAACCGTGCACCTATCTTGTGCCGAAACAATCACAAGTCTATAGATGGAGTGAAACAAGCTTCCACATGATAGATCACACCTAGGAGTGAACATGGTGAGCCCAAACCTTACCATTGGTAGTAACGTTGGAAAAAATAACAAAATTGTTTGCACCTTATTATTATCGCGGGAAAAACAAACAACATGTCTCTAGATGGTGTGAAGCAAGCTTCCACATGATAGATCTCACTAGGAGTAACATCCGGTGTGCCCAACATCATTAGCATTGCTATGGTATGCATGGCGCAAACCGTGCACCTATCTTGTGTGGAAACAAACACAAGTCTCTAGATGGAGCGAAACAAGCTTCCACATGATAGATCTCACCTAGGAGTAACATCCGGTGTGCCCAACACCATTACCATTGCTATGGTATGCATGGCGCAAACCATGCACCTATTTTGTGTGGAAACGAACACAAGTATCTACATGGAGCGAAACAAGCTTCCACATGATAGATTTCACCTAGGAGTAACATCCGGTGTGCCCAACACCATTACCATTGCTATTGTACGCTCGGCGCAAACCATGTATTTATCTTGTGCCAAAACAAATAAAAGTCTCTAGATGGAGCGAAACAAGTTTCCACATGATAGATCGCACCTAGGAGTAACATCCGGTGTGCCCAACATGATTACCATTGGTATGGTACGGTTGGCGCAAAACATTCACCTATCCTGTGCCGAAACAAACACAAGTCTCTAGATGGAGCGAAACAAGCTTCCACATGATAGATCTCACCTAGGAGTAGCATCTGGTGTGCCTAAGACCATTATCATTGTTATGGTACGCACGACGCAAACGGTGCCCTATCTTGTGCCTAAAGAAACACAAGTCTCTAGATGGAGCGAAACAAGCTTCCACATGATAGATCTCACCTAGGAGTAGCATCCGGTGTGCCCAATACCATTACCATTGCTATGGTACGCACGGCGCAAACTGTGCACCTATCTTGTGCCTATATTATGCTGAAACAAACACAAGTCTCTAGATGGAGCAAAACAAGCTTCCACATGATAGATCTCACCTAGGAGTAACATCCGGTGTGCCCGACATCATTACCATTGCTATGGTATGCATGGCGCAAACTTGCACCTATCTTGTTTGGAAACAAACACAAGTCTCTGCATGGAGCAAAACAAGCTTCCACATGATAGATCTAACCTTGGAGTAAGATCCGGTGTGCCCAAGACCATTACCATTACTATGGTATGCACGGCACAAACCGTGCACCTATATTGTGTGGAAACAAACACAAGTCTCTACATGGAGCGAAACAAGCTTCCACATGATAGATCCCGCCTAGGAGTAACAACCGGTGTGCCCAACACCATTACCATTGCTATTGTACGCTTGGCGCAAACCATGTATTTATCTTGTGCCGAAATAAATAAAAGTCTCTAGATCGATCGAAACAAGCTTCCACATGATAGATCTCACCTAAGAGTAACATCTGGTGTGCCCAACACCATTACCATTACTATGGTATGCACGGCACAAACTGTGCACCTATCTTGTGTGGAAACAAACTCAAGTCTCTACATGGCGCGAAACAAGCTTCCACATGATAGATCTCACCTAGGCGTAACATCCGGTGTGCCTAAGACCATTACTATTGTTATGGTACGCACGACGCAAATCATGCCCTATTCTGTGCTTAAAGAAACACAAGTCTCTAGATGGAGCGAAACAAGCTTCCACATGATAGATCTCACCTAGGAGTAACATCCGGTGTGCCCAGCACCATTACCATTTCTATGGTACGCACGACGCAAACCATGCAGCTATCTTGTGCTGAAACAAACACAAGTGTCTAGATGGAGCGAAACAAGCTTCCACATGATAGATCGCACCTAGGCGTAACATCCGGTGTGCCTAACACGATTACCATTGGCATGGTATGGTTGGCGCAAACCGTGCACCTATCTTGTGCCAAAACAAACACAAGTCTCTAGATGGAGCGAAACAAGCTTCCACATGATAGATCTCACCTAGGAGTAACATCTGGTGTCTCCTTCGCCCGTCGTAGTTTCCGGCCACTGTGAGCTCTTGCCGAGCGTCGCATCGGCTTCGCGAAGTCGCTGAGACTCTCTTTCCTCTCTTTTTCCTTGCTCTGGGAACCCATCTGACCTCGTCGTCGGTTTGCAGGAACGACGTCGTCGCCTCTGCTTGTCGCCAGCCACCTCCACGTCGTTCCAGCCGTTCGCAAGGCGCTAGGTGAGTTCGACGAGCTCCCCTAATGCTCCCCATCCTTTCCCCTTGCGCAATCGTGCCCCGTAGGGCCTTAGTCGCGAACTCCGGCGAGCCCTTCCTAAGTCCGGCAATGGCCACCACCGCCCCTATTTCTGTGCCGGCAAGGAATCCCCCCTCCCTCGTTGTCTTTTAATGTTGACCGTCCTAATCTAATCCAGCGATCCAGATCGTCCCATACCCCTTCGTCTGGCACTTATGCTAAAGAACCCCTGCATCTTTTCATGTTCAACCCGTAGTCTTATTACAATGGATAGTTCGAATTTTCGTATTTATTTTATTTTGAAAATCAATCCATCTAATTACAGATTTGCCACTGATTTAAAAAGCCTATAAAATCTCCATTTTAGCTCCGATTCAAGTTGCGTTAGCTTCATAATCTCATGATCTATCAAATGATATAGTTTTTATCTATGTTAAAGTGTTTTAAAAATAAAGTTTAGTTAATCCTTTTTAATCAATTAATCTTATATAGAAAATCCAGTTTAATTTATAACTAATTCGTTCTAGTTCCGTTTTGTCCCGTTCTTCTTGCGTTGGTTTCGTAAAGATAAGATCTATCTTTAAAATAAAATGATAATTGATTAATCTATATTCAACGATTTTTCGATTAAAACCAATTAGGGTTTCCACCTCGACTTTTCATAAAACAAAATATACTTAGTTTAATATTGTTTTTCTAAGAAAATATAATGTGACTTAACTTAATTTGAGTATTTCTCTGAAGTATCCAACATATGCTTTTTATATAGATAGATAAAATAAATGAAGTCTAGTTTTCTTTTAAATGCTAATCTTTCGGTAGCCGTTTCTTTTCCGTTATAGATTCGATTAGCTTGTTTCTCGCATCTGTGTGATCGTAGAGATGCGTAGATTTATTTTAAAACCTTTTTTCATTGATGGGTGTATTGTTCTAAGTAGATTTATTGCATGCTATGTATGTTTGTTCAGCTGCTTGAGTGGTGTTTATGATCTTGTCCAATCGGTGAGATTTACGTGGAGATCAAGAAGAAGTCGTCTGAAGTTTGAAGAATCAGTTGGAAAAAAGACCTAAGAGTTTAAGGCAAGCATATCATGAGATATTCCTTGTTGTCCTATTCACCTTAACTACTTAATTCATGTATCTAGCTTGTCAACCGTAAGGAGTTCCTAGTTATTTGTTACCTTGTGCCTTGACACTGTGGGAAGATTGCATTGGGTAGATCAAAGCTAGTGCTCATAAAGAATAACCATGATCTTGTAACTTGACTATTGATATATGCAATAACGATAAAATATGACTTTTTAGCAACGTGGACTATAGGTGGAACATCAGGAACTCACACCTGCGTTCTCACTCATAGGGATATTTCTGTAAGTGGATTACCCCGAGCAAACAGTACTACCATAAGCTAATGGGCTCTGGCTTGACTCAGTATTAGACTTTCATTAGTTTGTGGCAACTTATCCGAGAGGGCGCAAGAGGGGCTCAGAGATTGCCTGGGAGGTGGCACTGCGGTGACTTCTGGGATCTCGTTGAGGAAACTTGTAGCAGGTTGTTACATATTAGTGAAACCTGTGAACGGTCTCGTCGTGAACCCTGCTGGCCTTCCTTGGAAGTGGGTTAAGAGGGTCGCATCCTCGGACGAAAGGGCAATTCACGACTTATGGGTAAAGATGTACACCTCTGCGCAGAGTTAAAAACTATTATAATAGCCGTGCTCACGGTCAAGAGCGGCTTTGGCTCCTTACTGTGTGATGTCCTTATGTTATAGCTCATCAGCTGTTATTTGTTATTGATTATTGTGATTTGTTCATATAAGCATTATATCTTGTTCACTTGATCATGTGGTTATTTGGGCTTGTGTTGAACTTGATGCTACTCAATTTCTAAAATTGTGACTTATTAAAAGCTGATGCAGTTAAATTGTGTCTATCCTTTTGAGCCTCATGAACCCCATGTTATCTTGTTGAGTACGACATATACTTACGCTTGCTTTATTTTCAATACTTGGATAAAAATCCCGGATGGGTACCAGATTGCAAGAGTTGGATTAGTTTGGCTTGTGGTCAACCAGTCAGTTGGTCCCTATGGAATTGGAGTCTTCAACTAAAGTTCGGAGTCGTCTTTCCGCCATTTGCTGTGTTGAGGTTATCCTTTGACCTTATATGTTATATATTTAAGTATTGTCTTTTGATACTACCTTAATTTGTGGCTATATGTGAGATTTGACTTCTAGGGCTCACATATGGTGTATATCTGGTTTTGTTCATAAAACTGGGTATGACAATAGATCTCACCTATGAGTTAAACAAACACAAGTCTCTAGATGGAGCGAAACAAGCTTCCACATGATTGATCTCACCTAGGAGTAACATCCGGTGTGCCCAACACCATTACCATTGCTATGGTATGCACGGCACAAACCGTGCACCTATATTGTGTGGAAACAAACACAAGTCTCTAGATGGAGCAAAATGTAACACCCTAGTGTTAAGCACTGCATAATCCACATGATCATTGCAAATCATTCATTGCATAAGCATCATAATGAAGCATCATGGCATCTCATATTGAAATCAAATTTAAGATTAACTTTGCTTAGAATGGTGAAGTAAAATGGATTCATAAAAATTGTGATATTTGAATCAAGTCTTGAAAACAATACACTTAATTAATCTTGCTTTTAAAACCCTAGGTTTAATATGAGAAATAAAATTTAAAAGCCATTTTAGAAATAATTATCTTTTATTAAAAGAAAGGCTTCGCATTTGATTTTAAATTCTAATTCAAAAACTATAGAGAATTTGACCTTGACATCTGAAGCAAACAGATAATTTAAAATCTTTTGAACAACTTTGGTATTTACACCAAAGCTTGATTTTGATTTTTTAAACCTGTTTGAAAAAGAAACAAATCAAAACAAGAAATGAAATTAGAAAAGAAAAAGAAAAAGGAATTTCCTTACCTTACTGGGCCGGCGCCAACGAAGCGGCCCAGTAGCGCAAGCCGACCCGTCCTACCCCGCACGTCCGCACCGTCTCCCGCCCGCTCCTCACGCGTAGCGCGCGTGCGCCCCACCGCGCACAGGCGCGTGCGCCGCGTGGCCGCCATGCCCGCTGGCGACGCCCACGTGGCCGCCGAGGCCTGACCAAGCCGCACCTACACCCGAGGTGGACGCGCCCCGGCTCTCCCTCTCTCCATTCTGTCCCGTGCCGACACACCCGAGCGCGCAGCCGCAGCGCCGCCGAGCGGCATCATCGCCGTTCCGGCCACCGTGGAGCACCGCCGTCCTCTCCATCTCCACCGCAGCTCCGCCTCGCCTCCCTAAGCCTGCAACAACGACCGGTGAGCCTCGGTAAGGCCCTCTCTTCCCGGTCGACGCGAGCCCCAGCTCTGTGCCGGCTCCGCCGTGGACCACACCCCTCCGGCCGCTGTTGTCCCGCGTTAGCGCGAGCCCCGTGCTCTCCATAGCACCGTGAAACCCTAGCCCCGCTCAATCGCAGCCGTCGTGGCCTATCTCGGCCTGCCGCCGTGTGACCGCACCGCCGCTCCGCCATGGACGCCGGTGAGCTTCACTCCGGCCACCATTTCGTGCGATTAGGGTTGTGCTGGGTCCGTCTCGCGTAGCCGTGTCCGTAGAGTCAGACCGCATCGCCGGAGACCTCGCTGTCGGCGAGATATCGCCGGCGAAAGCTTCGCCTCCGCCCTGAGTCACCGACGCGTGGGGTCCTGTCGCGCGGGCCCCCGCTGTCAGGCACCGGCTCCCGCCGTGAGTGGGCCGCCTCTGCCGTTCGGGCCTGCTCGGCCTGTTGGGCCGAAAGGCCTGAGCCCTTTTGTTTTTCGATTTTTAGAAAATGTGAAACAATTTGTAAAAATCATATCTCACTGAATATTGATCTAAAAATCATGAAAATAATTGTGAGTACTTGTTACAAGCAGATCTACCTTGGAAAAATATTGCATGTGTATTTAGAAGTACTTTTCTATGTGGGATTAAATAAATCCTGAAAATGGTTAAAATTGCATAAATCAGTTAAGCTATTTTAGGATTGTGCTAAAAATGTAATTCCTGTTCCAATAGATCTTAAATGGTTGTTAAAAGCTAGTAAAATTATATCCTGAGTAGTTTCTATGGAAAAATAAATAACTAGCAATTAAAATGTGTTTTGGCTATTAACTTGCAACATTTTTAGTAAATAGGGTTCTAGTTTAATGAAGTTGTAACTTTTTGTGTAGCTTTCTAGTAAGGAATAGTAACTAGGAAAAATGCTAATCTAGCTAGTTCTTTTATTTAACTGTACTAAGTATTTTTAACTATTATTTAGCTTTAAACTTGTTAATTTTTTACAGAATAAGGTATTGTCTCTTTTGACTTCGAAAAATTTGAGTATGATAGTTTGCCTCTGCTTAAGCGACTGTAATTTTTGTAGAATTTTATGAACTATTTTCGTAGGGTGTGTAGTTCTATGTTAATTTCTAGTTAGCTAGCTTGCTCCTAAGAAAGGTTAGATAGTTAATTAAGCTTTGGTGTATCTTTGAAGCACTAATCAACCAGTTAGATTAGTAACCTAAAACTAAACCCTGCTGCTAGTATTAGTCTCTTGTGTGAGAAGTTGATTTGCTTAATTACAATTATAATAAAGAATTACAAGCGAAGAAATTTGCACCTACTCGGAAAACACTAAAGAAAGGAACATCATGAGCATGTCACATCTTAGCCTATCCACCATCTTGCATAAGTAATAATATACCTTGTCTCATATCATTTGCATAAACGCATCATACATGATCGCAGGAGGAAGCACAGTACGACCTTCCCCAGGAGCAGGACGAAGCCAGTCAGCAAGGAGCCAACGAAGGGCACGTGAATGAGGAACCAGAAGAGGAACTCCAGGAGTGTCCCGATCACCAGCCTAGCTCATTCGAGAAAGGCAAGTCCCGGTGCATTTTAACCGTATCTTATGCTATTAACTTACTATGTTACACTATGCTGTTGCATTAAGTATAGGAGTTGAGTGAACCTAATTGTTGCATATCACCCTCCTTGCTTTTGATATCCTTATATACTTGTTAACCTGTTAGCATAGTAAAGATAGATGCTTAGCCCTGGTAATTAAATATGACTCCCTCGGTAACACAAGTCACGTATTGCTCTACGTGGTGAAGCCGGGGTATGAAAGATATCATGGAATGGAAAGGCAACCGGGAAGGTTGGTAAATTGTCCGGCCGTAGGATACCGGCAACATCTAGGAGAGCTGTGCGCCTTAGGCTGGTAGTTTACGGACGTGTCTGCCTTTTTGGCGGGCCGATCGGGTGGTGTCCCTTTTGTCATGCTGAACGCATGTCTCAACCCTTAGCTGGCAAGATAACTCGTTCGAGCCGCGAAACCTACCTACTGGCCGAACCAAGAACGAAGCTAACCGCAAGTCGGTGCGGGTTGGCGAGGACGCGGAGAGTAAGTCCAATGGTCGGCTAACTAATCCTTAGCCGGAGCACCCTGGGTGCCGGACGGTCCTCGGGCTTGTTCGTGGGGGTTATGAATCGATCTTGGTTTGAATGGTAGAATAGGCGATTGCCGCGCCCCCGTTCAAGGGCTGCGAGGTTTGGGTGAGGAATAAATCCTCTAGCTGGATAAGAATTTGATTCGAATCGTGGTCTCTCCTCGTTAGTGAGAAATTGACAATTGCTACACTGGCGTGGGAATAATTAATTACTTGAATGGTTCTGATGGAATGATATGATAAGACCAGAAGGGCAAACTGGTCATTCTCTGTTTAATCAAGTGTATTGTTTAGTACAGGTGCTAACCTAGAAGACAGGTAACGATTATAAAACATGGCTTCATTTCTAAGTATTAAATAGTAGATGCTTTTCCGCAAAAGAGAGTTCGACCTTGTACCACCATAAAAGCCTGCATTATCCTTGATGTCTTTATTTTAGTTTAAGACGGGTAAGTCTAGCTGAGTACACTCGAGTACTCAGGGCACTATTCCCAATGTTATTGCAGATGGACAGATGTACTACGGGTACTGCATCAACTGTCTCTACCCAACTATGGACGACAACTAGGACCATGGGCGATGGTCACTTCTGAAGTCTCATCTATGCTTTTGTGAGAAACGACTTATTACTGGCAATGTAATGAACTAAGTGTGTGTGAGTTGGTTTCAAAACTATTTCCGATGCAAGAGATTGGGTTCTGTAATAACTTTTAAACTTCGTACTCTGATGTATTCGTATTTGAACTTTATGTAACGTATGGATGGTCTGTTGAACTAAAGCGATTCTCGGCTAAGAATGAGCAAGGAATGAAATCCGTCGGGGTTTCATGGACTACCGGGGTTATAAAAGCCTAAGAACGAAAATTTATTGCATCGGCGGTGAGTTTTTGGACTTAAGTTTTTGTAATTTGGGCGGTTCTGTTATAGCTGACATCAGAGCCTTAGTTCAACGGTTACTGTTCATATGAGTATTTAAAAATAAATATTTTTACTAAACTAAGAGTGTGCCAGTAGTCGTGTCTCTTACGCCCAATAGGATCTAGGTGGCTTATCTAAGTACTGACTTGGGGGTTGTGCATCATATTTCTATTTACTTGTCCATACAGGTTGAAATTGTATGGGTGCCATTCACTTGACTGGTAATGTATGGATCAGAATACCGCTACGCCTTGGTAAGTGAGAGTTGCGAGATCATGGTCGTATACACTGCAGATTCTAGGGGAATGCTTATATGATATAGGCACCTATCTTGTGCTAAAACGAACACATGTCTCTACATGGAGCGAAACAAGCTTCTACATGATAGATCGCACCTAGGAGTAACATCTGGTGTGCCCAATACCATTACCATTGCTATGGTACGCACGGCACCTTTCTTGTGCAAACCATGCACCTTTCTTGTGCCGAAACATACACAAGTCTCTAGATGGAGCGAAACAAACTTCCACATGATAGATCTCACCTAGGAGTAACATCCGGTGTGCCCAACACCATTACCATTGCTATGATATCCATAGCGCAAACCGTGCACCTATCTTGTGTGGAAACAAACACAAGTCTCTACATGGAGCGAAACAAGCTTCCACATGATAGATCTCACCTAGGAGTAAAATCCGGTGTGCCCAACTCCATTACCAATGCTATGGCACGCTCGGCCCAAACCGTGTACCTATCTTGTGCTGCAACAAACACAAGTCTCTAGATGGAGCGAAACAAGCTTTCACATGATAGATCTCACCTAGGAGTAACATCCGGTGTGCCCAACACCATTACCATTGCTATTGTACGCTCGACGCAAACCATGTACCTATCTTGTGCCAAAACAAACACAAGTCTCTAGATGGAGCGAAACAAGCTTCCACATGATACATCTCACTTAGGAGTAACATTTGGTGTGCCCAACACCATTACCATTGTTATGGTACGCTCGGCCCAAACTGTGCACCTGTCTTGTGCTGCAACAAACACAAGTTTCTAGATGGAGCGAAACAAGCTTTCACATGATAGATCTCACCTAGCAGTAACATCCAGTGTTCCCAACACCATTACCTTTGCTATATTACGCTCGGCGCAAACCATGCACCTATCTTGTGCCGAAACAAACACAAGTCTCTAGATGGAGCGAAACAAGCTTCCACATGATAGATCTCACCTAGGAGTAACATCTGGTGTTGCCAACACCATTACCATTTCTATGGTATGCACGACACAAACCGTGCACCTACATTGTGCGGAAACAAACAGAAGTCTCTACATGGAGCGAAACAAGCTTCCACATGATAGATCTCATCTAGGAGTAACATCCGATGTGTCCAACACCATTACCATTAGTATGGTATGGTTGGCGCAAACTGTGCACCTATCTTGTGCCGAAACAAACACAATTCTCTAGATGGAGCGAAACAAACTTCCACATGATAGATCTCACCTAGGAGTAACATCCGGTCTGCCCAATGTAGGGTTATGAGGTTGCTACGCTAGCCGGAAAACAAATTTTTTTGACCCCATAAACCAGGAACTAGTGCTAGTTATAGATCATGGGATTACCACTAGACGCGCAGGTGCATCGGAAGTGACTCGATGTATTCGTGTGCGCTGTAGCAGTGCCGTGCAGTTGCGAGGTCATCCGTCTCAACGTCCCCTTCGCGTGGTTCGTCCTTGTGCTCTAGATGCAGCACCTCCGAGGAATCCCACACGTGCAGGGAGGAAGCATTGCGCCTCCGGACTGTTAGGTCCACGAGGAGCAGAAGGCGCGAGCGTGGGGAGGCGACGGTGGCTGCCAAAAGGCGTGAGGTTAACTCGCCCCACGCCCACCCCTTGCTTATATAGGCGTCCTAATGAGCTCCCACGTTGGAGGCCCATTAGTAACTCTAAACCTAGTCTAATTCGGGCCCAACCCGAATTAGGCTTCCAGCCCCTTAAGCGTGCGACCCTATGGGATCACGCACACATAGACATGGCCCAAGTACTCTTACTCGACCAATAGTTGATATCGGCCTCTAGCAAGGCGTGTCAACTCCTATGCATACGCTACGATCATATCAGACGAACCACCACAATACAATATACATGTTATTCCTTTGCCTCATGATATTTGGTCCAACTCGTAGGTTAACACTTAACCCAAGCACGACCATGCATTTCATGATCTAATCATTTGAGTGGTCCAGTGATATCTCTCTCATATGAAGAGTGGCAAATTCCATATTGATTGACTATGTCTCACAACATGTTTCCCGACAAACCCGAAAGCTACCTTTATAACTACCAGTCACGGAGTAGCGTTTGGTAGTCCCTAAGTAGGTCATTTCACATCTTGAGTACATACGACAATCTCAGGTCTAAGGACATAACGTACACGATGTGTATAGAGACAATCTCAGGTCGGGTCTGTCCCGCCCCATGTCATACATGTGCCCACATTATTAGTTTGACATCTCTATGTCCATGACTTGTGAAACATAGTCATCAACTAATAATGTGCTGATCTAATATTCATGTGCGTTTTTGCACAAACTCTGATCAGGGACAACTTAAGAATAACCATACAAGTAAAAGAGTTTCACAAACAATTCACATAATTGCTAATCAATATAAGTTGTCTTTAATGGATATTCATTGAACTCATAACATGTCATGGATACAAGGAAATACAATAATCTCTATGATTACCTCTAGGGCATACTCCCAACAGTCTCCCACTTGCACTAGAGTTAATCTCAAAGATATCTAATACCCATAGCTCTCATGTGCGCCTCATGCTTAGGCTGTGGAAGAGCCTTTGTCAAAGGATCTGCAACATTCAAATCCATATGTATCTTGCACATCTTGATCTCATCTCGACCGACGAACTCTCGAATGAGATGAAACTTCCATAGTACATGTTTGTTGTTTTGGTGATTCCTAGGCTCCTTAGCCTACGCAATCGCCCCATTGTTGTCACAATGTAGATTCAATGGACTGGACGCATTTGGAAACACACAAAGCTCAATGAGGAACCTCCTCATCCAAACACCTTCCTTTGCAGCGGCAGAAGCTGCAATGTACTTGGCTTTTGCTGTAGAATCGGTCACCGTCTCCTGCTTGGAACTTTTCCAACTTACAACACCACCATTTATTGTGAACACAAAACTTGATTGAGACCGTGAATCATCTATGTCAGTTTGGAAGCTAGCATCGGTGTAACCATTTACAACGAGTTCCTCCTCACCTCCATAGATTAGGAACACATCTTTAGTCTTTCTCAAGTACTTAAGGATGTTTTTAACAAGCGTCCAATGACTCTCACATGGATTGGCTTGGTACCTGCTCACAACACTTAGAGCATATGAGACATCTGGGCGAGTACATATCATGGGATACATGATGGAACCAACCGCCGAAGCATATGGAACCTTACTCATGCGCTTCCGCTCATCAACTGTCGAAGGACATTGCTTCTCGCTAAAACGCATACCATGTGAAATAGGCAAGAACCATTTCTTGGATTGTTCCATGTTGAACCATTTCAACACCTTGTATATGTACGTATCTTGGCTTAATCCTATAAGCCTCTTTGATCTATCTCTATATATTTTGATGCCAAAAATGTATGTTGCTTCTCCTAAATCCTTCATAGAAAAACTATTATTCAGTGAAGTCTTTACGGATTGCAACATAGGAATGTCATTCCCAATCAATAGTATGTCATCCACATACAAGATTAGAAATACAATAGCGCTCCCACTTTCCTTCTTGTAAACACAAGGTTTTTCTTCATTCTGACGAAAGCCAAACCCTTTGATCACTTCATCAAAACGAATGTTCCAACTCCGAGATGCTTGCTTCAACCCACAAATGGATTTCTGTAGCTTGCATATTTTTCCAATATTATTAGGATCAACAAAACCTTTGGGTTGTATCATATACACGTCCTCTTCCAAATTTCTATTTAGAAAGGCTATTTTAACATCCATCTTCCAAATCTCATAATCGAAATAAGCAGCAATTGCTAGAATGATCCGGATAGATTTAAGCATCGCTACCGGCGAGAATGTCTCGTCGTAGTCAACTCCTTGAACTTGCCGAAAACCCTTTGCAACAAGTCGAGCTTTATAGACGTGAACGTTTCCATCCATATCCTTTTTCTTTTTATAGATCCATCTGCACTCAATAGGTTTAACCCCATCAGGCGGGTCAACCAAGTTCCAAACTTGATTGTCTCCTATGGAATCTATCTCAGATCTCATGGCACTTTGCCATTTCTCGGAATCTAGGTCCATCATTGCTTCCGCGTATGTCGCAGGTTCGTCATCGTCTAACAATAACACTTCCCCATGTGCCTCACGGATTCTTACTAACCGTCATTGTTGTGGTGGTGTTTCTCTTGCCACGGGTATCTAAACTTGTTCTGCTACGTTAGCATCACTCATAGAGTTATCCCCTATTGGCTCATCTTGAACTTCTTCAAGATACACATTTTGTCCACCTTTCTCTTTATTGAGAAGCTCTTTCTCTAAGAAAACACTGTTCCGAGCAACAAACACTTTGCCCTCTGATCGGTTGTAGAAGTAATACCCTAAAGTTTCCTTTTGATATCCCACGAAAAAGCATTTGTCCGACTTGGGTGTAAGTTTATCTGACATAAGTCATTTGACATAAACTTCACAACTCCAAATCTTTAGAAAAGACAAACTGGGACTCTTACTAGTCCACATCTCATATGGTGTCTTAACTACGGACTTAGACGGTACCCTATTTAATGTGAAAGCGGTTGTTTCTAGAGCATATCCCCAAAACGAGAGTGGTAGGTCTGACTGGCTCATCATAGACCGAACCATGACCAACAAAGTCCGATTATGTCGCTCGGACAAGCCATTTCTCTGAGGCGTTCCAGGTGGCGTAAGCTGTGGAACAATTCCGCAACTCTTTAGATGATTGCTAACTCATGGCTCAAATATTCGTCTCCACGATCAGATTGCAAGGCTTTAATTTTCTTGCCACGTTGATTCTCTACTTCATTCTAAAATTCTTTGAACTTTTCAAATGTCTCAGACTTATGTTTCATTAAGTAGACATATCCATATCTACTAAAGTCATCAGTGAAGGTTACGAAGTATTGGAATCCGCCTCTAGCTGTCGTACTCATTGGTCCACATACATCAGTATGTACAAGTTCCAACAAGTCTGCCGCTCTCTCAGGAAAACCTGTGAAAGGCGACTTGGTCATCTTTCCCAACAACCAAGCTTCACATGTCTCGTATGATTCAAAATCAAACGAAGTTAGAAGCCCATCAGAATGGAGCCTCTTCATGCGATTCTCACTTATATGACCTAAACGACAATGCCACATATAAGTAGGAATTAACTCATTAAGCTGAGGCCTTTTAGCATTAACATTACAGATAGGTGCATCATCAAGATTTAAAATAAACAACCCATTCACAATGGATGCAAAAGCCACAAACATGTCATTCTTTGAGATCACAAAACCATTGTCTTTACTCACAAATGAATAACCATCCTTCATCAAACATGAAGGTGAAACAATGTTTGGACTTAAACTAGGAACAAAATAACAATTATTCAACTCCATGATAAATCCTGACAGGAGGTGAAGTTGCATCGTCCCAACGTTCAATGCAACAACTCTTGCATTATTGCCCATGCGGAAATCAACTTCTCCTCTTTTCACGCTTCTACTTCTTATCATTCCCTGCATCGTATTGCAAATATGAGCAACCGATCCGGTATCAAATACCCAAGAATTAATATAAGAATTAGCGAGAAAAATGTCTGTAACATAAACGACAAGTGTACAAGCAGCGGGAGTACCTTTACTGCCGCCATCCTTCAAGGATTCCAAGTACAGCTTGCAGTTCCTTTTCCAGTGACCTTTCCCATTACAATGAAAGCATTTAGCTTCAGCAGCTGGTCCAGCAGCCTTGGGCGCAGGAAGAGGGTTTGGCTTAGAGATCTCATCTTTAGCCTTCGCCTTCTTCTTCTTCCAAGCCCTTTTCTTAAAGTTAGGCTTATTTTGGACCGCCATCACATGACTACTGCCAGCACCTTTCTTGATATCAGCTTCTACTGTCTTAAGCATGTCGCACAATTCATTCAAGCCCTTCTCCGCCCCATGCATATGGTAGTTCAAATTGAAGTTCCCATAGCTAGGTGGAAGAGACGCAAGTATGAAATCAGTGGCCAACTCTGGGCCCATTGGGAAGCCTAGCTTCTCCAATCTCTGAGTGTGACCAACCATCTTGATCACATGTGGGCCAACTGTTGCGCCCTCTGCTAACATGGTTTCGTCAAAAGCCTTGGAAACAATGAACCTTTCAGTCTTGGCTTGAGTCTGAAACTATCATTAAGCGCCACGATCATATCGTACGTTGCATGATTATTGTCAAATTACATCTGGAGATCTGGCTCTATGCAAGCGAGCATAAGGCAACCCACTTCAAGATCACCATCACATGCTTTCTTGTAAGCGGTTTTCTCTACAGTAGGTGCATCATCAGCAGGTTCATCTGGTAATGGGGTGTCTAGAACATCTTATTTTTTCTTAGCCCTAAGAACAATTCTCAGGTTGTGGATCCAATCCGCATAGTTTGTTCCATTCAACTTATCTTTCTCAAGAATTGAACGCAAAGTAAATGGTTGATTATTGGGAGCCATCTACAACAAAAGTAATGTAAAATACTAAGACAATGTATCCAAAACAAAGTAAAGCATATTAAACTTTTAATAGAATCTACTCCCACTAAAATCAATATCCCTCGATTGAAACTTAGTGATTCAAGACTCACAACTAACAAGTCTACTAGTGAGCTTTAGCATCACCGCTAGGAGACATGGTAGATCGGTAAGCAACTCCTTGCTAATCATATCACATATGACTCTTGTTGTTGGATGGCATCTCTATGCTTGTGTTACCAACAACTAATGCTCCAAGGTCCCTAATCGTTAGGATCACCTTGTTCAAGTAACCAAACCTTCTGCTTGTGAGTGTCCGACACGAACCTGTCTAGTCAAGGAAAACCAGTGGCACCCTAATTTCATAGACCCGCCACCTATCATACAAGACATGTGACAGTGCAAGGTTTGGGGAAACATTACAACTTAAACATTGTTGAGGGATCGTTCTACTTCACTACCGCATATGTAGACAAAAACATAATCGCACATGAAAGTAGAACATAGTAAGAACGATATTAACACAGATATGACGTGGTATAGCCCATTGTTCCTTTGGGGATCTCCATCTCCATCAATCTGTTCATCATGGTGATCGCCATGTCCATGATTCATGTATGTCATCCTTCCATGATGAGTCCACCAAGACTATCTATCACTACCGTAACATAGTGAAATAAAATTACATAGTCGTAGGATCATCACAGATTGGCACGCAGGCCATTACATATGAATGGACAATATCTGTGGCTCTAGCCATATTGTCATAATCATGACGTGCAAGCCATGAATTAATTACATACATGCATCACATACACATA
Organism: Microstegium vimineum; assembly: GCA_022036555.1. Taxonomy (NCBI): domain Eukaryota; kingdom Viridiplantae; phylum Streptophyta; class Magnoliopsida; order Poales; family Poaceae; genus Microstegium; species Microstegium vimineum. Next base: position 34,956,713 of record CM039127.1, read on the forward strand.
AGGGCTATACCAATCACGAATACCTGCAAAATAGAGTTAATCGATTCCGACGTCTAATCTTAAAACATCAAAACATAATTTTGCAAGCTATTTTTCACAAATCTGATTTCACCAAAAGTGATAAAGCGCTGACGAACGGATGCGAAATTTTCTGGCGCATGATTTTCTTTCAAAGTTTGCGTCAATCCGAGTTCGTATGCAAAAGTTATGGCCGTTTTACCGAACAGTACTTTTATTGCAAATTTCACTCCGACGGCGGATCCAATCCGCCGCCGCTGCCGCATCGCATGCACTTGGAACTTGACCTAGGTTCGATTCGATCAATCTTATTTATCTCCAATTCACCGTAATTGGGTTTACATATATCACTTAACTCGGATGGCGGAATTCCGACCGGTACGAGTAGATCGTTACAATACCAACGTGGCAAGATCACGAACCATGATCATGGATTGATCTACAAACGTGCATATCTCCATATGCACATACCCGAATCTATAACGAGGCATCTAATGGCTCCGATACCACTGTAGGGTTGTGAGGTTGCTACGCTAGCCGGAAAACAAAATTTTTCGATCCTATAAACCAGGAACTAGTGCTAGTTATAGATCACGGGATTACCACTAGACGCGCAGGTGCAGCGGAAGCGACTCGATGTAGTCGTGCGCGTCGTAGCAGTGCCGTGCAGTTGCGAGGTCGTCCATCTCAACGTCCCCTTCGCGTGGTTCATCCTTGTGCTCCAGATGCAGCACCTTCGAGGAATCCCACACGTGCAGGGAGGAAGCATTGTGCCTCCGGACTGCTAGGTCCGCGAGGAGCAAAAGGCGCGAGCGTGGGGAGGTGACGGTGGATGCCAAAAGGCGTGAGGTTAACTATCCCCGTGCTCACCCCTTGCTTATATAGGTGTCCTAATAAACTCCCACGTTGGAGGCCCATTAGTAACCCTAAACCTAGTCTAATTCGGGTCCAACCCGAATTAGGCTTCCAACCCCTTAAGCGTGCGACCCTATGGGCTCACGCACACATAGATATTGCCCAAGTACTCTTACTTGACAAATAGTTGATATCGGCCTCTAGCAAGACGTGTCAACTCCTATGCATACGCTACGATCATATCAGACGAACCACCACAATACAATATACATGTTATTCCTTTGCCTCATGATATTTGGTCCAACTCGTAGGTTAACACTTAACCCAAGCACGACCATGCATTTCATGATCTAATCATTTGAGTGGTCCAGTGATATCTCTCTCATATGAAGAGTGGCAAATTTCATATTGATTGACTATGTCTCACAACATATTTCCCGACAGACCCGAAAGCTACCATTATAACTACCTAGTCACGGAGTAGCGTTGGGTAGTCCCTAAGTAGGTCGTTTCACATCTTGAGTACATATGACAATCTCAGGTCTAAGGACATAAGGTACACGATGTGTATAGAGACAATCTCAGGTCGGGTCTGTCCAGCCCCATGTCATACATGTGCCCACATTATTAGTTTGACATCTCTATGTCCATGACTTGTGAAACATAGTCATCAACTAATAATGTGCTGATCTAATATTCATGTGCGTTCTTGCACGAACTCTGATCAGGGACAACTTAAGAATAACCATACAAGTAAAAGAGTTTCACAAACAATTCAAAAAATTGCTAATCAATATAAGTTGTATTTAATGGATATTCAGTGAACTCATAACATGTCATGGATACAAAGAAATATAATCATCTCTATGATTACCTCTAGGGCATACTCCCAACACCCAACACCATTACCATTGCTATGGTATGCACGACACAAACCGTGCACCTACATTGTGTGGAAACAAACACAAGTCTCTACATGGAGCGAAACAACCTTCTACATGATAGATCTCACCTAGGAGTAACATCCGATGTATCCAACACCATTAGCATTGGTATGGTACGGTTAGCACAAACTGTGCACCTATCTTGTGCCGAAACAAACACAAGTCTCTAGATAGAGTGAAACAAGCTTCCACATGATAGATCTCACCTAGGAGTAACATCCGGTGTGCCCAACACTATTACCATTGCTATGGTATGCATGACGCAAATCGTGCACCTATCTTGTGTGGAAACAAACACAACTCTCTACATGGAGCGAAACAAGCTTCCAAATGATAGATCTGACCTTGGAGTAACATCCGGTGTGCCCAACACCATTACCATTGCTATGGCACGCTCGGCCCAATCCGTGCACCTATCTTGTGCTGCAACAAACACAAGTCTCTACATGGAGAAAAACAAGCTTTCACATGATAGATCTCACCTAGAAGTAACATCCGGTGTGCCCAACACCATTCCCATTGCTATTGTACGCTCAGCGCAAACCATGTACCCATCTTGTGCCGAACCAAACACAAGTCTCTACATGGAGCGAAACAAGCTTCCACATGATAGATCTCGCCTAGGAGTAACATCCGATGTGTCCAACAACATTACCATTGGTATGGTAGGTTGGCGCCAACCGTGCACCTATCTTGTGCCTAAACAAACACAAGTCTCTACATAGAGCGAAACAAGCTTTCACATGATAGATCGCACCTAGGAGTAACATCCGGTGTGCCCAACACCATTACGATTGGTATGGTACGGTTGGCGCAATCCGTGCACCTACTTGTGCCGAAACAAACACAAGTCTCTAGATGGAGCGAAACAAGCTTCCACGTGATAGATCTCACCTAGGAGTAACATCCGGTGTGCCCAACACCATTACCATTGCTATGGTATGCATGGCGCAAACCATGCACCTATCTTTTGTGGAAACAAACACAAGTCTCTACATGGAGCGAAACAAGCTTCCACATGATAGATCGCACCTAGGAGTAACATCCGGTGTGCCCAACACCATTACCACTGCTATGGCACGCTCAGCCCAAACCGTGCACCTATCTTGTGCTGCAACAAACACAAGTCTCTAGATGGAGCGAAACAAGCTTCCACGTGATAGATCTCACCTAGGAGTAACATCCGGTGTGCCCAACACCATTACCATTGCTATGGTATGCATGGCGCAAACCATGTACCTATCTTTTGTGCCGAAACAAACACAAGTCTCTAGATGGAGCGAAACAAGCTTTCACATGATAGATCTCACCTAGAAGTAACATCCGGTGTGCCCAACACCATTACCATTGCTATTGTACGCTCGGCCCAAACCGTGCACCTGTCTTGTGCCGAAACAAACACAAGTCTCTAGATGGAGCGAAACAAGCTTCCACATGATAGATCTCACCTAGCAGTAACATCTGGTGTTCCCAACACCATTACCATTGCTATATTATGCTCGGCGCAAACCATGCACCTATCTTGTGCCGAAACAAACACAAGACTCTTGATGGAGAAAAACAAGCTTCCACATGATAGATCTCACCTAACAGTAACATCCGGTGTGCCGAACACCATTACAATTGCTATGGTACAATTGGCGCAAACCTTGCACCTATCTTGTGTTGCAACAAACACAAGACTCCTGATGGAGTGAAACAAGCTTCCACATGATAGGTCTATTGGTATTTCTTAACGCACACAGATAAATCTGCAAGCGCACGGATACCGCTGCAGCTTTCACCCGGGAGTATTCCAAAAGGGTAACGATTTCCACGGGGAACGCGAAGTGTACTAGAGAAGAACTAAGAGCATCCAAGGATAGATAAGATAACTGGGTAGAGAGATTTTAGAGTTTTCTAAGGGGGATATCTAATCAAAGGTCCACAATATTCTACTTACTTTGGAGCAACAATACCTTCCCAACTCTCGACAAAGACTGGGAAAAAGGTAGTTGGGAGAGGCTGCCAAAAGCTCTACAAAAACACCAACCCGAACGTGGTGGACTACAAAGGCCTTACAGAGCTGTCACCCCTGGGGCTACCACAACTATCCGTAGGATTGGGCGCAAACTCAGGTAAACTTTAGTCTAGACACCATGTCTACACTATCGCTTACTACTCTAATCCCATGACAACTAGAGCACACAATACAAGCAAAGATCCCGTAATTAGAATAAAGTAAGAACTGAAATAAGATACTTAGAAATATTAAATGAAGAACCTGGAGATTGCTCCGAACCAGATGCTGCAAAGGTACAATGTTGATGAAGATCCGACAGATCCGGCTCCTCCTAGCTCTCTCCTCCTCTCTCTCAACTCTAATTACAACTAGATGAACTAGAACTAGAAGAACTAGATCTAGACAACTAGAGGGACCTCTCTCCTTCTCTACATCTAATTGAAACCCTAGCTTTTGCTCTAGAGAAGAATAATGAGATGAGATGATCCTCAGGAGGTCAGGGGCCTTGCTTATATAGCCTCCTCAAATGAACGTGGACCGTCGGATCAAACCGACCTTAAGCGAGTGGTTTAGATTGATCCTCAAAGGCGGTGGACCATAATCCGCGAAGTGGAAGCTGATTAGCCACAGGGACAGGGCAGGCACCCTAGGGGCTAGGTCGGGTGCCCTGGCTCCGGGCCCGTTTCTCCTCCCGTTCATTCTGGTGTTTCCTGGAACCTTCTAGAGTATAGAAAATTGTGCGGTTTATAAATATCTCTATGTAAACATGACATGTGGGCCTTTCCTTGGTATTTCCTGATAACCCCCTGCAGAAACAGACATTCACTAAAACTCGTGGAATTTTGTCAGTATAAACCCTAATTTTAGCTAGTGGTTTCATTTAGATCCTTTTTCTTGTTTAGTTGACAGTAAAAATTGGTACTTAAGGACCGTCAACAACTCCCCCAAGCTTACCTTTTGCTCATCCCTGAGAAAAGATGAACTCAATGATGGATCAGGAGTTGCTACAATGCTTTCACTCCTCAAAGGTACACATGCATTCAAACAAGAATTCTCCTCTGGATTAGAGTAAACTATTCTGACTTTCAAACTTACCCATATTACCTTTAACTATGGGGCTTATAGCCATCACTTGGGTCTTGAGTAATTGAAAAGTAGAATGATCATGCCAAGTACTATGTCTCAAGCTCTTCACTTTACCTTCATCCTGGAGTTTTGCAAAGTTTTCAAAATTAAACTCAAAGTCTCTTTTGTATGACCCTCTCTAGTCTCTCTATATGTGGTATTTGTAGATCCTCACCAAGGCAACAATGGTGTTATGCCTTCTCTTAGAATACTATTTGGAATAGGCAAAGTAACAATGTGCCTTCTCTCTCTCACCCTATAACTAATAGGAAATATATGGAGTTCATAGGTGGGGAGAAACAACGCATACATACTTGCAAAGCATATATTGTAAAGTCAAACAATGGATCCAAAGAAACAGGGCATACAATCAAATCAAGATGTGCATGTGTATAGGATATATGGTGGATGTATGAGGATGAATATATATGTGTGGTGGATATATGAGGGTGTATTGTGGAAACCTAATTCTACTCCGTTCCTTAAATATATATATATATATATATATATATATATATATATATATATATATACATCTCTCTTTTGGAACTTGGAATTTTTGAGGGAACTTGGGCTTGCTTGCTTGCTTTTTTCTAAAGAGAGGCGGGCATCTAAGTACCCATTGTTTTGATAGGACACTTGTCCATGTTTTACTCTCTTTAATTTTTTTGACAACCCCAAGTCTCTTTCTATAATAACACTATTGAGAGATGATAACAAGGAAATCTTTGGAGCAGTTACATTTGTGGTAATGAAATATATGGATAGGTGGAGAACTGGGATATTTTTGGTTACTTACTCCCAAGGTAGGAGTAGAGCATTTTTCTGGTGCATATGAATGGCATATATGTGGATGCGTACCTCCAGGATAGAAGTAGCATATATGAGTGGAGTGTACGTGATCTTGATTTTAAAATCATGACAAGTCTCTAAGGGTCAACAAAGCTTGACAAAACTCAATGCAAATACAAGCAGTAAATATGATAGTGAATGTTTTCCTAATCTACTAGGCATGTATATATGGCTCTGGTAGGAATTCAAGCTCTCGTCATACAGAGACTCATCATGTAATATTTTTAATTTTCAAAAGATAAATTCTCCAGAACTCCAGTATTGCTAGGAACAAGATAAACAGTAGCTCAACTTTCTCATATCATACCTACCAACTACCTAGACTTAGCTCAAGCATTCGCAACCCACAAGTTTAAGGTTCAGAGCAAATCTTCATGTCAAAACAGTTATATCTAAAACTCGAGAGAATTCAAAGCTAAAAACTAGGTACTTGAAAGGAAGTACGACAGAGCAACTATTCATCATTTCCATAGAGTTATCTTCAGAGTTCTTCATTTTACTATTAACAACTTCTAAACACACTTATTATTATTACTAAATAGGAAACTCTATTGAGGATAAAGTAGACAATGAAAAGTATCTAAGTTGTAACTCTTGTGCTTAAGTGTGAACCTTCATGTGCTCAATTTTTTTTGAATTTATTTATGTAACTAATATCTAAGTAAACCTAAGTGAATAAGGATACTTACCTGGGTACTTGGGGGTGCTCTCCCCAAAGCTGGATGTTGACATAGTCATTCGTTTAGACAGTGCAGACTTACTTCACTTCTCTGAGACTTCAAAGATGATAGTTGATGTAGTTGTACTTCTCAAAGTAGATGAAGTTATCTAATCCTGTCTAGTCTTTCCAAATCCTGCTAAATTCAAATAGACAACAAAGCTCATGGAATAGATTAAGTGTTAGCGGTAAACCATTTATGCTTGGATTGTCTAGAGCTTTGCAGAATTCGAATATTCAAGTATATTTTTTTTAGATTTTCAATGCAAATGACTAATGCAATAATAAACTTTTATGCCTCCACAGTAAATAGTTAGAAGACTTATTCACATGGGGCTTAAAGATTTTTTTCTTTTTATGATGCAATGCAGTGCAATAATATAGATATGCTATGTAACACCCAAAATCTTGTTTGCATTTAAAATAATAGAAAATGAGTTAATAAAGAAATATGTGAGCATTGAATTTAGTTTAAGAATAATTTTTATGGAAATAAAATTAATCCTAGACAGTAACATGTTTATGCATTCATGCTGCTGCACATTTTCTTGGGTTGATTGAGTTTGTAAAGCAAAAGGTATTTGAATTCAATTTGCTATTTAAAAAGGTTTTGGAAAACTTTGAAAAATAAAAGGAAAAGGAATTCATCTCTCTCTCTCTCTTGGCCCAGCCCACTCCCTCCTCCTTCTCTTTTCTGCGCGGCCCAGCTGGAAGCCGAGGCCCAGTCCCTTCTCTCAGCCCAACAGAGCACCACCGGCCTCTCTCTTCCTCCCACTGCCAATCGGGACCCACTTGTCGGCGCCGTCCTTAACCGCCCCCTTCTCTCTCTGTCTCGCTGACCAGACGGCCCCATCCGTCAGCACCGTCCTCAACCTCCCCTCCGCTCTGTTCGCGAGCACGCACGCTGTCTCGGCAACTGCCAGCGAGCGCCCCGCCCCCACTCCGCCAGTTCCGCGCCCACGTCCCGAGCCCTCGGCTCCACAACCGCAACCGCACGCTCCCAGGCGTTATAAAGGAGGACCGCTCCCTCCCATCTCCAGGTTCGCTCTCTGCCCCGCCGAAGTTCCATTGCCGCCGCCGCCGCTGTTGTCGCAAAGAAACCACACCGGAGCCCTCGTTTCGCCTCGGTGAGTTTCGTTCCGAGACCACGAGCTCCCCGCGAACCTCCTCGGCCTACTCCCTCTCACTAATTCCTCGTCGGTGGTCACAGAACGCACGCCGACGCGAGCTCTGCCGACGCCGACCGCCGTCGCATGCCGACCGCCTGCACTGAGCCGTCTCCGTCCTCTACGTCGACTCGGTGAGCTTCGCCATCGCTCCCTCTTCCTCCCTGAGTCTTTATTTTGGCGAATTACGGCCCCTGTGACACTACCCGCGTGCGCCCCGCGCCGCCGTCAATGGCGCCGCCATGGGCATCACACCCTGGCCGCGCACCGCCTCGCCCGAGTACTTCACCAGCATCGCACGGGCACACCACACTCCCCAGTGCCCTCAATTCGATCTATAAAGCTCTGTATCGCCTCGCCCGCACGACACCGAGCGTTCCGGCCTTAGCGCCACCGCGGACCGCCCTGCCCGGCAAGCCACCGCCGCAACCGAGTGCACCACCGCACTCGCCTCGATCTCCGTTTCCTCCCCATGCCCACGGCTCAGCGAATCTTGGCCTCTAGAGCCCGAGCCGTGAGCACAGCACGCCGCCGGCCATGGCGCACCGCCGCGCCGCCTCTGCTCGCCTCCCTCGGGTCACCCGAGCACACCAACGTGTTCGCCTTGCCGTGCTCTCCCTTCCCCTGCCCTTGATTTGCAAGACCGTGGCCGGGAACCCCTTTCCAGTGCGCTCCGGCGAGCTCGGGCCGCCGGAAATGGAGGCGCCGCCGCGCTCTCCCTCGGCTCTGGCCGACTCTCTCTCTCTTCCCCCTCTGTTCTCTCTCAGCCGCCCGATATTCGATATGTGGCCAGGATTAGATACCCCTTCGGGGTTAAGTGGCCGGTCTACCGTGGACCCCCGGGCCCGCGATGAGTCAGCGGGTGCACGCACTGTGCGGTGCACCACGCCAATCCCGAGCCGCCACGTGGCAGTCCTGCCGGCCCCGCGCCTCTGCCCTGGCGCATTTGCGTGTTTACGTTTTCTCAGTTCAAGACACGTAATCCTGTTCGGTATATTCTAATTTGGAAAATAAATAGCAATTCTATATTTATAGAATTGCCACTGCCTTATTTTGCTTATAAAAACTTTGTTTTAACTCCGATTTGGACGATTCGAATTGCGTTAGATTCGTAATGAAATTCTTTGCATGTTAAACCATGTGTTAGTCATGTTTGAAATATTTAAATTCATGGTTAATTTAAATACTAAAGATGCTCTTAGAGAACTAGTTTAAATCATATCTTTTGCGTTTTAAATCCGATTTTCGTGAAATTCACGTTGAAATGACTGTAGCAGTGCATAGTATCTTTTTATAAACCTTTTAACTCTGTTTACTGTTGCTGGTGTACTGTTCTAATAGTAGAATTTTTTGCTTTGTATGTATGCAAATTGGAATGTGTGTTGTTGCAATACCGTGATCGAGTTCAGACGGTGAGGAGTTTGGTGGTGACCAGGAGTTCTTTGATCAAGAGTGCTTTGACCAGCAAGACTTTGAGAACCAAGGCAAGTATAGCATGGGACCTACCTTGTTATCCTATTCACCGTAATCATAATTTCATGTGCATGTGTTTAAATTGATACCGTAGTATATTTCCATAGAATTGAAATCCCTTTACCTTGACTCCTATGGGTTATGCATATGGGTAGATGGCTAGTGCTTTATGAAATGATACTTGATCCTTGCCAAATGTTATAATACTTTGAATGAAATGGTGATCCTGTTTATGGCAATTGGAACATAACCCTTATATAATAACTCACTATTGGCAAAAGCTGGGTCTGACAGTGCTACCGTGAGAGCTACATGGCTCTGGCTTTAACTCAGTAGTAGGCTCTTTTCTAGCTTGTTAGCGGTTACCCGAAAGGGCGCATTAGGCTCTTGTCGAGCTGGTTATAGTGCGGCCTCTGTCCGAGTTTGAGCGTAGGCTGTGGGTCTTTATGCTACTCGGAAGGGGGGCTCTATCACCCCTTGCCAATCCTAGCGGCCCTAATCTTGTTAGACGCGATACTATGAAAGGTTTCATAGTGAACCTGCCCACTCACCTTGGCAGTGTTATGGAAACAAACACAGGTCTCTACATGGAGCAAAACAAGCGTCCACAAGATAGATCTCACCTAGGAGTAATATCCGGTGTGATCAAAACCAATACCATTGCTATGGCACGCTCGGCCCAAACCGTGCACATATCTTGTGCTACAACAAACACAAGTCTCTACATGGAGCGAAAAAAACTTTCACATGATAGATCTCACCTAGAAGTAACATCCGGTGTGCCCAACACCATTACCATTGCTATTGTACGCTCGGCACAAACTAAGTACCTATCTTGTGCCGAAACAAACACAAGTATCTAGATGGAGCGAAACAAGCTTCCACATGATAGATCTCACCTAGGAGTAACATCCAGTGTGCCCAACACCATTACCATTGCTATGGTATGCACGGCACAAACCGTGTACCTATATTGTGTGGTGACAAACACAAGTCTCTACATGGAGCGAAACAAGCTTCCACATCATAGATCTCACCTAGGAGTAACATACGATGTGTCCAACACCATTAACATTGGTATGGTACGCTCGGCCCAAACGTGCACCTATCTTGTGCTGCAACAAACACAAGTCTCTACATGGAGCGAAACAAGCTTTCAAATGATATATCTCACCTATGAGTAACATCCGGTGTGCCCAACACCATTACCATTGCTATGGTATGCATGGCGCAAACCATGCACCTATCTTGTGTGGAAACAAACACAAGTCTCTACATGGAGCGAAACAAGCTTCCACATGATAGATCTCACTAAGGAGTAACATCCGTTGTGCCCAACACCATTACCATTGCTATGGCACGCTCGGCCCAAACCGTGCACCTATCTTGTGCTACAACAAACACAATTCTCTAGATGGAGCGAAACAAGCTTCCACATGATAGATCACACCTAGCAGTAACAGCCGGTGTGCCCAGCACCATGAGCATTGGTATGGTACGGTTGGCGCAAACCATGCACCTATCTTGTGCCAAAACAAACACAAGTCTCTAGATGGAGCGAAACAAGCTTCCACATGATAGATCTCACCTAGGAGTAAGCTCCGGTGTGCCCAACACCATTACCATTGCTATGGTATGCACGACACAAACCGTGCACCTATCTTGTGTGGAAACAAACACAGGTCTCTACATGGAGCAAAACAAGCGTCCACAAGATAGATCTCACCTAGGAGTAATATCCGGTGTGATCAAAACCATTACCATTGCTATGGCACGCTCGGCCCAAACCGTGCACGTATCTTGTGCTGCAACAAACACAAGTCTCTACATGGAGCGAAAAAAACTTTCACATGATAGATCTCACCTAGAAGTAACATCCGGTGTGCCCAACACCATTACCATTGCTATTGTACGCTCGGCGCAAACCATGTACCTATCTTGTGCCGAAACAAACACAAGTCTCTAGATGGAGCGAAACAAGCTTCCACATGATAGATCTCACCTAGGAGTAACATCCGATGTGTCCAACACCATTACCATTGGTATGATAGGTTGCCGCCAACCGTGCACCTATCTTGTGCCGAAACAAACACAAGTCTCTACATGGAGCTCAACAAGCTTCCACATGATAGATCTCACCTTGGAGTAACATCCGGTGTGCCCAACACCATTACCATTGCTATGGCACGCTCGGCCCAAACCGTGCACCTATCTTGTGCTGCAACAAACACAGGTCTTTACATGGAGCAAAAAAAGCTTTCACATGATAGATCTCACCAAGAAGTAAAATCCGATGTGCACAACACCATTACCATTGCTATTGTATGCACGACACAAACCGTGCACCTATCTTGTGCCGAAACAGACACAAGTCTCTAGATGGAGCGAAACAAGCTTCCACATGATAGATCTCACCTAGGAGTAACATCCGATGTGTCCAACACAATTACCATTGGTATGATAGGTTGGCGCCAACCGTGCACCTATCTTGTGCCGAAACAAACCCAAGTCTCTACATGGAGCGAAACAAGCTTCCACATGACAGATCGCACCTAGGAGTAACATCCGGTGTGCCCAACACCATTACCATTGGTATGGTATGGTTGGCGCAAACCGTGCACCTATCTTGTGCTGAAACGAACACAAGTCTCTAGATGGAGTGAAACAAGCTTCCACATGATAGATGTCAACTAGGAGTAACATCCGGTGTGCCTAAGACCTTTACCATTGTTATGGTACACACAGCGCAAATCGTGCCCTATCTTGTGCCTAAACAAACACAAGTCTCTAGATGGAGCGAAACATGCTTCCACATGATAGATCTCACCTAGGAGTAACATCGGGTGTTCCCAACACCATTACCATTGCTATGGCACGCTCGGCCCAAACGTGCACCTATCTTGTGCTGCAACAAACACATGTCTCTAGATGGAGCGAAAACAACTTTCACTTGATAGATCTCACCTACGAGTAACATCGGTGTGCCCAACACCATTACCATTGCTATTGTACGCTCGGCGCAAACCATGTACCTATCTTGTGCCGAGACCAACACAAGTCTCTAGATGGAGCGAAACAAGCTTCCACATGATAGATCTCACGTAAGAGTAACATCCGGTGTGCCCAACACCATTACCATTGCTATGGTATGCACAACACAAACTGTGCACCTATCTTGTGCTGCAACAAACACAAGTCTCTTGATGCAGAAAAAAAACTTTCACATGATAGATCTCACCTAGTAGTAACATCCGGTGTGCCCAACACCAGTACAATTGCTATGGCACGCTCGGCCCAAACCAAGTACCTATCTTGTGCCGAGACTAACACAAGTCTCTACATGGAGCGAAAAAAACTTTCACATGATAGATCTCACCTAGAAGTAACATCCGGTGTGCCAACACCATTACCATTGCTATTGTACGCTCGGCACAAACCAAGTACCTATCTTGTGCCGAAATAAACACAAGTCTCTAGATGGAGCGAAACAAGCTTCCACATGATAGATCTCACCTAGGAGTAACATCCAGTGTGCCGAACACCATTACCATTGCTATGGTATGCACGGCACAAACCGTTGTACCTATATTGTGTGGTGACAAACACAAGTCTCTACATGGAGCATGGCGCAAACCGTGCACCTATCTTGTGTGGAAACAAACACAAGTCTCTAGATGGAGCCAAACAAGCTTCCACATGATAGATCTCACCTAGGAGTAACATCCGGTGTGCCCAACACGATTACCATTGCTATTGTACGCTCGGCACAAACCATGTACCTATCTTGTGCCGAAACAAACACAAGTCTCTAGATGGAGCGAAACAAGCTTCCACATGATAGCTCTCACCTAGGAGTAACATCCGTTGTGCCCAACACCATTACCATTGCAATGGTATGCACGACACAAACCGTGCACCTATCTTGTGTGGAAACATACACAAGTCTCTACATGGAGCGAAACAAACTTCTACATGATAGATCTCACCTAGCTATAACATCCGGTGTGTCCAACACCATTACCATTGCTATGGCACGCTCGGCCCAAACCGTGCACCTATCTTGTGCTGCAACAAACACAAGTATCTACATGGAGCGAAAAAAGCTTTCGCATGATAGATCTCACCTAGAAGTAACATCCGGTGTGCCCAACACCATTACCATTGCTATTGTACGCTCGGCACAAACCATGTACCTATCTTGTGCCAAAATAAACACAAGTCTCTAGGTGGAGCGAAACAAGCTTCAAAATGATAGATCTCACCTAGAAGTAACATCCGGTGTGCCCAACACCATTACCATTGCTATTGTACGCTTGGCACAAACCATGTACCTATCTTGTGCCGAAACAAACACAAGTCTCTAGATGGAGCGAAACAAGCTTCCACATGATAGCTCTCACCTAGGAGTAACATCCGCTGTGCCCAACACCATTACCATTGCAATGGTATACACGACACAAACCGTGCACCTATCTTGTGTGGAAACATACACAAGTCTCTACATGGAGCGAAACAAACTTCTACATGATAGATCTCACCTAGCTAGTAACATCCGGTGTGTCCAACACCATTACCATTGCTATGGCACTCTCGGGCCAAACCGTGCACCTATCTTGTGCTGCAACAAACACAAGTCTTACATGGAGCGAAAAAAGATTTCACATGATAGATCTCACCTAGAAGTAACATCCGGTGTGCCCAACACCATTACCATTGCTATTGTACGCTCGGCACAAACCATGTACCTATCTTGTGCCGAAACAAACACAAGTCTCTAGATGGAGCGAAACAAGCTTCAAAATGATAGATCTCACCTAGGAGTAACATCTAGTGTGCCCAACACCATTACCATTGCTATGGTATTTACGACACAGACAGTGAACTATCTTGTGTGGAAACATACACAAGTCTCTACATGGAGCGAAACAAAATTCCACATGATAGATCTCACCTATGAGTAACATCCGGTGTGCCCAACACCATTACCATTCCTAGGGTCTGCACGGCACAAACCCTGCACCTATCTTGTGCTGCAACAAACACAAGTCTCTACACGGAGCGAAACAAGCGTCCACATGATAGATCTCACATAGGAGTAACATCCGATGTGTCCAACACCATTTACCATTGGTATGATAGGTTGGCACCAACCGTGCACCTATCTTGTGCCGAAACAAACACAAGTCTCTACATAGAGTGAAACAAGCTTCCACATGATAGATCGCACCTAGGAGTAACATCCGGTGTGCCCAACACCATTACCATTGGTATGGTACGGTTGGCCCAAACCGTGCACCTGTCTTGTGCCAAAACGAACACAAGTCTCTACATGGAGCGAAACAAACTTCCAGACGATAGATCTCACCTAGGAGTAACATCTGGTGTGTCCAACACCATTACCATTGCTATGGCACGCTCGGCCCAAACCGTGCACCTATCTTGTGCTACAACAAACATAAGTCTCTACATGGAGCAAAAAAAGCTTTCACATGATAGATCTCACCTAGAAGTAAACATCCGGTGTGCCCAACACCATTACCATTGCTATTGTACGCTCGGCGCAAACTATATACCTATCTTGTGCCGAAACAAACACAAGTCTCTAGATGGCGCGAAACAAGCTTCCACATCATAGATCTCACCTAGGAGTAACATCCGGTGTGCCCAACACCATTACCATTGCTATAGTATGCACGGCACAAACCGTGCACTTATATTGTGTGGTAACAAACACAAGTCTCTACATGGAGCGAAACAAGCTTCCACATCATAGATCTCACCTAGGAGTAACATACAATGTGTCCAACACCATTACCATTGGTAAGGTACGGTTGGCGCAAACCGTGCACCTATCTTGTGCCGAAACAAACACAAGTCCCTAGATGGAGCAAAACAAGCTTCCACATGATAGATCTCACCTAGGAGTAATTCCGGTGTGCCCAACACCATTACCATTGCTATGGTATGCATGGCACAAACCATGCACCTATCTTGTGTTGAAACAAACACAAGTCTCTACATGAAGCGAAACAAGCTTCCACATGATAGATCTCACCTAGGAGTAACATCCGATGTGTCCAACACCATTACCATTGGTATGGTACAGTTGGCGGAAACCATGCACCTATCTTGTGCCGAAGCAAACACAAGTCTCTACATGGAGCGAAACAAGCTTTCACAAGATAGATCTCACCTATGAGTAACATCCGGTGTGCCCAACACCATTACCATTCCTATTGTACGCTCGACGCAAACCATGTCCTATCTTGTGCCAAACAAACACAAGTCTCTAGATGGAGCGAAACAAGCTTTCACATGATAGACCGCACCTAGGAGTAACTTCCGGTGTGCCTAACACCATTACCATTGGTATGGTACGGTTGGCGCAAACTGTGGACCTATCTTGTTCCGAAACAAACTCAAGTCTCTAGATGGAGCGAAACAAGCTTTCACATGATAGATCTCACCTAGGAGTAAATTCCGGTGTGCCCATCACCATTGCCATTGCTATGGTATGCATGACACAAACCATGCACCTATCTTGTGCGGAAACAAACACAAGCCTCTACATGGAGTGAAACAAGCTTCCACATGATAGATCTCACCTAGCAGTAACATCCGGTGTGCCCAACACTATTACCATTGCTATGGCACGCTCGGTCCAAAAAGTGCACCTATCTTGTGCTGCAACAAACACATGTCTCTACATGCAGCGAAACAAGCTTTCACAAGATAGATCTCACCTATGAGTAACATCCGGTGTGCCCAACACCATTACCATTCCTATTGTACGCTCGACGCAAACCATGTACCTATCTTGTGCCAAAACAAACACAAGTCTCTAGATGGAGCGAAACAAGCTTCGACATGTTAGATCTCAACTAAGAGTAACAGCCGGTGTGCCCAACACCATTACCATGTCTATGGTATGCACAGCACAAACCGTGTACCTATCTTGTGTGGAAAAAAACACAAGCTCTACATGGAGCGAAAAAAGCTTCCACATGATAGATCGCACCTAGGAGTAACATCCGGTGTGCCTAACACCATTACCATTGGTATGGTATGGTTCGCGCAAACCATGCACCTGTCTTGTGCCGAAACAAACACAAGTCGCTACATGGAGCGAAACAAGCTTCCACATGATAGATCTCACCTAGGAGTAACATCCGGTGTGCCCAAAACCATTACCATTGCAATGGTATGCATGGCGCAAACCATGCACCTATCTTGTGCTGAAGCAAACACAAGTCTCTAGATGGAGCGAAACAAGCTTCCACATGATAGATCGCACCTAGGAATAACATCCGGTGTGCCCAACACCATTAGCATTGGAATGATACGGTTGGCGCAAACCGTGCACCTATCTTGTTCTCAAACAAACACAAGTCTCTAGATGGAGCGAAACAAGCTTCAAAATGATAGCTCTCACCTAGGAGTAACATGCGCTGTGCCCAACACCATTACCATTGCCATGGTATGCACGGCACAAACCGTGCACCTATCTTGTGTGGAAACATACACAAGTCTCTACATGGAGCGAAACAAACTTCTACATTATAGATCTCACCTAGCTGTAACATCCGGTGTGTCCAACACCATTACCATTGCTATGGCACGCTCGGCCCAAACCGTGCACCTATCTTGTGCTGCAACAAACACAACTGTCTACATGGAGCGAAAAAAGCTTTCGCATGATAGATCTCACCTAGAAGTAACATCCGGTGTGCCCAACACCATTACCATTGCTATTGTACGCTCGGCGCAAACCATGTACCTATCTTATGCCGAAACAAACACAAGTCTCCAGATGAAGCGAAACAATCTTCCACATGATAGATCGTACCTAGGAGTAACATCCGGTGTGCCCAACACCATTACCATAGGTATGGTATGCATGGCACAAACCGTGCACCTATATTGTGTGGAAACAAGCACAAGTCTCTAGATGGAGCGAAACAAGCTTCCACATGATAGATCTCACCTAGGAGTAACATCTGGTGTGCCCAACATCATTAGCATTGCTATAATATGCATGGCGCAAACCGTGCACCTATCTTGTGTGGAAACAAACACAAGTCTCTAGATGGAGCCAAACAAGCTTCCACATGATAGATCTCACCTAGGAGTAACATCCGGTGTGCCCAACACCATTACCATTGCTATTGTACGCTCGGCACAAACCATGTACCTATCTTGTGCCGAAACAAACACAAGTCTCTAGATGGAGCGAAACAAGCTTCCACATGATAGCTCTCACCTAGGAGTAACATCCGCTGTGCCCAACACCATTACCATTGCAATGGTATGCACGGCACAAACTGTGCACCTATCTTGTGTGGAAACATACGCAAGTCTCTACATGGAGCGAAACAAGCTTCCACATGATAGATCTCACCTAGGAGTAACACCCGATGTGTCCAACACCATTACCTTTGGCATGGTACGGTTGGCGCAAACCGTGCACCTACCTTGTGCCGAAATAAACACAAGTCTCTAGATGGAGCAAAACAAGCTTCAAAATGATAGATCTCACCTAGGAGTAATTCCGGTGTGCCCAACACCATTACCATTGCTATGGTATGCATGGCACAAACCATGCACCTATCTTGTGTTGAAACAAACACAAGTCTCTACATGAAGCGAAACAAGCTTCCACATGATAGATCTCACCTAGGAGTAACATCCGATGTGTCCAACACCATTACCATTGGTATGGTACAGTTGGCGGAAACCATGCACCTATCTTGTGCCGAAGCAAACACAAGTCTCTACATGGAGCGAAACAAGCTTCACCATGATAGATCGCACCTAGGAGTAACATCCGATGTGCCTAACACCATTACCATTGGTATGGTACGGTTGGCGCAAACCGTGCACCTATCTTGTGCTGAAACAAACTCAAGTCTCTAGATGGAGCGAAACAAGCATCCACATGATAGATGTCACCTGGTACTAAATCCGGTGTGCCCAACACCATTGCCTTTGCTATGGTATGCATGGCACAAACCATGCACGTATCTTGTGTGGAAACAAACACAAGCCTCTACATGGAGTGAAACAAGCTTCCACATGATAGATCTCACCTAGGAGTAACATCCGGTGTGCCCAACACTATTACCATTGCTATGGCACGCTCGGTCCAAACCGTGCACCTATCTTGTGCTGCAACAAACACAAGTCTCTAGATGGAGCGAAACAAGCTTTCACATGATAGATCTCACCTATGAGTAACATCCGGTGTGGCCAACACCATTACCATTGCTATTGTACGCTCAGCGCAAACCATATACCTATCTTGTGCCAAAACAAACACAAGTCTGTAGATGGTGCAAAACAAGCTTCCACATGTTAGATCTCACCTAAGAGTAACATCCGGTGTGCCCAACACCATTACCATTGCTATGGTATGAACAGCACAAACCATGCACCTATCTTGTGTAGAAACAAACACAAGTCTCTACATGGAGCGAAACAAGCTTCCACATGATAGATCTCACCTAGGAGTAACATCCGATGTGTCCAACACCATTACCATTGGCATGGTACGGTTGGCGCAATCCGTGCACCTATCTTGTGCCGAAACAGACACAAGTCTCTAGATGGAGCGAAACAAGCTTCCACATGATAGATCACACCTAGGTGTAACATCCCGTGTGCCTAACACCATTACCATTGGTATGGTATGGTTGGCGCAAACCGTGCACCTATCTTGTGCCGAAACAAACACATGTCTCTAGATGGAGCGAAACATGCTTCCATATGATAGATCTCTCCTAGGAGTAACATCCGATGTGCCCAACACCATTACCATTGCTATGGTATGCATGGCGCAAAGGTCTCCGGTTGAACTCTACAACAAAAGTAGTGAAAGGTTTATGTTGCTCGGAAACAGAGAAAATGCCCGAAAAATATTGGAAAACCCTAGTCCGAGCTCAGCTGACGATGTTCAAACTTCGAGACCTGAATCAAAGCCAAAAATGGTGAAACAGATGACCGAAGATCGTCGGAATGCCAGTTTTCAGTACCCGCAAGGTTTTCTTCGGGAATCAATAATTCGCAAACCGTTTGGAGTTTGACTGTGGTTCTTGAAGCAAATTGATCTATTCGACGAGATCTTCGCAACGGTATAATCGGACAAACATTCAGTCAGCGGTTTGAAATTCTGGAAAAAGAAATAGAAGACAGTGGCAATCTTGAAATTTGTTGGAAGTTTTAGATGGAGGGGGAATAAATCCACCGACACCTCCCCTCCTCTTCCTGTCGCCCCCTCCCTCTCTCTCCCTCTCATGCCGACCAGACAGAGCAGGAGGGCTCTCTCCTCCTTCCTCTCCCCCACCAGGAGCTCTCCTCCCCTTCTCCCATGGCAAAACCCTAGGTCCTCTCCTTCAAGCTCCCTCTCCCATGGCATCTCCCCTGCAGGTGCTGCCGCTCCTCCACCCTGCAGCTCGCCCTGGCCCGCTGCTGCTTGCAGGACACCATTGCCCTGCCCCCAGCTCGCCCCTGCGCCCTGCTCTTGCCGCTGCAGTGCCCCCGTGGCTGCTCCCAGCGCCGGCAGCAGCTGCTGCTCGCCCACTGCTGCAGCAGGAAGTGCAGCGCCCCTTCCCTCTCCTTGGTTGCTGCTGCGGTTGGGAAGGCAAGCAGCCGGCCACCATCTCCACCTCGACGGCCAGCACCTCCATGGCAGCAACCTCGACGACCCCCTCCCTGCATCCTCTCCTTGGTGAAGAACGCAACAAGGACCGCAAGAACAGGACCCCTTCCTCTCCCTCTTTCCCGTTTTCAGTTTTGTTTTCAGATTATGCAGTCCTTTGAAAAATCATATCAATTCGTAGAAAAATCGCATGGATGTGCGGTTGTGCTTGTTGGAAAGCTTGTTAATTTCTCTACGCAGTAGGTTTCATGGATGATATGCTTTGTGTGGTTTAAATTGCTCAAAAATTTGTTTATGCAGTTAGGGTTAGGAATGTGATTTGTGTGATTTATATATTTGTCACTGTTGAGGAGTGATCCAAAAATTATGCTATAATTGTGGTGTGTTCCTACTGTTATGAATAGCTTATGGTTAAAATTTCATGGTTATATGTTGAATAATTTGGGAGATATAAAAATAACAAGCGTCTTATTCACTGTTTTGGACTGCATGTCTGAACTCTGAATATTTATGTTCTGCGTGTAGTAAATGATGTTTTCTGTAGGTATGGTGAATATCAAAGTTGTAGATTATGATATGATGAAGTTTGTGTTAAATATTCATGGTCATACCTCTAATAGTTTAGGAGATATGGATTTATTAAGTTGATAGCTGAAATCTGTCATTCTCTGGATAGATCTGTTTAAATGTGCTTTTTGACTGAGCTAAGTTGTGAATCATGTCTTGAGCACATGAAAACATTTGTAGTACATTTCATAATATTTCTAGAATGTCCAAGTTTATATTTTTATGAGCTCTAGATTGTGAGTTATGGCTGTTTCAAGAAGGGTTAGCAAATTTGTCCCCTTTCTAGACAGAGATGTATTCCTTGCTTGTTTAGAGTTTGTTAAGCCTTGAATCATGTTGAGATGGTTATAAGAAACTTGCAGATAATTTAGTTACCTTTCCAAAGAGTCAAGAACCATATGTGTTGGATAAGTAGAACTTTAATTATGCTTCCCTAAACTTCAGCTTAGTTGTATGTTTCTTTTGTCTCACTCATTTGTGGGCTGCATGTGCAGTGCTTGTTAAACAACCTTTTTCATGATGTTAATGTGGTTTTCTGTAGTTGCAATGAATAACAATGTTGAGCATAATGTTCTAAGGTTTATAAAATGTCTAGAACCATCCTTGTATGATATATAAACTTGAGTTATTAATAATTGAAGTTGTATGTCAAATCTGTCCATGTTTGGACAGAGTTGCTTAATTATGTTTGATTAACCCTGTTAAGTGTATAATCACCTTGTTATGATAATAAGCATGTTTTAGATAACTTACTAAGCTTTCTATTAAGTTAAGATTCATACTCTTTGGATGTTTGTAACTCAAGTTATGCATGTTGGAATGAAATGTTACTATTCTGTCCTAGTTAGAGCAGGTCTGAAACATTTACATAATTGACTTGTTTAACCTTTGAATTAGGTTTTTGTGGTATTAACAAAATTGTAGATAATTTCAATACCTTTCCAGAAAGTCTAAGATCACCTCTTTTGGATGCTTATATCTTTGGTTATGATAGAAACATGTAACCTATGTGCTGCTGCCCCCAAGATCACCTTGCATGCTAAGTTAATTACTCTAGTATATGTTTGCTTGATGGAATCCTTTTGATAGTTCTTGGGTGATGAACTCTTGCAATGTCTTGGTTGAATTAGTAAGCTTGTAAACCCTAACATATTTGTTAGCCTTTTATGCTATGTTAGAATAACAATCAATTAAATAACTCTTATGCTTATCAAATGCTTGCAATGGCTTGATTTAGTTAATTAACATGTTATTATTGATATGATTGCTACCTTCCTAGTATATGCATGTGTGATAATTAGTCAAATAGATCCATGTATTTATGTAGGTTGGTTCAACAAATTGCTTGCTATCATGGATGTTAGACTTGAGTGATAGTAGTTAATAATTTGCTCCCTAAATGCTTATTTATGTCTTGAATACCTTGGCGCTTGTCATGCATAATATAGTACTTGTCTTTAATGCTTATACATATGTCTTGTGTTGCTTCATCGCATTCATACACATGCATCTTGCATCGTATTTAGGTACGCTAGGTACACTACGTGGAGATGTGATGGTTGGAGACAAACCCAAAGATGGTGTTTGGTGGAGCTAACCCGGACATGGTGTTGGTGGATGAATCCAGAAGACAAAAGGAACCAAGAGTATGAGCGTGGATTGCAGAGATGGCCAAGCGAGTGTTCTCTAACCATCGCTAACTTGTGTCGGTTCCCAAGGCAAGACCCGGAGCATTACAAGCCTCCTCCCTCTCTTTTTAAAGTATTCACTTTCTAATCACAATATTGCTTGTGCATTAAGTTATAGGAGTTGAATGAAACCTTTGATGCATTACCTTCCTTGTCCACTAAAGAGAACCTTGTAGGCCCAAGATCGAAACAAATGCTTAGCCTTGCTTAGACTGGTAGAGTGGGTGGTCTACTATCCCCCACGATGATAGGTTGATACTGGTCATGGTTGACTATATTTGCTATCGTGGAAAATAACCATGTGGAAGTAATAAATCGAGACCGGGCGGACAAGGTGTATGTGAGCCACCTGACTTGGAGGTCTTGTGAGCAGGTTCTCTCCGCCTGTGTCGTTAGGCACTGGATCGTGGTTGTACATCTGCCGAGATTGAACGCATGCCTCCTTCATAGTTGGCCGAATAACTCGTTTCGACCGTGAAGCCTAACTCTGTATGTTCGGGCCGAAATCTCCCCCTATTTGGGTCATGAAGGACCGCGAGTGGCATACTAGACCATGGGCAAGCATCCTGAATGTCCTGGCTTGGCACCAAGGGCAGGCACTGCTTGAACGTCCTGGCTATCCGTGAATCGGTATTCATGCCTGTACCTAGAGACCCGCGGCTACCCAAGCTATATTGAAGGTGACCCGCAAAAGTCAACCCGACGGGGAAGACTTGGGTGTGATTGAGGAATAAACCTCCAGCTGGATAGGAATTCGATTCGAATCGCGGTCTCTCTCCGTTAGTGAGAAACTTGAAAGATCTTCCTCCCACTGTACAAACTTGAACCCTAATAAGTAACCAAAAGATGGTTATATGGTTTACATGCCAAACTGGATATGGTTACTATTGTGATGCTTTAATTAAGTGATTGCTCTAGATCAGGTGAAAATCTAGACTTGGTAAGCTCTATTAATCTTGATGCTAAAATATTGACTAAAATCTTGAAAGATAGGACTCAAGGTAGTAATGCTCTTTTCGCAAAATTTATGCTATCCTGTCAACTCCACCTATATGAGCCTTGTATATCCTTGGGAGTCTTTTTATTTCTCTCCTGTCGGGTAAGTCTAGCTGAATACATTCGAGTACTCAGGGTTTATCCCACCCTGTTGTAGGTGAAGGGCTTCATCCTGCTGAAGGAGTGGTTAACCACCGGTGGGCTCAGTGATTCTATAGTTACTTCTTATCTATATGCTATTGTTGAAGGATGTCACTTTAAGCTAGCAATGTATTTCAACTTATGTTACTATAGTCATTTCAAAGATATGTTGTTTTCAATAATCAATTTTGAACTCAGACTTGTACTATTATTTCTGAGCTTATTTGTAATATTATTTCCGCTGCAAAACTCTATGTAAATGATGGGTGTTTACTTAATCAAGCGATCTGGGATTGGTTTGTTTATTTACCAGGGTCCTTCGGGATACTCGACGGACTACCGAACTGGTATAAGTGAGAGTATGTGCGTGTCAACATGTTAAACGGGGATAGTCATGCTTGATCTTATATTAGTTGGACGGTTCCGTGATAGTTGGTATCAAAGTAAGATTAAGTATAATAATATCATTTACATGGCTTTTAAAACAAAGTTTTGTTTTCAAAATGCTATTTTGGACTAAAACTTTAGCTATAGGCAAGTTTATCACAAAAAAATAATTTACAAAACTATGCTAGCGACATCCTCCAGTAATCCCAACTTAGGATCATCAGGTGGCTTATTTAAGTACTAACTTGGGGGATTGCATCATATTTCTATTTACCTGTCCATATAGGTTTGAATAGTATGGGGGTCATTCACTTGAATGGTGTTGTATGGATCAAGTTTTGCCACTACACCTAAGGTAAGGTGAGTTGTGAGAGCATGATCGGATACACTGCTGATCTAGGGAAATGCTTATATGATGAACGGACAATAATCCTGTCCTACACATGATTATGAGAAGGCATCCATGTGTGGGTGTTGCCGTCTGTTGAGACGATGTCGTCATTAGGACAAGGAAAGGGTGCATATACAACTTACGTGTATACAGGGTGTACACCTAAGTGAGTATTAGATTTAAATTTCAGCAATGCATTATATTCATACTGTTGGGATGGATGGAAATAAAATCTTCTGTAGGTACACTAACCACGAATGCGTATGATCTAGTTAACGACTAGATATATATCAAGAGTGCGTGTTATGCCACCACCATAGAACGTGATTGTCGCCTGAGGCTGACAATCTTGTGAGGATGAATAGGACGAGCATACATCATAATGATTGTTGCATCATATATGACTATGCTTCTCTCATCCTTGATTCTAAATGATAAGTACTCTGTGATCAAGGTGATGTGTTAGCTTTCTTGTTAAGAAACTAGAGCAGTGTGCCTTCATCCTTGTTGTTCGAATAGCCTTGCTAGAATGTGCTATGTGATGTTACCTTGCTTGTGTTAAGAAATAATTGTAGCTCTATGAAATGTTTTTAACATGAGCTGGGGATATCCAAATTGGGTGAAACTAATTTGGTTAGTTGTGTCTTGCAACACTCTACCTAAAGCAACTATAAAACTTGTTGATATTGTGTTGTATGTTGCATGGTTTGTGCTATGTTAGAGTGCTTTTTTGAGTGAGATAGTAAAAGCTTGTTGTGTAAAAATGTTTTGCATATAGTACCTTTTATCCTCGATGTGTGTTCTCTAACTTTGAAAATTTTGAACTTGAAGTTAACATGCTCAATGATACATGGTTTAGTTTTTGGCTAAGCTTTGCCATACCATGCACTAGCCAATACTAGTTAAACATGCTTTGTAAGTGTCTTGCTAGATTGTTATGTTTTAACCTATGCCAACATTTAATCTCATGCGAAAGTAAATGTGAGGACTATATGTATCACGTAGGTGTAAAAATAAATTGACATAGCTTTATAGTAACATGCTTGCTAAGGTTTGGTTAGATTGATACACCTGTTTAAGATCCTGAGCATTTATAGTGAACTTTTAGTGTGTGCTTAACCTGCTATAATTACCTAGAAGTTTACTATGCACCATAAAGTGTAGTTATCAATTTTATCTTGCTAAATGAGTAAATTGATAAATACATGTTAACTAGTGTGAGGCTAATCGATAACCCTTCTAGCATGTTTAGGATGTATCTTACCTTCATCAATTAAGTAGAAGTGTATGTTTCTATTCAAACTACAGTTCATTCATCCTTTTCGTGTTATCAATGTAGTACCTGCACTATGCTTAAAATGTGCGTATAATTTTTAAGATGTGCATATAATTTTCCTGATGTTATAGCATGTAGTTGTAAAAATACTACTATGTGATGCATGACTAAAAACAAGTTTGCTAGATCTAAGTTAAAACTTGTTCCCTCTACTAGTGAAGATATATGCCCCTGCATGGTAAAAGAATCTAAGTGACCAAAAAATCATACCACCATTATAGGCATAATAAGCATGTTTGTCTTGTTGTAAATGTACACTTGTTGTGTATGAAGTTTCATGCTTAGTAACCGTGCTTAAACTAGTGTGATTGATTTTTCTCAATTCTTGATTATACTCATGGCATGTATGTGTGGTTATGTTGTTACCTAGTTGGTACCATAGTTATCACCTCTTGTGTCCTCGGTGAGCATGTGAGCGTCGAATAGCTTTATCTGGATCATCTCTCAAGTTATGTTAATCTCATGGCTATCATCTCCAATCGTGTTCTCTCTCTTAGAAGCCGGAACCGGTAGACGTAGTCGTTAGCCTTTGAATGGTTGTGTAACTATGCTTTGGTTTGTCTCCTGAACTAAAGCTTAGTTCCTTTGGATGCTTGCTTATGTTGTGCTCTTGTGTGTGACGTCCCTAACCAAAAACCCTTATCACACCTCCTTGTTCCTTATCTTTTGGGTGATTAAGTGGAACGTCTATCTCTATCCATCTGGTTTGGAACCCTTTTCACACAAGATCGAATCGTGCTTTATTGACTGAGTCTCTAATCAGTGTATCGACTCTGTCCCTTGAGTCTTTCTTGTTGTCTCTAACTTTATCGAACTCTCTGGATAATTGATCTATCTGAATCTCATGCCTCCCCTTGACAAGATCAGATCTCACTTTAATCTATGTCTGGTAATCTCTTTGGTAAGGACAAGTTGTACGTGGAATTAAATCAATAACCTTCCACTCATCCTTGTGTGCACTTGAAAATCCTTGTTGCTCATGTGCCTTGTCTTTACCTTGGAACCACCTTTATTGACTCCTAACCTTGTGACTATCTTTGCTTGCTATCCCTTGTTTGCGTGGTGCTTGTTCATACAAACCACGTTGTGTCACTGGAAATTTCTCATTTGGTGTATACTTGGTAATGGTGTTACGATTAGCACTCTATGATGTCGCGACAAAACCAAGGGCATCCTATGGACTGGCCGCCACATGGTTGTGCCGCTCGGTACGCGTTGATATTGAGGTTGCTAGTCATAATCCATTGCAAAAGTTACACCGCTGTGATATCTTCTTGTGTGTTCTCCTTGGCTATCTCCCTCGTCTTCTCAAAAGATCTCTATATCGGACCAAATGCGACAGAGGTTCTTTCAAGAGATGCAAATGGAATTTGTTATGAATATGCCAAGAGGGTAGCCTTTGAAGAATATGTCACAAACATAAACATTGAGAGACTACAAGAAATGGCTTACAAAGGATGATGCTTGACCATCTCCATAAGTGAGGATACCCATAAGCTGAACAACTCTTATGTCCTCCTAATTGGATCAAAAGGACACACAACACGTAAACTTGGATAAGTATCAGCTGGACAAGATTTTCCTTAGAAATATCAGGTGCTAGATTAAGTCATCTAGTGCTTATGATCTTTTTGGATTCAAGACCTCAATCTTTATGCAAGATGAAATAGAATCAACCATCTCGGATGGGATCCCTTGTTTGGTAATGTTGAGAGTGTTTGCTGCTATACAACTATATGCGCTGAAGTCACCTGCTATAAGAGTTGAAGCCTGCAAGCTTTCTAGCATTGAGAGACAACTAATTATTTACAATGAGAATGTAAATCTCCAGGAATTAACAACTCATTGGTAGCTATGAAGACTATGTCTCATAGAACAATGTTACACAAAGAAGCAACATTGTTGGTCAGCAATACAAGTGTTACTGCTTTCTCTAAGCCCTATGATAGAAGCCAATTCTATCATAGACAATCACACAAATGGTACAAGGTGTTGTATCAGCTAAGTCAAAAGCTAGAGAAAAACATGTTCCTAGTATCAGCCAACATACCCATGTGTCAAATGCTGCAAGAAGAAAGTGTTCAGAACTTTTTGGTATGAAGCACTTGATCATATCTAGAAGTGGTACCTTGCCTTTCTAGGATTGTTTATCCATGTGGACTATGCCTTGTGCCCTACAAAACACCTCACAAGTTCAGTGCTTGTGCATCATTAGCTTGGTGCATAAGTCAACGGTTACGGGTGTTTTCTAGGAAACAGGTCAGGAGATATCCTAGCCTCTCCCTTAACAAGAAGATGCTGCTACAACCTGAAGGGTTAAGAGTACATAATACCCCACAACATGTGAGCAAGAAAAGGAAAGATGAGAAACCTATCAAGATGTCAGAATGCTACACATGTTGCCTCTAAGCTATCAATTAGACATTTAAACATGGTTAGCTTGTCGAAACTCTATGAGCTTTTCTTGCTTCGGATATTTCAACATCTTAAGTGAATTGAGACTTATATGAGCAAATCTTTAAATGTGATAGATGTCATGTCAGATGGTTCGCTACCATTTCAAAACAGAGTAGTTTTGGAAGGTGTTTGTTTGGATTGATAAACAATGTTGTTGGAACTGAAGTTTGGTCAGTAGTCAGAGGACTCATGGACGGATCTGCCTACCAAAATTCATGCACTATAGAGAAGACGTCTCTAGAGTGATGGCTTAAGAACTAGGATATAGAGAATCTGCAATTTCTCTATTAACGGTTGTTCTCCCTCCTTTTTACAAGGATGTGTTACAGTAATGACGGGTTCAACACCATTGTCAATGTGTGACATTGATTAATCCTTTGAGTGCTCCCTAAAAGACCTTGTGTACCCTGTGGTACCCTGTTGTTGCTTCCTTATAGCAATGATGTTTGATCAATCAAGATCTGCTACAATGCAATATGTGCCTTGCAAGTCAAAAAACAATTTAAAAAGTGTCAAACAACACAATTTGGAAGTTGTTCATTGACCTGAGAAAGGAAGACTCAATGTCAAAAGTAGTCCAACAAGGCTGGTCTGCTACAGTGCAATGCAACTTGACTTATAGCACAACTGCATCATGTAGGGAAGTAATCCACCTACTTGATGTGGATTGTTCTCTAAGTTTGGTGGAGGTTTGCAACTTTTGTTGTCCTCCAAGCCTTGTTAGTATCCTTTTCGGTAATGGATTCCGATGCTAACCGGTTCTTGGTTCCTTCTATGTGTTTTTACCCAAGAGGTTGCATCAAATGTCAACCTAGATGTTTGTTGCATTTTGGAGGTGATGATTCCCTTAAAGGATGACCAACAAAATTGCTGAGTTGAAACAAGCTATCTTGTACCGTGCACCTATCTTGTACCGAAACAAACCCAAGTCTCTAGATGAAGCAAAACAAGCTTCCAGATGATAGATCTCACCTAGGAGTAGACCTATCTTGTGCTGCAAGAAACACAAGTCTCTAGATGGAGCGAAACAAGCTATCACATGATAGATCTCACCTATGAGTAACATGCAGTGTGCCCAACACCATTACCATTGCTATTGTACGCTCAACGCAAACCATGTACCTATCTTGTGCCGAAACAAACACAAGTCTCTAGATGGAGCGAAACAAGCTTCCACATGATGGATCTCACCTAGGAGTAACATCCAGTGTGCTGTTGGTATTTCTGATGACTATTGGATAAATCCGCAAGCGCATAGATTATACCGCTGTAGCACTTCACCCAGGAGTATTCCGGGGTATCGTAATTTATATTCTCCCAAGGGAAAGCGAAGCTAGAAATAATAATAAAAGAGAGATCCTAGAGATCACTTCAATTTAGCACCAACTAGTGTAAGGGGGTAAACGATATAATGATAGGAAGGTGATGATGTAACAAACCAGTAAAGATAAGTAAGAGATGACTAGAGAGTATAACTATGTGGGAGGACAACGAGAGAGTAAAAGGACTCCTGTGATTCCAACTCTACCACTGTGGATTTAACTATGGCATTCAGCTGAGACAAACATCGATTGATTCCTCAATACAAGTATGCTAGGCAAGGGGATAGATCAGTAGGAGGATAAAACTCCTACCGGACCGCGCCCTCTTTTTACGAGGGCTTTATCTTTTAAGAACTTGCCTAGACAACACGTGGTGGAATACAACGACTAGACAAGATTGTCACCTCTTGCTAGCTACCACAAACAATCCGTGCAGCAAGCGATAACCAACGCAAGATTAAGTATAAGCACCACCCTTACACCTATTCTTACTACTCTAATCGTGTATACGTCAACTAGAGCACCCTATGACAGGCGATGATCGCATACAAAAAAGGCCACAAGGATCTCAATTTAGTTTATAACAACTAACTGACTAGATAAAGCACAACAATACTATAACAAGTATAATATTGCACCGAGTAACGACTAAGTAAAGTAGAGAAGGAATATTGCATAAATAAGTAAAGTCTTACAAAAGAGAAAAGATACAAGAGCTTATACTAGATTCTCCAGGAAGACAATATCCGGAAAACCCGAGCAAGGCTCAACTCAACTCTAACTCCCACACTAGAGAACACCACTAGACTAATCTCCACTTGAGAACAATAGTGGCTTGTATGGATTACATCATGATTAGAGAGGGAGGTCTTGGCCTCTATTTATAGTTGGGGGTGGAGTAGGGGCTACTCCAGTGCCACATCATCAATCCAGGGAGCTTCAATCCTCCTCCCTTGGATCAAACTGACTTGGAACCGCCTAGGATGGATGGCTTGGATTTCCAGCATGTGTTAGTTGATATGGCGGTTGAGAGGGACCCAACCGACCTAGGGGGGGTGGTCGGCCGATCCCCCCTATGGCCAGTGGGCCACCCCTTGGCCTTCTGAGTGTGGTCCCACTGGTCAGACTGAGTGGGGGCTAGGTGGGCCCAGGGGGTGGTCGGCCGACCCCCCCTAGGGGTCTCTGGCCCACCTCGTCCTTCCTGGTGTTGGCCCCACTTGTCATGCACTGTGGTTGTTCATTCTGAGGTGTTTATCGTGTTGATCTCTTTGGTGTGGGCCCATGGATCCATGTACCTTGTTTGTGAACCGTTGAGGGTCTCGTATCAGTAGTTTCAGCAAGCAGTTATCGTACCCAGCTTTTTCATTCTGCTTATTTCCTATCAGATTTCAAGTAACAACTCAAAATAGCAAGTCGTGATTCAGTCAGAGTATTAGGCTTGGTTAGCAGTTTGATTAGTTGATCTTAGATTAAAAGAAAGCTCAGTATAGTAGTATCAGGAGTTTGAGTAAAGAGTGTTGCAGCATGTGTTTGATGGCATTGCATGGGATTGTCCAAAAACCCCCGGAAAACGCGCGCGTTTTACGCGACTCTGAGCTCGTTTTCGAACAGGACCAGGACCCATCTCTGGGGATCCGATAGAGTCCCCTACCTAGGGTTCTCGATCTCCACCCCTCCCCTCCATAGCTACCCTTATCCCAACAACCACCCCCCTTCCCCCTCAAGGGGGAGAGAACCAATAATATCTATACCCTAGCTCTGGGCTTGCTTGCCCTCCGGGGGTACTCCGATAAGGTCTCCTCCCCGAGAGGATACCTTATCTGTCACAGAGTGATCCAAGGGTTGGGAATCACTCTGAGATGCTTCTCATGGATCATGGCCGAGGGAGGAGACCTGGTGGGCCCACAGGGCGGTCGGCTAACCCCCATATGTGGGTCCCACTGGGTCTCTCTTGCTCCATTTCTTCAATGCTGCATAAAAATACTCATGGACATGTGGAACTTGTTATTTTATAAAGTATGCTCATGATATGATTGTTTTATCCTTGATCCTGGATCTATTAACAACATTTTAGTTATATAAAAGAGCATCATAATTTGTGCCAACAAGATCCCCCAAGCTTCACCTTTGCTCGTCCCGAGCAAATAATCTAACTTAGATCGATGGATCAGGAGTTGCTACAATGCTTCATATTTCAAGAGTACTATATCTACAACAAGCATACTTCTCTTTTGAATGGAAAAATTAGCAATAAAGACTCACCCATATTACCTTAGTACTTCATGGGGCTTATGGCTTTATCCTTTGTCTTGGGTGGTTGAGAGATAGAACAACTTGACTTGAGCACTAGTTTTCTTATTCTTTCGCAAGTTTCATATCGGAGGTTTTGTAAAGTTTTGTAAAAGAAAGACTTAGTGTTCCTCAAAATAGCACTCTCGAATCGCTCATATGTTGTATGATTCCTCACCAAGGCACAAATCAGACTTTGCCTTCTTTCATCCTATCTCTAAAGCTTATTTGGAGCTGTAGGTAGGGATCAAGGATGTAGCAAACTTACCTTGCATATATTGTAAAGTCAAATTCCGACTCCAAGGAGAGAAATGTCATACTCTTAGATCAAGATGTGCAAGTGTGTGGAAATATGGCAAATGATCAATACTCCTATAAATGATCTCTCTTTCCTACTTATAAACTTTGAGACATAACTATCTTTATTTATTTTTCTATGAGCTTTGAGAATGCTCATCATTTTTATTTTTTTTATTTTTATTTTTTTTCATGAGCTTTGAAGTGCTCATTATTTCTAAAACTTGGGACTTTGAGAATGCCCCTGCATTTTGCATAGTCTATGTCTCATTTAACTAAAATATTAGAGATAGAAATTTTTCTACTAAGGCATGGAGTATGAACTATGTGGAGATGTAAGGCATTTTTCTGCGTACTTCCAGTGTAGAAGCAGCATGTATATGTGGCGTGTACATGATCTGGATCTTGGGAGCATGATAAATCTCTCAACAAGGGTCACAAAACTTGACGAAACTCAATACAAAGCAAGCAGCTTATGTAGAAAGCTTATATCATGAAAGAGCGTATATGGCTATGGTAGGAATTTTCACCATTGAGGAACATCAAGTGTTTTTATCATTTTAATAAATAAAACTCCGATAGTCATTCTTGCTTAGAACAATATTATAGCAGCTCTTATCTTGTCATATCATGTCTCACAACAACTTAGACTTAGTTACAACATTTGCAACCCACAAAAGTTTCAGGTTCATGATGATTTCTTTTAAGCCAAGTAATCCATACTTAGAGAAATATCAAGCTATAAACTAAGTTCTAGAGAAACATTTAGCAGAGCAACTATTCATCATTTCCATAAGGGATTATTATTTTCATGGAACATGTGAGAGTAGAGACAAGTCTTTTTATTCTTCTTCTTTTTATATATATATGCTGAGAATGCATAATTTAAAATACTAAAATTAAAAGTTGCGGAATTTAAATACCGAATTAAAAGGCTAAAAATTAAAAACTTACCTTAGTGGGGGAGGGAACCACCCCCAAGCTTATTCTTTTCATGGTCCTTGTGGTTGAAATTGCGTTGGGTCTATCCCTTGATGGGCATAGTACATAGCCCATTGCTGGTTCTGGTAGTCTCTCATTTCTTGGACCCATTGTTGATTTGGACCACGTTCTGATGGAGGATTCCATGATTCACTCGTATCTCATTCACTTGGGTGGTGAGTAAATCCACGTCATAACGGAACTCGCGGTCCTCTCTTCCCTGCGAAGAAGAAGCAAAAGAGAACCGTGCACTTTGGGTGTGTGACGCTGATCTCTGGAGTCCACTGCTTGAGCTGGAGAACTGTGTAGCGCTCATGGATTCATCTACGAACTCCGGGCCTAGATATGTGCCTTCTTCTTGTGAAGCATATGCCATGCTGCGTGTTGTCCTTCGACCTGCAAAACTCCTACGCCCTTCTTATGCGTCTGTATTAAAGGTTAGTTGCCTACACCTATACAGTTTTAGTCTCTCACAAGGGAGTTGAACTCTTTTTATGGGATCATTATTCATATATATGACAAATTCATTTAGCCCATGCATCAGAGTGTGACCTTGCACAAAATATCCTACATCCAACACAACTCTTGGTGTATTTAAGAAAAATTGATAATTATGAAGCTGAGCCATGTTGTGCATGATTTTAGTGATCATGGATGTAAATTCAAAAGGTCCTTTTCTGCTACTGGCTGAGCACCAGTGATCTACCATGGCTCTAATAGGAGAAACACGAATTTTATTCACCATGGCAAAAAGCAGTCTTAGCTCAACATTTGTTACAGGCCTTACATCATCTCTAGGGAACAAAGTTATTCCTATCCAACGATTCATGAAACGTAAAGTAGGATTATGGATTTCACTTGTTCGTGGGTATCTAGCATTATCCTTCCCAGAGATTAATTTCCAAAAATCACGTCTATCGTACCCTTGAGTGGCATGATCAATACTAATAGCACACTTCTCTTTACACCCAAGAACATGACTAAACTCTTTCCAAGTTAAAGAAAGTGGATGATTAAGCAACCGGAAAGTATGCCTTTGAGCATTTCTATTGACCGTGCTTAGGAACTCTAGAGTTCAAAGTTTACTCCCTGGGTCTCCAGATATATCCCAAAATTCACGAGTCCACCCTATAGCTCTAAAAACTTCATCAAACTCTTCATCTAGTCTTGTTTTAGCTAAGAGGGCAGGATCAATTACCTTGGTGTGCTCGTAGTCGCGTTCCTTTAGAGTGTTGAATATGGCCATCTCCTGAGGTGTGAGCCGGATGCCGGTTTCAGGATTAGTGACCCATGATGATTGATCTCCCAAAATGCTGGTCGATTCATGATGACCGGCACTAGGATGTCCTTGCTCATAATCACTATGGCTAGCACTGCTGGCCAAGATTTCGGTAGCACCCGAACCATGCACTGACTCGGACCTTGAATCAATTGACATAATATCTGTACCTTGGGATGAGCTACCTCCCTGGGAATTCTTGGAAGAACTCCCACTGACTGAGCTACATGCCTTCTTGAGGGCTTTCTTGAGGGACTTCATCCTATTACCCTGGCTAGCTAAACCCGTACCCTTCTCTTGAATTAGCGGTGAAGCTAAATGCAGAGAGATGGCAAAGGATTTTGGCTTGTGAGCTTTCTGGTTGAGAGTGTGTGTTTGAGAGGGTTTCTCTGCCTGTGTTCATATAGCAGAAGAGGATGGAGGGTGATGGGGTAGTGGGCCCGGTCTGCCGACCGCCCTGATGCCCCTCTGAGTGCTCCTTTGCGTAGGAAATGGTGTGTATGGAGATGCTCGACAAGGATGGGATAGGAGGGGTCTCCTACTACACCGGCTGACCGCCCCCTTGGATGCTTTGGTGATGATTTTTCACCACGCCAAACTTGAGTGATAAGGGGAGCAAGGAAGTGACAGGGGCCTTATGGCCATGTCTGTTGATTAGCAAAAAGAGATGCTTGCTCCTTTGGTCTTGAGTGATTAGAGGAGAGAGATGAATGACTTGGTCAATTGCTGGTGATTCATGATCAAGAAGTTACGGAGATGATAGGAGACTCTGGCTCCTAGTGATTAGTGATAACTTTCTCGTGAAGGAAGATAAGAAGATGTATGATTGTTTATGGAAGAAGTACGGTGATCATGGTTTTTGTTGTTTGGAAAAGATGAAAGATGAAATGGTTTGGATTGTAGTGATTAGTGACTTCCTCTTGCCAGGATGCCTCTCGTAGAGTTTTCAAGGATGGCATGAAATTTGTGGCATGTGGACAAGAGAAAAGGAGAGGGACATGAAATCTTTGGCTCCTAACTTCATTTGTTTAGGAATCAGACATAGGGCATCTTGAGGTAAAAGAAAAAGGAGAGAAAGGGAGGATGATGGGTGATCGGCCGATCACTATTGTGATCATTGGCCCTTGGTGCACTGCCCCATGAGTGGTATCTCGAGGCAAGGTCAAGACAGAGGGCAGTGAGGCCCAGGGATAGATCGGCCAACCCCACCAAGTTTGTAACACCCTCGGTGTTAAGCACGGGCTAAGAAGTAATTACGCCTAATTATATCGGATCAAGCTATAATCAGATACTATAGTTCATATATGGGAATATATGATAAGATATTTATTCTAGGTGCCTCATCTCTAGTTCCATCTATGTGAACTATTGGAAGAGTTTCACGAAGTTCGGAACCGAAAAGTTAAGTGAACAGAGGATTCATATAATTATCGGATTTACAATGTGAAGTGGGAATAATTATATGAGTCAACCAAGTCTCACAACCTTGCCCAAAGGACTCCAGTTGAACTCTACAACAAAAGTCGTGAAAGGTTCGTTTTGCCCGAAAACACAGAAAATATCCGGAAAATATTCCGAACTCCAGTCCGAGTGCAACCGATGACGTTGTTAATTTGCATTGACCGACATTTTGGAGAACTTGCATGTCGACGCGCGTTGAACAAAAGTTGTAGATCGGATCGAGACAGACAAACTTCGTTCAAACGTCGAGACCTGAATCAGAGCCGAAAATGGTGAAACGGATGACCGAAGATCGTCGGAATGCAAGTTTTCGGTACCCGCGAGGTTTTCTTCGGGAATCAATAATTCACAAACCATTTGGAGTTTGACTGTGGTTCTTGAAGCAAATTGATCTATTCTACGAGACCTTCGCAACGGTGAATTCGGATTCGCAACCGGACGAACGGTTGAAAAACAAGAAAAACGGATCGACAGTGTCAGTTTCGTAATTAGTCGGAACATGGCAGTGGCAATTCTCGAAATTTCCTTTTGGGGAAAGAAATAAAATGCCGGTCCTTCTCAGCTGGCTGACTCCCCACTCGCCTCCCTCTTTCTTCTCTGCCCTGAAGAACCGAGCAGAGCTCTCCCCCTCCTGCTCTCTCCCAACCTCTCCCAACCCTAGCTCCCTCCTCCCTCTCCCATGGTGGCAGGAGCCCTTCTCTTCTCCCCATGGCGCCTCCCTGCAGGTGCTGCTGCTCCTCTCCCCTGCAGTAGCCGAGCCCTAGCTCCCTGCTCGCCTGCTACAGCAACACTGCTGCTGCATCTCGCCCAGCCCCCTCGTCGCCCTGCCTGCAGGGGCTGCCTGCATGCCATGCCGCTGCTGCTGCGGGCATGGACCAGGGAGGCCGGCGCCTCCATTGCCCTACTGGCTGCTGCTGCTCGCAGCAGCTCTGCTCGGTTCCCAGGCTAGCGCCACCCCCTGCTCTTCCTCCTTGCTGCGTGAGCAGCAAGGCCGGCAACCACGGCGACCACCCCGCCCTCCTGCACATCCCCTTGGTCGAAGAACAGCAGGAACCACACCTCTCCCTTTCTCTCCCTCGTTTTCAGTTTTTTCAGATTATGTTGCAACTTCGAAAAACTGTGTATATTCATAGAAAATCGCATGGATGTGTGGTAGGACTTTTTGGAATGCTTGTTAAATTCTCTATGCAGTAGATCTATTGGATGTCGTGCATTATGTTGAATTGACTGCTCAAAAGTTGAATCATGCAGTTAGGGTTAGAAGTGAGTTTTGTGTAAAATAAATATTTGTCACCGATGAGGAGTGCTCCAAAAATTATGAAAATTTTATGGTGTATTCCTAATGCTATGAAAAATCTATGGTTGAAATTTCATGGCTATAAGTTCAATGGTTTGAGATTTATAAAGTTAACAAATGCCCTATTCACTGTTTTGGACTGCATGCCTGATTTCTGAATATTAATGTTTTTCGTATATACAATGTTGTTTTCTGTTAGTATGGTGAATACCAAAGTTGTAGGTGATGATATGATGGAGTTTGTGTTAAATTTTCATGGCCATATCCTTAGTAGTTTAAGAGATATGGATTTATCAAGTGGTTGGCTGAAATCTGCCATTCTCTGGACAGACCTAGATGTTTGTGTTATTTGACCAAGTTTAACTTGAAATCATGTCTTGAGACTGTGGAAAATTTTGTAGTGGTTTTCATAAAATTTCTATAATGTGCAAATTCATATTTTTAGGATCTCTCAATTGTGAGTTATGACTGTTTGAAGTAGAGTGACAGAATCTGTCGACTTGTGGACAGAGATGCACTCTTTGTTTATTTCAAGTTTGTTAAACTTTAAATCATGTTAAGATGGTTATAAGGATTTTGTAGAGAATTTGTTTACCTTTACAAATAGTCAAGCACCATATGTGTTGGATAAGTATAACTTCATTTAGGTTTCTATGAACTTCAGCTTAGTTGTATGTTTTGTTTGTCTCACTTATGTGTGGGTTGCATATGCAGTGTTTCATATATAATTATTTGCATGATGTTATTAATGTTTGCTATGGTTGAACTGAATATAAAAGTTAATCATGATGTTCTAAGCTTTCTAAAATATCTAGAACCATCTTTATATCACTTCTAGAACTCAAGTTCTTAATTTTATAAGTTGCATGTCAAATCTGTCCATGTTGGACAGAGTTGCTTTCTTATGCTTGTTTGACCTTGTTAATTATAGAATCACCTTCTTATGATGATAAACATATTTTAGATAACTTACTAAGCTTTCTATTAAGTTAAGATTCATGCTCTTTGGATGTTTGTAACTCAAGTTATGCATTCTATATGAAATGTTACTTTTCTGTCGTTTTTGGGCATGTCTGAAACATTTGCATAATTGACTTGTTTAACCTTTGAACTAGCTTTTGGTGGTATTAACAATTTTGTAGATAATTTCAATATATTTCCATAAAGTCTAAGTTCACCTCTTTTGGATGCTTATATCTCCAGTTATGATTAAAACCGTGACTGCATATTGCTGTCCCGAACTTGCATGTGTAAGTTAAATTAACTTATTCTTGCTAGTTTAATCTGTTAAGTAACTTGATGGATGAATACTTGTCATGTTTGGACTTCAATTTGATAATATATCATGCTTGATGTGCTTTTTATCTTTTATGTTAAGCTTGGTTGATAATTAGCTAAACAATTATAAGTGACTAGGTATGTCATATAATGTGCTTCTATCTCCTAAGTTATGCTCCAATTCTAATTGGTAATTAAATATAAGTGCCTCTGTGTATCATGTATGATCTTGTACTTATCTTGGATGGTTAATTAAATAACCCTTATGCTTATCACATGTTTGCAATGGCTTGATTTAGTCAGTTAATATGTTATAATTGATATGATTGCTAGCAACCTGTGATAGTCATGAGTGGTGCCTTTTGTAAATAAATCTACATGCTTAGGTGGTTGTTGTCACATAGCAGCCCTAGTTCTTGTATGCTATCATTGTTGAGTAGTTCTTGGCTGTAGCATGCTTGTAATGGCTGAGCTTGGATTAAGTTAATTTGTGTACTTGATGTGCTTGTTATCCTCTTGTGATATGTTTGAGTGATAACTAGTTAAGTAATTCCGAGTGCTTATTTATGTATGGCATAGTCGTGTGCTTATATTGGATGCTCGTATATGTATCTCTTGTGATTATTCTCCGCATTCATACATGTGCATCCTGCATCTTATTTAGGTACGCTAGGTACACTACGTGGAGATGCGATGGTCGGACCCAAACCCGAAGACGGTGTTTGGTGGAGCTAATCCGAACATGGTGTTGGTGGATGAATCCAGTAGACAAAAGAAACCAAGAGTACGAGCATGGATCCACAGAGCTCGCCAAGCGAGTGTCATCTAACCATCGCTGACTTTGTGTCGGTTCCCAAGGCAAGCCCTAGAGCTTTACAAGCCTCCTCCCTCTCTTTTTAAAGTATTCACTTTCAATTCACAATATTGCTTGTGTATTAAGTTAGTAGGAGTTGAATGAAACCCTTTACTGCATTACCTTCCTTGTCCACTCAAAAGAACCGTGTAGGCCCAGGATCAAAACTTATGCTTAGCCCTGCTTAGACCGGTAGAGTGGGTGGTCTACTATCCCCCACGATGATAGGTTGATACTGGTCACAGTTGGCTATATTTGCTATCGTGGAAAATAACCATGTGGAAGTAATAAATCGAGACCGGGTGGACAAGGTGTTGTGAGCCACTTGACTTGGAGGTCTTGTGAGCGGGTTCTCTCCGCCTGTGTCGCTAGGCACTGGATCGTGGTTGGACATCTACCGAGATTGAACGCATGCCTCCTCATAGCTGGCCGAATAACTCGTTTCGACCGCGAAGCCTAACTCTGTACGTTCGGGCCAGAATCTCCTCCTAGTTGGGTCATGAAGACCGCGAGCGGCATACTAGACCGTGGGCAAGTATTCCTGATCGTCCTGGCCTGGCACCAAGGGCAGGCACTGCTTGAGCTACCTGGCTATCCGTGAGTCGCTACTCATGCCTGTAATTGGAGGCCGCAGCTACTCGAACTATAGTGAAGGTGACCCGTCAAAGTCAACCCGACGGGGAAGACTTGGGTGTGATTGAGGAATAAACCTCCAGCTGGATAGGAATTCGATTCGAATCATAGTCTCTCCCCGTCAGTGAGAAACTTGAAAGATCTTCCTCCCACTGTAGAAACTTGAACCCTAATAAGTAACCAAAAGATGGTTATATGGTTTACATGCCAAACTGGATATGGTAACTATTGTGATGCTTTAATTAAGTGATTGCTCTAGATCAGGTGCAAATCTAGACTTGGTACGCTCTATTAATCTTGATGCTAAAATATTGACTAAAATCTTGAAAGATAGGACTCAAGGTAGTAATGCTCTTTTCGCAAAATTTATGCTATCCTGTCAACTCCACCTATATGAGCCTTGCATATCCTTGGGAGTCTTTTTATTTCTCTCCTGTCGGGTAAGTCTAGCTGAATACATTCGAGTACTCAGGGTTTATCCCACCCTGTTGCAGGTGAAGGGCTTCGTCCTGTTGAAGGAGTGGTTAACCACCAGTGGGCTTGTTGATTCTATAATTACTTCTTATCTATCTGCTGTTGTTGGAGGATGTCACTTTAAGCTAGCAATGTATTTCAACTTATGTTACTATAATCATTTCAAAGCTATGTTGTTTCCAATAATCAGTTTTGAACTCATATTTGTATTATATATTTCTGAGCTTATTTGTAATATTATTTCCGCTACAAAACTCTGTGTAAGTGATTGGTGTTTACTTAATCAAACGATCTAGGATTGGTTTGTTCATTTACCGGGGTCCTTCGGGATACTCGGCGGACTACCGAACTGATATAAGTGAGAGTATGTGCGTGTCAACGTGTTGAACGGGGACAGTCATGCTTAATCTTATATTAGTTGGGCGGTTCCGTTACAAAGTCCTCCAAAGGACCTAGCTTTGTGACACTAAAGTATGGCCGAGAAAAGATTCAAGATTTTATTGTTTTTTCGAATTTTAGTATGGCTAAACATGATTATGTTTTGAGATTAAGTAAAGAGGATGATCATATACTGAAAACATTTGTGGAATTTAAAAGAGAATGGAAGAGAGAACTTACCTTTCCGAGAAGCCGTGCTTTCAATTATTTGAAGTAGGGTCATCCTCCTCACTTGCTCGTTGGATTTGCTGGCGTGGTTTTAGAGGTGGAGTGGAGCATGGCTTGATCACCTTCTTTCGCCATACCCGTTTGGGTTTCGCCTGAGGTTGTTGCTTCACTTTTTTCAGATAAGTATAATTAACAAAAGGATCAATTTCAAATACCTTGACTATGGAGCATTGCTCGATCTTTGGCTTGAAGTGGAATATCTCCTGGGTTCCATTGATGTTGAATTGAATTTCTCTAGCTCCTACATCGATATGTGCATTGGCGGTGCTGAGGAACGGTCTTCCTAGGATAAGTGGAGTTTTCTTGTCTACCTCCATATCCAACACCACGAAATCCACGGGGATGAAAAATTCTCGTATTTTTATGGGAATATTTTCAGCGATCCCCGCGGGGTAGCGAATTGATTGATCCGCTAGCTGCAAACACATTGGTGTAGGGGACAAAGTAGTATGAGTTAATTTATCGAATACTACCTTTGGCATGACACTGACGCTTGCTCCCAAGTCGCAGAGGGCATGCTCAAATTGTTGATTCTCGATGGAGCAATCAATGGTAGGACACCCTGGGTCCTTCTTCTTCAATGGCAGCTGGTTGAGTACAGCTGCGCTACATTCCTCCGTCAACTTGATGACTTCGGTGGTGGGTAATGGCCTCTTGTTGTTGAGAATGTCCTGCAGATACTTGGCGTAGGTCGGGACCTGCATTGCATCAAGTAGGGGAATATGGACATATAATTGACAGATTACCTCAACAAATTTCCCAAAACGATCATCTGCAGACTGTCTTTTTGGCTTGCGTGGGAATGGTAGTAGTACGTTTGTGTCGTAGTACTCATGTGGGGTTGTTCTCCCATGGAACTTGACAGAGTCCTGGAGTGGTGCAAGTTCTTCTTCTTCTTCTTCTTCTTCCTGTTGTTCTTCTACTTCAACTTCTTTTTCCTTTGTTGTTGTTTTGCCTGAAGTGTTAGGATATGATGGATCGCGAGTGGACTTACCCCCTCTCGTGGTCACCGCACTTATACTAGAGACTTTTTCAGAATTACCAAGATATGGAGCAGAAGATATCAATTGAGATAATTTTATTTCTATCATGTTATTGAAATTCAATTGATTCTTTATAACAGAAGCTAAGTCATTCATTTTATTGTTTAAAGTTTCAAGGGTCTTATCATTAGCAGCTAGTTTATTGTTTAAGCTTTCATTAATCCTAGCTTGGCTTAAGACAAGATCTTTGAACGAAGGCTGATTAAAATTATTAAAGTTTTTACATTCATTACCTTGATGGAAGGGTCGTGAATTCAATCCAGATTGTTGAGGGCGATCTCCATTATTGCTGACGAAGCTTACGCCTTCATTTGTTTCTGGACAATTGTTTCCTGAATGGTTTCCACCGCATACCTCACACCATTGTTTTGCCTTGTTAGCCCGTGTGGAGGCATAGTGTTGGATGACTTCTCTATCCTTCTTGAAGTTTGCTCGTTCTTCGAGTTTCTTCATCAAGAGATCCATACTTGTGGAGAGTGCACTTACTTCATGAATAGTTTCTACACTCCTTTTCTTGACTGGGAGCCATTCATCTTTCCACCCTTGATTTGTCACTATCTTCTCAATAATATCTTTTGCTTGTGTGACATTGAGTGAAGTGAATGCTCCTCTTGCGGCTGCATCAAGGTGACTACGGGCGATTGGAGTTAACCCATAGTAGAAGCCTTGAATCATGAGCCAATCTTGAATTCCATGGTGAGGGCATTCCCGAATGTACTCTTGGAGACGTTCCCATACTTCGGGAATAGTCTCGTCCGCTTGCTATTGGAAGCTTGAAATTCTTCCACGAAGGGCGGTGGTTTTGCCCATCGGGAAGAACTTCTTGAGAAATGCATGGGTACACTTCTCCCAAGTGGCAA
Source organism: Microstegium vimineum (assembly GCA_022036555.1). Lineage (NCBI taxonomy): Eukaryota > Viridiplantae > Streptophyta > Magnoliopsida > Poales > Poaceae > Microstegium > Microstegium vimineum. Next base: position 34,999,216 of record CM039127.1, read on the forward strand.
CTTCCTCAGAATGAGCATAGAACCATTGCTTCGCCTTCCCGAGTAATGAGAACGGGAAGAGGCGGAGACGAATGATATCTGGTGCAACATTCTTAAAGGAAATGGTGCCACTTACCTCCAAGAAGTGTTGGAGATGTGCATTAGCATCCTCATGGGACTTCCTGCAAAAAGGACTGGCTTGCACTAGGTTGATCAAAGTTGGCTGCAGCTCGAAGGTAGCACCCCCTGTATTAACGTCTGGTCCTTGGGCCACGTGTGTGACTGAAGGAGCCGAGAAGTCAGAAATATCCTCTTGAGCCATAGCTTGCTTGATAAACGGAGTGGAGCCTCCTTCCTTGAGTGGATCCGAGTTTGAGGTGAGCTTTCGAGGAGACACTAGACGATGTCTAGAGTTTCTTCGGAAACTCTTAGGATTTTCAAGTATGGTTGCTCGAAACTGGAACTCACTCATACAATGCCTTGCTTCACAGTTAAGAAAGACAACAGCAAGTGGTAAGCCCCAACAACTATTTGATAACTAATTTGATAGTAAACTCTGGATTCAATTCTATTAGAATTTCTAGGCTATGCTTTCCCCGGCAACGACGCCAGAAATGCTTGTTGGTATTTCTTATGACTATTGGATAAATCCGCAAGCACACAGATTATACCGTTGTAGCACTTACCTAGGAGTATTCCGGGGTATCGTAATTTATATTCTCCCAAGGGAAAGCGAAGCTAGAAATAATAATAAAAGAGAGATCCTAGAGATCACTTCAATTTAGCACCAACTAGTGTAAGGGGGTAAACGATATAATGATAGGAAGGTGATGATGTAACAAACCGGTAAAGATAAGTAAGAGATGACTAGAGAGTATAACTATGTGGGAGGACAACGAGAGAGTAAAAGGACTCCTGTGATTCCAACTCTACCTCTGTGGATTTAACTATGGCACTCAGCTGGGACAAACATTGATTGATTCCTCAATACAAGTATGCTAGGCAAGGGGATAGATCAGTAGGAGGACAAAACTCATACCGGTCCGCGTCCTCTTTTTACAGGGGCCTTATCTTTTAAGAACTTGCCTAGACAACACGTGGTGGAATACAACGACTAGACAAAGCTGTCACCTCTTGTTAGCTACCACAAATAATCCGTGCAGCAAGCGATAACCAAAGGCAATATTAAGTATAAGCACCACGCTTACACCTATTCTTACTACTCTAATCCTGTATACGTCAACTAGAGCACCCTATGACATGCGATGATCGCGTACAGGAAAGGCCACAAGGATCTTAATTTAGTTTATAACAACTAAATGACTAGATAAACCACAACAATACTATAACAAGTATAATATTGCACCGAGTAAAGACTAAGTAAAGTAGAGAAGGAATATTGCATAAATAAGTAAAGTCTTACAAAAGAGAAAAGATACAAGCGCTTATACCAGATTCTCCAGGAAGACAATATCCAAAAAACCAAAGCAAGGCTCAACTCAACTCTAACTCCCACACTAGAAAAACACCACTAGACTAATCTCCACTTGAGAACAATAGTGGCTTGTATGGATTACATCATGATTAGAGAGGGAGGTCTTGGCCTCTATTTATAGTGGGGGGTGGAGTAGGGGCTACTCCAGCACCACGTCATCAATCCAGGGAGCTTCAATCCTCCTCCCTTGGATCAAACCGACTTGGAACCGCCTAGGATGGATGGCTTGGATTTCCAGCATGTGTAAGTTGATATGGTGGTTGAGAGGTACCCAACCGACCTAGGGGGGTGGTCGGCCGATCCCCCCTATGGCCAGTGGGCCACCCCTTGGCCTTCTAGGTATGGTCCCACTGGTCAGGGACTGAGTGGGGGCTAGGTGGGCCCAGGGTGTGGTCGGCCGACCCCCTAGGGGTCTCTGGCCCACCTCGTCCTTCCTGGTGTTGGCCCCACTTGTCATGCACTGTGGTTCTTCATTCTGAGGTGTTTGTCGTGTTGATCTCTTTGGTGTGGGCCCATGGATCAACCGTTGAGAGAAAGCACAGAGTGATCCAAGGGTTGGAAATGACTCTGAGATGCTTCTCATGGAACATGGCTGAGGGAGGAGACCTGGTGGGCCCATAGGGCGGTCGGCCGACCACCTATGTGGGTCCCACAGGGTCTCTCTTGCTCCATTTCTTCAATGCTGCATAAAAATACTCATGGACATATGGCACTTGTTATTTTATAAAGTATGCTCATGATATGATTATTTTATCCTTGACCCTGGAGCTATTGGCAACATTTTAGTTATATAAAAGAGCATCATAATTTGTTCCAACATGTGCCCAACACCATTACCTTTGCTATGGTACGGTTGGCGCAAACCGTGCACCTATTTTGTGCGGAAACAAACACAAGTCTCTAGATGGAGCGAAACAATCTTCCACATGATAGATCGCACCTAGGAGTAACATCCAGTGTGCCTAACACCATTACCATTGGTAAGGTACGGTTGGCGCAAACCGTGCACCTATCTTGTGCTGAAACAAACACAAGTCTCTACATGGAGCGAAACAAGCTTCTACATGATAGATTGCATCTAGCAGTAACATCTAGTGTGCCTAACACCATAACCATTGGTATGGTACGGTTGGCGCAAACCGTGCACCTATCTTGTGCCGAAACAAACACAAGTCTCTACATGGAGCGAAACAAGCTTCTACATGATAGATTGCACCTAGGAGTAACATCCAGTGTGCCTAACACCATTACCATTGGTATGGTACGGTTGGCGCAAACCGTGCACCTATCTTGTGCCGAAACAAACACAAGTCTCCAGATGGAGCGAAACAAGCTTCCACATGACAGATCCCACCTAGGAGTAACATCCGGTGTGCCTAACACCATTACCATTGCTATGGTATGGTTGGCACAAACCGTGCACCTATCTTGTGCCGAAACAAACACAAGTCTCTAGATGGAGCGAAACAAGCTTCCACATGATCGATCGCACCTAGGAGTAACATATGGTGTGCCCAACACCATTACCATTGGTATGGTACGGTTGTCACAAACCGTGCACTTATCTTGTACCGAAACAAACACAAGTCTCTAGACGGAACGAAACAAGCTTCCACATGATAGATCTCACTTAGGAGTAACATCTAGTGTGCCTAACACCATTACCATTGGTTTGGTACGGTTGGTGCAAACCGTGCACCTATCTTGTGCCGAAACAAAACCAAGTCTCTACATGGAGCGAAACAAGCTACCAAATGATAGATCGCACCTAGGAGTATCATCCAGTGTGCCCAACACCATTACCATTGGTATGGTATGGTTGGCGCAAACCATGCACCTATCTTGTGCCGAAACAAACACAAGTCTCTAGATGGAGCGAAACAAGCTTCCACATGATAGATCTCACCTAGGAGTAACATCCGGTGTGCCCAACACCATTACCATTCTTATGGTATGCACAGAACAAACCGTGCACCTATATTGTGTGAAAACAAACACAAGTCTCTACATGGAGAGAAACAAGCTTCCACATGATAGATCTCACATAGGAGTAACATCCGATGTGTCCAACAGCATTACCATTGGTATGGTACGGTTGGTGCAAACCGTGCACATATATTGTGTGGAAACAAACACAAGTCTCTACATGGAGCGAAACAAGCTTCCACATGATAGATCGCACCTAGGAGTAACATCCGGTGTGCCTAACACCATTACTATTGGTATGGTACGGTTGGCGCAAACCATGCACCTATCTTGTGCTGAAACAAACACAAGTCTCCAAATGGAGCGAAATAAGCTTCCACATGATAGATCTCACCTAGGAGTAACATCCGGTGTGCCCAACACGGTTACCATTGCTATGGTAGGGTTGGCATAAATCGTGCACCTATCTTGTGTCGAAACAAACACAAGTCTCTAGATGGAGCGAAACAACCTTCCACATAATAGATCTCACCTAGGAGTAACATCTGGTGTGCCCAACACCTTTTCATTGCTATGGTATGCAGGGTGCAAACATTGCACCTATCTTGTGTGGAAACAAACACAAGTCTCTACATGGAGCGAAACAAGCGTCCACATGATCTCACCTAGGAGTAACATCTAGTGTGCCCAACGCCTTTACCATTGCTATGGTATGCATGGTGCAAACATTGCACCTATCTTGTGTGGAAACAAACACAAGTCTCTACATGGAGCGAAACAAGCTTCCACATGATAGATCTCACCTAGGAGTAAAATCTGGTGTGCCTAACACCATTACCATTAGTATGGTACGGTTGGCGCAAACCGTGCATATATCTTGTGCCGAAACAAATACAAGTCTCTAGATGGAGCGAAACAACCTTCCACATGATAGATCTCACCTAGGAGTAACATCCGGTGTGCCCAACACCATTACCATTGCTGTGACACACTCGGCCCAAACCGTGCATCTATCTTGTGCTGCAACAAACACAAGTCTCTTGATGGAGCGAAACAAGCTTTCACATGATAGTTCTCACCTATGGTATGCACGACACAAACTGTGCACCTATATTGTGTGGAAACAAACACAACTCTCTGTATGGAGCGAAACAAGCTTCCACATGGTAGATCTCACCTAGCAGTAACATCCGATGTACCCAACGCCATTACCATTTCTATGGTACGGTTGGCGCAAACCGTGCACCTACCTTGTGCCGAAACAAACACAAGTCTCCAGATGGAGCGAAACAAGCTTCCACATGATAGACCTCACCTAGGAGTAACATCCGGTGTGCCCAACACTGTTACCATTGCTATGGTACGGTTGGCATAAACCGTGCACCTATCTTGTGTCGAAACAAACACAAGTCTCTAGATGGAATGAAACAACCTTCCACATAATAGATCTCACCTAGGAGTAACATCTCGTGTGCCCAACACCATTACCATTGCTATGGTATGCAGGGTGCAAACATTGCACCTATCTTGTGTCGAAACAAACACAAGTCTCTACATGGAGCGAAACAAGCTTCCACATGATCTCACCTACGAGTAACATCTGGTGTGCCCAAAGCCTTTACCATTGCTATGGTATGCATGGTGCAAACATTGCACCTATCTTGCGTGGAAACAAACACAAGTCTCTACATGGAGCGAAACAAGCTTCCACATGATAGATCTCACCTAGGAGTAACATCTGGTGTGCCCAACACCATTACCATTGCTATGGCACGCTCGGCCCAAACCGTTCACCTATCTTGTGCTACAACAAACACAAGTCTCTTGATGGAGCGAAACAAGCTATCACATGATAGATCCCACCTATGAGTAACATCCGGTGTGCCCAACACCATTACAATTGCTATTGTACGCTCGGCGCAAACCATGTACCTATCTTGTGCCGAAACAAACACAAGTCTCTAGATGGAGCGAAACAAGCTTCCACATGATAGATCTCACCTAGGTGTAACATCCGGTGTGTCCAACACCATTACCAATGCTATGGTATGCACGGAACAAACCGTGCACCTATATTGTGTGGTAACAAACAAAAGTCTCTACATGGAGCGAAACAAGCTTCCACATGATAGATTCACCTAGGAGTAACATCCGATGTGTCCAACACCATTACCATTGGTATGGTACAGTTGTTGCAAACCGTGCACCTATATTGTGTGGAAACAAAACACAAGTCTCTACATGGAGCGAAACAAGCTTCGACATGATAGATCGCACCTAGGAGTAACATCCGGTGTGCCTAACACCATTACAATTGGTATGGTACGGTTGGCACAAACCATGCACCTATCTTGTGCCGAAACAAACACAAGTCTCCAGATGGAGCGAAACAAGCTTCCACATGATAGATCTCACCTAGGAGTAACATCTGGTGTGCCCAACACCAATACCATTGCTATGGCATGCTCGACCCAAACCATGCACCTATTTTGTGCTGCAACAAACACAAGTCTCTACATTACCATTGCTATGGTATGCACGGCACAAATCGTGCACCTATATTATGTGGAAACAAACACAAGTCTCTACATGGAGCGAAACAAGCTTCCACATGATAGATCTCACTTATGAGTAACATCCGGTGTGCCCAACACCATTACAACTACTATTGTACGCTCGGCGCAAACCATGCACCTATCTTGTGCCAAAACAAACACAACTCTCTAGATGGAGCGAAACAAGCTTCCACATGATAGATCTCACTTAGGAGTAACATCCGGTGTGCCCAACACCATTACCATTGCTATGGTATGCACGGAACAAACCGTGCACCTATATTGTATGGAAACAAACACAAGTCTCTACATGGAGAGAAACAAGCTTCCACATGATAGATCTCACCTAGGAGTAACATCCGATGTGTCGAACACCATTACCATTGGTATGGTACGGTTGGTGCAAACCGTGCACATATATTGTGTGGAAACAAACACAAGTCTCTACATGGAGCGAAACAAGCTTCCACATGATAGATCGCACCTAGGAGTAACATCCGGTGTGCCTAACACCATTACCATTGGTATGGTACGGTTGGCGCAAACCGTGCACCTATCTTGTGCTGAAACAAACATAAGTCTTTAGATGGAGCGAAACAACCTTCCACATGATAGATCTCACCTAGGAGTAACATCCGGTGTGCCCAACACCGTTACCATTGCTATGGTACGGTTGGCATAAACCGTGCACGTATCTTGTGTCGAAACAAACACAAGTCTCTAGATGGAGCGAAACAACCTTCCACATAATAGATCTCACCTAGGAGTAACATCTGGTGTGCCCAAAACCTTTACCATGTCTATGGTATGTAGGGTGCAAACATTGCACCTATCTTGTGTGGAAACAAACACAAGTCTCTACATGGAGCGAAACAATCTTCCACATGATCTCAGCTAGGAGTAACATCTGGTGTGCCAACCGCCTTTACCATTGCTATGGTATGCATGGTGTAAACATTGCGCCTATCTTACGTGCAAACAAACACAAGTCTCTACATGGAGCGAAACAAGCTTCCACATGATAGATCTCACCTAGGAGTAACATCTGGTGTGCCCAACACCATTACCATTGCTATGACACGCTCGGCCCAAACCGTTCACCTATCTTGTGCTACAACAAACACAAGTCTCTAGATGGAGCGAAACAAGCTATCACATGATAGATCTCACCTATGAGTAACATGCGGTGTGCCCAACACCATTACCATTGGTATGGTACGGTTGGCGCAAACCATGCACCTATCTTGTGCCGAAACAAACACACGTCTCTAGATGGAGCGAAACAAGCTTCCACATGATAGATGTCACCTAGGAGTAACATCCGGTGTGCCCAACACCATTACCATTCCTATGGTATGCGAGGAACAAACCGTGCACCTAAATTGTGTGGAAACAAACACAAGTCTCTACATGGAGAGAAACAAGCTTGCACATGATAGATCTCACCTAGGAGTAACATCCGATTTGTCCAACACCATTACCATTGGTATGGTACAGTTGGTGCAAACCGTGCACCTATATTGTGTGGAAAAAAACACAAGTCTCTACATGGAGCGAAACAAGCTTCCACATGATAGATCGCACCTAGGAGTAATATCCGGTGTGCCTAACACCATTACCATTGTTATGGTACGGTTGGCGCAAACCTTGCACCTATCTTGTGCTGAAACAAACACAAGTCTCTAGATGGAGCGAAACAACCTTCCACATGATAGATCTCACCTAGGAGTAACATCCGGTGTGCCCAACACCGTTACCATTTCTATGGTACGGTTGGCATAAACCGTGCACCTATCTTGTGTCGAAACAAACACAAGTCTCTAGATGGAGCGAAACAACCTTCCACATAATAGATCTCACCTAGGAGTAACATCTGGTGTGCCCAACACCTTTACCATTGCTATGGTATGCAGGGTGCAAACATTGCACCTATCTTGTGTGGAAACAAACACAAGTCTCCACATGGAGCGAAACAATCTTCCACATGATCTCACCTAGGAGTAACATCTAGTGTGCCCAACGCCTTTACCATTGCTATGGTATGCATGGTGCAAACATTGCACCTATCTTGTCTGGAAACAAACACAAGTCTCTACATGGAGCGAAACAAGCTTCGACATGATAGATCTCACCTAGGAGTAACATCCGGTGTGACTAACACCATTACCATTGGTTTGGTACGGTTGGCACAAACCGTGCACCTATATTGTGTGGAAACAAACACAAGTCTCTACATTGAGCGAAACAAGCTTCCACATGATAGATCGCACCTAGGAGTAACATCCGGTGTGCCTAACACCATTACCATTGGTATGGTACGGTTGGCGCAAAACCGTGCACCTATCTTGTGCTGAAACAAACACAAGTCTCCAGTTGGAGCGAAACAATCTTCCAAATGATAGATCGCACCTAGGAGTAACATCCAGTGTGCCCAACACCATGACCATTGGTATGGTACAGTTGGCACAAACCGTGCACCTATCTTGTGCCAAAACAAACACAACTCTCTTGATGGACCGAAACAAGCTTCCACATAATACATCTCACCTAGGAGTAACATCCGGTGTGCCTAACACCATTACCATTTGTATGGTACGGTTGGCAAAAACCAGGCACCTATATTGTGTGGAAACAAACACAAGTCTCTACATTGAGCGAAACAAGCTTCCACATGATATATCGCACCTAGGAGTAACATCCGGTGTGCCTAACACCATTAGCATTGGTATGGTACGGTTGGCGCAAACCGTGCACCTATCTTGTGCCGAAACAAACACAAGACTTTAGATGGAGCGAAACAAGCTTCCACATGATAGATCTCACCTAGGAGTAACATCCGGTGTACCCAACACCATTACCATTCCTATGGTATGCACAGAACAAACCGTGCACCTATATTGTGTGGAAACAAACACAACTCTCTACATGGAGCCAAACAAGCTTGCACATGATAGATCTCACCTAGGAGCAACATCGATGTGTCCAACACCATTACCATTGGTATGGTACAGTTGGTGCAAACCATGCACCTATATTGTGTGGAAACAAACACAAGTCTCTACATGGAGCAAAAAGGCTTCCACATGATAGATCGCACCTAGGAGTAACATCCGGTGTGCCTAACACCATTACCATTGGTATGGTACGGTTGGCGCAAACCGTGCACCTATCTTGTGCCGAAACAAAAACAAGTCTCTAGTTGGAGCGAAACAAGCTTCCACATGATAGATCTCACCTAGGAGTAACATCCGGTGTGCCCAACACCATTAGCATTGCTGTGACACACTCGGCCCAAACCGTGCATCTATCTTGTGCTGCAACAAACACAAGTCTCTAGATTGAGCGAAACAAGCTTTCACATGATAGATCTCACCTATGGTATGCACGATACAAACCGTGCACCTATATTGTGTGGAAACAAACACAACTCTCTGCATGGAGCAAAACAAGCTTCCACATGATAGATCTCAACTAGGAGTAACATCTGATGTGCCCAACGCCATTACCATTTCTATGGTACGGTTGGCGCAAACCGTGCACCTATCTTGTGCTGAAACAAACACAAGTCTCCAGATGGAGCGAAACAATCTTCCACATGATAGATCGCACCTAGGAGTAACATCCGGTGTGCCCAATACCATGACCATTGGTATGGTACAGTTGGCACAAACCGTGCACCTATCTTGTGCCGAAACAAACACAAGTCTCTTGATGGAGCGAAACAAGCTTCCACATAATAGATCTCACCTAGGAGTAACATCCGGTGTGCCTAACACCATTACCATTTGTATGCTACGGTTGGCACAAACCGTGCACCTATATTGTGTGGAAACAAACACAAGTCTCTACATTGAGCGAAGCAACCTTCCACATGATATATCGCACCTAGGAGTAACATCCGATGTGCCTAACACCATTACCATTGGTATGGTACGGTTGGCGCAAACCGTGCACCTATCTTGTGCCGAAACAAACACAAGTCTTTAGATGGAGCGAAACAAGCTTCCACATGATAGATCTCACCTAGGAGTAACATCCGGTGTGCCCAACACCATTATCATTCCTATGGTATGCACGGAACAAACCGTGCACCTGTATTGTGTGGAAACAAACACAAGTCTCTACATGGAGAGAAACAAGTTTCCACATGATAGATCTCACCTAGGACTAACATCCGCTGTGTCCAACACCATTACCATTGGTATGGTATGGTTGGCGCAAACCGTGCACCTATTTTGTGCCGAAGCAAACAGAAGTCTGCAGATGGAGCGAAACAATCTTCCACATGATAGATCGCACCTAGGACTAACATCCGGTGTGCCCAACACCATTACCATTGGTATGGTATGGTTGGCACAAACCGTGCACCTATCTTGTGCCAAAACAAACACAAGTCTCTAGATGGAGCGAAACAAGCTTCCACATAATAGATCTCACCTAGGAGTAACATCTGGTGTCCCCAACGCCTGTACCATTGGTATGGTACGGTTGGCGCAAACCGTGCACATATCTTGTGCCGAAACAAACACAAGTCTCTACATGGAGCGAAAAAGGCTTCTACATGATAGATCGGACCTAGGAGTAACATCCAGTGTGCCTAACACCATTACCACTGGTATGGTATGGTTGGCGCAAACCGTGCACCTAGCTTGTGCCGAAACAAACACAAGTCTCCAGATGGAGCAAAACAAGCTTCCACATGATAGAGCTCAGCTAGGTGTAACATCCAGTGTGCCCAACACCATTACCATTGCTATGGTACGGTTGGCACAAACCGTGCACCTATCTTGTGCCAAAACAAACACAAGTCTCTAGATGGAGCGAAACAAGCTTCCACATGATAGATCGCACCTAGGAGTAACATCTGGTGTGCCCAACACCATTACCATTGGTATGGTACGGTTGGCTCAAACCGTGCACTTATATTGTACCGAAAGAAACACAAGTCTCTAGATGAAGCGAAATAAGCTTCCACATGATAGATCTCACTTAGGAGTAACATCCAGTGTGCCTAACACCAATACCATTGGTATGGTACGGTTGGCGCAAACCATGCGCCTATCTTGTGCTGAAACAAATACAAGTCTCTACATAGAGCGAAACAAGCTTCCACATGATAGATCGCACCTAGGAGTAAAATCCAGTGTGCCTAACACCATTACCATTGGTATGGTACGGTTGGCGCAAATCGTGCACCTATCTTGTGTCGAAACAAAAACAAGTCTCTACATGGAGCGAAACAAGCTTGCAAATGATAGATCTCACCTAGGAGTAACATCCGGTGTGCCTAACACCATTACCATTGGTATGGTACGGTTGGCGCAAACCGTGCACCTACCTTGTGCTGAAACAAACACAAGTCTCTAGATGGAGCGAAACAACCTTCCACATGATAGATCTCACCTAGGAGTAACATCCGGTGTGCCCAACACCGTTACCATTGCTAGGGTACGGTTGGCATAAACCGTGCACCTATCTTGTGTCGAAACAAACACAAGTCTCTAGATGGAGCGAAACAACCTTCCACATAATAGATCTCACCTAGGAGTAACATCTGGTGTGCCCAACACCTTTACCATTGCTATGGTATGCAGGGTGCAAACATTGCACCTATCTTGTGTGGAAACAAACACAAGTCTCCACATGGAGCGAAACAATCTTCCACATGATCTCACCTAGGAGCAACATCTAGTGTGCCCAACGCCTTTACCATTGCTATGGTATGCATGGTGCAAACATTGCACCTATCTTGTCTGGAAACAAACACAAGTCTCTACATGGAGCGAAACAAGCTTCGACATGATAGATCTCACCTAGGAGTAACATCCGGTGTGCCCAACACCATTATCATTCCTATGGTATGCACGGAACAAACCGTGCACCTGTATTGTGTGGAAACAAACACAAGTCTCTACATGGAGAGAAACAAGTTTCCACATGATAGATCTCACCTAGGACTAACATCCGCTGTGTCCAACACCATTACCATTGGTATGGTATGGTTGGCGCAAACCGTGCACCTATTTTGTGCCGAAGCAAACAGAAGTCTGCAGATGGAGCGAAACAATCTTCCACATGATAGATCGCACCTAGGACTAACATCCGGTGTGCCCAACACCATTACCATTGGTATGGTATGGTTGGCACAAACCGTGCACCTATCTTGTGCCAAAACAAACACAAGTCTCTAGATGGAGCGAAACAAGCTTCCACATAATAGATCTCACCTAGGAGTAACATCTGGTGTCCCCAACGCCTGTACCATTGGTATGGTACGGTTGGCGCAAACCGTGCACATATCTTGTGCCGAAACAAACACAAGTCTCTACATGGAGCGAAAAAGGCTTCTACATGATAGATCGGACCTAGGAGTAACATCCAGTGTGCCTAACACCATTACCACTGGTATGGTATGGTTGGCGCAAACCGTGCACCTAGCTTGTGCCGAAACAAACACAAGTCTCCAGATGGAGCAAAACAAGCTTCCACATGATAGAGCTCCGCTAGGTGTAACATCCAGTGTGCCCAACACCATTACCATTGCTATGGTACGGTTGGCACAAACCGTGCACCTATCTTGTGCCAAAACAAACACAAGTCTCTAGATGGAGCGAAACAAGCTTCCACATGATAGATCGCACCTAGGAGTAACATCTGGTGTGCCCAACACCATTACCATTGGTATGGTACGATTGGCTCAAACCGTGCACTTATCTTGTACCGAAACAAACACAAGTCTCTAGATGAAGCGAAACAAGCTTCCACATGATAGATATCACTTAGGAGTAACATCCAGTGTGCCCAACACCATTACCATTAATATGGCACGCTCGGCCCAAACCGTGCACCTATCTTGTGCTGCAACAAACACAAGTCTCTAGATGGAGCGAAACAAGCTATCACATGATAGATCTCACCTAGGAGTAACATCCGATGTGTCCAACACCATTACCATTGGTATAGTACAGTTGGTGCAAACCGTGCACCTATATTGTGTGGAAACAAACACAAGTCTCCACATGGAGCGAATCAAGCTTCCACATGATAGATCGCACCTAGGAGTAACATCTGGTGTGCCCAACACCATTACCGTTGCTATGGTATGCACAGAACAAACCGTGCACCTATATTGTGTGGAAACAAACACAAGTCTCTACATGGAGTGAAACAAGCTTCCACATGATAGATCTCACCTAGGAGTAGCATCTGGTGTGCCCAACTCCTTTACGATTGCTATGGTATGCATGGTGCAAACATTGCACCTATCTAGTGTGGAAACAAACACAAGTCTCGACATGGAGCGAAACAAGCTTCCACATGATAGATCGCACCTAGGAGTATCATCCGGTGTGCCCAACACCATTACCATTGCTGTGGAATGCACGGCAAAAACCGTGCACCTATATTGTGTGGAAACAAACACAACTCTCTGCATGGAGAGATACAAGCTTCCACGGGATAGATCTCACCTAGGAGTAACATCCGATGTGCCCAACGCCATTACCATTTCTATGGTACGGTTGGCGCAAACCGTGCTCCTATTTTGTGCCGAAACAAATAGAAGTCTCCAGATGGAGCGAAACAATCTTCCACATGATAGATCGCACCTAGGAGTAACATCCGGTGTGCCCAACACCATTACCATTGGTATGGTACGGTTGGCACAAACCGTGCACCTATCTTGTGCCGAAACAAACACAAGTCTCTAGATGGAGCGAAACAAGCGTCCACATAATAGATCTCACCTAGGAGTAACATCTTGTGTGCCCAACGCCTTTACCATTAGTATGGTACGGTTGGCGCAAACCTGGCACCTATCTTGTACCGAAACAAACACAAGTCTCTACATGGAGCGAGACAAGCTTCTACATGATAGATCGCACTAGGAGTAACATCCAGTGTGCCTAACACCATTACCACTGGTATGGTACGGTTGGCGCAAACCGTGCACCTATCTTGTGCTGCAACAAACACAAGTCTCTAGATGGAGCGAAACAAGCTATCACATGATAGATCTCACTCGAGTAACATCCGGTGTGCCCAACACCATTACCATTGCTATTGTACGCTCGACGCAAACCATGTACCTATCTTGTGCCAAAAACACAAGTCTCTAGATGGAGCGAAACAATCTTCCACATGATAGATTGCACCTAGGACTAACATCCGGTGTGCCCAACACCATTACCATTGGTATGGTATGCACGGCACAAACCGTGCACCTATATTGTTTGGAAACAAACACAAGTTTCTACATGGAGCGAAACAAGCTTCCCCATGATAGATCTCACCTAGGAGTGACATCCGATCTGTCCAACACCATTACCATTGGTATGGTAAGGTTGGCGCAAACCGTGCACCTAACTTGTGCCGAAACAAACACAAGTCTCTAGATGGAGCGAAACAACCTTCCACATGATAGATCTCACCTAGGAGTAACATCCGGTGTGCCCCACACCATTACCATTGCTGTGGAATGCACGGCAAAAACCGTGCACCTATATTGTGTGGAAACAAACACAACTCTCTGCATGGAGAGATACAAGCTTCCACAGGATAGATCTCACCTAGGAGTAACATCCGATGTGCCCAACGCCATTACCATTTCTATGGTACGGTTGGCGCAAACCGTGCTCCTATTTTGTGCCGAAACAAATAGAAGTCTCCAGATGGAGCGAAACAATCTTCCACATGATAGATCGCACCTAGGAGTAACATCCGGTGTGCCCAACACCATTACCATTGGTATGGTACGGTTGGCACAAACCGTGCACCTATCTTGTGCCGAAACAAACACAAGTCTCTAGATGGAGCGAAACAAGCGTCCACATAATAGATCTCACCTAGGAGAAACATCTGGTGTGCCCAACGCCTTTACCATTAGTATGGTACGGTTAGCGCAAACCTTGCACCTATCTTGTGCCGAAACAAACACAAGTCTCTACATGGAGCGAAACAAGCTTCTACATGATAGATCGCACCTAGGAGTAACATCCAGTGTGCCTAACACCATTACCACTGGTATGGTACGGTTGGCGCAAACCGTGCACCTATCTTGTGCTGCAACAAACACAAGTCTCTAGACGGAGCGAAACACGCTATCACATGATAGATCTCACCCGAGTAACATCCGGTGTGCCCAACACCATTACCATTGCTATTGTACGCTCGACGCAAACCATGTACCTATCTTGTGCCGAACCAAACACAAGTCTCTAGATGGAGTTTAACAAGCTTCCACATGAAAGATCGCAACTAGGAGTAACATCCGGTGTGCCTAACACCATTATCATTGGTATGAAACGGTTCGCACAAACCATGCACTTATCTTGTACCGAAACGAACCCAAGTCTCTAGATGAAGCGAAACAAGCTTCCACATGATATATCTCACTTAGGAGTAACATCTAGTGTGCCTAACACCATTACCATTGGTATGGTACGGTTGGCGCAAACCGTGCGCCTATCTTGTGGCGAAACAAACACAAGTCTCTTCATAGAGCGAAACAAGCTTCCACATGATAGATCGCACCTAGGAGTAAAATCCAGTGTGCCTAACACCATTACCATTGGTATGGTACGGTTGGCCCAAACCGTGCACCTATCTTGTGCCGAAACAAACACAAGTGTCTAGATGGAGCGAAACAAGCTTCGACATGATAGATCTCACCTAGGAGTAACATCTGGTGTGCCCAACGCCTTTACCATTGCTATGGTACGCTTGGTGCAAACATTGCACCTATCTTGTGTGGAAACAAACACAAGTCTATACATGGAACGACACAAGCTTCCACAGCATAGGTCTCATCTAGGAGTAACATCCGGTGTGCCCAACACCGTTACCGTTGCCATGGCACGCTCGACCCAATCCATGCACCTATCTTGTGCTGCAATAAACACAAGTCTCTACACGGAGCGAAACAAGCTTCCACATGATAGATCTCATCTAGGAGTAACATCCGGTGTGCCCATCACCGTTACCATTGCTATGGCACGCTCGGCCCAAACCGTGCAGCTATGTTGTGCTGCAACAAACACAAGTCTCTAGATGGAGCGAAACAAGCTATCAAATTATAGATCTCACATGAGTAACATCCGATGTGCCCAACACCATTACCATTGCTATTGTACGGTCGGCGCAAACCATGTACCTATCTTGTGCCAAAACAAACACAAGTCTCTAGATGGAGCGAAACAATCTTCCACATGATAGATTGCACCTAGGACTAACATCCGGTGTGCCCAACACCATTACCATTGGTATGGTATGCACGGCACAAACCGTGCACCTATATTGTTTGGAAACAAACACAAGTCTCTACATGGAGCGAAACAAGCTTCCCCATGATAGATCTCACCTAGGAGTGACATCCGATCTGTCCAACACCATTACCATTGGTATGGTAAGGTTGGCGCAAACCGTGCACCTAACTTGTGCCGAAACAAACACAAGTCTCTAGATGGAGCGAAACAACCTTCCACATGATAGATCTCACCTAGGAGTAACATCCGGTGTGCACAACAGCATTACCATTGCTATTGTATGCACGGAACAAACTGTGCACCTATATTGTGTGGTAACAAACACTAGTCTCTACATGGAGCGAAACAAGCTTCCACATGATAGATCTCACCTAGGAGTAACATCCGATGTGTCCAACACCATTACCATTGGTATAGTACAGTTGGTGCAAACCATGCACCTATATTGTGTGGAAACAAACACAAGTCTCCACATGGAGCGAATCAAGCTTCCACATGATAGATCGCACCTAGGAGTAACATCTGGTGTGGCCAACACCATTACCATTGCTATGGTATGCACAGAACAAACCGTGCACCTATATTGTGTGGAAACAAACACAAGTCTCTACATGGAGAGAAACAAGCTTGCACATGACAGATCTCACCTAGGAGTAACATCCGGTGTGCCCAACACCATTACCATTAATATGGCACGCTCGGCCCAAACCGTGCACCTATCTTGTGCTAAAACAAACACAAGTCTCTAGATGGAGCGAAACAAGCTATCACATGATAGATCTCACCTAGGAGTAACATCCGATGTGTCCAACACCATTACCATTGGTATAGTATAGTTGGTGCAAACCGTGCACCTATATTGTGTGGAAACAAACACAAGTCTCCACATGGAGCGAATCAAGCTTCCACATGATAGATCGCACCTAGGAGTAACATCTGGTGTGCCCAACACCATTACCGTTGCTATGGTATGCACAGAACAAACCGTGCACCTATATTGTGTGGAAACAAACACAAGTCTCTACATGGAGTGAAACAAGCTTCCACATGATAGATCTCACCTAGGAGTAGCATCTGGTGTGCCCAACTCCTTTACGATTGCTATGGTATGCATGGTGCAAACATTGCACCTATCTAGTGTGGAAATAAACACAATTCTCGACATGGAGCGAAACAAGCTTCCACATGATAGATCGCACCTAGGAGTATCATCCGGTGTGCCCAACACCATTACCATTGGTATGGTACGGTTGGCACAAACCGTGCACCTATCTTGTGCCAAAACAAACACAACTCTCTAGATGGAGCGAAACAAGCTTCCACATGATAGATCTGACCTAGGAGTAACATCTGGTGTGCCCAACGCCTTTACCATCGCTATGGTATGCATGGTGCAAACATTGCACCTATCTTGTGTGGAAACAAACACAAGTCTGAGCATGGAGCGAAACAAGCTTCCACATGATAGATCTCATCTAGGAGTAACATCCGGTGTGCCCAACACGATTACCGTTGCCATGGCACGCTCGACCCAAGCCGTGCACCTATCTTGTGCTACAATAAACACAATTCTCTACACGGAGCGAAACATGCTTCCACATGATAGATCTCACCTAGGAGTAACATCCGGTGTGCCCAACACCGTTACCATTGCTATGGCACACTCGGCCCAAAACGTGCACCTATCTTGTGCTGCAACAAACACAAGTCTCTAGATGGAGCGAAACAAGCTATCACATGATAGATCTCACCTGAGTAACATCCGGTGTGCCCAACACCATTACCATTGCTATTGTAGGCTCGGCGCAAACCATGTACCTATCTTGTGCCAAAACAAACACAAGTCTCCAGATGGAGCGAAACAATCTTCCACATGATAGATCGCACATAGGAGTAACATCCGGTGTGCCCAACACCATTACCATAGGTATGGTATGCATGGCACAAACCGTGCACCTATATTGTGTGGAAACAAACACAAGTCTCTACATGGAGCGAAAAATGCTTCCACATGATAGATCTCACCTAGCAGTAACATCCGGTGTGCCGAACACCATTACCATTTCTCTGGCACGCTCGGCCCAAACCGTGCACCTATCTTGTGCCGAAGCAATCACAAGTCTATAGATGGAGCGAAACAAGCTTCCACATGATAGATCACACCTAGGAGTAACATCCGGTGAGCCCAACACCATTACCATTGGTATGGTACGGTTGGCGCAAACCGTGCACCTATCTTGTGCCAAAACAAACACACGTCTCTAGATGGAGCAAAACAAGCTTCCACATGATAGATTTCACCTAGGAGTAACATCCGGTGTGCACAACACCATTACCATTGCTATTGTATGCATGGAACAAACCGTGCACCTATATTGTGTGGTAGCAAACACAAGTCTCTACATGGAACGAAACAAGCTTCCACATGATAGATCTCACCTAGGAGTAACATCTGATGTGTCCAACACCATTACCATTGGTATGGTATGCAAAGAACAAACCGTGCACCTATATTCTGTGGAAACAAACACAAGTCTCTACATGGAGTGTAACAAGCTTCCACATGATAGATCTCACCTAGGAGTAACATTCGGTGTGCCCAACACCATTACCATTGGTATGGTACGGTTGGCACAAACCGTGCACCTATCTTGTGCCAAAACAAACACAACTCTCTAGATGGAGCGAAACAAGCTTCCACATGATAGATCTCACCTAGGAGTAACATATGGTGTGCCCAACGCCTTTACCATTGCTATGGTATGCATGGTGCACACATTGCACCTATCTTGTGTGGAAACAAACACAAGTCTGTGCATGGAGCGAAACAAGCTTCCACATTACAGATCTCATCTAGGAGTAACATCCGGTGTGCCCAACACGATTAGCGTTGACATGCCACGCTCGACCCAAGCCTTGCACCTATCTTGTGCTGCAATAAACACAACTCTTTACACGGAGCGAAACAAGCTTCCACATGATAGATCTCACCTAGGAGTAACATCCGGTGTGCCCAACACCGTTACCATTGCTATGGCACGCTCGGCCCAAAACGTGCACCTATCTTGTGCTGCAACAAACACAAGTCTCTAGATGGAGCGAAACAAGCTATCACATGATAGATCTCACCTGAGTAACATCCGGTGTGCCCAACACCATTACCATTGCTATTGTATGCCCGGCGCAAACCATGTACCTATCTTGTGCCGAAACAAACACAAGTCTCCAGATGGAGCGAATCAATCTTCCACATGATAGATCGCACCTAGGAGTAACATCTGGTGTGCCCAACACCATTACCATTGGTATGGTACGGTTGGCACAAACCGTGCACCTATCTTGTGCCAAAACAAACACAACTCTCTAGCTGGAGCGAAACAAGCTTCCACATGATAGATCGCACCTAGGAGTAACATCCGGTGTGCCCAACACCATTACCATTGGTATTGTACGGTTGGCACAAACCGTGCACCTATCTTGTGCCAAAACAAACACAAACTCTCTAGATGGAGCGAAACAAGCTTCCACATGATAGATCTCACCTAGGAGTAACATATGGTGTGCCCAACGCCTTGACCATTGCTATGGTATGCATGGTGCAAACATTGCACCTATCTTGTGTGGAAACAAACACAAGTCTGTGCATGGAGCGAAACAAGCTTCCACATGACAGATCTCATCTAGGAGTAACATCCGGTGTGCCCAACACGATTAGCGTTGACATGCCACGCTCGACCCAAGCCTTGCACCTATCTTGTGCTGCAATAAACACAATTTTCTACACGGAGCGAAAGAAGCTTCCACATGATAGATCTCACCTAGGAGTAACATCCGGTGTGCCCAACACCGTTACCATTGGTATAGTATAGTTGGTGTAAACCGTGCACCTATATTGTGTGGAAACAAACACAAGTCTGTACATGGAGCGAATCAAGCTTCCACATGATAGATCTCACCTAGGAGTAACATCCGGTGTGCCCAACACCATTACCATTGGTATGGTACGGTTGGCACAAACCGTGCACCTATCTTGTGCCAAAACAAACACAACTCTCTAGATGGAGCGAAACAAGCTTCCACATGATAGATCTCACCTAGGAGTAACATATGGTGTGCCCAACGCCTTTACCATTGCTATGGTATGCATGGTGCAAACATTGCACCTATCTTGTGTGGAAACAAACACAAGTCTGTGCATGGAGCGAAACAAGCTTCCACATGACAGATCTCATCTAGGAGTAACATCCGGTGTGCCCAACACGATTAGCGTTGACATGCCACGCTCGACCCAAGCCTTGCACCTATCTTGTGCTGCAATAAACACAATTTTCTACACGGAGCGAAAGAAGCTTCCACATGATAGATCTCACCTAGGAGTAACATCCGGTGTGCCCAACACCGTTACCATTGCTGTGGCACGCTCGGCCCAAAACGTGCACCTATCTTGTGCTGCAACAAACACAAGTCTCTAGATGGAGCGAAACAAGCTATCACATGATAGATCTCACTGAGTAACATCCGGTGTGCCCAACACCATTACCATTGCTATTGTATGCCCGGCGCAAACCATGTACCTATCTTGTGCCGAAACAAACACAAGTCTCCAGATGGAGCGAAACAATCTTCCACATGGTAGATCGCACCTAGGAGTAACATCTGGTGTGCCCAACACCATTACCATTGGTATGGTACGGTTGGCACAAACCGTGCACCTATCTTGTGCCAAAACAAACACAACTCTCTAGATGGAGCGAAACAAGCTTCCACATGATAGATCGCACCTAGGAGTAACATCCGGTGTGCCCAACACCATTACCATTGGTATGGTACGGTTGGCACAAACCGTGCACCTATCTTGTGCCAAAACAAACACAACTCTCTAGATGGAGCGAAACAAGCTTCCACATGATAGATCTCACCTAGGAGTAACATATGGTGTGCCCAACGCCTTTACCATTGCTATGGTATGCATGGTGCAAACATTGCACCTATCTTGTGTGGAAACAAACACAAGTCTGTGCATGGAGTGAAACAAGCTTCCACATGATAGATCTCATCTAGGAGTAATATCCGGTGTGCCCAATACGATTACCGTTGCCATGGCACGCTCGACCCAATCCGTGCACCTATCTTGTGCTGCAATAAACACAAGTCTCTACATGGATCGAAACAAGCTTCCACATGATAGATCTCACCTAGGAGTAAACATCCGGTGTGCCCAACACCGTTACCATTGCTATGGCACGCTCGGCCCAAACCGTGCACCTATCTTGTACTGCAACAAACACAAGTCTCTAGATGGAGCGAAACAAGCTATCACATGATAGATCTCACCTGAGTAACATCCGGTGTGCCCAACACCATTACCACTGCTATTGTACGCTCGGCGCAAACCATGTACCTATCTTGTGCCGAAACAAACAGAAGTCTCCAGATGGAGCGAAACAATCTTCCACATGATAGATCGCACCTAGGAGTAACATCCGGTGTGCCCAACACTATTACCATTGGTATGGTATGCATGGCACAAACCGTGCACCTATATTGTTTGGAAACAAACACAAGTCTCTACATGGAGCGAAACAAGCTTCCCCATGATAGATCTCACCTAGGAGTGACATCCGATGTGTCCAACACCATTACCATTGGTATGGTAAGGTTGGCGCAAACCGTGCACCTATCTTGTGCCGAAACAAACACATGTCTCCAGATGGAGTGAAATAAGTTTCCACATAATAGATCTCACCTAGGAGTAACATCTGGTGTCCCCAACGCCTTTACCATTGGTATGGTACGGTTGGCGCAAACCATGCACCTATCTTGTGCCGAAAAAAACACAAGTCTCTACATGGAGCGAAGCAAGCTTCTACATGATAGATCGCACCTAGGAGTAACATCCAGTGTGCCTAACACCATTACCCGGTATGGTACGGTTGGCGCAAACCGTGCACCTATCTTGTGGTGCAACAAACACAAGTTTCTAGATGGAGCGAAACAAGCTATCACATGATTGATCTCCCCGAGTAACATCCGGTGTGCCCAACACCATTACCATTGCTATTGTACGCTCGACGCAAACCATGTACATATCTTGTGCCAAAACAAACACAAGTCTCTAGATGGACCTAAACAAGCTTCCACATGATAGATCTCACCTAGGAGTAACATCCGGTGTGCACAACACCATTACCATTGCTATGGTACGGTTGGCACAAACCGTGCACCTATCTTTTGCCAAAACAAACACAAGTCTCTAAATAGAGCGAAACAAGCTTCTACATGATAGATCGCACCTAGGAGTAACATCCAGTGTGCCTAACACCATTACCACTAGTATGGTACGGTTGGCGCAAACCGTGCACCTATCTTATGCCGAAACAAACACAAGTCTCCAGATGAAGCGAAACAAGCTTCCACATGATATATCTCACTTAGGAGTAACATCCAGTGTGCCTAACACCATTACCATTGGTATGGTACGGTTGGCGCAAACCGTGCGCCTATCTTGTGCCGAAACAAACACAAGTGTCTAGATGGAGCGAAACAACCTTCCACATGATAGATCTCACCTAGGAGTAACATCTGGTGTGCCCAACGCCTTTACCATTGCTATGGTACGCATGGTGCAAACATTGCACCTATCTTGTGTGGAAACAAACAAAAGTCTGTACATGGAGCGAAACAAGCTTCCACATGATAGGTCTCATCTAGGAGTAATATCCGGTGTGCCCAACACCGTTACCGTTGCCATGGCACGCTCGACCCAATCCGTGCACCTATCTTGTGCTGCAATAAACACAAGTCTCTACACGGAGCGAAACAAGCTTCCACATGATAGATCTCATCTAGGAGTAACATCCGGTGTGCCCAACACTGTTACCATTGCTATGGCATGCTCGGCCCAAACCGTGCACCTATCTTGTGCTGCAACAAACACAAGCATCTAGATGGAGCGAAACAGGCTATCACATGATAGATCTCACCTGAGTAACATCCGGTGTGCCCAACACCATTACCATTGCTATTGTACGCTCGGCGCAAACCATGGACCTACCTTGTGCCAAAACAAACACAAGTCTCTAGATGGACCTAAACAAGCTTCCACATGATAGATCTCACCTAGGAGTAACATCCGGTGTGCACAACACCATTACCATTGCTATTTTATGCACGGAACAAACCGTGCACCTATATTGTGTGGTAGCAAATACAAGTCTCTACATGGAGCGAAACAAGCTTCCACATGATAGATCTCACCTAGGAGTAACATCCGATGTGTCCAACACCATTACCATTGGTATAGTACGGTTGGCACAAACCGTGCACCTATCTTGTGCCAAAACAACCACAACTCTCTAGATGGAGCGAAACAAGCTTCCACATGACAGATCTCATCTAGGAGTAACATCCGGTGTGCCCAACACGATTAGCGTTGACATGCCACGCTCGACCCAAGCCTTGCACCTATCTTGTGCTGCAATAAACACAATTTTCTACACGGAGCGAAAGAAGCTTCCACATGATAGATCTCACCTAGGAGTAACATCCGGTGTGCCCAACACCGTTACCATTGCTATGGCACGCTCGGCCCAAAACGTGCACCTATCTTGTGCTGCAACAAACACAAGTCTCTAGATGGAGCGAAACAAGCTATCACATGATAGATCTCACCTGAGTAACATCCGGTGTGCCCAACACCATTACCATTGCTATTGTATGCCCGGCGCAAACCATGTACCTATCTTGTGCCGAAACAAACACAAGTCTCCAGATGGAGCGAAACAATCTTCCACATGGTAGATCGCACCTAGGAGTAACATCTGGTGTGCCAACACCATTACCATTGGTATGGTACGGTTGGCACAAACCGTGCACCTATCTTGTGCCAAAACAAACACAACTCTCTAGATGGAGCGAAACAAGCTTCCACATGATAGATCGCACCTAGGAGTAACATCCGGTGTGCCCAACACCATTACCATTGGTATGGTACGGTTGGCACAAACCGTGCACCTATCTTGTGCCAAAACAAACACAACTCTCTAGATGGAGCGAAACAAGCTTCCACATGATAGATCTCACCTAGGAGTAACATATGGTGTGCCCAACGCCTTTACCATTGCTATGGTATGCATGGTGCAAACATTGCACCTATCTTGTGTGGAAACAAACACAAGTCTGTGCATGGAGTGAAACAAGCTTCCACATGATAGATCTCATCTAGGAGTAATATCCGGTGTGCCCAATACGATTACCGTTGCCATGGCACGCTCGACCCAATCCGTGCACCTATCTTGTGCTGCAATAAACACAAGTCTCTACATGGATCGAAACAAGCTTCCACATGATAGATCTCACCTAGGAGTAAACATCCGGTGTGCCCAACACCGTTACCATTGCTATGGCACGCTCGGCCCAAACCGTGCACCTATCTTGTACTGCAACAAACACAAGTCTCTAGATGGAGCGAAACAAGCTATCACATGATAGATCTCACCTGAGTAACATCCGGTGTGCCCAACACCATTACCACTGCTATTGTACGCTCGGCGCAAACCATGTACCTATCTTGTGCCGAAACAAACAGAAGTCTCCAGATGGAGCGAAACAATCTTCCACATGATAGATCGCACCTAGGAGTAACATCCGGTGTGCCCAACACTATTACCATTGGTATGGTATGCATGGCACAAACCGTGCACCTATATTGTTTGGAAACAAACACAAGTCTCTACATGGAGCGAAACAAGCTTCCCCATGATAGATCTCACCTAGGAGTGACATCCGATGTGTCCAACACCATTACCATTGGTATGGTAAGGTTGGCGCAAACCGTGCACCTATCTTGTGCCGAAACAAACACATGTCTCCAGATGGAGTGAAATAAGTTTCCACATAATAGATCTCACCTAGGAGTAACATCTGGTGTCCCCAACGCCTTTACCATTGGTATGGTACGGTTGGCGCAAACCATGCACCTATCTTGTGCCGAAAAAAACACAAGTCTCTACATGGAGCGAAGCAAGCTTCTACATGATAGATCGCACCTAGGAGTAACATCCAGTGTGCCTAACACCATTACCACCGGTATGGTACGGTTGGCGCAAACCGTGCACCTATCTTGTGGTGCAACAAACACAAGTTTCTAGATGGAGCGAAACAAGCTATCACATGATTGATCTCACCCGAGTAACATCCGGTGTGCCCAACACCATTACCATTGCTATTGTACGCTCGACGCAAACCATGTACATATCTTGTGCCAAAACAAACACAAGTCTCTAGATGGACCTAAACAAGCTTCCACATGATAGATCTCACCTAGGAGTAACATCCGGTGTGCACAACACCATTACCATTGCTATGGTACGGTTGGCACAAACCGTGCACCTATCTTTTGCCAAAACAAACCAAGTCTCTAAATAGAGCGAAACAAGCTTCTACATGATAGATCGCACCTAGGAGTAACATCCAGTGTGCCTAACACCATTACCACTAGTATGGTACGGTTGGCGCAAACCGTGCACCTATCTTATGCCGAAACAAACACAAGTCTCCAGATGAAGCGAAACAAGCTTCCACATGATATATCTCACTTAGGAGTAACATCCAGTGTGCCTAACACCATTACCATTGGTATGGTACGGTTGGCGCAAACCGTGCGCCTATCTTGTGCCGAAACAAACACAAGTGTCTAGATGGAGCGAAACAACCTTCCACATGATAGATCTCACCTAGGAGTAACATCTGGTGTGCCCAACGCCTTTACCATTGCTATGGTACGCATGGTGCAAACATTGCACCTATCTTGTGTGGAAACAAACAAAAGTCTGTACATGGAGCGAAACAAGCTTCCACATGATAGGTCTCATCTAGGAGTAATATCCGGTGTGCCCAACACCGTTACCGTTGCCATGGCACGCTCGACCCAATCCGTGCACCTATCTTGTGCTGCAATAAACACAAGTCTCTACACGGAGCGAAACAAGCTTCCACATGATAGATCTCATCTAGGAGTAACATCCGGTGTGCCCAACACTGTTACCATTGCTATGGCATGCTCGGCCCAAACCGTGCACCTATCTTGTGCTGCAACAAACACAAGCATCTAGATGGAGCGAAACAGGCTATCACATGATAGATCTCACCTGAGTAACATCCGGTGTGCCCAACACCATTACCATTGCTATTGTACGCTCGGCGCAAACCATGGACCTACCTTGTGCCAAAACAAACACAAGTCTCTAGATGGACCTAAACAAGCTTCCACATGATAGATCTCACCTAGGAGTAACATCCGGTGTGCACAACACCATTACCATTGCTATTTTATGCACGGAACAAACCGTGCACCTATATTGTGTGGTAGCAAATACAAGTCTCTACATGGAGCGAAACAAGCTTCCACATGATAGATCTCACCTAGGAGTAACATCCGATGTGTCCAACACCATTACCATTGGTATAGTACGGTTGGCACAAACCGTGCACCTATCTTGTGCCAAAACAACCACAACTCTCTAGATGGAGCGAAACAAGCTTCCACATGAGAGATCTCACCTAGGAGTAACATCTGGTGTGCCCAACGCCTTTACCATTGCTATGGTATGCATGGTGCAAACATTGCGCCTACCTTACGTGCAAACAAACACAAGTCTCTACATGGAGTGAAATAAGCTTCCACATGATAGATCTCACCTAGGAGTAACATCTGGTGTGCCCAACGCCTTTACGATTGCTATGGTATGCATGGTGCAAACATTGCACCTAACTTGTTTGGAAACAAACACAAGTCTCGACATGGAGCGAAACAAGCTTCCACATGATAGATCGCACCTAGGAGTAACATCTGGTGTGCCCAACACCATTACCTTTGCTATTGTACGCTCGACGCAAACCGTGTACCTATCTTGTGCCGAAACAAACACAAGTCTCTAGATGGAGCGAAAAGGCTTCCACATGATAGATCTCAACAAGGAGTAACATCTGGTGTGCCCAACACCTTTACCATTGCTATGGTATGCATGGTGCAAACCGCGCACCTATCTTCTGTGGAAACAAACACAAGTCTCTACATGGAGCGAAACAAGCTTCCACATGATAGATCTCACCTAGGAGTAACATCCAGTGTGCCCAACACCATTACCATTGCTGTGGCACGCTCGTCCCAAACCGTGCACCTATCTTGTGCTGCAACAAACACAAGTCTCTACATGGAGCGAAACAAGCTTCCACATAATGGATCTCACCTAGGAGTAACATAGGGTGTGCCCAACACCATTACCATTGCTATTGTACGCTCGGAACAAACCATGTACCTATGTTGTGCCGAAACAATCACAAGTCTCTAGATGGAGTTTAACAAGCTTCCAATGATAGATCTCACCTAGGAGTAACATTCGGTGTGCCCAACACCATTACCAATGCTATGGTATGCACGGAACAAACCGTGCACCTATCTTGTGCCGAAACAAACACAAGTCTCTAGATGGAGCGAAACAAGTTTCCACATGATAGATCTCACCTATGAGTAACATCTGGTGTGCCCAACACCATTACCATTGCTATGGCACGCTCGGCCCAAACCATGCACCTATCTTGTGCTGCGACAAACACAAGTCTCTAGATGGAGCGAAACAAGCTTCCACATGATAGATCTCACCTATGAGTAACATCCGGTGTGCCCAACACCATTACAATTGCTATTGTACGCTCGGCGCAAACCATGCACCTATCTTGTGCCAAAACAAACACAAGTCTCTAGATGGAGCGAAACAGGCTTCCACATGATAGATCTCACCTAGGAGTAACATCTGGTGTGCCCAACACCTTTACCATTGCTACGGTATGCAAACCGTGCACCTATCTTGTGTGGAAACAAACACAAGTCTCTACATGGAGCGAAACAAGCTTCCACATGATAGATCGCACCTAGGAGTAACATCCGGTGTGCCCAACACCATTACCATTAATATGGCACGCTCGGCCCAAACCGTGCACCTATCTTGTGCTGCAACAAACACAAGTCTCTAGATGGAGCGAAACAAGCTATCACATGATAGATCTCACCCGAGTAACATCCTGTGTGCCCAACACCATTACCATTGCTATTGTACGCTCGATGCAAACCATGTACGTATCTTGTGCCGAAACAAACACAAGTCTCTAGATGGAGCGAAACAAGCTTCCACATGATAGATCTCACCTGGAGTAACATCCGGTGTGCCCAACACCATTACCATTGCTATGGTATGCACGGAACAAACCGTGCACCTATATTGTGTGGTAACAAACACAAGTCTCTACATGGAACGAAACAAGCTTCCACATGATAGATCTCACCTAGGAGTAACATCCGATGTGTCCAACACCATTACCATTGGTATGGTACAGTTGGTGCAAACCGTGCACCTATATTGTGTGGAAACAAACACAAGTCTCTACATGGAGTGAAACAAGCTTCCACATGATAGATCGCACCTAGGAGTAACATCTGGTGTGCCTAACTCCTTTACCATTGGTATGGTATGCATGGTGCTAACCTTGCACCTATCTTGTGCTGAAACAAACACAAGTCTCTCGATGGAGCGAAACAAGCTTCCACATGATAGATCTCACCTAGGAGTAACATCTGGTGTGCCCAACACCATTACCATTGTTCATTAACAAGGTCAATTTGTTAGATCAAACAAAAGGGTTCCTAGGGTCAAACATTAGAGCTTAAACCCTAGAAGTTTATTTGGACTTGATCATGAACATAAACATGGTTACATTTTCATCCCTATGCATTTCTAGATGGTCATTAGTGATCAAAACATCAAGCACTTGGTTATATAGGCATAACTCATACAAAGCTAGGTGTGGGTTAACACATACACATATGCAAACAAAGGGATCACTTAGGGTTATCATTTCATGTGATCATGGAAATGCATGAATGAAATGATGCTTGTGATCATGCTCATGAAATGATATGAAAATGCAAGCTTAACACCTAGGGTGTTACAACCCTTCCCCCTTATAAAAATCTTGTCCCGATATTTGTAAGGCTTACCATTTTTCATAGAAAGCAGGGTAGACTTCCTTAAGGTAATCTTCTCGTTCCCATGTAGGATCTCGTTCACTTTGATTGTTCCACATTATTTTGTAAAACTTGATAACTTTGTTTCGAGTTACTCTTTCTTTGGTGTCCATGATCTGGACTGGCTTTTCTTCAAAAGACAAGTCTGACTGTAACTTTAGACCTGAAGGTTCGATATGTTCCTCAGGAACTCTCAAACACTTCTTAAGCTGGGATACATGAAAGACATTGAAGATAGCCCTCATTTCTGGTGGTAACAACAGCTTATAGGCTACTCTTCCACTTCTTTCGATGATCCGGTATGGTCCCACATACCTTGGAGCAAGTTTTCTTTTAACTGCAAACCTTTGTACTCCTTTCATAGGTGATACTTTCAAGTACACATAATCACCGACTTTGAACTCGAGCGGTCTTCTTCTCTTATCTGCATAACTTTTCTGTCTTGATTGAGCTGCACGCATATGTTCTTGTATGGTTCTAACTTTTTCTTCGGCTTCTTGTACAAAGTCGATACCGTAGTTTCTTCTTTCTCCTGGTTCAACCCAATTGAGAGGTGTTCTACACCTTCTACCATACAAAGCTTCGAACAGAGCCATCTTGATACTCTCTTGATAACTATTGTTGTATGAGAACTCTGCTAAAGGTAACCAACTTTCCCAAGATCCTTTAGAAGATATCACACAAGCTCTAAGAAGATCTTCGAGAATCTGATTAACTCGTTCTGTTTGTCCTGAAGTTTGAGGATGATAAGCTGAACTGCGAACTAGATTAGTTCCAAGCTGCTTATGTAAATGTTCCCAAAAACGAGCAGTGAACTGTGGTCCTCGATCTGACACAATTGTTCTTGGAACACCATGCAATCGAACTATGTGAGTGATATACATCTCTGCATATTCATATGGTCGGTTAGTGGTGCGAACTGGTATGAAGTGCGCTAACTTGGTTAACCGATCCACAATCACCTATATTGAGTCATGACCTCTTTGAGTAGGTGGAAGACCTGTTATGAAATCCATACTGATTTCTTCCCATTTCCATCCTGGAACTGACAAAGGTTGTAAGAGTCCAATGGGTTTCATATGTACCGCTTTCACTCTACAACACACATCACATCTTGCCACGAACGCGGCAATCTCTTTCTTCGTCTTGGTCCACCAAAAATGTTGTTTTAGATCATGGTACATCTTGCTACTACCTGGATGTATAGATAACTTATAGGAATGTGCTTCCTCTAAGATTCGATTCCTCAAATCCTTATCCTTAGGTACAACAAGACGATCTTTAAACCATAGAATTCCTTTATCATCAATCCTGAAACATTGTAAACCTTCTTCTTTCATCTTCCTTTTTATATGGAACACACCCACATCGGTTTTCTGATCTTCTATGATTTGACTTTCGAGCGAGCAACTGACTGTAAGATTGTACAACACTGACGGATGTAGCAAGTTGAACCTGTCTTCGAGCAAGGGTTGCACAAGGTGATAGTGTGACTTTCTGCTCAAAGTGTCAGCTACTACATTAGCTTTTCCAGGATGGTAATGAACTTCAACATTGTAATCCTTGATTAGTTCTAACCATCTTCTTTGTCTCATGTTCAACTCTGGCTGAGTAAAGATATGCTTGAGACTCTTGTGATCTGTGTAGATATGGCATATATTACCAAGAAGGTAATGTCTCCATATCTTTAGAGCATGAACCACTGCTGCTAGTTCTAGATCATGTGTTGGATACTTAGCTTCATGTTTTCTGAGCTGTCGAGAAGCATAGGCTATCACTTTTCCTTCTTGCATGAGGACACATCCTAGTCCAATCCCGGAGGCGTCACAATGCACATCAAAGGGTTTTGTTATCTCTAGTTGCGCCAAAATGGGTGCTGAAGTAAGTAGAGTTCTTAGGGTAAGAAAAGTTGCCTCACATTCTGGAGTCCAATCAAACCTCTTATCTTTCTATAGTAGACTGGTCATAGGTTTAGCTATCTTGGAAAAGTCTGGAATAAACCGACAGTAGTATCTAGCCAGACCAAGAAAACTGTGAACCTCGGTGGTGGAAGTTGGAGCTTTCCAATCCATAACCTCTTGTACTTTACTTGGATCTACAAATATTCCATCAGCAGAAAGAATATGTCCAAGGAAAGGTACTTTAGTAAGCCAAAACTCGCACTTACTAAACTTAGCATACAACTTATGCTCTCTTAACCTTGCTAGAACGATACGTAGATGTTCTGCATGCTCTGCTTCATTCTCCGAGTAGATTAAAATGTCGTCGATGAACACAACTACAAATTTATCCAGCTCGGGCATGAACACTGAGTCCATAAGATACATGAAGTAGGCGGGAGCATTAGTCAACCCAAACGACATAACCAAATACTCGTAAAGCCCATACCGCGTTGCAAAAGCTGTTTTGGGTACATCTTGTGGTCTGATCTTGATTTGATGATACCCAGATCTCAAATCTATCTTAGAGAACACTTTAGCCTTGGATAACTGATCAAACAAGATATCAATACGAGGTAAAGGATACTTGTTCTTGATTGTTACGACATTAAGTGGTCGATAATCCACGCACATTCGTAGGGATTTATCCTTCTTTTTAACGAACAATGCGGGACAACCCCACGGTGATGAACTAGGCCGTATAAGACCCTTGTCTTGCAACTCTTGTAACTGTTTCTTTAGCTCCACTAGCTCATTGGGTGGCATTCTGTAGGGTCTACGGGAAATAGGTGTCGTGCTAGGTACCAACTCAATGGCAAACTCCACATATCGATCGGGTGGAAGACCGGGAAGGTCATCTGGAAACACATCTGAGAACTCACAAACTACTGGGATGTTCATCAGAGCTGTGACTTGGATAGCACATGTCACAGCACAAAGATCAAGCTTTCGGGGAAGGGAAATCTGGAAGGTTCCTGCTTCCTCGGGAGTTTTCAGGGTAAGAGTCCTACTCCCCGTATCGATGGTGACACCATAGCAATGCATCCATTGCATGCCTAGGATCACATCCAAACCTAAGCCAGGCAGGATGATAAGGTCTGTGCAAAACTCATGTTTCTGTATTATGATGTTTACGCTCTTGACTGCTTGTTTGGTTGAGATGTCAGCTCCGGCTGAACTTATGCAGTACCCCACATCCAAATCAGATATGCTCATGCCATGCTTATCAGAAAAAGCTTTACTCACAAAAGAATGCGAAGATCCTGAATCGAATAGCTCAACTGCGGGATGATGGTTTACAAGGAACATACTAGCTGTGACGGGCTCTCCTTGTGGCACTTATTCCACTGTGGTGTAGTGCACAGTCCCTGATAAGCCTGATTTTTCCTTGGGTGAGGGCAATCCTTAGCAAAGTGCCCTGGGCGCTGACAATTGAAGCATGGTGCATTATGGAGTGGAGCCTTCTGATTGCCAGAACTGCCTTGCCCTGGATTGCCTTTTGGAAGAGCAATGGTGTAGGGCTTGCAATACTGACTCTGCTGTGTACCCCTAGCTAGAACTTTCTTTTGTGGAGGCTTAAACTTAGCTCCTGCCACTGGAGGTCGATAACTAGAGCGATTGGCAAAAGGAGCTCTCTGCTGAGACGAGCTTCCCTCAAACGCCCTCTTGCGGCCTTTTGCGGCAGCATGCAAACTGTTCTGGTTCTCCTGGGGCAAAGCATCACTAATAAACTCGTTGAAGTTTGTACGGGTTGAGTTAGCAAGAGTCTTCATTAGCTTGGTTCCCAGACCTCTCTTGAAACTATCAATCTTCATCTCATCATTTTCAACAAACTGGGGAGCATAACGGGCCATATTGTTGAAAGCATGAAGGTACTCCGTTAAGGTTTTGGTACCCTGTGTGAGCTTCAGAAACTCTGCTGCCTTCATTTTCATTAAGTCCGGAGGAATGTAAGGCCCCCTAAAAGCTATCTTGAACTGATTCCACACCACTAGAGTGTTAGCAGGGTATGTGGTGCGATGATGAGCCCACCATATACCTGCTGGTCCTTGCAACTGATGAGAAGCATACTCTGCTTTTAGCTCTTCGGTCATCCTGAGCAAACGAAACTTCTGCTCCATAGTGTTTAGCCATTCATTAGCTTGGAGTGGCTCTTCAGCCTCTTTGAAGATCGGTGGCTTGGTGTCAAGGAAATCCTTGAAAGTGTTGAACTGGTTTGCATGTTGACGATCACGGTTGCCCTAATTCTGGTCATTGTGAGCCATCTGACGTAGCAACTCTTCAATGTTGCGCTGCCCACCAATGAACTGAGCCATGAACTGCTCCGGGGTAAGCGGTGGTGGTGGTGGCGGTGGATGCGGCAGAGGAGCCTCATCCTCATCACGGTGATTTCCACCACTTCCAGAGCCATGGGAGCGAGTGTTGGCAGACATCTGCATGAATTTGATAGCAAGAAGTAATGAGATTTGAGTAATTGCAGATGAATCATGATTATGCCTTAGTAAATCACTGAAAAGTAGATAACTTAAATACTTAACCTGAGTCTAGTAGTACTGAGGTGGCTTAGCATACTTAACCTGACTCAGCACCCTCCACAACAAAGTAGGAGTGCCAAACACGGTCAGGAAATGGTTGCTGCGCTGGGGAGGTCTTGGAGCTACCATCTGTAATAAGTTTTAACATTTTTGTGAGAACATGTATTTTACAGATTTAAGCATTTAACAGGTAAAAGAGATACAGATTTAAGGGAGGGAATTCAATGCAATATGATGACACATGATGCATGCTCGAATCTTACGTCCTTACAAACCTTATGAAAGCAAACCTTTCACTAAGAACGTTCTAGACGGTGGCATACATACGTTCTCTCATACATACGCAACTAAACGATCTACATGATTCGCTGTTAGTGTACCTGCAGAAGATTCATTTCAGCCCAACCCAACAGTATGAATAATGCATTGCTGAAATTTAAATCTAATACTCACTTAGGTGTACACCCCGTATACACGTAAGCAGTATATATACACAGTTCTTTGTCCTAATGACGGCATCATCTGAACAGACGGCAACACCCACACATGGATGCCATCTCATAACCTTGTGTGGAACAGGATTATTGTCCGGACATCATATAAGAATTCCCCTAGATCGGCAGTGTATCCGATACAAGCTCTCACAACTCACCTTATCTTTGGCGTAGCGGTAAAAATTGATCCATACAACACCATTCAAGTGAATGGCCCCCATACTGTTCCAACCCGTATGGACAGGTAACCAAAAATATGATGCCATCCCCCAAGTTAGTACTTTAAGCCACCTGACATCCTATTGGGCAATAAGGGACATAACCTATGGCACATTTATAGTTTACAATTATTTTGTACGCACACAAAAGTTTTTGTAGCCAAAATAGTTTGATAAACAAAATCTTTTGTTTGTAAATACACTCGTGAATGGCAGTATACTGAATCTTGCTCTGATACCAGCTATGACGGAACTGCCCAACATATAAGAGCACTAGTGTAATGATCATAATTTCTGACAACACTGTCACACTAGAGCCTATATAAGCCCGGTAGTCCTTGAAATCTCGAAGGATCCCAAACCACAATCAAGTAACAACCCGAGATCAAACACTAGATTCAGTAACCGCACATCCACAGTGATAAGTTTGAAATGAAATAATATTACAACAGAGTTTAAAATAGTGTTATTACAACACCAAGTTCAAATCAATGTAGCGGAAGTTTAGGTTTCACAAAACCCATTGCAAACTGTTTAACACAAATATAGTGCCGAGCTTAGTACAATCCCATCAAAAGCAACAAGGAGAGACATCAGAATTCACCATTGCCCATGGCCTTCACTCTTCATCACATGTAGGGTAGAGGCACGCCTGGCACCAGAATACACCATACCATCTGCAACAAGGGTAAAGAAACCCTAAGTACTCAATTGTACTCAGCTAGACTTACTCGACACAGAGATAGATACATAACCATAGACACTTCAAGGATTATGCAAGGCTTTATCAAGTGGATCTCATGGGATAGCAGACTTTTGCATAAAAGAGCATCCTAATTACTCATGTATTCTCATCATTAGAAAACAGCATTTGGCAGCAGATTATGTAAAATTAAAAGGATATCATTAGCACCTGTACTAGAGCAATAACTGAGTTATCAACCAATAATAACCATATTTTGCTTGGCATCAAAACCATATAACCATCTTTTGGTTACTTATTAGAGTTCAAGTTTCTATAGTGGGAGGAAGATCTTTCAAGTTTCTCACTGACGGGGAGAGACCGCAATTCGAATCGAATACCAATCTAGCTAGAGGTTTATTCCTCAATCACACCCAAGTATGCCTGCCGGCACACTTATTCGGGTCACCTTCACTATCGTTCGGGTAGCTGCGGATCTCCCGGTACCGGCATGAGTAGCGACTCACGGATAGCCAGGTAGCTCAAGCAGTGCCTGCCCTTGGTGCCAGGCCAGGATGATCAGGAATACTTGCCCACGGTCCAGTATGCCGCTTGCGGTCTTAATGACCCAACTAGGAGGGGATTCCGGCTCGAACCCACAGAGTTAGGCTTCGCGGTCGAAACGAGTTATTCGGCCAGCTATGAAGGAGGCATGCGTTCAATCTCAGCAGATGTCCAACCACGATCCAGTGCCTAGTGACACAGACGGAAAGAACCCGCTCACAAGACCTCCAAGTCAAGTGGCTCACAACACCTTGTCCTCCCGGTCTCGATTTATTACTTCCACATGGTTATTTTCCACGATAGCAAATATAGCCAACCGTGACCAGCAACCTATCTTTGTGTGGGATGATAGACCACCCATGCTACCGGTCTAAGCATGGCTAAGCAGAGGTTTCGATCCTGGGCCTAAAAGGTTCTTTTGAGTGGACAAGGAGATATAATGCAGCAAAGGGTTTCATCTCACTTCTATGACTTAATGCACAAACAAGTGGTTGTATAGCAAGTAAAATACTTTAAATAGAATTGAGAAGGTTATAAATGCTCCGGGGCTTGCCTCTCACAAAGGTAGAGGGAAGGTGGTTTGGGCACTCAGGAAGGTCAGAGCCCTGTTCTCCTTCTAGAGCTTCTGAAGCTTGTATCTCCGGTGGGACTCCTCCTTCTATCTCCCCAAACTCCAGTAAAGTCACTCCCTCCGGCGATCCTAGATGCATCTATACATGTATGATGATCCAATATACATATGACAAGTCATAAACTAGAAATGAGACATGCCTAATGCATATGGATGAATGCCCATGATGAATGTTCCATGCAACATTTTATTTCATTGATCGAATATGTGCAAATCTCTTCGGTTATAGAGAGATTAACACTTACCCTTCTTTTGCAACCTATAATAGAGCTTCTCCGCTGAGGTAAGCTCTCTTACACCTACATTAAACAAGTTTCATGGCTTAAGATACTTGCTTAACTTGCACAAAGCAAACACATCACTTAACACATGATTAACATGGCATACCAACACTGAAAACAGCAGCTGAAAGAAAACTGTGTAATTGGAGCTACACACAACCAAAAATTACAAACTAAGACATTATGGAAAGCTTATGAACTTATCTACAAAACATTTCATAAACTCCCCAGCTAAATCTAAAACTAAAAAGGTCTAAGAGACATATCAAGCAAGGCTATTTTGAAGAAACAACAAAACACAGATTTGAAGTTAAACTTGTAAAGAGCACCCAGGTTAAACTAAACAAGTTATGGCTATGAAAATTTAACACCAGATAGATTAACAAGTTATCTACAATAAAGTCTGTTATAGCTACTGCTGAAACTAAACATAAATAACTCAAACAAATCTAACAAGAAAATATGCTCAAGCTGTTTTAACAGATTTCAGATAGCACTTAAAACAGATATAAAGCTTTTAACCAGTATTCCAAAAATTATGATACAATTAGCTACCACTTTGGTATTCACCACCTCAACAGAAAACACATATAAAACAGTGTTAAAATTAGTTCTTTGCTGGTGATGAGGAAACAAGCATACTTTAAGCATTAAATACTTAAACCATTTGAAAAGTGTGAAACAACAGATTATATATTTTTTTAGCTTATACTAAGCATGTAACACATGTACAAAAATTAACAAGCACAGCCCACACATTTAACTTAGCTTAGCAATCTAAACAAGATTGCATTCAATTAAACAAGCATTTAAACAAAGGAACTACAACATGCAACTTAATTACAGGTTACTGGTACTTTAACATTTTTCATGGGAAGTGCATGCTGAGACAAGCTCAACACAACAAGAACCACATTTTTATCACATGCCAAACTCCAGTTATAAATTAAACAAGTTAAACTAAACATATAAAGCTTGTTGTCCATTTTATTTAAAACAACATAGAAGAATAGTAACAACAGGTTACTTAACATTTTTCATGCATAGAGAAAAACATAACAAAGCTAACAGAATTAGTTTCACATTTTTAGCATTTTCCTAAAAGTAGTTATGAATTTCCAAAGTTAGCAAACAAAACTGAAAAAGACAAAACAGAGAAACACTTTAGAGTCTATGACACGCGGGACCCACTGGTCAGCTCTTTCACTCACAGAGCCAACGCACCACAGGTGCTCGACCGTCGGTTCCTCGCCGGCGGTGAGGTTTCCGGCCAAACTATCCCCATGGTCGTGCTCTCCTTCGCAACCCGCATCGATCCATGTAACTGGTTGTACCCCAGGTTCACTGGAGCATGCTCGACGGCGTCCATGGGGGCACAGCGGCGCTGCGGTTCTTGCGCTGGCCGGCGCAAGCTTCCTCCGGCCAAACTGGCGGCGGCTACACCTACACTGAACCCTAGCGGTTCAATCTAGCCCGGATCGAGGCTACACAAACCCTCCGATGAGCTCGGCAACATGCACAGCGGCACAGTGGCGAGTTCACGGCGGCGCGACACTGCTGTTCCGGCGGTGGCAAGGCACGGATGTTTCTACCAACTCCGGCTATCTAACCATGACCTAACCGGCTAACCCTAACGTGACTGAGACGAACTCAAGCGATACAACTAAGCCCAGCGCAAACCTCGCCGACATTGCGGGTGACGTGTGCATGCACGCGGCGGAGTTCCCGTTCTGACGAACCCTAACCCTAATTGCTTCAACCGACTCCTCAGTGAGCATCTACAACCTCTAGGCTACCGCGTACAAAAGCTAGAAGGAAGGGAGAGGCGCTGGATTGGGTTGGCCACGGCGGCGCAAAGCTCGGCGGAGCTTAGGTCGTCAATGGCGCCTGCGGTGTGCTCGGTCTGGCTCACTTGTGTGGTTAGCGCGGCAACTGAGCGGTGCAAAAGATGGAGCGGAGCAAGGCAAAGTTGTGGCTGCATTTTGGCGGCCAATGCGGCGGTGTGCTGCACCGGTGAGCTCGGCGACGGCGCTGCTCGGCAATGGCGCGACTGTTGCGTTTTTGCGCGAGGCAGAGAGGAGAGGGAGAGAGCGAGGGCGAGTGAGCATCTGGTCACGAGGTGGAGTGTGTGGGCATCCTAGGCGCGGCCAGCGCGGGTCCAACATCAACGTACGGCTGCCATGCGGTGTCCAACTCCTGTGGCGGTCGGCCACCGACCGGGCGCATGGCGCTCTGCTCTGCATTTGAAACTCCATCAGACCGACTGACGGCTGGTTTGGCAAAGCGATTAACTCCCTAACCTCTACGTCTTAGCTTCAACCAATTGCGCACTTTTGTAGAGCTATAGTTGAACTCCAACTTTGGTGTACTTGGTTTGAACTGAAACGGTTTAGATTTCAAACTATAAGCATTCAAACAGGGTAACATTCAAACTGAAACACGTTTATGACTTAGGCAAATTTCAGAAGCTAAAACAACCCTCAAATCAGCCAATTAGGGTATTTTAGGATCCAAATTACCTCAAGGTAGTTAAACAAAGTTTGTTCAGAATTAAAAACTCTACAACTTTGCTTAAACCCACTTTTTCATATAAGGTCATTAACAAGGTCAATTTGTTAGATCAAACAAAAGGGTTCCTAGGGTCAAACATTAGAGCTTAAACCCTAGAAGCTTATTTAGACTTGATCATGAACATAAACATGGTTCCATTTTCATCCCTAAGCATTTCTAGATGGTCATTAGTGATTGAAACATCAAGCACTTGGTTATACAGGCATAACTCCTACAAAGCTAGGTGTGGGTTAACACATACACATATGCAAACAAAGGGATCACTTAGGGTTATCATTTCATGTGATCATGGAAATGCATGAATGAAATGATGCTTGTGCTCATGCTCATGAAATGATATGCAAATGCAAGCTTAACACCTAGGTGTTACAGTCGACCTCAAAGGTTTCTTCATTTTCTAGAAAGTGGGAGGAACACAAGAACAGGACTAGGACAAGGATTAGCGTTAGCATGAGTTTCCTAGTTTGCCTTGCAGGGAGATGCTTGAGCTAAGAGAAGCTTGATGAAGACAAGGTATTTTTGTGGACTTGAGAAAGAGTAGCACTAGTTCTTTGGGAGCTAAGAACCTCTCTTGAGAGAAGTGAGGAGAAGGCAAGGCAAAGGCAAGGAAGAAGTGGTTTGAGCTCGAAATGAATCCTGGTTGGAGTGTGTGGTTTTGAGCTCTCCTTGCATGGCCTTTTATAGGGGGAGAGGATGGCAACAAGGAGGCTCCATGGGGGTGTCGGCCGACCCCCCATGTGCCCCTCCTTGGGTGCCATGAACATGAAACCTTGTGGCAAGCTTTAAGCAAAGGAAAAGAGGGATGGAGGTGACTAAAGGTGGTCGGCCGACCAACCTTTGCTCCCTCCATTAAAGTTTGAAAGATGGGAGAGATACTAGAGGTGAATGGTAGACAATGGCATGGTGCTTGGCACTTAGCCATGTCGACCGACCCCCCCTAGGGTGGCTCCCAAGTGGAGATTCCACTCATAACTCTCCTAGTGCTTGGTGAAAGGTAAAGCATGCCACTTGATGTGATCAAAAGCTGAGCTAAGGTGTTCATGTTTCCCCACTTTGAACATAGAGTAGTGGGAGACGAAAGGTTTGTCATGCTTTAGTCAAAAGGTGATTGATATGTTTTCTTTTTAAAGCATAACAAAGTTAAAGAGATGTCTCCTAAAGAAAATTTTGAATTTTTAAATTCACACTACTCAAATCATAAAATTCTTAGACAAAATAAGATGGGGGTGAAAGAAAACTGATTAAAGAGTCCTTAGGGGTGTCGACCGACCCCCTTAGGACTCTTTTGCTTTTGTTTTTTCTTCCATTAGGGTCACCTCATGTTCCCCATTAAATAGGACATGCTTAGGGTACCTATGGGTGTCGGCCGACCCCCTATAGGACCTAAACCTGGTCAAGTTTTCATGATAAACTAATCTCAAAATTTTATTCAATCTAAACTTTACTTTGCTAAGTTTTAAGCATGATGAAAATTAAAGAAATGAAATAAATGTAAAGGGAAATAAAAGATAGCTACCGATTTACCTTTTGGCGAGGGCTCCATGATTTTAAGTCCTCGAGCAAGACTCCTCCTTCGTGTTCATTCTTTGGGTGCACTTGATGGCTCCAGAGATGGAGACCGAGGGGTGTGCACCTCCTTTGCTTTCCAAACCTTCCTTGGATTGGCAGGTTCTTCTTTCTTGAGTTCATTGATCTTGGCCTCCAGGTGTTGCTTCTTTTGGCGTGGAGCTCGAACTCTTCTTCTTGGTTGATGTGCTTTGACCTGTTTGTTAATTTTATAACCATTGAAAGGACACTTTACCTTGTGACTTGGGAATTGGAAGTAGATCTGGCCCGATCCCACATAGATGACTGCATTGGTGGTGTTGAGGAAGGGCCTTCCCAGGATGACGGGAATGTCCACATTGGCTCCCATGTCTAGGATGATGAAGTCGATGGGGATGTACTCATCTTGGATGTTCACCAAGATATCCCTAGCAAGTTCCTCGGGAAACCACATTGTTCGATCCGCCATCTGCAAACGAACACATGTAGGGAACAAGGGTCCCCCTAACAAGTTATCATACGTTACCTTGGACATGGTGTCGACACCCGATCCAAGGTTGGGGAAGGCGTTGTGGAAGGTTTGTTGTCCAATTGAGCACTTGATCATTGGATGGCCTGGATCTTCCTTCTTCATGATGAAGGGAGGATCGAGAAGATAGCCCCAATTAGAGCGATGTGGAGGCTTACCGAACCTCGTTGTGACCATATTAACATTCTCAATTGGCTCCTCTGGTTTCCCAGGAATCTTACCCTTTTCTAGTGATGAAATAGTTGTAGCTAATTGAGCTAGTTGTGTTTCTAACATTTTGTTAAAGCTCAATTGAATTTTCATGGTAGAAGGAAAGCTATCCATTTTCTCACCAAGATTATCAAGAACTTTATCATTGGCAATCATATTTTTATTAATACCATCATTAATTTTTTATTGACCAAGAACAAGATCTTTCAATGAAGGCTGATTATTGTAGGAATTGTAATTATTGTAATTGCTATTACCTCCATTACCTTGGTAGAAGGGGCGTGAATTTCAACCTCCTTGTTGTTGGGGTCGATACCCATTGTTTTTGTTGTTGTTGTGGTTGTTGATGAAGCTCATGTCCTCCTTCGACGTCTCGGGGCAGTTGTTGCCCGAGTGATCATTTCCCCCACACACCTCACACCATGGATCGGCTTCGATAGCTCGTGCGGCGGCGATGGGGTAGATGGCCTCTTATTCCCTCTTGGAACCTTCTTCTATCTTCATCATCAAGATGTCCATCTTGGCAGAGAGTATCTCCACCTCATTGACGGTGTGCATACCTCTTCTCTTTGGCTGGAGATGTTCCTCACCCGATCTTTGGTTGATCACCATTTTTTCGATGAGGTCCTTGGTATTCCTCACTGTATGTTGGAGGAATGCCCCTCCAGCGGCAGCATCAAGGTGACTACGGGCCATACTAGACAGCCCGTGGTAAAAACCTTGAATTAAGAGCCAATCGTTTATCCCATGATGAGGACAGGCACAAATGTACTCTTGGAGACGCTCCCATGCCTCGGGAATCATCTCATCAACTTGTTGGAAGCTCGAGATCTTTCCATGAAGGGCATTGGTTTTGTCCGTCGGAAAGAACTTCTTGAGGAATGCATTGGCACACCTCTGACATGTGGTGGCTTCTTCTTTGTGCGTGTATAACTATTGCTTCGCCTTTCCCAACAATGAGAAAGGAAAAAGGCGAAGGCGAATGGCGTCAGACGCCATTCCCTTGATGGTAAAAGTGACACACAACTCCATGAAGTGCTAGAGATGAGCATTGACATCCTCATGGGGCTTCCCGCAAAATGGGTTGGCCTGCACCATGTGGATCAAGGCGGGCTTTAGCTAGAGGTGGCATCCCCAAAGTTGACTTCAGGGCCCTGAGCTACATGGGTAGCAGACAGGGCTGA
Source organism: Microstegium vimineum (assembly GCA_022036555.1). Taxonomy (NCBI): domain Eukaryota; kingdom Viridiplantae; phylum Streptophyta; class Magnoliopsida; order Poales; family Poaceae; genus Microstegium; species Microstegium vimineum. The sequence goes on from CM039127.1 coordinate 35,041,897, forward strand.
GAAGTCAGAGATCGCCTTCTGGGCCATAGCTTCCTCGAGTGGTGGTGTGGAGCCTCCTTCCTCGAACGGATTCAGGATCGAGATGATCCTCTGAGGGGGAACTCGACGACGTCTAGTCCTCCTCAACAGCTACTCAGAATCTTCTAGATAATTTCCCGACAGTTGGAAACCGCTCATACACTGTCTGGCTTCACAACAAATGAAGACACAGACAGGGGTAAGCCCCTATGACTAATTGCTAACTAAGTTAATGAGAATCTTAGGATTCAATCTAATTAAAATTTTTAGGCTATGCTTTCCCTGGCAACGACGCCAGAAATGTTTGTTGGTTTTCTTATGACTATTGGATAAATCCACAAGCGCACAGATTATACCGTTGTAGCACTTCACCTACGAGTATTCCTAGGTATCATAACTTATATTTTCCCAAGGGAAAGCGGAGCTTGAAATGATAATTAGAGAGAAATCCTAGAGAGTACCTCAACTTAGTACGAGCTAGTATACGGGGGTAATCGAATAATGTGATAGGAAGGGTGATGAATGAACAAGCCAAGGTAAATGATAAATTAGAATAACTAGTAAGTATAGCTAGGTGGGAGGAAAACGAGAGAGATAGGGACTCCTATGTAATTCACTTCTACTTTAGTGTACTTAGCCAATTAATTAGTCTAAACACAATAGTTTGCCTCCTCAATACAAGTATGCTAGGCGAGAGGATAGATCAGTAGGAGGGCAAAACTCCTACCGGACTGCGCTCTCTTTTTATGGGGGGCTTACCTTTTAAGAACTTGCCTAAGAACATGTGATGGGATACAAAGACTAGACAAGGCAGTCACTCTCTTGCTCACTACCACAAGCAATCCATGCAGCAAGCGATAATCAAGGGTAAGATGATATATAAGCACCACTGTTGGTATTTCTTCTGACTATTGGATAAATCCGCAAGCACATAGATTATACCGTTGTAGCACTTCACCTAGAAGTATTCCAAGGTATTGTAATTTATATTTTCCCAATGGAAAGATGAGCTAGAAATGATAATTAGATAGAGATCCTAGAGGGTACCTCAACTTAGTACCAACTAGTATAGGGGGGTAACGATATATGTGATGGGAAGGGTGATGAATGAACAAGCCAAGGAAATGATAACTTAGAATAACTAGGAAGTATAGCTAGGTGGGAGGACAATGAGAGAGATAGGGACTCCTATGTAATTCACTTCTACTTTAGTGTACTTAGCCAATTAATTAGTCTAAACACAATAGTATGCCTCCTCAATACAAGTATGCTAGGCGTGAGGATAGATCAGTAGGAGGACAAAACTCCTACCGGACCGCACTCTCTTTTTATGGGGCCTTACCTTTTAAGAACTTGCCTAAGAACACGTGGTGGAATACAAAGACTAGACAAGGTTGTCACTCTCTTGCTAGCTACCACAAACAATCCGTGCAGCAAGCGGTAACCAAGGGTAAGATGATGTATAAGCAGCACGCTTACACACAACTTATTACTTTAATTATGGTCTATAACCAAAGCACCCTATGACAGGCAATGATCGCATGCGGGAAAGGCCACAAGGATCACAGACTATTAAATGTAAAGGCTAGTAATAAGCAAAAGAACACAACAATACTATAACAAGTATAGTAATGCTCAAAGTAAATACTAAGTAAAGTAGAGTAAAAGTAATGTATTGAATAAAGTAAAGTCTTACAAAGAAGGAAAGATACAAGAACTATACCAGACTTCCCAGAAGACGACTTCGGAAATTCCGAGCACAGCTCGACTCAACTCTAACTCCCACTCTAGACTAACTACTAAGATAATTCTAAGTGCTTGAGCTTGTAGGCTTGTCCACCATGAGTGAAGAGGGGGGAGTGAGCCTCTATTTATAGTGGGAGGTGGAGTAGGGGCTACTCCATCGCCACATCATCGATCCAGGAGGCTTCACTTCTGGTCCCTTGGATCCACCGCCTCCAAACCGACATGGAATGGAGGGTTAGGATTTCCATCATGTGTTAAATGAGTGGGGGAGTCACCATGATGAGGAGCGGCCCAATCTTCCGTGAGGTAACCGATAAATTCGATTGGTGGAGAACTCGACGTTGGCGATCCGGCTTCAAATCAGACTCGATTTGAACCCTGCAACCATTACACCACTGCACCGTTGGTTATCAACCAAGTACAACTTGATTGACCTCGCCAATAAGGCTTTTCCTGCAAGCAAATCGAAGAACACAAGCAAGATGGTAAAACATGTAATCTAAAATTGCAGATATGATTGATGCGAATATCAATAGGGGGTTCAAGAACTTGGTTCCAAAGGACTAATCGACACAGTGGAGGAGATCAAGAATGAGGGGCCCTGGATCACTGTAAAAGGACTAATCGACACAGTTACAATGAACGATTCAGTTTCTCGATGGAAAACTAAACTCTAAAACAAAACTCCTGGCCCCATTTGGAGCTTGGTTTATATTCCTGAAGTGTTTGTCATGTTGATTCTCTGGATGTGGGCCCATGGATCCTTGTGCACTTGATCTGGAGCATTGAATGAAAGCACAAGTTGCATCCAAGGGTTGGAATGACTTTGACATGGATCCTACTGGCTTGGCTAGCCAGAAGGGTCCAAATGAGTGTTGGTCGATCATGTTTAGACTCCTTTAGAGCTAGGATTTCTTGTGGCAGCTCCTAGACATGTCAGGAGTCTCATGGTATGTGCATTCTGGAGTTTGGCTCAAATCACACATCAGAAGATGTGCAAAGGGAGCTTCTAGCATTGCTAATTTGGCCTGAAATGTTATTCCCTACAAAACAAAGCCTTCCAAGTACATGTGGAACTCATTAGTGGTAAAAATGTTCATGTAATGTTATTCTACCCTTGATCCCGAGGATGTTAATGGTATTTTGGATATGTAAAAGTATGTCATTCTTAGCATCAATAGGATCCCCCAAGCTTAACCTTTGCTCGTCCCGAGCAAACAATCAAACTTAGCCTCGGTGGAACAAGAGTTGATACTATGCTTCATATTTCTAGAGTACCAAATCTACAACAAACATACTTCTCTTTTGAACGGAAAAATTACCAATGAAAACTCACCCATATTACCTTAGTCCTCCATGGGGCTTATAGCTTTTTCCTTTGTCTTGGGTGGTTGAGAGATAGAACAACTTGACTTGAGCACTAGTTTTCTTATTCTTCACAAGTTTCATATCGGAGGTTTTGTATATTTTGAAAAAGAAAACTTATTATTCCTCAAATGGTACTCTCGAGTAGCTCATATGGTGTATGATTCCTCACCAAGGCACATATTGAAGTTTTCCTTCTTTTCATCCTACTCTAAAGGCTTATGTGGAGCTAGAGGTAGGGATAAAGATGTAGCAAACTTACCTTGCATATATTGTAAAGTCAAATTTCGGATCCAAGGAGAGAAGTGTCATACTCTTAGATCAAGATGTGTAAGTCTGTGGAACATGGCAAATGATCAATACTCCTCTATCAAGATGCATATCTTTATTTTTTTTCTATGATCTTTGATATGCTCATCATTTTCTAAAACTTGGGACCTTTATGTGCCCCTATATTTTTTTTCTTTTTCATAATTTTGCATAGTCTATGTCTCCTTTACTAGCAACATACTAGAGAGACATAACTATTTTAGATCATGGAGCATGAATTTTGTGGAAATGAAATGTAACACCCTATGTGTTAAGCTTGCATTACATATCATTTCATAAGCATAAGCACAAGCATCATTGCAATTATGCATTTCAATGATCATATGAAATGATAACCCTAGTGATCACCTTGTTTCCATGTATGTATGTGTTAACCTACACCTAGCTTTGAATGAATTATACTTGTATAACTAAGTGCTTGATGTTTTGATCACTAATAATCATCTAGAAATGTTTAGGGATGAAAATGGAATCATGTTTATGTTCATGATCAAGTCAAAATTTGCTTCTAGGGTTTTAGCTTTAATCTTGACCCTAGGAACCCTTTTGCTTGATCTAACAAGTTGACCTTGTTAATGATCTTGTTTGACAAAGTGGGTTTAAGCAAAGTTGTAGAGTTTTTAATTCTGAACAAACTTTGTTTAACCACCTTGAGGTGATTTGGACCCTAACATACCCTAATTGGCCAATTAAGGCTGATTTGGGGGTTGTTTTGTTCTCTGAAATCGCCTAAGTCCTAAGTGACTGTCAGTTTGAATGTTGCTATGTTTGAATGCTTCTAGTTTGAAATCCAAACCATTTCAGTTCAAACAAATCACACCAAAGTTGTAGTCGGGCTATAGCTCTAGAACATTGTGCATTTGGTTGAAGCTAAGACGCGAGGATTAGGGAGTTAATCACGTTGCAAGATCGGCCGTCAGTCGGTCTGATGCCGTTTCAAATGCAGAGGCAGAGTGCGTCGTCCGGTCATGGCCCACTGCATCAGGCATCGCACACCGCGTGGCGGCCATACACCGGCGTTTGGCCCGCGCCGGCCGCGCCTTGGCCAGCCGAACACTCCACCCCGCGACCGGCCGCACACTCTCCCTCGCTCTCTCCCTCTCTTCTCTGCTTCGCACAAGAAAGCGCAACGCCGTGCCATTTTTGAGCAGCTCTGTCGCCGAGCTCGCCTATGCTGCACACCGCCACATTGGCCACCAAAACGCAGCCACACCTTTGCCGTGCTCCGCTCCACCTTTTGCACCGCTCAGTTTCCACGCTAACTGCACAGGTGAGCCAGACCGAGCAGCGCCGCGGGCGCCATTGACGACCTAAGCTTCGCTGAGCTTTGCGCCGCCATGGCCAGCCCAGTCCAGCACCTCTCCCTTTATTCTAGCTCTCGTATGCGGTAGCCTATATGTTTCCTGTTGTTGGCATGAATACCAAAGTGGTAGCTATTTATGTAAACTTGCTTGTCTAAATTTATCATAATTTTTTGGAATGCTAGTTAAAAGCTTTATAACTGCTCTAAGTGCTATCTGGAATCTGTTAAAACAGCTGGAACATGTTTTCTTGCTAGAATTGTTTGAGCTAATTATGTTTAGTTTTAGCAGTAGCTATATTCGACTTTGTTGTAGATAACTGGTTAATCTATCTGGTGTTAAATTTTCACAGTCTTAACCTGTTTAGTTTAACCTGGGTATATTTTACAAGTTTAACTTTAAATCTGAGTTTTCCTGTTTCTTCCAAACAGCTTTGCTTGAAGTGTCTGTTAGGCCCTTTTTGTTGTTGGATCTAGCTAGGGAGTTTCTGAAATGTTTTATAGACAATTTCATCAGCTTTCCAGAATGTCTTAGTTTGTAATTTTTGGTTGTGTGTAGCCTCAGCTACACAGTTTTCTTTCAGTTGCTGTTTTAAGTGATTGTATGCCTTGTGTGTTTAATCCCATAGCCTAAGAGTAAAGCATGTTTAGTTGCAGGTGTTAGAGAGCTAACCAAGGAGGAAAAGCTCTACCACAGGTTGTTAGCTAAGGGTAAGTTCTAATCTCTCTACAGCCGAAGAGATTTGCACCTACTCGGTAAACGAGTATAATTTTGTTGCATCAGACATTCATCATGAGCACCCATTCATATGCATTTGACATGTCTCATTTCTAGTACATGACTTGTCATATATGTTGGATCATCATACATGTATACATGCATCCAGGATCGCCGGAGGGAGTGACACTATTGGAGTTCGGGGAGCTGGAAGGAGGAGTCCCATCGGAGATTCAAGCTCCAGGAGTTCCCAAAGAAGGAGAACAGGGCCCTGACCTTCCTGAGTGCCCGAACCACCTTCCCTTCACCTTTGTGAAAGGCAAGTACCGGAGCATCGATACACCTCTCTCGCTCTATTTAAAAGTATTTTACTAACAATACCACCACTTGTTTGTGCATTAAGTTAATAGGAGTTGAATTGAAACCCTTTGCTGCATTATATCTCCTTGTCCAACAAAAGAACCTTGTAGGCCCAGGATCGAAACCTCTGCTTAGCCATGCTTAGACCAGTAGTGTGGGTGGTCTACCATCCCCCACAAAGATAGGTTGCTGGTCACGGTTGGCTATATTTGCTATCATTAAAAATAACCATGTGGAAGTAATAAATCAAGACCGGGAGGAACAAGGTGTTGTGAGCCACTTGACTTGGAGGTCTTGTGAGCGAGTTCTCTCCGCCTGTGTCACTAGGCACTGGATCATGGTTGGACATCTGCCAAGATTGAACGGATGCCTCCTTCATAGCTGGCCGAATAACTTGTTTCGACCGCGAAGCCTAACTCTGTGGGTTCAGGCTGGATTTTCCACCTACTTGGGTCATGAAGGACCGCGAGCGGAATACTAGACCGTGGGCAAGCATCCTGACCGTCCTGGCCTGACACCAAGGACCTGGCTATCCGTGAATCCCTATTCATGCATATACCCGGGAGAATTGCGGCTACCCGAACGATGGTGAAGGTGACCCGAATAAGTGTGCCGGCAGGCATACTTGGGTGTGATTGAGGAATAAACCTCCAGCTGGAATGGAATTCAATTCGAATCGTGGTCTCTCCCCATTAGTGAGAAAATTAAAAGATCTTCCTCCCACTGTAGAAACCTGAACTCTAATAAGTAACCAAAAGATGGTTATGTGGTTTTTATGCCAACCACAATATGGTTATTATTGTTTGATAATCCAGTGATTGCTCTAGTACAGGTGCTAATGAGATCTGATTAATGTTACTCAATCAATTGCCAAATAATGTTTTATAATTATGAGAATCCATGAGTAATTAGGACTGCTCTTTTATGCAAAAGTATGCTATCTCACGAGATCCACTTGATAAAGCCTTGCATAATCCTTGAAGTGTCTATGGTTATATATCTATCTCTCTATTGGATAAGTCTAGCTGAGTACAATTGAGTACTCAGGGTTTCTTTACCCTTGTTGCAGATGGTATGGTCTATTCTGGCTATTGCCAGGCATGCCTCTATCCTGGATGTGATGATGAGTGAAGATCATACGCAATGGTGGATTCTAATGTCTCTCCTTGTTGCTTTTGATGGGACTATACTAAGCAACATCAACATCAACAAAGGCTGTAGTCCCAAGCAAGTTGGGGTAAGCTAGAGTTGAAACCCAACAAGATACCCAAGTCATGGTTCCGGCACTTCAATAGCTGCTTTCCAGGCAATCCTATCCAAACATAGATCTCTAGATATATCCCAAGCTTTTAAATCCCTATTCACCGCCTCTGCCCATGTCAACTTCGGCCTTCCTCTGCCTCTCCTTATATTATTAGCTTGGCTTGGGACTCCACAGCGCACTGGTGCATCTGGCGGTCTCCTCTGGACATGGCCAAACCATCTCAACCGATGTTGGACAAGCTTTTCTTCAATTGGTGCCACCCCTAGGCGATCACGTATATCATCATTCCGAACTCGGTCCATTCTTGTGTGACCACAGATCCAACGCAACATGCGCATTTCTGCAACACTCATTTGTTGAACATGTCAAGCCTTTGTGGGCCAACATTCGGCTCCATACAACATTGCATGTCTAATTGCTGTCCTATAGAACTTGCCTTTTAGCTTTTGGGGTACCCTCTTGTCACATAGAATGCCAGAAGCTTGACGCCACTTGATCCACCCTGCTTTGATTCTATGGCTAACGTCTGCATCAATATCTCCATCCCTTTGTAGCATCGATCCCAGATATCGGAAGGTGTCCTTTTTAGGCACAACTTGACCTTCCAAACTCACATCTCCCTCATCCTGAGCCGTTGTGCCAAAGTCGCATTTCATATACTCAGTTTTAGTTCAACTTAGTCTAAAACCTTTAGACTCAAGGGTCTGCCGCCACAGCTCAAGTTTCCTATTTACTCCCGCCAAGCTTTCATCAACTAACACTACATCATCGGCGAAGAGCATGCACCAAGGGATGTCCCCTTGAATGTCCCTTGTAATCTCGTCCATTACCAAGGCAAAGAGATACGGGCTCAAGGCTGACCCTTGATGAAGCCCAATTCTAATCGGGAAGTAATCAGTATTACCATCATTGGTTCGAACGCTAGTCACAACATTATTGTACATGTCCTTGATGAGGGTCACGTACTTTGTTGGGACTTTATGTCTATCCAAAGCCCACCACATAACATTTCTTGGTATCATGTCATAAGCCTTCTCCAAGTCAATGAAAACCATATGTAGGTTCTTCTTCTGCTCTCTAAATCGCTCCATAACTTATCTTAACAAGAAGATTGCTTCTGTGGTTGACCTTCCAGGCATGAAACCAAATTGGTTGGTAGATACTCGTGTCCTTCTTCGCAGGCGGTGCTTGATGACTCTCTCCCATAGCTTCATAGTGTGGCTCATCAACTTAATCCCACGATAGTTATTACAACTCTGGATGTCACCCTTGTTCTTGTAGATTGGTACCAAAGTGCTTCTTCTCCACTCCTCAGGCATCTTGTTCAATCGGAAGATATTATTGAACATCTTGGTTAGCCATACTATAGCTATATCCCCAAGGCATCTCCACACCTTGATTGGGATACCATCCGGGCCCATCGCTTTGCTCCCTTTCATCCTTTTCAACGCTTCTTTGACCTCCGATTCTTGAATCCTCCGCTCAAAGCGCCTATTGTTGTCATCAAACGAGTCGTCCAACTGAACAGGGGAGTTCTCGTTCTCCCCATTGAACAATTTGTCAAAATACTCTTGCCATCTTTGTCTGATCTCATCCTCTTTCACCAAGAGTTGCTCCCTCTCATCCTTAATGCACTTGACTTGAGTAAAGTCCCTCGTCTTCCTTTCACGAGTCCTAGCCATCCTATAGATGTCCTTTTCTCCTTCCTTCGTATCAAGACGCTTGTACAAATCTTCATAAGCCCATCCCTTTGCCTCCACCACTACCCGTTTTGCAGCCTTCTTTGCCACCTTATACTTCTCTGTGTTATCTGCACTCCGGTCATGGAACAAGCTCTTATAGCCTTCCTTCTTCTCCTTAATTTCCTTTTGAACATTCTCATTCCACCACCAAGTGTCTTTCATAGCGCATCCACTTCCTTTGGTCACACCTAGCACCTCTGCAGCAACCTTTCGAATGTATGTCGCCATCTTCTCCCACATATTGTTGGCGTCACCTTCGTCCTTCCACGGGCCCTCTTCAATAACTCTTGCCTTGAAGATCTTTGATGTCTCCCCTTCTAAATTCCACCACTTTGTTCTTGCAATCTTGGCTTGTTTAGCCCTACAAGTTTGCATCAGAAAGCGGAAGTTAGCCACCACTAGCTTGTGCTGAGACACCACACATTCCCCAAGTATCACCTTACAATCCACGCAAGCACGTTTATCTCCCCTTCTTGCAAGGACGAAGTCAATCTGACTGCAGGACAAGCCACTACTAAAGGTCACTAAGTGGGACTCTCGCTTTTGGAAGAAAGTGTTTGCTACCATCATATCAAAAGCTGTAGCAAAGTCTAGGATATCCTCTCCCTCCTAGTTCCTTCTTCCGGAACCAAAACCTCCATGTGCTGCCTCGTAACCTGTACTAGATGCTCCTACATGGCCATTAAGGTCCCCTCCAATGAAGAGCTTCTTGCTACTTGGTACAACCCTGACTATGCCATCCAAATCCTCCCAAAATTTCCTCTTAGCACACTCATCAAGGCCTACTTGGGGAGCATACGCACTAATAACGTTTAAGACTAAATCACTAATGACAAGTTTAATTAAGATAATCCTATCTCCTTGCCTTTTCACCTCCACCACACCACCTTGGAGGCTCTTATCGATCAAAACTCCGACTCCATTTCTACTCGAAGTTGTCCCTGTGTACCAAAGCTTGAAGCCTGTATTGTCCACCTCCTTCGCCTTTTGAACCTTCCATTTGGTCTCTTGAACACACAAGATATTTACACGCCTCCTAACCATAGTGTCAACTAGCTCTCTTAACCTACCCATGAGGGACCCAACATTCCAGCTACCTAAACGGATCTTGGTTGGTTCGACTAGCTTCCTTACCCTTCGCACCCGCCGAGGGAGGTGTGAAGACCCTTGCTCATTTTGCACCACATCCGGGCGCCGATGTGGCGCGCCACTAAGGATGCGACGACCCGATCCTTGCTCACTTGACACCGTGCCCAGATCAAGACACGGCGCACCACGGGGGTGACGACCCGGCCCTTGCTCATTTAACACCATACCCGGGTTCCGGCATGGCGCGTCGCTAAGAGGGTTACGCCCCAACGGGAATCTTTTGGGTCTCATTTCCATGAAAGTGGCTAAGTTTTGATGTTGCCTCGCCAAGCCTATCACACCCTCCTCCTTTACCAGGGCTTGGGACCTGCTATGCTGGAACACCAAACGCACTCCAACCTAGGCGGAGTTATGGGACTATACTAAGCATGGCACTATATTTGTTTTAAACCGTTTGCAATGGGTATTTGTGAAACAAGAACTTCCGCTACTTTGATTTGAACTTGGTGTTGTAATAACACTTCTTTAAACTCTGTTGTAATATTATTTCATTTTGAACTTATCACTGTGGATGCGTGGTTACTGAATCGAGTACGATCTCGGGTTGTTACTTATGTGTGGTTTGAAATCCTTCGAGATTTCAAGGACTACCGGGCTTATATGGGCTCTAGTGTGACAGTGTTGTCGGGAACGGTGACCATTGCACTAGTGCTCTTATAGGTTGGGTGGTTCCGTGACAGCTGGTTTCAGAGCAAGATTTAGTATACTACCATTCGCGAGTGTATTTGCAAACAAAAGATTTTGTTTATCAAATTATTTTGCTATCAAAATTTTTGTGTGCGTACAAAAATAAATTGCAAACTACAAGTATGCCATAGGTTATGTCCCTTATTGCCCAATAGGTGTCAGGTGGCTTAAAGTACTATCTTGAGGGATTCCATCATATTTTCGGTTACCTGTCCATACAGGTTGGAATAGTATGGGGGGCATTCACTTGAATGGTGTTGTATGGATCAAGTTTTTCCGCTACGCCTAAGGTAAGGTGAGTTGTGAGAGCATGATCGAATACACTGCCGATCTAGGGGAATGCTTATATGATGATCCGACCCTAATCTTGTTCCACACATGATTATGAGAAGGCATCCATGTGTGGGTGTTGCCGTCTGTTGAGACGATGCCGTCATGAGGACGAGGAAAGGGTGCATATACTGCTTACGTGTATATGGGGTGTACACCTAAGTGAGTATTAGATTTACATTTTAGCAATACATTATTCATACTGTTGGGAATGGGCTGAAATGAATTTTCTGCAGGTACATTAACAGCGAATCGTGTAGATCGATTAATTGCGTATGTATGAGAGAACGTATGTATACCACTGTCTAGCACGTTGTAGTGAAAGGTTTGCTTTCATAGGAATGTGAGGACGTAAAGTACATGCATGCATCATATGTCATCATACATTGCATTTGTTCCCTCCCTTACTAAATTATATCTATGCATATGATAAAATTTTGTAATCAGTAAAATACATGTTCTCACACCAAGTTAAAACTTGTTATAGATGGCCGCACCAGGACCTCCCCAGCGTAGCAATCGCTTCCTGACCGTGTTTGGCACTCCCACTTTGCTTTTGAGGGTGTTGAGTCAGGTGGGGTATGCTTAGCCACCTCAGTACCGCTGGACTCAGGAGCCGCTTGGGAATGCTGTGTTGTACACAGTAACAGTGGACATTCCTGAGCGCACCAAGGCACCTTTGTGGAAGAAGTGGTCAGCGGAGGCCATAGCCAGCAACCCTTGGGAAGGAGCTCAGTCTGCAGCTCTGACCATTCTGAGTCAGATCCGCTAGGAGCACAGTGGAGCTTTGGACCAGAATGCAGCAGGGACGGGACTTTTCCAGAGGATGACCCTAACATCACGGCCTGGTATCAGGAGATGGGAAATCCCTTGATCAGAAACAGGGATGAGAGAGCTGGCAGTTCAGGACCGGCTATGAGTTCTATGCATGCGGTGCTCAAGGCTTTCTTCGCCAGAGAGGACTCCTACGTGTTCAGTGTAGCATGTCTCAGGACCAGCAAGATGTTCCTACAGGGAGTTGGTAGGGATAATCAGCTTCTCAGGAGGGCAGCTAAGGAGGCTCAGGACAAGAGAGATGCAGCTATACTCAGGGAGGAGGCAGCTGAGGCTCGTGAGCGTATGCTTCGCCACCAGTAGGTGGTGGGGAACATCGCTTACCACCGTCGTGACGCAGAGTGGAATGGGCGACTTCAGCAGGACCATGACCAGATCCGCGAGTTATAACAGGAGGATCACAGGCTCAACAACGTGATCAACCCGATCCCTACGCCTGTAGCACCAGAGGCAGATCCCGCCGTGATTTATGCCAACGACGACCCTGAGACCGAGGATGACGAGAAGGAGGATCCCGAGGAGCTTGAGCTTGTTGACGACAGCGATGACAAGGGTGGCCGTCTATCAAGGATGGACACCGACCGCGACGACTAGGATAGCTTACCTACGCTAGTCTTTAGTTGTCTTTTGTGCTAGTAGCTTGGCCTTTGTGGTTTCATGAGAGACAAGATGTTGTGTAACCACCATAACTTAAAGTCCAGATGTCTGACACTTTTGGCTTGTATGAATATTATGCTGGTACCAAGTATGAATGGATGATGATGTGTTGTTAGCCTGAATTCTTTTATGCCCTATGTGGATTTAAGTTATCTACTTTCCAGTGATTTACTAAGGCATAATTATGATTCGTCTACAATTACTTAAATCTCATCGCTACATGATATCAAATTCATGTAGATGTCTGCCAACACTCGCTCCCGCGGCTCTGGAAGTGGTGGGAATCACCGTGACGAGAATGAGGCTCCTCTGCCGAATCCACCGCCACCACCACCACCGCTTACCCCGGAGCAGTTCATGGCCTAGTTCATTGGTGGGAAGCACAACATTGAAGAGTTTCTTCGTGAAGTTGCTCGCAGTAACCAGAACCAGGGCAACCATGACCATCAACCGGCAAACGAGTTTAGCACCTTCAAGGATTTCCTTGACACCAAGCCACCGATCTTCAAGGAGGCTAAAGAGCCACTCCAAGCTGATGAATGGCTAAACACCATGGAATAGAAGTTTCGCTTACTCAGGATGACCGAAGAGCTAAAGGCAGAATATGCTTCGCATCTGTTGCAAGGACCGGCAGGTATTTGGTGGGCTCATCACCGCACCACGTACCCTGCCAATGGTCCAGTTGTCTGGAATCAGTTCAAATCAGCTTTCAAAGGGCATTACATTCCACCAGGTCTAATGAAAATGAAGGCAACAAAGTTTCTGAAGCCCATTCAAGGTACCAAGACCTTAACCGAGTACCTTTATGCTTTCAACATCTTGGCCCGTTATGCTCCCCAGTTTGTTGATACGGATGAAAAGAAGATTGATAGCTTCAAGAGAGGTCTGGGAACCACGCTGATGAAGACTCTTGCTAACTCAACCCGCACCAACTTCAATGAGTTCGTCAGTGATGCCTTGACTCAAGAGAACCAGAACAACTTGCATGCTGCAGCAAAAAGGCGCAAGAAGGCGTTTGAAGGAGGCTCGTCTCAGCAGAGGGCTCCCTTTGTCAATCGCTCTACTTACCGACCTTCTGTGGCAGGAGGTAAGTTCAGACCCCCTCCGAAAAAGACTCTAGCTAGGGGTGCACAGCAGAGTCAGTATCGCAAGTCGTACACCATTGCTCTTCCAAAAGACAACCCAGGGCAAGGCAGTTCTAGAACTCAGAAGGCCCCGGCTTATAATGCACCATGCTTCAACTGTCAACGTCCAGGGCACTTTGCTATGGATTGCCCTCACCCGAAGAAGAATCAGGCTTATTGTCACACCCCAAAATTTTTATTTTGGGTTGTGAATAGAAAACCCTAAATAAAATAAAAGGATTTATGTTTTTCCTAAAAGATATAAGTTTTAATTAGGTTTTTAGTAATTAAAAATGTGCAAAATGTGAATTTTTAAAATTGTTTTCAATAGAATTTATAAGGGGTGTTGCATTCATTCCTTTGCATTAAATTTTATTGACTGAGAAATAATTTGTTAAAGCTCGGTTTAGGTTTAAATCAATTTTTGATCTATTTATAAAATAAATAGAGTTTTAAAAGTTTATCTTAAAACCAGTTTAAAGTTTAATTTTCAAAACCTAGAAATGATTTATAAAGTATTTCAAAATTTATTTGGTTTAAAAAGGATTTGGTTTTGGTTTTCAAATGAAATTGCAAAAACAAAACAAAAAGGAAAGGAAAAGAGAAGGGACAATCCTCTCTTCCTCTCTCTTTTTTAGCCCGACCGAGAAGCTGGCCCAGTTCCCCTCCTCTCTCACCCGCACTCCACCCCGGCCCAGCTCTCAGCCCAACAAAGAGGCCCAAGCGGGATCTCTCTCACACGCAAAAGCCCTCCCTCTCTCTGCCTTGTGGGCCCGCCTGCAGGTCATCCCCAACCTCTCGCCAAGCCTCCCCCTCCCTCTCTGCTCTCCATTAATGGAGCAACCAAAGCTCCAGCCGAGCCCCTCCTTCACTCTCCCATTTAACCAAGTCCATAAATACACCCCATCACTCCCCCTCTTCACTCACCGTCTTTCAATCGCTCGTTTGATGGCCGTAATGGCATAAACCGCCATCCTCCAGTGATGTCCGTGAACAGAGCTCCAAATTCGTCCACGTTCATTGTCCTTTCCCCTATAAATCCCAACCTCGAGCTCGTCTCCATCTTTCCACAACTAGCACGCTCCTCCCTGTTCGCTGTGCACCCCATTTCTTTGTCTCCCTACAAAGATCCACGACGCCATGGCCGAGCTCCGTCCATGGTCACCAACCTCCCTGGTCACTGGTCAGGCCATCTTCAGCCCTGCTACTCCTTGTGTTGGATACGCAGGAGCACTACGCTCATTCTATTCTACTTCGTTGCAGGAATCCGCTGTCTCCTGTGCAGAACCCGTGCACGCCGGAGGCCAGAGCTTCTCGTTCTCGTTTCTGTGGAGCACGTCTCCTCTGCTTGCACTTCCCCATCAGCGCGCGGTGAGCTTCTCCTCTGCTTGCACCTATCTCTGACATCCTCTGTGCCCTCTAGCTCGTAGCCTAGAGGCACCGATGAAGTCCGGCCATGGCATCACTGTGAGCTCCTCCAAGCCGACGCGCATGGAGCAAGCATCGTGCTCTGTTCTCTCTTGTTAGCTTGATGACGTCACTATGATGTCATGCTCATTATGTGGCCGTTTTTCTTTAGAAAAATAAATCCAGAAATACAACTCCAAATACAGCTTCATCGTGGACATGGTTCACGGTGGACTGCTCTCATTTCGCATCCTTGGTCCATGGACCATGAACCGAGTGCACAACATAGTGCACGTGAACTTACAGTATAGCCCCTTCACTTCTGCGCATTTAATCTACTATTTCATGAGTCTTGTAATTCTTTCAATTTAGCCTATGTTCTTCTAAGAAATAGTGGCCGCAGTCCAATCCCTTTTATTTTTCTGTTTTATTTATTTAAATCTGAAAATGAGTTCCTTTTATTTACAGATCTACCATCCAAATTCAAAAGCTCATATTTTTTTCGTTTTAACTTCATTTTGATTCAAACAAATTACGTTAGTTTTGTAAAATCATAAACTATAGTTTAGGATCCTTAAATACTATGTTAATAGCTCTGTAATTTCATGATAAATACCAAACTTGATTAAATACTATGCAATTTTCTTTATAAATAAAATAAATAGTTATACTTTAGTTTTCAATTTACATTTAAAATCCAAATATAAATTTGACTTAATCTAATTTAGGTATTTCTCTAAAATACCTTATCCATCCTTTTACATAGCTAAAACTAATAAAGCCCTTAATTCTCTTTTTAAAACTAATATACCGTTAGTTGTATCTTGCAAACCGTAGCTCCGTTTTAGGTGGTTTTTGCGCTCACGAGTTCGTAACGACGAGTAGAATACGTTAGTTACCTTTATAGTATGCTTTTGTAATGTTTGATGTACTGTTTTTAGGTTCTTTTGTGATGCTTGTGACGTTAGAAGTGGAGCTTTGCAAAGATGATCTAAAAGGAAAGTTGGAAAGTTTGAGCAAGCATATGGAAGGCAAGTATAGCATGGGACTCTCCTTGTTACCTATACACTTTAATTTCACCTAATTCATATGCATGTGTCTTCCTTGTTAGCCCTAAGGATTACCTAGAATTGATATCTTGTACCTTATCACCTTTATGGGTTGCATATGAGTAGCTTGTGCTAGTGCTCATAAAAAATAACCATGATTGTGGATCTTGATTAATGATATATGCAATGATGATAAAATGTGACTTTTTAGCAACATGGACTATAGGTGGAACATCAGGAACTCACACCTGTGTTCTCACTCATAGGGGTATTTCTGTAAGCGGCCACCCAGGAAAACCGTGCTACCCCGAGTGTTATATGACTCTGACTTTAACTAATTACCTAGTATGTCTCTAGCTTATTAGTGGTTACCATTTGTTGGCGCAAGAGGGGCGGTGCCGAGGGATGTATGGCAATTCTCCTACCTTGTAGGCGAACATAGTGCTGCGGCCACATGTGACGCGACTCGAAGGAGTTTACCCATGCATACTTGCCATCGAAACCTCGCGGCCACTAACTTGTTAGGGTATCTAGCGAAAGGTTATGTAGTGAAACCCTGTCGCGCCTCCTAGGTAGAGGTATTGTGGGCTTTGCAAACCCCGGCAAATGGGAATCACGGCTTGGGGTAAAGATGTACAACCTCTGCAGAGTGTAAAACTGTTATGATAGCCTTGCTCACGGTTATCAGCGGCTTGGATCCTTACTATGTGATGTCCTTATGTCATGGTTCATTAGCTGTTATTAATCATAAGTTATTGTTATTTGTTCATAT
Organism: Microstegium vimineum; assembly: GCA_022036555.1. Classification (NCBI taxonomy): domain Eukaryota; kingdom Viridiplantae; phylum Streptophyta; class Magnoliopsida; order Poales; family Poaceae; genus Microstegium; species Microstegium vimineum. Next base: position 35,058,749 of record CM039127.1, read on the forward strand.
AAGCATTATATCTTGTTCACTTGATCATGTGGTTATTGGGCTTATGATAAACTTGATGCTACTCAATTGCTAAAACTATGCCTAAGTAAAAGCTAATGCAGTTAAACCCGTGTCTATCCTTTTTGAGCTTCATAAACCCCATAGTTATACTTACTGAGCATGGTGAGCTGACGCTTGTTGTCATCACCTTTACATAAAAATCCCGGATGGGTACCAGATGGTGGTGCAAGTGATGTGTTACCGAAGGAGTACTAGGCGAGTGTACCCCCAGTCAACTATCCCTGTGGAGTTTGGAGACCCGAAGATAGGAGATATAGAATAGCATCTGCGATGCTTTGTTATAGATGTAAGTATTGTTGTAACTATGTTTCGATATATAATAAAGCATTGCCTTTGATAATCTCCATATTTGTAAATATGTGTTGTGTGGACATCCTGGGCACACATATACATAGTATTCGGTATTCTTTGGAAACCTGGGTGCTACACTTATCAAGGGCGAGTGCACTATACCACAGTGGAAGAGGTACCACAAGGAGAACCCGTCATAGCTGGTATGTTCCTTGTAAACCATCATCCTGCAGTTGTGCTGTTTGACTTAGGATCTTCGCATTCATTTGTGAGTAAAGCTTTTACTGTTAAGCATGGCATGAGCATATCTGATTTGGATGTGGGGTACTGCATAAGTTCAGCAGGGGCTGACATATCCACCAAACAAGCAGTCAAGGATGTGAGCATCTTGATACAGAAATATGAGTTTAGAACAGACCTTATCATCCTACCTGGCCTAGGGTTGGATGTTATTCTAGGCATGAGGTGGATGCGCGGTCATGGTGTGACCATAGACACCGCAAAAAGGCTTATATCTATGACCACCCCGGACGGGAAGGGGAATTTATAGATACCTCTTCCGCAAAAGTTAGACCTCTATGCTATGTCTTGTGCTATCCAGGTCACCGCCATCCAGAATATCCCAGTAGTGTGTGAGTTTCCGGATGTGTTTCCCGATGATCTTCCCGGTCTCCCACCCGATCGAGATGTTGAGTTTGCTATTGAGTTGGTACCTGGTACGTCACCTATTTCTCGTAGGCGGTATAGAATGCCACCCAATGAGCTAGCAGAGCTAAAGAAACAAGTTACCAGAGTTGCAAGATAAAGGTCTCATTCGACCTAGCTCATCACCGTGGGGATGTCCCGCTTTGTTCGTCAAAAAGAAGGATAAATCCCTACGAATGTGCGTGGATCATCGACCACTTAATGCGGTAACGATCAAGAACAAGTATCCTTTACCTCGTATTGATATCTTGTTTGATCAATTATCCAAGGCTAAAGTGTTTTCTAAGATCGATTTGAGATCCGGGTATCATCAGATCAAGATCAGACCACAAGATATACCCAAAACAACTTTTGCAACGAGGTATGGGCTTTACGAGTATTTGGTTATGTTGTTTGGGCTAACTAATGCTCCCACCTACTTTATGTATCTTATGAACTCTGTGTTCATGCCCGAGCTGGATAAATTTGTGGTTGTCTTCATTGACGACATTCTGATCTACTCGGAGAGTGAAGCTAATCATGCCGAACATTTACGTGTGGTTCTTACACGGCTAAGAGAACACAAGTTGTATGCTAAGTTTAGTAAGTGCGAGTTTTGGCTTACTAAAGTACCTTTCCTTGGACATATTCTTTCTACTGATGGAATTTCTATTGATCCAAGTAAAGTACAAGAAGTTATCGATTGGAAAGCTCCAACTTCAGTCAGTGAGGTTCGTAGTTTTCTTGGTCTAGCGGGATATTACAGTCATTTTATTCTAGACTTTTCCAAGATAGCTAAACCTATGTCCAGCTTGTTACAAAAGGATAAGAAGTTTGAATGGACTTCAGAATGTGAGGCAGCTTTTCTTACCTTAAGAACTCTACTTACTTCAGCACCCGTTTTGGCGCAACCAGACATAACAAAACCATTTAATGTGTATTGTGACGCCTCCGGGACTGGATTAGGATGTGTTCTCATGTAAGAAGAAAAAGTGAAATCCTATGCTTCCTGATAGCTAAGAAAACATGAAGCTAACTATCCAACACATGATTTAGAGCTAGCAGCTGTGGTTCATGCTGTAAAGATAAGGAGACATTATCTTCTTGGTAACGTATGCCACATATACACCGATCACAAGAGTCTCAAGTATATCTTTACTCAGACAGAGTTAAACATGAGACAAAGAAGATGGTTAGAACTAATCAAGGATTACAATCTTGAAGTTCATTACCACCCAGGGAAATCTAACGTAGTAGCTGACGCTTTGAGTAGGAAGTCGCACTATCACCCTGTGCAACCCTTGCTCGAAGACAAGTTTAACTTGCTACATCCGTCAGTGTTGTATAATCTCACCATCAGTTGCTTGCTCGAGAGTCAAATCATAGAAGGTCAAAAAACAGACGTGGGTGTGTTCCATGTCAAATGAAAGATGAAGGAAGAAGGTTCACAGTGTTTTTAGGATTGATGAGAAAGGAATCCTATGGTTTAAAGATCGTCTTGTTGTGCCTAAGGATAAGGATTTGAGAAACCGAATCTTAGAGGAAGCACATTCCTCTAAGCTATCTATACATCCAGGCAGTAGTAAGATGTATCATGATCTAAAACAACGGTTTTGGTGGACCAAGATAAAGAAGGAAATTGCCGCATTCGTGGCAAGATGCGATGTGTGCTGTAGGGTAAAAGCGGTACATATGAAACCCGCTGGACTCTTACAACCCTTGTCAGTTCCTGGATGGAAATGGGAAGAAATTAGCATGGATTTCATAACAAGTCTTCCACCTACTCAAAGAGGTCATGACTCAATATGGGTGATTGTGGACCGGTTAACTAAGTTAGCGCACTTCATACCAGTCCGCACCACCAATCGACCATATGAGTATGTAGAGATGTACATCACTCACATAGTTCGTTTGCATGGTGTTCCAAGAACAATTGTGTCGGATCGAGGACCGCAGTTCACGGCTCGTTTTTGGGAACATTTACATAAGCAACTTGGAACAAATCTAGTTCACAGTTCAGCTTACCATCCCCAAACTTTAGGACAGACAGAAAGAGTTAACCATATTCTTGAGGATCTCCTTAGAGCTTGTGTGATATCTTCTAAAGGATCTTGGGAAAGTTGGTTACCTTTAGCAGAGTTATCGTACAATAACAACTATCAAGAGAGTATCAAAATGGCTCCATTTGAAGCTTTGTATGGTAGAAGGTGTAGAACACCTCTCAATTGGGTTGAACCAGGAGAAAGAAGATACTACGGTATCGACTTTGTACAAGAGGCCGAAGATAAAGTGAGAATCATACAAGAACATATGCGCGCAGCTCAGTCAAGATAGAAAAGCTACGCAGACAAGAGAAGAAGACCGCTTGAGTTCGAAGTAGGTGACTATGTGTACTTGAAAGCCTCACCTATGAAGGGGGTACAAAGGTTTGAAGTTAAAAGAAAGCTTGCTCCAAGGTATGTGAGACCATACCGGATCATTGAAAGAAGTGGAAGAGTAGCCTATAAGCTGTTGTTGCCACCAGAGATGAGGGCTATCTTCAATATCTTTCATGTATCCCAGCTCAAGAAGTGTTTAAGAGTTCCCGAGGAACATATCGAACCTTTAGGTCTGAAGTTACAGTCAGACTTGTCTTTTGAAGAAAAGTCAGTCCAACTCATGGACACCAACGAAAGAGTAACTCAAAACAAAGTTATTAAGTTTTACAAAGTAATGTGGAACAATCAAAGTGAACGAGATGCTACATGGGAACGGGAAGACTACCTTAAGGAAGTCTACCCTGCTTTCTATGAAAAATGGTAAGCCTTGCAAATCTCGGGACGAGATTTTTGTAAGAGGGGAAGGGCTGTAACACCCTAGGTGTTAAGCTTGGATTGCATATCATTTCATAAGCATAAGCACAAGCATCATTGCATTCATGCATTTCAATGATCATATGAAATGATAACCCAAGTGCTCACCTTGTTTTCCATGTATGTATGTGTTAACCTACACCTAGCTTTGAATGAATTATACTTGTATAACTAAGTGCTTGATGTTTTGATCACTAATAATCATCTAGAAATGTTTAGGGATGAAAATGGAATCATGTTTATGTTCATGATCAAGTCAAAATTTGCTTCTAGGGTTTAAGCTTTAATGTTGACCCTAGGAACCCTGTTGCTTTGATCTATCAAGTTGACCTTGTTAATGATCTTGTTTGACAAAGTGGGTTTAAGCAAAGTTGTAGAGTTTTTAATTCTTAACAAACTTTGTTTAACCACCTTGAGGTGATTTGGACCCTAACATACCCTAATTGGCCAATTAAGGCTGATTTGGGGGCTGTTTTGTTCTCTGAAATCGCCTAAGTCCTAAGTGACTGTCAATTTGAATGTTGCTATGTTTGAATGCTTGTAGTTTGAAATCCAAACCATTTCAGTTCAAACAAATCACACCAAAGTTGTAGTCGGGCTATAGCTCTACAACATTGTGCATTTGGTTGAAGCTAAGACGCGAGGATTAGGGAGTTAATCACGTTGCAAGATCGGTCGTCAGTCGGTCTGATGCCATTTCAAATGCAGAGGCAGAGTGCGCCGTCCGGTCATGGCCGACTGCATCAGGCATCGCACACCGCGTGGCGGCCGTACACCGGCGTTTGGCCCGCGCCGGCCACGCCTTGGCCAGCCGAACACTCCACCCCGCGACTGGCCGCACACTCTCCCTCGCTCTCTCCCTCTCTTCTCTGCTTCGCACAAGAAAGCGCAACGTCGTGCCATTGCCGAGCAGCTCTGTTGCTGAGCTCGCCTACGCTGCACATCGTCGCATTGGCCACCAAAACACAGCCACACCTTTGCCGTGCTCCGCTCCACCTTTTGCACCGCTCAGTTTCCACGCTAACTGCATAGGTGAGCCAGACCGAGCAGCGCCGCGGGCGCCATTGACGACCTAAGCTCCGCTGAGCTTTGCGCCGCCATGGCCAGCCCAATCCAGCACCTCTCCCTTTATTCTAGCTCTCATATGTGGTAGCCTAGAGGTTGTAGATGCTCGCCGAGGAGTCGGTTGAAGCGATTAGGGTTAGGGTTCGCCGGAACGGAACTCCGCCGCACGCAAGCGCATGACACCCGCAATGCCGGCGAGAGTTGCGCTGGGCTTCTCAGCATCGCTCACGTTTGTCTAAGTCGCGTTAGGGTTAGCCGGTTAGTTCGTGGTTAGATAACCAGAGTTGGTTGAAGCAGTCATGCCTCGCCATCGCCGGAACAGAGACACCGCGCCGCCGTGAACTCGCCAACGTGCCGTTGTGCATGTGGCCAAGCTCATCGGAGGGTTTGCATGGCCCCAATCCAGGCTAGATCAGACCGCTAGGGTTCAGTGTAGGTGTAGCAGTCGTTAGTTTGGCCGGAGGAAGCTTGCGCTGGCTAGCATAAGAACCGCAGCGCCGCCGTGCCGCCATGTTCACCGTCGAGCATGCTCTGGTGAACCTAGGGTACAACCAGCTACATGGTTATATGCGGGTTGCGAAGGAGAACACCACCGTGGAGTCAGATTGGCCAGAGACCTCACAGCCGGCGAAGGGCCGACGATCGAGCACCTCCAGTGCATCGGCTCTGTGAGAGAAGAACCTGACCAGTGGGTCCCGCATGTCATAGGCCCTAAGTGTTTTCTGTTTTGTTTGCTAACTTTGGATATGCATAACTAATTCCAGAAAAATGCATATCTTTGTTATGTTTTCTCTATGCATGAAAAATATAATATGACCTCTTGTTACTGTTCTTTTGTGCTGTTTTAGTAAAAATAGACAGCAAGCTTTATATGCTTAGGTTAACTTGCTTAATTCATAACTAGAGTTTGGCATGTGATAAAATTGTGGTTCTTGTGGTATTGAGCTTGTATTAGCATGCTCTTCCCATGAAAAATGTTAAAGTGTAACCCTTAATTTAATTGCATGTTGTACTTCTTTTAATCAAATGCTTATATATGTAATTGCAACCTTGTTTAATTTGATAGCTAAGTTATATGTGTTTTCTATGCTTGGCAATTTTTGTACATGTGTTGCTTGCTTAGTATAAGCTAAGAAAAATATGAAATCTGTTGTTTCACAACTTTCAAATATTTTAAGTATTTAATGCTTAAAGTATGCTTGTTTCCTTATCACCAGCAAAGAAGTAATTTTGACCTGTTTTATATATGTTTCCTGTTGTTGTTATGAATACCAAAGTGGTAGCTATTCATGTAAACTTGCTTGTCTAATTTTATCATAATTTTTTGGAATGCTAGTTGAAAGCTTTATAACTATTCTAAGTGCTATCTGGAATCTGTTAAAACAGCTAGAACATGTTTTCTTGCTATAATTGTTTGAGCTACTTATGTTTAGTTTTAGCAGTAGCTATATTTAACTTTGTTGTAGATAACTTGTTAATCTATCTGGTGTTAAATTTTCACATCCTTAACCTATTTAGTTTAACCTGGGTACATTTTACAAGTTTAACTTTAGATCTAAGTTTTCCTGTTTCTTCCAAACCGCTTTGCTTGAAGTGTCTGTTAGGCCCTTTTTGTTGTTGGATCTAGCTAGGGAGTTTCTGAAATGTTTTATAGACAATTTCATCAGCTTTCCAGAATGTCTTAGTTTGTAATTTTTGGTTGTGTGTAGCCTCAGCTACACAGTTTTCTTTCAGTTGCTATTTTAAGTGATTGTATGCCTTGTGTGTTTAATCCCATAGCCTAAGAGTAAAGCATGTTTAGTTGCAGGTGTTAGAGAGCTAACCAAGGAGGAAAAGCTCTACCACAGGTTGTTAGCTAAGGGTAAGTGCTAATCTCTCTACAGCCGAAGAGATTTGCACCTACTCGGTAAACGAGTATAATTTTGTTGCATCAGACATTCATCATGAGCACCCATTCATATGCATTTGACATGTCTCATTTCTAGTACATGACTTGTCATATATGTTGGATCATCATACATGTATACATGCATCCAGGATCGTCGGAGGGAGTGACACTATTGGAGTTCGGGGAGCTGGAAGGAGGAGTCCCATCGGAGATTCAAGCTCCAGGAGTTCCCAAAGAAGGAGAACAGGGCCCTGACCTTCCTGAGTGCCCGAACCACCTTCCCTTCACCTTTGTGAAAGGCAAGTACCGGAGCATCGATACACCTCTCTCGCTCTATTTAAAAGTATTTTACTAACAATACCACCACTTGTTTGTGCATTAAGTTAATAGGAGTTGAATTGAAACCCTTTGCTGCATTATATCTCCTTGTCCAACAAAAGAACCTTGTAGGCCCAGGATCGAAACCTCTGCTTAGCCATGCTTAGACCAGTAGTGTGGGTGGTCTACCATCCCCCACAAAGATAGGTTGCTGGTCACGGTTGGCTATATTTGCTATCATTAAAAATAACCATGTGGAAGTAATAAATCGAGACCGGGAGGAACAAGGTGTTGTGAGCCACTTGACTTGGAGGTCTTGTGAGCGAGTTCTCTCCGCCTGTGTCACTAGGCACTGGATCATGGTTGGACATCTGCCAAGATTGAACGGATGCCTCCTTCATAGCTGGCCGAATAACTTGTTTCGACCGCGAAGCCTAACTCTGTGGGTTCGGGCCGGATTTCCCCCCCTACTTGGGTCATGAAGGACCGCGAGCGGAACACTAGACCGTGGGCAAGCATCCTGACCGTCCTGGCCTGGCACCAAGGGCAGGCACTACTTGATCGACCTGGCTATCCGTGAATCGCTATTCATGCCTGTACCCGGGAGAACCGCGGCTACCCGAACGATAGTGAAGGTGACCCAAATAAGTGTGCCGGCAGGCATACTTGGGTGTGATTGAGGAATAAACCTCCAGCTGGATTGCTATCGATTCGAACTACGGTCTCTCCCTGTTAGTGAGTGTAACACTCCAAAATTTGCATGTTCTCGAAATAGTATAAAATTGATTTAATTATGCTCTCTTGTTTTGCATTTTACTTAAATGAAAATATATGGTTTTGGAGAATTAAAAGTTATCATGTAGAAACATACATGCTGGTGCATTTGTGTTTCTATTTTGAGTGATTTGAGAAAATATCCAAAACTGAATTTGAAAATGCTTTTGAAAATTTAATTGAAAATCAATTCTGGAAATAGCAAAAGTTTTCTTTTTCTCTCCCTCACTCCCTCCCTCATTTTGGCCCGAGGCCACCTCCTCCCTGTGGGCCTCCCCCTTTCCTCTTCGCCGCTCGGCCCAGTGCCCTCCTCTCCCTGCAGGCCTTTTTCCCCTCTCTCTCCCTTCTTTCCTTCCCCCTCTTGGGCCGACTCGGCCAAAAGCCCAGTGCGGGTGAGCCGCACTCCTCCTCCTTGCACCGATGACAACAGGGCCCCCCTAGTCAGCTCTCCTCTCCCTTCCTTTTCCTCCTGGTGCCGCTGACCCCTCTGGCCCACACGTCAGCGCCTCCCTCCTCTTCCTCCCATATCCGAGCAGAATGCAACGAGCAGAGCTCGAATCGAACGAAATCGAAGCCCTCAATCATCGGGATTGCTTGCCAAATCAGTTTGGGGGCCTATAAGTAGTCCCACACCCTCCCCCCGAACTAGTTCTTCCCATATACGTGCCGCTTTCGCCTTGCCCTAGCTGTGCAGCGCTGTCTTCAGAGCTCGCACCGTCGCCGCCGCCATTAGCATCGTCCCGAGCTCCGCAGTCACCCGCGGGCCATTCTCAATCCTTCGAAATAAGGTATGAGACCCCGCGAACCCTTCCGTGTGCTCAATTTCGCGTTTCCTTGCCCTCACCGGCCTGTTGCCGTTCGCAGTGAAGCCCACGCCGCCCCGTCATGTCGACCGCCATCTCCAGGGCTCCTCTGTCCGCACTAAAGGCCTAGGTGAGACCGCCTTGTTCCCCTCCTTCTCTGGAACCCCTTGGTTTGTTGAATAAAGGCCCGTAGGGCCGTAGTCGCTTCCACCAGCGAGCCCCACGGCGGAGCCCATGGTGAACCGCCGCGCCGGCCACTGTTCCCGGCCGGATCCCCTTTCTCCCCCTCTGTTCTAATCCCGACCGTCCGCTCTTGATCGGACGATCCAGAGGGCTAGATACCCCTGCGCTCTGGAATCTTGCTAAAGAGCCCCTGGAAAGATTCTAGTCTTAACCCGCAATCCATGGCGCCCTCATTGATTACGCCTTTGCCATTGGAAAGCGTAATCTCCGTCGGATTTCTTTTAATTCGAAAATAAATTAAAATTTCTATTTACAAAATTGCCACTCCTATTCAAATGCTTATATTTTACTCGTTTTAAATCCGTTTCACCCATTCAATTTGCGTTAGATTCGTAATAAAATTTCTCTACATGTCAGTGCTACTATTAGTTAGATTTGAAAAAGTTTAATTTCGGGATTAGATTTAAATTAATATCTTTGCATAGGAGAACTTGTTAAATTCATAACTTCGTTGTTTTCGCTCCGTTTTTCGTGAACGAAATATTGTTGTGATCGTAGTGATACGTAGATTAGTTTTATAAACTTTTCATCTTATTTTATTACTGTTGGTGTACTGTTCTAATCATAGCTTTGTTTGCTTCGTGTATGATTGTCCGTTGATTGAATGGTGTTGATTGTTGATCGGTTTAGACGTTGAGCAACCCATTGAAGAACCGGAGTTTTTCATTGATCAAGACCAGCAGGATCAGCAAGAGTACTTTGAAGAAGGCAAGTATAACATGGGATTATCCTTGTTGTCCTATTCACAATTAATATAATTCATATGCATGATATTCCTTGTTTACCATAGTTTGATCCTAGTGATTGTTATCCTGAATACCTTGTCACCTATGATTTGATCCACCATATATGTTTAGCATTGCTAGCGCTCATACCAGATGTACATGATCTTAAATTGTTAATGACTATATGCAATAATGGTAAAACTCGCTTTTTAGCAACAATGGATTATAGGAGCTTATCTGTCGGCAAAATCTGGGACATACAGTACAACCATGAGGGCTATATGGCTCTGGCTTTAGCTCAGTATGGGGACCTTTTCTAGCTTGTTCAGTGGTTACCTTTATGGCGCAAATAGGAGCGTGCCAAGACGGGTATAGTGTGGTTCCTAATCTATGGGCATAGCCGCGAAGGAGTGTGACCGTAGACAGGTTGGCTCTACATCCCCCTGCCACGAACCTTGCGGCCCTGACTTGTTAGATGAACCCTTGGAAGGCTTCATAGTGTACCCTGCCCACTCACCTTGGCAGTGTTTTGGGAGTCATGATCCCGGGCATATGGGCAAACACGACTCATGGGTAAAGTTGTACACCTCTGATCAGAGTTAAAAACTATCATGATAGCCGTGCTCACGGACACGAGCGGCTCAGAAAACTCACAGAATTATTGGGTTCTTATTTCTATGTGGCTTATGCAAGTGTTATTTATTTATTGTATTGTTGTCATTTACTTTATGATCATGGATATTTGAGCTTATGCAAATTACCTTGGCAATTGTTGATATTGATATGAACTTGATCTACTTAAAATGCTCACCGCTATGAACCATGCATTCCCTTTTGAGATTCATGAACCCCGTGTTATATTTGTTGAGTACGTATGTGCTCACCCTTGCATTCAAACAACATAGATGAAGATTGGGTTGATGATTACCGCAATGAGTACTAGACTTGGAGTCAACTAGTCAACCAGTCCCTTCGGAGCTTCCGCAGATATCTTCATTTAGTTAAGGTTATTTGTTTCAGACTATGTAATGAATATTTATTTCGCTATGTAATAAGCACTGTGATGGCACCTTCATGATTTGTCAACTCATGTGTGCGATTATTCCTAGGGTGCACATGAGCCTTTTATGCACTTGTTTTTGTTCTTGAAAACGGGTGTGACAATTGGTATCAGAGCTCGTGTTGACTGTAGGACGCAAGCCTAGTAGTTCTGGTCTCTATCTAAAGTTTAGTTTGCTACAAAAACTATTTTCTTCAACCTTGTCCTTTGAATTGATTAATTCTCCATCCTTGTCTGATTATCATCTCCTTGATAGCTTCCTTTGAGCTACTATTTCTTAACACCTTGTATATTTTGTTTCTCTTGGTTTTACTAAGTTTAGAGACTCACTTTGTTCAAAATCTTTATGGCCTTTCTTCACTTGTCTCCCCTTTCTTAGGATGTCCACCAATTGAGCAGAAGTGCGAGTAGTATCGCAGTTGAGTCTAGTCAATCGAGTCTTTGGTGTAGTGTGATCCCTTTGTGCTTGGTTTATTTGTTATGATGACTATGAATGATTTGGATCTTTGTATTGCTTGCTGGAACCTTGTGGTTATACCTACAAGTTTCCAAAGTTTTATAATACATAGGTAATGCCATACATATAGTTGGGTTGGATTTGCCCTGTCTCTGTCCTTGCTGTTTTCTGGAGTAGTCTGCAGTGTTTCTGTTATATCTCGAGGTCTGTTGATGCAAAATTCATGAAATTTTTCTGGGAACAACTAGACTTACCCTTGGTTCATGTCCAACTGGAATCACCCTTATAGCTGTTATATTTTAAGAGTTATGCCTGTTGCAAGTCGATGTTTCTGTGCAGTCTAGAACCTGAAATAGAATCTGTTCCTTGCAGTTTTACTCAATTTTAAGTTCTGAATCTGGGACTGCCAGTGAAAACAAAGTGTAGAGAATTTTGCGACCTTTCCAAAAAATCCAGAACCAACTCCATCGGATATCTGTAACTTGAGTTATGGCCGTTTTACCGCAGTGTTGTCAGAATCCCTCGTCTAGAAAATTTCAGATTTGCATATGATATGATTTTGATGGTGTAAGAAATGTTCTAAACATAATTATTTGTGTTTTGGAGCACAGATGCCTCGTTCCAACAGGAATCCACCGCCACCACCTCCTCAGGCACCCATGACTACGGAAGAGCTGATGGCAATGCAGGGGCAGCTGATGCAGACTGATGCAATTTATGCAGAACCCGCCTAACCAAGCTGCAGCTCCTGTCAATAAGCGCCGGGAATTCCTTCAAGGTCATCCCCCGGTGTTCTCTCACGCTGCTGATCCCTTGGAAGTAGATGATTGGTTGAGGGCAGTGGAGAAACAGCTCAACATTGCTCAGTGCAATGACCAGGAGAAGGTGTTGTATGCTTCTGGTCAGCTCCAAGGTGGAGCTCAGACATGGTGGGAATCTTACCAAGCTGCATGTCCTGCCAATGCTCCTGCTGTCACTTGGGATGAATTCTCCAGGGACTTCAGGGCTCGTCATATCCCAGAAGGAATTATCGAGCTCAAGCAGGAAGAGTTCTGTAATCTCAGGATGGGGAAAATGTCAGTCAGTGAGTATCATGATCAATTCTCTCAGCTGGCTCGCTATGCTCCTAATGAAGTGAGAGATGATGCAGATAAGCAATGCCACTTCCTCAAGGGTATATACTATGATCTTAGACTGTAGTTGAAGGGTAATGTGTACCCAAACTTTCAGACACTGGTGAACCGTGCCATTGTGCTTGACAATGAGCGCAAGGACATGGACAAGAAGAGGAAGATGAGAGCACAATCATCTAGGAGCAATACTCACCCCCGCTTCAACTCTCATACTGGTTCTCAGCAGAGGCACCAAGGGCCTGTTAGCCAGTGGAATCGCAATCCGAATCAGCAAAGGCCTTAGTACCAGCAGGGGAATACACAGAACCAGCAACGCTCACCTCATCAGTTTCAGAGTGGGCCTCGTACTCCTCATCAAGGTACCCCTAGCTCTACACCTGCTAAGAATAGTGCACCTCAGCCCAGCACTCCAAGAGTATGCTACCGATGTGGAGATCCTGGACACTATGCTCATAGCTGTCCAAAGAAGCAGAACCAGAACAATAACAGTGGAAGCAGAGGAAGACCTCAAGGGACTCCTAACTCGGGAAGGGTGAATCATGTATCTGTCGCTTTAGCTCAGGAGGCCCTAGAAGTCATGTTGGGTACGTTTGACATGAACTCCATCCCTGCCTCTGTTCTTTTTTATTCTGGAGCATCGCATACTTTTATTTCGCAAGCATTTGTTACCATACATAGCATACCCTTGATAGCTATGAAGAACCACATGTTAGTAAGTTCACCCGGAGGACCTATACAAGTTGCTCATAAATGCCCCTCCGTTAATCTAACCTTAAGGGGGGTAGACTTTTTGATTAGTCCAGTTGTGCTGAGAAGTTCTGGCATTGATGTGATTGTGGGTATGGATTGGATGAAAGCACATCAGGCAGTGATCCAGTGCAAAGAGAAGACGGTATCTCTTGTTACACCGAAGGGTGACCAGATCAGTGTAGATGTAGTTATGCAGCAGCCAGAGACAGTCATTGTGAATCAGATTGATGATGGAATTAATCAGGATGATCCAGTGGTGAATGAATTCCAGGATGTCTTTCCAGATGAACTGCCAGGTATGCCACCCGACCGAGACATTGAATTTCTTACTGAGTTATTACCTGGTACTGCACCCATAGCTAAACAACCATATAGAATGGGGATAAAAGAACTAGAAGAACTTAAGAAACAAATAAAAGAATTGCAAGAAAAAGGTTTCATTCGTCCTAGTTCTTCACCATGGGGTGCACCAATTATTTTTGTTGATAAGAAAGATGGTAGTCAGAGGATGTGTGTTGATTATAGATCGCTCAATGAGGTTACCATCGAGAACAAGTATCCTTTGCCCAGAATTGATGATTTGTTTGATCAGTTGAGAGGTGCCTGTGTGTTCTCAAAGATTGATCTTCGTTTTGGATATCATCAATTGAAGATCCGTGCTAGCGATATTCCCAAGACAGCTTTCACCACAAGGTATGGTCTGTATGAGTATACTGTTATGTCATTTGGATTGACCAATGCTCCTGCATACTTTATGTACATGATGGATAAGGTGTTTATGGAGTATTTGGATAAGTTTGTGGTTGTGTTCATTGATGATATACTGGTGTTCTCTAAAACTGAGGAAGAACATGCTGAACATCTGAGTTTGGTATTGCAGAAGCTTAGAGATCACAAGTTGTATGCTAAGCGAAGCAAGTGTGAGTTCTGGTTGAATGAAGTTTCTTTCCTTGGTCATGTTGTCTCTAATGGAGGTATTTCTATTGATCCCAGCAAGGTGAGAGATGTATTGAATTGGAAACCACCAACTAGTGTTACTGAGATTCGCAGTTTTCTTGGTTTAGCTGGGTACTATAGAAGATTTATTGAAGGCTTTTCAAAACTCACGAAGCCTATGACAACCTTATTGGAGAAGAATGTCAAGTTTGTGTGGTCTGATCAATGCCAAGCCAACTTTGAAGAGTTGAAGAAGAGGTTGACTACAACACCTGTGCTGATACTGCCAGATCTGAGTAAGAGTTTCTCTATCTATTGTGATGCTTCTCGTACTGGCTTGGAATGTGTTCTTATGCAAGAAGGTAGAGTTGTTGCTTATGCATCTAGGCAGTTGAGGAAACATGAATTGAATTATCCTACTCATGATTTAGAACTTGCTGCGGTAGTACATGCTTTGAAGATATGGAGACACTATCTGATTGGGCATAAGTGTGACATATATACTGATCATAAGAGTTTGAAATATATTTTCACCCAGTCTGATCTGAACTTGAGACAACGTAGATGGTTAGAACTGATCAAGGATTATGATCTAGATGTGCATTATCACCCTGGGAAAGCTAATGTGGTTGTAGATGCTCTCAGCAGGAAGAGTGGAGTTCATGAGTTGCTTATGTCAGCCATGTCAGATGAGTTGTGTGATGAGTTTGAATGCTTGAACTTGGGTTTCATTGTCAATGCAGCAGAGATGGTGATGGAACCTACACTTGAACAGGAGATCCGAAAAGGTCAGTTGCAGGATGAGAAGCTGAAGGAGATAGCAGAGAATCTGGTAATTGGTAAGTCACCTGGTTTCCGCATGGATGATAATGGAACTTTGTGGTTTGGTAATCGTTTATGTGTACCTGATGATAAAGCTTTAAGGCAAATGATTTTGCGTGAAGCTCATGAGTCTGCTTATTCTATTCATCCTGGTAGTACTAAGATGTATATGGATGTGAAGGAGAAATTTTGGTGGGTTGGATTCAAAAGAGATGTAGCTGAGTATGTAGCTTTGTGTGATACTTGTCAGAGAGTTAAAGCTGAACATCAGAGACCTGCTGGATTGTTGCAACCTATGAAGATACCTGAATGGAAGTGGGAAGAAGTTGGTATGGATTTCATTGTTGGGTTACCCCGTACCCAGCGAGGTTATGATTCTATTTGGGTAATATTTGATCGTCTGACCAAGGTAGCTCACTTTTTACCAGTCAAGACAAAGTACAATGGTGCTCGGTTGGCAGAGTTGTATATGGAACGGATAGTATGTTTGCATGGAGTTCCAAAGAAGATTGTGTCCGATAGAGGTACTCAGTTCACTTCAAATTTTTGGCATAGTGTGCATAGAGCTTTGGGAACTAAGTTGAACTTTAGTACTGCATATCATCCTCAAACAGATGGTCAAACTGAAAGAACTAATCAGATATTGGAAGATATGTTGAGAGCTTGTGCATTGCAATATGGTACTAGTTGGGATCAGAGTTTGCCTTATGCAGAGTTCTCATACAACAACAGTTACCAGCAGAGCATCAAGATGGCACCGTTTGAGGCATTATATAGTTGTAAGTGTAGAACACCATTGTTTTGGAATCAAACAGGTGAGACACAAGTGTTTAGTGCTAATGTACTTAGAGATGCTGAGGATCGCGTGAGAGTGATCCGGGAAAGTTTGAGAATAGCACAGTCGAGACAGAAGAGTTATGCCGATAATAGAAGAAGAGACTTGTCTTTTAATATTGGTGATTATGTCTATCTCAAAGTATCACCAATGAGAAGTGTGAAAAGGTTTAACATGAAAGGTAAGCTAGCACCAAGGTATGTCAGACCGTTTGAAGTTTTAGCCAGACATGGTGAAGTTGCTTATTAATTAGAACTACCTGAGAATTTATCTGGATTCATGATGTGTTTTATGTGTCACAACTTAAGAAGTGTTTGGGAGTACCAGAAGAGCAAATACCTTTGGATGATCTTAATGTTGCTGATGATTTAACTTATGAAGAATATCCAGTTAAGATTCTTGAAACAGCGGAAAGAGTAACCAGAAGCAGAGTAATTAAGATGTGTAAGGTTCAGTGGAATCGGTATTCGGAGGCAGAAGCAACTTGGGAAAGAGAAGATGATCTGAGGAAATCATACCCGCAGTTGTTTGAGTAAGCCAACTAATCTCGAGGACGAGATTCTTTTAAGGGGGGTAGATTTGTAACACTCCAAAATTTGCATGTTCTCGAAATAGTATAAAATTGATTTAATTATGCTCTCTTGTTTTGCATTTTACTTAAATGAAAATATATGGTTTTGGAGAATTAAAAGTTATCATGTAGAAACATACATGCTGGTGCATTTGTGTTTCTATTTTGAGTGATTTGAGAAAATATCCAAAACTGAATTTGAAAATGCTTTTGAAAATTTAATTGAAAATCAATTCTGGAAATAGCAAAAGTTTTCTTTTTCTCTCCCTCACTCCCTCCCTCATTTTGGCCCGAGGCCACCTCCTCCCTGTGGGCCTCCCCCTTTCCTCTTCGCCGCTCGGCCCAGTGCCCTCCTCTCCCTGCAGGCCTTTTTCCCTCTCTCTCCCTTCTTTCCTTCCCCCTCTTGGGCCGACTCGGCCAAAAGCCCAGTGCGGGTGAGCCGCACTCCTCCTCCTTGCACCGATGACAACAGGGCCCCCCTAGTCAGCTCTCCTCTCCCTTCCTTTTCCTCCTGGTGCCGCTGACCCCTCTGGCCCACACGTCAGCGCCTCCCTCCTCTTCCTCCCATATCCGAGCAGAATGCAACGAGCAGAGCTCGAATCGAACGAAATCGAAGCCCTCAATCATCGGGATTGCTTGCCAAATCAGTTTGGGGGCCTATAAGTAGTCCCACACCCTCCCCCCGAACTAGTTCTTCCCATATACGTGCCGCTTTCGCCTTGCCCTAGCTGTGCAGCGCTGTCTTCAGAGCTCGCACCGTCGCCGCCGCCATTAGCATCGTCCCGAGCTCCGCAGTCACCCGCGGGCCATTCTCAATCCTTCGAAATAAGGTATGAGACCCCGCGAACCCTTCCGTGTGCTCAATTTCGCGTTTCCTTGCCCTCACCGGCCTGTTGCCGTTCGCAGTGAAGCCCACGCCGCCCCGTCATGTCGACCGCCATCTCCAGGGCTCCTCTGTCCGCACTAAAGGCCTAGGTGAGACCGCCTTGTTCCCCTCCTTCTCTGGAACCCCTTGGTTTGTTGAATAAAGGCCCGTAGGGCCGTAGTCGCTTCCACCAGCGAGCCCCACGGCGGAGCCCATGGTGAACCGCTGCGCCGGCCACTGTTCCCGGCCGGATCCCCTTTCTCCCCCTCTGTTCTAATCCCGACCGTCCGCTCTTGATCGGACGATCCAGAGGGCTAGATACCCCTGCGCTCTGGAATCTTGCTAAAGAGCCCCTGGAAAGATTCTAGTCTTAACCCGCAATCCATGGCGCCCTCATTGATTACGCCTTTGCCATTGGAAAGCGTAATCTCCGTCGGATTTCTTTTAATTCGAAAATAAATTAAAATTTCTATTTACAAAATTGCCACTCCTATTCAAATGCTTATATTTTACTCGTTTTAAATCCGTTTCACCCATTCAATTTGCGTTAGATTCGTAATAAAATTTCTCTACATGTCAGTGCTACTATTAGTTAGATTTGAAAAAGTTTAATTTCGGGATTAGATTTAAATTAATATCTTTGCATAGGAGAACTTGTTAAATTCATAACTTCGTTGTTTTCGCTCCGTTTTTCGTGAACGAAATATTGTTGTGATCGTAGTGATACGTAGATTAGTTTTATAAACTTTTCATCTTATTTTATTACTGTTGGTGTACTGTTCTAATCATAGCTTTGTTTGCTTCGTGTATGATTGTCCGTTGATTGAATGGTGTTGATTGTTGATCGGTTTAGACGTTGAGCAACCCATTGAAGAACCGGAGTTTTTCATTGATCAAGACCAGCAGGATCAGCAAGAGTACTTTGAAGAAGGCAAGTATAACATGGGATTATCCTTGTTGTCCTATTCACAATTAATATAATTCATATGCATGATATTCCTTGTTTACCATAGTTTGATCCTAGTGATTGTTATCCTGAATACCTTGTCACCTATGATTTGATCCACCATATATGTTTAGCATTGCTAGCGCTCATACCAGATGTACATGATCTTAAATTGTTAATGACTATATGCAATAATGGTAAAACTCGCTTTTTAGCAACAATGGATTATAGGAGCTTATCTGTCGGCAAAATCTGGGACATACAGTACAACCATGAGGGCTATATGGCTCTGGCTTTAGCTCAGTATGGGACCTTTTCTAGCTTGTTCAGTGGTTACCTTTATGGCGCAAATAGGAGCGTGCCAAGACGGGTATAGTGTGGTTCCTAATCTATGGGCATAGCCACGAAGGAGTGTGACTGTAGACAGGTTGGCTCTACATCCCCCTGTCACGAACCTTGCGGCCCTGACTTGTTAGACGAACCCTTGGAAGGCTTCATAGTGTACCCTGCCCACTCACCTTGGCAGTGTTTTGGGAGTCATGATCCCGGGCATATGGGCAAACACGACTCATGGGTAAAGTTGTACACCTCTGATCAGAGTTAAAAACTATCATGATAGTCGTGCTCACGGACACGAGCGGCTCAGAAAACTCACAGAATTATTGGGTTCTTATTTCTATGTGGCTTATGCAAGTGTTATTTATTTATTGTATTGTTGTCATTTACTTTATGATCATGGATATTTGAGCTTATGCAAATTACCTTGGCAATTGTTGATATTGATATGAACTTGATCTACTTAAAATGCTCACCGCTATGAACCATGCATTCCCTTTTGAGATTCATGAACCCCGTGTTATATTTGTTGAGTACGTATGTGCTCACCCTTGCATTCAAACAACATAGATGAAGATTGGTTTGATGATTACCGCAATGAGTACTAGACTTGGAGTCAACCAGTCAACCAGTCCCTTCGGAGCTTCCGCAGATATCTTCGTTTAGTTAAAGTTATTTGCTTTAGACTATGTAATGAATATTTATTCCGTTATGTAATAAGCACTGTGATGGTACCTTAATGATTTGTCAACTCATATGTGCGACTATTCCTGGGGTGCAATGGGTATTTGTGAAACAAGAACTTCCGCTACTTTGATTTGAACTAGGTGTTGTAATAACACTTCTTTAAACTCTGTTGTAATATTATTTCGTTTCGAACTTATCACTGTGGATGCGTGGTTACTGAATCGAGTACGATCTCTGGTTGTTACTTAGGTGTAGTTTGAAATCCTTCAAGATTTCAAGGACTACCAGACTTATATGGGCTCTAGTGTGACAGTGTTGTCGGGAACGGTGACCATTGCACTAGTGCTCTTCTAGGTTGGGCGGTTCCGTGACATGAAATGCATGTTTTTGCATACTTCCGGTGTAGAAGTAGCGTATGTATGTGGTGTGTACGTGATCTTGATCTTGGGAGCATGATAAGTCTCTCAGCAAGGGTCACAAAACTTGACCAAACTCAACACAAAGCAAGCAGCTTATGTAGAAAGCTTATGTCATGAAAGAGTAAATATGGCTTTGGTTGGAATTTTCACCATTGAGGGACCAAAAGTGTTTTTATCATTTTAAGAAATAAAACTCTGATAGTCATTCTTGTTTGAAACAAAATTATATCAGCTCTTGTCTTGTTATATCATGTCTCATAACAACTTAGACTTAGTTACAACATTTGCAACCCACAAAGTTTTAGATTCATGATGGTTTCAATTAAGTCAAGTAATCCATACTTAGAGAAATACCAAGTTATAAACTAAGTACTAGAGAAACATTTAGCAGAGAAACTATTCATCATTTCCATAAGGGAGATAAACATTCATGGAACATATGAGAGTAGAGAGAAATTTTTTTGTTCTTTTTATCATATTCAGATTTTTTTATATATGCAAGCAAAGATAAGCAAGAAAGTGCATGAATGTAAATTCTAGAATTAAACACTTACTTTAGTGGGGGAGGGAACCTCCCCCAAGCTTATCCTTTGCTCAATAGTATGGTGGCTGATATGGATGTTGTTGCCACCACATTCTCCACCGCTAGATTTCTTCTTCTTGATAGGCTTGGATCTGTTTGGTGGTTTGCTGGACTATGTCTGCTGTCACACCATGCTCAACACGAAGCTCGCCTATGGCATTGGTGAGATCGTCCAACTGTTGACGTCACTCATGATGTTCCCTATCTTGTGAGGACGAGAAGGATGCTCGTGGTCTTTGTGGTGGTCGAGGAGGCATGCCACTGGAAGTGTCCATGGCATCGGAAGTTGCATCGTCTCCCACCTCGCTAACAACTCCTCGGGAAGGACCACCTTGCTCAAAATGAGCAAACTGTGGCCCCTCACGTGCTCTCCTGCTGGAACCTGCAACACCTCTTTGCCCACATCCTTGATCTACATCAAGGGTTAGTTGGCGGGTCCTACACGACTGACGTTTCTCATTTGGAGGAGGAACCTTAGTTGTATGGCCACGATAAATCATTTTAAGGCCACCTCTTGGACCTCTCTTGAGCATTTGAGCATGTATAAGATATTCTTCAGAAATTACTGCTCTAGGTGAATTAATGTACTCAAAAGGGTAGGTTCCATCTAGCAAGTTCATTGAGTCAGCAATACGAGTGATTAAGGATGTGAATTGTATAGGCACATTTCTTTCAACTGAACTTTGCCCAAAAGCTACTAAGCATTTGACAGGAGAGACCTGAATTTTATGAACCATGGCATATAACAATTTTAGCTCTATAGTTCTTAGCATGGTAGCATTGATTCCAGGAAATATAGTCAAGCTCATCCAAAGGTGAATAAAGCGAAGGGTTGGATTATGAATTTCCTCAGGTTTTGGGTTGAAGCAATCATGCAAGGTAGATATGGACATCCAAAATTCCTTCTTATTAAATCTTTTTATGGAATTGTCTAAGTTTAGCAAGCAAGTGTCATCAAAACCAAGAGCAACATTGAGTTGACTCCAAGTAAGATTAAAGTTTTGGTTAAACATGTGGAAAGATATTTCATCACGAGATACTTGTAGAGCGCACAAGAACTCCATGGTGAGCAATTTAATTCCAGGTTCAATGTTTACTTGCCAGAAACTAGACCAACCATTGGTAGAGAAGACAGTGTTAAATTCAACATCCATACCTACGTTGTCGAGGAGAGTTGGACCAATATTCTGGTGTGCTCGAAGGATCGATCCCGAAGAGAGATATACTTCTGATACTCTAGTTGGTCAAACCAGAGACCAGTTTGTTGATCGTACGACCTCATCGGGGGCACCATGAGTGCACCAAGATGGGGTACCTCCATTGGCATTTCTTCCTCCTCTTAAGGTTGTTCTTCGCTTGGGGTGTTCTCCCAAGTGTGGGTAGAACCACACATTCTCCTGCCTTGAGAAGTTTCCTCGGATTGGTGGGAGCGCCGAGATGACCTCCCACTTATAGCTTGCTGAATTTTCTTGAGTGTGGACCTCAAAGGGTTCTTCATTTCTAGATAGTGGAAAGGACACAAGAACAAGACTAGGACAAAGATTAGCGTTAGCGCAAGTTTCCTAGTTTGCCTTGCGGGCAGAGGCTCGAGCTAAGAGAATCTTGATGAAGACAAGGTGTTTTTATGGACTTGAGAGAGAGTAGCACTACTTCTTCAAAGGGCTAAGAACTTCACTTGAGAGAAGTGAGGAGAAGGCAAGGCAAAGGCAAGGAAGAGGTGGTTTGATCTCAAAATGAAATCTAGTTGGTGTTGACATTTCTTAACGACATCACCAAGAACATAGTTCTTAGCAATGGTGCCAAAAATGCATGGTACGTAATTAAGTTGTCCTTAGCAACTAGCCACTTATCTTTTACCTTATACTCCTAAGCATGGAACTAGGTTGACATCCCTAATTATAGAACTAGGAATATTTTATGGTACTTATGAGTTATTCTATATTTTATGTATGACTAAACAGAAATAAAAAATGATAGATATGAAATATCAAGGAATAATGATTCTGCAAGTGGCCAGATTAAATATACCATTGTACCACTTTACCTAGAGTATTACCAGTTGTCATTTATATTCTACCACTTGGAAGGTCTAGTTAAAATTGATAATCTATAGTATTGATAACAAGCATATGAAATGAATAAAGTGATTTAACTATCAATGATGTCTACTCTTAATCAGGGTAAGTCACATGATAAATATATATAAATGAGAAGGGTAAATTGATCAGTCATCATCATAATAATAATAATAAGGATAAAGTTATCTAGAGCATTCTAGTCACTACACAAGCGTTGTCTAATACAAGTAATAAAGAAATAACATCCTAAGTATTCTAGTTACCATCAAAGCTATGCTAGTTAATGCAAGTACATCGAGTAATCATTGTTAAGTAATACTAACAATATTCCCAACCACAATAGGGCCATGAACAGGATGAGTTGAGTTCAGAAACCTTAGATATAACAAGATATCCTCAACCTGAGAATTTCTCCCTACCAAACCATCGTACGGGGGGAAGCCTACAAAGGACTCAATGGATCTGTCACGTCCACGATCTACTTCACGACACGTCACAACTGGTGGCATTTGCAGATAAGAAAAGTATCTAAGCACCACGGCTACATATTTCCTACCACTCGGCATATGATCAAATAGACGAGCGCTATATGAACATGTGCATGAACTCAATAGAAAACTAACTATACTAGATATATTAACATAGACAATGAACAAAGTAAACAAGAACATATTAATGAAGAATAATGTTGCCTATAAATATCATACAACTATAGATAAATAATGAAAGAGAATAAGAGAATATAAACTGTACCAGACTCCAATCTCTTGACAACGTTGGGAGTCCAAGATCAAATCTTGACTTCCTCTACTCTCGAATCTAACTAGGCTATGCTATGAACTAGAAAGTGCTCTAGATGAACTAGTGTTTATGGCTTGGGATGACTAGATCTCCTATGACTTAGACTAAATGGATCTCCAAATGATCTGAGCTTTAGATTGGATGCCTCTAGGGGGGTATGTCCTCCTATTTATAGTTCGGTGGGATGCACGACAGTCGTTGGATCAAACCGACTTCACATAGGGTTGAGATGACTCTTCGGTGGAGGAAGCTTCCAGAAGACGGTGGGTAGCGGCCCCAGGGGGGTGCCAGCCGGCCCCACCCCATGCCAGCCGGCCCAACCTAGCTGGCTCTAGGGCCCCGCTTCGCTCCGGTGTATGTGGGATCCTCCTTGAGTATTTTGGAAGGTGTTTCTCCTCAGGATTTATTCGGTATCTTCTCTGATTTGCTTTCCTTTATTCTCTTTTCTAGAATAGTCCCTGGAAAATAATGAAACACCAAAACTCATGGAAATTGTTAATTAAAGCCCTATATTTCTAAATATTATATTTGATTGATCCATTTATTCTATTTAGAGTTTCTTAAAAAGTTGAAGCTAAGGACCATCAACAGTTGGAGTGTGAGGATTTGAGCTCTCCTTGCATGGCCTTTTATAGGGGAAGAGGATGGTAGCAAGGAGGCTCCTTGGGGGCATCAGCCGACCCCCCATGTGCCCCTCCTTGGGTGCTATGAGCATGAAACCTTGTGGCAAGCTTTAAGCAAAGCAAAGGTGAGAGTTGAGGTGCCACACGGGTGTCGGCCGACCCCTTTTAAGTCCCCCAACAAAGTTTGAAACATGGGAGAGACACTAGAGGTGAATGGCAGACATTGGCATGGTGCTTGGCACCTAGCCATGTCGGCCAACCACCTTAGGGTGGCTCCCAAGTGGAGATTCCACTCCCCTCTTTTCCTAGTTCTTGGTGAAAGGTAAAGCATGTCACTTGATGTGATCAAAAGCTGAGCTAAGGTGTTCATAATTCCCCACTTTGAACATAGAGTAGTGGGAGACAAAGTGTGTGTCATGCTTGTTGACGGTGAAAATTTTATATTTTTCTATGCTCAAAATCACCGTCAACAACCTCATAATGAAGGGACATAAGCATATCATGAGTATATTTAATCCAATAAATAGTTCCACATGTCCATGGAGTATTTCTTGCAGGACTACAGGAAATGGAGAAAAATGAGTTAGTGGGACCCACCATAGGGGTGTCGACCGACCACCCTATGGGCCCACTAGCCTCCCACATTGGCCATGATCAAGGAGACGCACTCCCAAGTGATCCTCCACCCTTGAATCAACTTGTTCTTTCTCTAAACGGCTGATATTCACTTCACATGGTTCCATGGGCCCACAAGAGTACAAACCGACGTCCAAAAGTTGTCCAACTTGTGCACACCCACTCCAAGACATGTGAGTCATCTTCTAGAAGGACTGGGGTGGTCCCACCACCCATAGGGGGGTCGCCCGACTCCCCCTAAGTCCTAGGGGGCGTCCACCTCCCTTGCATGGCTGCATGCAAAGAAGCACATGTTGCATGCAAAGAAGCACATGCTGAATTCTCTTACACCATTGATCTAAAGGGTGGTTAGGATCTAAGGGCTCTCACCACACATCACGCGGATTGATGACGTGGTGGTGGAGTAGCCCTTACTCCACCTCTCCACTATAAATACCCCCCTCACCCCCTCTCATTCAATACACACCACAAGGAGGAGCTCTCCACTCTCTCTCAAGATGCAGCACTTGTAGTAGTGTTAGTGTTGTTAGGAGTTAGAGTGAGCCTCTTGTCTTCAGCTCTAGTCTTCCAGGAGGTATGGTATGCTTCTAGTATTTATTTCTCTCTTTGTAAGACTTGAGTTATTTTATATAGTTATCTTCTCTACTTTGCTTTAGTACTTTACTTTATTGCAGGATGACTTATGTTGTATTGGTTGTTAGCATAGTCATAGATGTTTGAGAGTAAGATAATGGTAGTATACCTTTGCACTGGTTCACCGCCCTTAATCCGGTGCTCTAATCAATTTCACCGGATATCAGATTAGAGTCGTGAGATATAGTGTAGACATGGTGTCTAGACTATACGCTTTCCTGTGTCTGCGGCTTGTCTAACGGTTCGTTTATGGTACCTAGTAGGGGCGACAGACCTATCTAGGCTTTGATCCCACCACATTTGGCCAAGTTCTTAAAGCGTACACCTTCTTGTGCTAGGCGGTTTAGCACCCTTCTCATCCCTTTCTGTTGCTAAGTGGCCTAGTGGCCCGAAGTGCAATTGTGTATGAATATTATTCTTGCTTGATATGTCTTGTCTTGATAAGTTAGAACCATGCAAGTAGAGATAGATGTTTGGAAACCTTATGCTCGCTCGTTGTCCTCCTCGCTCACTAAACTACTCTTTATCATTGGAACTTCTCCTGTGCGTCATTGCACTTATCATATATATCATTTACCCGTACCATAGTTTAGTTGGTATATTATTTAGTGGATCATCATGGTTAGCTATCATATTCTTTAACCACTGCTTCCCTGAGGATAAATACGATACCCTGGAATACTCCTGGGTGAAATGCTACAATGGTATTTCAGTGCACTTGCAGAATATTCTACATGAGCATAATAAATACCAACAATGCTTTAGTCAAAAGGTGATTGATGTGTTTTATTTTTAAAGCATGACAAAGCTAAAGAGATGTCTCCTAAAGCAAATTCTAAATTTTAAAATTCATACTACTCAAATCATGATATTCTTAGACAAAAGAAGATGCGTGTGAAAGAGAGGTGACCAAAGGGTCCCTAGGGGTATCGGCTGATCCCCCTTAGGCCCCTTTCACTTTTCTTTTTCTTCCATGAGGGTCACCTCAAGCCCCAATTACAGAAAGCAGGGTTAGGGTGCTTAGGGTTGTCGGCCGACCCCCCTTAGGACCTAACCCTAGTCAGCTTTTAGTGTTAATATACTCCCAAGGTTTTATTAAGTCTAAACTTTATTTTTTCTAAGTTTTAGGCATGATGAAAATTAAAGAAATCAAATAAATGTAAAAGGAAAATAAAGATAACTACCGATTTACCTTTCGGCGAGGGCTCCTTGATTTTAAGTCCATGGAGTAGGACTTCTTCTGATTCATTCTTCGGGTGCACTTGATGGCTCCGAGGGGTGTGCACCTATTTTTCTTTCCAAACCTGCCTTGGATTGGCGGGTTCATCCTCCTTGAGTTCATTGGTCTTGGCCTCCGAGTATTGCTTCTTTTGGCGTGGGGCTCGAACACTTCTTCTTGGTGGATGTGCTTTGACCTGTTTGATAAGTTTACAACCATTGAAAGCACATTTTACCTTGTCAGTTGGGAATTGGAAGTGGATCTGGCCCGATCCCATGTAGATGATCGCGTTGGTGGTGTTGAGGAAGGGCCTTCCCAAGATGACAGGAATGTTCACATTGGCTCCCATGTCCAGGATGATGAAGTCGGTGGGAATGTACTCATCTTGGATGTTCACCAAGATGTCCATAGCAAGTCCCTCGGGAAACCGCATTGTCTGATCAACCATCTGCAAACGAGCACATGTAGGGAACAAAGGTGCCCCTAACAAGTTATCATACGTTACCTTGGACATGATGTTGACACCCGATCCAAGGTCGCAGAAGGCGTTGTGGAAGGTCTGTTGTCAAATTGAGCACTTGATCGTCGGATGGCCTGGATCTTCCTTCTTCATGATGAAGGGAGGATCGAGAAGATAGCCCCAATTAGAGCGATGTGGAGGCTTACCGAACCTCGTTGTGACCATATTAACATTCTCAATTGGCTCCTCTGGTTTCCCAGGAATCTTACCTTGTTCTAGAGATGGCATAGTTGCAGCTAACTGAGCTAGTTGGGTTTCTAACATTTTATTAAAGCTCAATTGATTTTTCATGGCAGTGGCAAAGCTATCCATTTTCTCACCAAAATTTTTAAGAACTTTATCATTGGCAATCATATTTTTATTAATACCATCATTGATTTTAGATTAACCAAGAACAAGATCTTTAAATGAAGGCTCATTATTGTCGGAATTGTAATTATTGTAATTGCTATTACCTCCATTACCTTGGTAGAAGGGGCATGAATTCCAACCTCCTTGTTGTTGGGGTCGATACCCATTGTTGTTGTTGTTTTGGTTGTTCTTGATGAAGTTCACGTCCTCCTTCGACATCTCGGGGCAGTAGTTGCCCGAGTGATCATTTCCCCCACACACCTCGCACCATGGATCGGCTTCGATAGCTCGTGCGGCGGCGATGGGTAGATGGCCTCTTGTTCCTTCTTGGAACCTTCTTCTAGCTTCTTCATCCAGAGGTCCATCTTGGTAGAGAGTATGTCCACCTCATTGACGGTGTGCATACCTCTTCTCTTCGACTGGAGATGTCTCTCACCCCATCCTTGGTTGATCACCATCTTTTCGATGAGGTCCTTGGCATTCCTCACTGTGTGTTGGAGGAATGCCCCTCCAGCAGCAGCATCAAGGTGACTACGGGCCAACCCGGAATTAGGAGCTAATCGTCTATCCCATGATGAGGAAAGGCACGGATGTACTCCTAGAGACGCTCCCATGCTTAGGGAAATGTCTCGTCAGCTTGTTGTTGGAAGCTCAAGATCTTTCCGCAAAGGGCATTGGTTTTGCCCGTCGGGAAGAACTTCTTGAGGAATGCGTTGGCACACCTCTCCCATGTGGTGGCTTCTTCTTTTTGGGCGTAGAACCATTGCTTCGCCTTCCCCAATAGCATGAATGGGAAAAGGTGAAGGCGAATGGCATCAGACGCCACTCCTTTGAGGGTGAAAGTGTCACATAACTCCATGAAGTACTGGAGATGAGCGTTGGCATCCTCATGGGGCTTCCCGTAAAATGGGTTGGCCTGCACCATGTGGATCAAGGTGGGCTCCAACTCGTAGGTGGCATCCCCAAAGTTGCCTTCAGGGCCCTGAGCTACGTGGATAGCGGACAGGGCTGAGAAGTCAGAGATCACCTTCTGGGCCATAGCTCCCTTGAGTGGTGGTGCAGAGCCTCCTTCCTTGAACGGATTCAGTGTCGAGATGATCCTCTAAGGGGAACTTGACAACGTCTAGTCCTCCTCAATAGCTACTCGGGATCTTCTAGATAATTTCCCGGTAGTTGGAAACCGCTCATACATTGTCTGGCTTCACAACAAACAAAGACATAGACAGGGATAAGCCCCTATGACTAATTGATAACTAAGTTAACGAGAATCTCTGGATTCAATCTAATTAAAATTTCTAGGCTATGTTCTCCCCGGCAATGGCGCCAGAAATGCTTGTTGGTATTTCTTAAGACTATTGGATAAATCCACAAGCGCACAGATTATACTGTTGTAGCACTTCACCTAGGAGTATTCCAAGGTATCGTAATTTATATTTTAACAAGGGAAAGTTGAGCTAGAAATGATAATTAGATATAGATCCTAGAGCGCACTTCAACTTAGTACCAACTAGTATAGGGGGTAACCGATATATGTGATAGGAAGGGTAATGAATGAACAAGCTAGGGTAAATGATAACTTAGAATAACTAGTAAGTATAGCTAGGTGGGAGGACAACGAGAGAGATAGGGACTCCTATGTAATTCACTTCTACTTTAGTGTACTTAGCCAATTAATTAGTCTAAACACAATAGTATGCCTCCTCAATACAAGTATGCTAGGCGTGAGGATAGATCAGTAGGAGGACAAAACTCCTACCGGACCGCACTCTCTTTTTATGGGGCCTTACCTTTTAAGAACTTGCCTAAGAACACGTGGTGGAATACAAAGACTAGACAAGGTTGTCACTCTCTTGCTAGCTACCACAAACAATCCGTGCAGCAAGCGGTAACCAAGGGTAGATGATGTATAAGCAGCACGCTTACACACAACTTATTACTTTAATTATGGTCTATAACCAAAGCACCCTATGACAGGCAATGATCGCATGCGGGAAAGGCCACAAGGATCACAGACTATTAAATGTAAAGGCTAGTAATAAGCAAAAGAACACAACAATACTATAACAAGTATAGTAATGCTCAAAGTAAATACTAAGTAAAGTAGAGTAAAAGTAATGTATTGAATAAAGTAAAGTCTTACAAAGAAGGAAAGATACAAGAACTATACCAGACTTCCCAGAAGACGACTTCAGAAATTCCGAGCACAGCTCGACTCAACTCTAACTCCCACTCTAGACTAACTACTAAGATAATTCTAAGTGCTTGAGCTTGTAGGCTTGTCCACCATGAGTGAAGAGGGGGAGTGAGCCTCTATTTAAAGTGGGAGGTGGAGTAGGGGCTAGTCCATCGCCACATCATCGATCCAGGAGGCTTCACTTCTTGTCCCTTGGATCCACCGCCTCCAAACCGACTTGGAATGGAGGGTTACGATTTCCATCATGTGTTAAATGAGTGGGGGAGTCACCAAGCGCAGCAAGCAGCCTAGGGTGTCCGCTGA
The DNA here is from genome assembly GCA_022036555.1 of Microstegium vimineum. Lineage (NCBI taxonomy): Eukaryota > Viridiplantae > Streptophyta > Magnoliopsida > Poales > Poaceae > Microstegium > Microstegium vimineum. Next base: position 35,088,210 of record CM039127.1, read on the forward strand.
CCCCCGTATGGTAGGTGGGCCCTGCTCCAGGCTTCTAGAAGGTGTCCCCACTGGTCAGGGACCAAGTGGGAGGAGGTTGCCCTCCTTAGGGTGTCGGCCGACCCCCTCTAGGGGTCCTGGCCCCACCTCTTCCTTCTAGACTCTGGTCCCACTTGTCATGGAGCTTGGTTGATCTTCCTAAAGTGTTTGTCAGGCTGATTCTCTTGATGTGGGCCCATGGATCCTTGTGCACTTGATCTGGATCATTGAATGAAAGCACAGGTTCCATCCAAGGGTTGGAATGGCTTTGACATGGATCCTGCTGGCTTGGCTAGCCAGAAGGGTCCAAATGAGTGTCGGTCGATCATGTTTAGACTCCTTTGGGGCCAGAATTTCTTGTGGGAGCTCCTCGACACGTCAGGAGTCTCATGGTATGTGCATTCTGGAGTTTGGCTCAAATCACACATCGGAAGATGTGCAAAGGAAGCTTCCAGCTTTGCTGATTTGGCCTAAAATGTTATTCCTTGCAAAACAAAGCCTTCCAAGTACATGTGGAACTCATTAGTGGTAAAAATGTTCATGTAATGTTATTCTACCCTTGATCCCGAGGATGTTGGCGGTATTTTGGATATGTAAAAGTATGTCATTCTTAGCGTCAACAACCACGCTTACACACAACTTACTACTTTAATTATGATCTATAGCCAAAGCACCCTATGACAGGCAATGATTGCATATGGGAAAGACCACAAGGATCACAGACTATTAATGTGAAGGCTAGTAATAAGCAAAAGCACACAATAGTACTATAACAAGTATAGTAATGCTCAAAGTAGCTACTCCATCGCCATGTTGTCGATCTAGGAGACTTCACTTCTGGTCCCTTGGATCCACTGCCTCCAAACCAACTTAGAATGGAGGGTTAGGCTGTCCATCATGTGTTAAATGCGTGGGGGAGTCACCATGCACAGCAGGGGACCTTTGTGGTACCGGTCGACCCCCCTATGGCAAGTGGGCCCGCCCTAGGTTTCTAGAAGGTGTCCCCACTGGTCAGGTACCAAGTAGGAGGGTGTTGCTCCCTTTAGGGTGTTGGCCGAACCCCCTAGGGGTCCTGGCCCCACCTCTGCCTTATAGACTCTGGTCCCACTTGTCATGGAGCTTGGTTGATCTTTCTAAAGTGTTTGTCTCGCTGATTCTCTTGATGTGGGCCCATGGATCCTTGTGCACTTGATCTGAAGCGTTGAATGAAAGCATAGGTTGCATCCAAGGGTTGGAATGACTTTGTCATGGATCATGCTAGCTTGGGTAGCCAAAAGGGTCCATATAAGTATCAGCCGATCATGTTTTGACTCTTTTGGAGCCAGGATTTCTTGTGGGAGTTGCTGGACATGTCAGGAGTCTCATGGTATGAATGTTCTGAAGTTTGGATCAAATCACACATCAGGAGATGTTCAAAAGGAGCTTCCATCATTGCTGATTGGCCTGAAATGTTATTCCCTGCAAGACAAAGCCTTTCAAGTACATGTGGAACTTATTAGTGGTAAACATGTTCATGTAATGTTATTCTACCCTTAATCTCGAGGCTGTTGACTGTATTTTGGATATGTAAAAGTATGTCATTCTTGGCGTCAATAGTCCCTAGGGGTATACGGAGGTAATATCCCCAACAAGTCCCCGAGCACGTTGCATTCTTCTGGCAGGTCATCTTGACGTCCTCCGAGGGGACGTGGTCTGGTCGCCGTCCTTCATCGGCGTTGTCGTGAAGTTCTAACCTGGTGGCCTAGTCGGAACCCAGTCTGGAGAAGTCTTCCGACCAGGTCGGACTGATCGATACTGTCATGTATTGGTCGGCGAGCAGGTTTTCTCATCGTCATTCAGCAGCTGCTTGTCAGGATATTGTGACGTGCTGAAGAAGAAAATTTTGAAAGTACCTTCCAGGTGAAGTGTATCCACTTAGACTCTGTAAAATGTTATAAAGAGGTAGGGTTTGTCGAGAAATAAATAGACACATTCACCGCAAGGTGAAGTGTATCCACTTAGTCCCCGAGCTTGGTAGTAGGTGCAGTATGCACGTGATGCCGAGCTATATATTAAAATATGAAATGTAAAAGATTAAGCAGAAGTTTTGCAAGAAACAACCGCAAATACCCGTAGTCCCCGAGCCTAATGTAAGGAGCTTGATGGTCCTTGTATCAGGATCACGAATATCCTCCTGGTGTGGCGTCCTCGTCCAGTCCCTGAGCATCAGTCCCCAAGCTTGTTTGCAGGGTGAACTTGGTATTTAAGTATTGGGGATGTAAGCGCAAGGGTCGCATCATGTGGAGTCCCGAGCCCTGCTCGAGGTTTGTGATCGACGAAGTCCCCGAGCCTGGTCGGGAACGATGGTGACCAGGTGTGGGAAGTCGTGGCTGTGATTGGCGCAGTCCCGAGCATCCTTGCTGAAGGTGTTGGTTAGGGTCTGACGACCTTTTACTATATTGTTGATACTATAGCTGTGAAAAAAGGCCTTGGAAAAATACCGTTCCAGTCTGTGGGACTGTGGAGTTAGCAAAATTGAGGAATAATTAGCTATAAATTAAGGCGATTAACCAGAGTGAATAACACGGTATATGGGTAAGTGGGCCTTATTAACTACACAGTTAGCAGCCCATTAGTGAGTGGACCGACCGCACTACGTCCGACGGCTTGCGTGGCGGTTCCACATTAGACTTTTGCGGTTTCTCAAAAAACCCTAGGACCGAATCGCCACGCCGCAAGGTGTAAAATGTGCACTTGGCGGCAGTGTTTTTCACGCCTACCTTTGCTGTGAAATCTCCTGTCCTCCCCAATCTCGTCCATCGTCATCCGCTTGCACGCCTCTTACCCTTCTGTTCCACAGCAGATTCTAGATCCCTTCTGTTTGCCCAAGAGCATAGATGGCACCAAAGAGGAAGCTCAGCCATGCTTCGTTGAAGAAGGCAGCAGAGAAGTCGACGAAGGAAACAAAGGTGATGAAGCCTGATTGGACCAGGGATCAGTCCAGGTGCATGCTGAAAGAGGACGACATTCAGCTTCTCATCTTCGCCGACGTCCTTCAGGATGAGGCCATCATGGAATGGAGGGCGGCGACGGGGGAGGAGTTCCCCACGCCCAACATTGGGGACCTCATTGTCTTCGAGCCGTTTTTCTGGTGTGGTTTCGGAGTTCCCATCCATCCGTTCGTTCGGGGCCTTCTGGAGTATTACCAGATCGCAATGTGCAACCTCCACCCTAACTTGGTGTTCCACATTGGGGTCTTTATTCATTTTTGCGAGGCATACAAGAGGATTGATCCCCAATTTGAGCTCTTCCGATACTTCTTTCACCTGAAGTACAATGGCACCGGGCGTTAAGGATCGTCGGGTCAGTATACCTTCAACCGTGTGAGGGGATGGCCGACGTGTACATCACCACGCCTCTTCGATCCAAGGTGGTGGAATAAAAATCCCGTTGGTTCTACGTTCCCCAAGCAGAACCATATGCCCGTGGCGAACCGACGGTTGTCCCTGTGTCACAGCCAAGTTGGTCGGCGCACCCATCGTCCAATGGTATGGGCCAAGTCACGGAACTCCTTGGCCTAGTAGACTGTGGGTTGGTGGATGGGTCGTCGTCGGCTGGAATTTATCATGAGATGCTGTCAGCCATGCAAGGATAGGGACCACCCAGTGTTCCAATATATTTGTCGCTCGGACTCCACGTGAGAGACGTCAAAGTTGTTGGAGCCCCGGTATGCACAAGATCGTCTTCAGGTGCTCTTCCACCTCGGTGTGCCTTATATGAAGAATCCGAGGAACCCTTTTCGATCAGACAAGCCGCCGCCGCAGGTGAGACTTGATTTCCTATGTTTTTCTATCTGTCTCTTGTTGGAGGTTACTTTGGTGATGGATTGTTGTAGTTATGTGGCAGGATCGTGTCCTCTTCTTTTCCTAGGTCCCCTCGGCTGTCGACCAAGCGCCGAGGCAAGCGCCTACGCCGGATAGCGATGAGAATGATGGGGTGGTCGACAGATTTTCCCAGGCGAGGCGTGTCCCCGAGTCCCGATTTGGGAGGGGTCGGAGGCGGTACGACCCGTTAGGGAATCACCCGTCGCCTCCCTCCCCAATAAGATCGAAGCCGAGTGTCATCCTCGCCACTTGATGCCTCATCGGTCCATTCCGACAAAGAAGAAGGCGAAGGAGCAAAGATAACGGGCAGGGGACCTCCACATCAGGCACTAAGGTGCCTCTGCCCAGGGGTCGGTGAACATGCTGCAGAGGCCGGTGGAGGCGAGTGGCCCCGCTGGGCAACCGCTGGCCGCCGGCACAGCGAGGAGTCCTCCGGCGCACCTTGTATGCATTGGTTTGCCAGGGCGCGGCGAACGTCAGCGTTGTGAGTTTCCCATTTCTATTTCTTGTACATGACTTGCTAGATTTGATTGTTCCTAGACTTATGGTTTGTCCATGGTAGTTCGACGACTGTCAAAGATCCTGCTGCACCGCATAGCGTGGCGCCTAACACTCCTGGTCATGCGTCGGATGCTCCCGAGCCTGTAGGCTTCGAGGTACCGACATGTGGAGAATCCATGGGGCGTTCGAAGGAGCGCGTGTCACACCCGGTTTTAAGGTCAAAACCGAATACACACCATATGTGAGCCCATGAAGTCAAATTTCACATATAGCCACAAACTAAGGTGATATCAAAAGACAATACTTAAATATATAACATATAAGGTCAAAGGATAACCTCAACACAGCAAACAGCGGAAAGACGACTCCGATCTTGAGGCGAAGGCTCCAACTTCACAGGGACAACTGACTGGTTGATCACAAGCCTAACTCCTTTAAGCTCTTACAATCTGATATGGTTGATAAGGCAAGGGTGAGCACTTAAAGTACTCAACAAGAATAACATAGGGTTATGAAGCTCAAAAGACTGACACTGGCTTCCTGCGGTTGCTTTTAACTTGGTCAAGTTTTAACAACAATTAGCTTTAGTTATGCTTAACCCAGTTGATAACCACATGAACATTAATGAAACCACATTTCATCTCATAACTCCAAACTTACCATCATAAGTTGTTATAACTACATGAGTATCTAACATTGTGAGTTTTCCGAGCCGCTCGTGACCGTGAGCACGGCTATCATGATAGATTTACACTCTTCAGAGGTTACGCACTTTACCCACAAGCCGTGTAGCCCATATGCCCGGGTTTGCAACTCCCAAAACATTTCTAGGGTGAGCGGGCAGGGTACACTACGAAGTCTTTCAAAAGCCCTTTCTAGCATGTAGCGGATCCTACGGACCCAATGCAAAGGGGTATATGGGACACCCCGATGGTACCACCCGCAGCGGTCCCCACACAAGCTATACCCCATAACCAGCTCGGCAAAGGTGCCTTTCACGAACCACAAGCATGCTAGTCCAAACTTCATACTTGACTAAAGCTAGAGCCATCATAGCACTCATGGTTGCATTTAAGTCCCAGCTTTTGCCCTACAGTGTGGTCCTATTTCATGTTGCTATAAAAGCCAATTTTAACTCATTGCTGCATATATCATTAATCAAGATTCATCTCATAATTCATTATTGTAAAGCATAGCGAGTACCCATATGCATAGATCCCATTGGTGACAAGGAACAAAGATAACAAAGCTATGGTAGATCTAATAGGAATCAAATTAAGCCACATGCAACATGACTAGATCAATTATGGTGAATAGGTAACAAGGAATATCCCATGCTATACTTGCCTTAAACTTCTTAGATCCTTTCTTCACTTGATCCTCGATCTTCTGATGACTTATTCTTGATCTCCACGTAAATCTCACCGATTGGACAAGATTATAAACACCACACAAGCATCTGAACAATCATACAAAGCATACAATATATCTACTTTAGAACAATACACCAATCAATGCAAAAGATTTTAAAAGAGATCTACGCCTTGCTACGATCACATAGATGCGAGAATCACGCTAATCGGATCTATAAAGGAAAAGAAACGTCTATCGAAAGATCAACTTTTAAAAGAGAACTAGACTTCATTTATTTTATCTATAGAAAAGGTATATTGGATATTTCAGAGAAATACCCAAATTAATTAAGTCACATTACATTTTCTTTGTAAAAAAACAAGATTAAACTAAGTATGTTTTGTTTTCTGAAAAACCGATGTGAAAACCCTAATTGATTTTAATTGGAAAACCATTGCTTAAAGATTAATCAATTATCATTTTATTTGCGAGATGAAAATATGTTTAATACTGTTACTAACATGTATATTATACCGTTACCAAACCAACACAACGAAAATGGACTAAAATGGATCTAAAACGACAAGATTATGAGTTAAACAAAATTTTCTATACAAGATTAATTGAGTAAAAAGGATTAATCTAAACTTGATTTTCAAAGGTGTTTAAAAGAATTGAAAATTATACTACTGATTAATTGAGTAAAAAGGATTAATCTAAACTTGATTTTCAAAGGTGTTTAAAAGAATTGAAAATTATACTACTAGATAGATCATGAAATTTCGGATCTAACGCAACTTGAACGGATCGAATTGGAGCTAAAACGAAGATTTTATAAGCTTTTTAAATCAGTGGTACTTTTGTAAATAGATGGAACTTTATTTGAAATAAAATAAATACGGAAATTTGGGTTTTTGAATCTGCTAAAGGACTGCGGGTTTAATATGGAAAAACCGAAGGGCTCTTTAGAGAAATTACCCACGAAGGGGTAATATTGATCTGAGGTCGTTGGATCTTGATCGGATGGCTGGAAACAGATCAAGGGAGAAGGAAAGGGGGCTCCGGCCGGGGACAGAAACCCGACGCGGCCGGCGGCAGCGCCATGGCCGGAATGAGCTCGAGCTCGCCGGCGCAATTTGAACGGGAGCTATGGAGCTTGGTTTCCCAAATTAAAGGGACCGAGAGTGAGAGGAGATGAAGGCGAGCTCACCTGAGTGATCGGGGACGGTCAGAGTGGGGCAGAGACGGCCGGCGACGAGCGGTGGCGGAGGACCTTCCCTAGAAGACGACGGGAAGCTCGGGTAAGCGATAGGAAGTGGAAACAAGGACTCAGGGACCTTGCGGAGCTCACTAGATATGTTGCAATGCTCGGAGAATCGATTCAAGACGGCGGGGTGACAGAGGAGCTTCGGTGGTTGCCAATGGCGTCGGCGGCTCCTTGCTTTGCGGCAGGTCGCGTCTGCGGTGCTAGGGTAAGAGGAGGAGATGTAGATGGAAAATACAGAGGCGGTAGGAGGCTACTGGCTCGCTATTTAAGGACCGAGGAGGGAGACCAAGGCGTGACACGCACACCAAGGCAGACGCGGACTCCTTGGCTCGGTAGAGTCCCGTCCGGGGACGAGCAGGAGGAAGGGGACGACGCTGACCTGTGGGTCCGCGGCGTCAGTGAGAGAGAGGGAGGGAGCAGGCGTTCCACGCGTGCGTGGTCGAAGTGGCCTCCTGGGCCGTGCTGGGGAGGAAAGGAGGGGAGGAGCTGGGCTTGGCTGCCAATCGGGCCGAAAGAGAAGAGGGAAAGGAGTGGCTGACTGGGCAACTGGGCCGAGGGAAATACTTGGCCCATGCGGGAGAAAGAAGGAAGGGAGAGGGCCGAGCTGGACTGGGCCAGCAGGCCGAAAGGGGAGTGGGGGAAGGAAGGTTTTAATCTTTTCATTTTCTTTTTTCTTAAAACTGATTTTGCAAAGATTTTTACAATACCTTTTGAAAACCATTTGAGTTTTGAATAAAACCAGTCAACACAAAAAATTATAATGCAGAGGCATGAAATGCACCACAAAGTTGCTAAACTCTAGATACCCTTTTAATTTGATAAAAAAAATTTAGTTTCGTAAATTTTCATGAGCACAAAATTCAAAATTAATTCAATTTCAATCTATTTCAAAAATTCAAATTTTCGGGTGTTACAGCGCGGACCTGGGAGCGCTCCGGTGGCTGACACCGTGAGTGTCGGTGTAACACTCTATGTGATAAGCTTGCATTGCATATCATTTCATGAGCATGAGCACAAGCATCATTGCATATATGCATTCATGACATTGCATGAAATGATAACCCTAAGTGATCACCTTTTTTTATGTATATCTGTGTTAACCTACAACTAGCTATGAGTGAGTTATGCTTGTATAACCAAGTGCTTGATGTTGTGATCACTAATAACTACCTAGCAATACTTAGAGATGAAAATGAAACCATGTTTATGTTCATGATCAAGTCAAATTAAGCTTGCTAGGGTTTAAGCTTCTTTGTTGACCTTAGGAACCTTTTTCTTCGACTTAACTAATCAACCTTATTAATGACCTTGCATGACAAAGTGGGCTTAAGCAAAGATGTAGAGTTTTGCATACTAAACAAACTTTGTTTAACCACCTTGAGGTGATTTGGACCCTAACTACTATAATTAGCCTTTTAAGGCGGGATTAGGGGTTGTTTTTGGAATTCAAATTTGCCTAAGTCTAAACTGACTTTCAGTTTGAAAGTTGTCCTGTTTGAATGCTTGTAGTTTGAAATCTAGGCAGTTTCAGTTCAAACGAGTTACATCATAATTGGAGTTCATCTATAGCTCTATCCATTTGTGTGTTTGGTTGAAGCTAGTTGGCAGTGGTTAAGAAGTTAATCACCTTGCAAAATCGGCCGTCAGTCGGCCTGATCACATGTTTGAACGGGAGGAGCAGAGCGCGCGCGTCGGTCGTGGCCGACCGAGGCAGTCTTTGCGCACCGCCTGGCGGCCGTACACCGGCGAGAGGCCCGCGCCAGCCGCGCCTTGGACGCCGTACACTCCACCTCGCGACCGCGCCGCGCACTCGCCTTACTCTCCCCTCTGCTCTCTGCTTCACACAAGAACACAGCCGCGGCACCATTGCCAAGCTCTGCGCCGCATGCTGCCACGTTGGCCGCCAAAAACACAGCCATCGCTTCGCCTCGCTCTGCTCCACAGTTTGCACCGACCAGTTGAAGCGCAAACTGTGTTGGTAAGCCAAACCACGCAGCACAACGGGCGCCATTGCCGCCGAAGCTCCGCCGAGCTTTGTGCCGCCATGGCCAGCCCAATCCAGCGCCTCTTCCTCTCTTCTAGCTCTCGTGTGCACACTGCGATGTCGTAGATGCACGTCGCGAAGTCTGTTGAAATGATTAGGGTTAGGATTCGCCGGAACCAGATCTCTTCCGCGCGTGAGCGCTCGGCACCTGCAACGCCGATGAGGTTTACGCTGGGCAACACAGCGTCGCTCACGTCAGTCGGAGTCACGTTAGGGTTAGCTAGTTAGCTTGTAGTTAGGTGACCGGAGTCGGTTGAAGCGTTTATGCAACACCGCTGCCGGAACAGAAGAACCGTGCTGCCGTGAACTCGCCACTATGCATGTGGCCGAGCTCATCAGAGGGTTCGGATAGCCCCAATCTGGGCTAGATCGAACCGCTAGGGTTCGAGGTAGGTGTAGCAGTCCCTGGCCAGATCAGTAGAGGCTTGCTTCAGCAAGCGTAAGTGCCGCAGCGTAGCCATGCCGCCATTGCCGCCGTCGAGCATGCTCCGGTTAGATGCGGGTTGCAAAGGAGAACACGGCCGTAGGGTTAGTTTGGCCGGAGACCTCACCACCGGCGAAGGGCCGTCGGTCGAGCACGTTCCGTGCCGTCGGCTCTGTGTGGAAGAAGCTGACCCGTGGGTCCCACGTGTCATAGGCCCTAATGGTGTTTCTGTTTTGTTCTAATTCTAGAAAAATGCAAATAATATGAAATAAATTTTGTGAGCTTTGTTATGTTTTTCTCTATGCATGAAAAAGATAAAATTACCTGTTGTTACTGTTCTTATCTGTTGTTTAATTAAAAATAGATAGCAAGCTTTATATGCTTAGTTTATCTTGTTTAATTCATAACTGGAGTTTGGTTTGTGGTAAAATCATGGTTCTTGTTGTGTTGAGCTTACCTCAGCATGCACTTCCCATGAAAAATGTTAAAGTACCAGTAACCTCTAATTCGATTGCATGTTGTAGCTCTTTTGGTTAAATGCTTAATTAATTGAATGCAACCTTGTTTTAATTACTAAGTAAGTTGTGTGTGTTTCCTATGCTTGATAATTTTTGTACATGTGTTACTTGGTGAGTGCAAACTAATAAAAATATGGAATTTGTTGTTTCACACTTTTCAAATTGTTTAAGTAATTAATGTATAAAATGTGTTTGTTTTCTCATCACCAGCAAGGTAGTGGTCTTAACCACTTTTTAAATATGTTTTCTGTTGGTGATGTGAATACCAAAGTGGTAGCTAATTATGTAAACAAGCTTTTCAAATTTTACCATGATTTTTGTGATGTTAGTTAAAGCTTTACAACTGTTCTAAGTGCTAACTGGAATTTGTTAAAAAGCTGAAACCTATTCACATCTTTGTTTGAGCTACTTTGAATTGGTTTCAACAGTAGCTACAATTGAATTTGTTGTAGATAACTTGTGCATCTATCTGGTGTTAAATTTTTACAGCCATAACCTGTTTAGTTTAACCTGGGTACATTTTACATGTTAGGCTTTAAATCTGTGTTTTCCTGTTTCTTCAAAACAACTTTGCTTGAAGTGTCTGTTAGGCCTTTTTAATGTTGGATCTAGCTGGGGAGTGTCTGGAATGATTTGTAGAAAATTTCATAAGCTTTCCAAAAAGTCCAAGCTTGTAATTTTTGGTGGTGTGTAGCCTCAGCTACATAGTTTTCTTTCAGTTGTTGTTTTGAGTGTTTATATGCCATGTTGTGAGTGCTCTAAGTAGTGTATGCCTTATGCATGGATAAGCAATCAACCTAAAGTATAAACATGTTTAAGTTGCAGGTGTAAGAGAGCTTACCCCAGAGGAGAAGCTCTATTACAGGTTGCTAAAGAAGGGTAAGTGTTTGCTTATCTACAGGAGAAGAAATTTGCACCTACTTGGTGAACGAATCTAATATCTTGCATAACACATTCATCATGAGCATTCATCCATGTGCATTAGACATGTTTCATTTTCCTAGTATATGACTTGTCATATATATGTTGGATCATGATACATGTATACATGCATCTAGGATCGCCGGAGGGAGTGACACTACTAGAGTTCGGGGAGCTGGAAGGAGTCCCAACGGAGATTCAAGCTCCTGGAGTTTCAGAAGAAGGAGAACAAGGCCCTATGCTTCCCGAGTGCCCAAACCACCTTCCCTCCACCTTTGTGAAAGGCAAGCCCCGGAGCATTATATACCTCTCTTACTCCATTTAAAAGTATTTTCCTTACAATGCAACCACTTGTTTGTGCATTAAGTTAGTAGGAGTTGGAATGGAACTCTTTGCTGCATTATATCTTCCTTGTCCAACAAAAAGAACCTTGTAGGCCCAGGATCGAAACAGTTTCTTAGCCCTGCTTAGACCGGTAGCATGGGTGGTCTGATATCACCCACAAGTGATAGGTGTTTCTGGTCACGGTTGGCTATATTTGGTATCGTGGAAAATAACCATGTGGAAGTAATAAATCGAGACCGAGCGGACAAGGTGCAGTGAGCCACTTCACTTGGTGGTCTTGTGAGCGGGTTCTCTCCGCCTGTGTCGTTAGGCACTAGATCGTGGTTGGACATCTGTTGAGATTGAACTCATGCATTCTTCATAGCTGGCCGAATAACTCGTTTCGACCGCGAAGCCTAACTCTGTAAGTCGGGCCGGAATCCCCTCCTACTTGGGTCATGAAGACCACGAGCGGCATACTAGACCACGGGCAAGTATCCTGAACGTCCTGGCCTATCACCAAGGGCAGACACTGCTTGAACGTCCTAGCTATCCATGTGTCACTACTCATGTTTGTATTGGGGGATCCGTGGTGTCACCCAAACTATATTGAAGGTGACCCGAATAAGTCTGCCGGCAGGTAGACTTGGGTGTGATTGAGGAATAAACCTCCAGCTAGATAGGAATTCGATTCGAATCACGGTCTCTCCCCGTCAGTCAGAAACTTGAAAGATCTTCCTCCCACTATAGAAACCTGAACTCTAATAAGTAACCAAAAGATGGTTATATGGTTTACATGCCAAGCACAATGGTTATTATTGTTTGATAATTCAGTGATTTCTCTAGTAGTGCTAATAGGATCTGATTAATATTACTTAATCCAAATGCCAAATGATGTTTTATAATCATGATAACACATGAGTAATTTAGGAATGCTCTTTTATGCAAAAGTATGCTATCTCATGAGATCCACCTAATAAAGCCTTGCATAATCCTTGAAGTGTCTATGGTTATATATCTATCTCTCTGTCGGGTAAGTCTAGCTAAGTACAATCGAGTACTCAGGGTTTCTTTACCCTTGTTGCAGATGGCATGGTCTATTCTGGCTATTGTTAGCGTGCCTCTATCCTGCATGTGACTATGAGTGAAGGTCATGGGCAATGGTGGATCCTTATGTCTCTCCTTGTTGCTTTTGATGGGACTGTACTAAGCGTGGCATTGTATTTGCTTTAAAACAGTTTGCAATGGGTGTTTGTGAAACAAAGACTTCCGCTACATTGATTTGAACTTGGTGTTGTAATAACACTTCCTTAAACTCTGTTGTAATATTATTTCAATTCGAACTTATCACTGTGGATGTGTGGTTACTGAATCGAGTACGATCTAGGGTCGTTACTTATTGTGGTTTGAAATGCTTCGAGATTTCAAGGACTACCGAGCTTATATGGTCTCTAGTGTGACAGTGTTTCCACAAATAGAGATCATTACACTAGTGCTCTTATAGGTTGGGCGGTTCTGTGACAGCTGGTATCAGAGTAAGATTCAGTATACTACCATTCACAAGTATATTTACAAACAAAAGATTTTGTTTATCAAACTATTTTTCTACAAAAATTTTTGTGTGCGTACAAAAATATATTGCAAACTATAAGGGTGCCATAGGTTATGTCCCTTATTGCCCAGTTAGGATGTTAGGTGGCTTAAGTTACTAACTTGGTGGAAATGCATCATATTTTTGGTTACCTATCCATACAAGTTGGAATAGTATGGGGGCCATTCACTTGAATGGTGTTGTATGGATCAAAGATTTCTTTTTATTTTTGATGCTACGCCAAAGGTAAGGCGAGTTGTGAGAGTATGGTCGGACAATCGTCGGCCTATGCAGCGAATATATAATGTGTCGAACTGTTGCATACGTTGATGTATGTGGACAGCAAGATACCCCTATGTGGAGTAATACTTTTTGAGGAAAGGGTGCATATACTGCTTACGTGTATACCGGGTGTACACCTAAGTGAGTATTAGATTTACATTTCAACAATGCATTATTCATACTGTTGGAATGGGCTGAAATGAATCTTCTGCAGGTACACTAACATTGAATCGTGTAGATCGATTAATTGCGTATGTATGAGAGAACGTATGTATGCCACCGTCTAGCACGTTGTAGTGAAATGTTTGCTTTCATAGGAATGTGAGGACGTAAGATATGTGCATGCATCATGTGTCATCATACATTGCATTTGTTCCCTCCCTTAGCAACTTTCTATCTCTAGATATGATAAAATTCGCAATGTGTAAAATACATGTTCTCACGCAAAGTAAAACTTGTTACAGATGGCAGCACCAGGACGTCCCCAGCGCAGTCCTGACCGTGTTTGGCACTCCTACTCTGCTTTGGAGGCTGCTGAGTCAGGTGGGGTATGCTGAATCACCTCAGTACTGTTGGACTCAGGAGCCACTTGGGAATGCACTGTTGTACACAGTGAAAGTTACTATTCCTATGTGTACCTGAAAGGTCTAGGGATGGCCAGAGGGGGGGTGAATTGCCTATTAAAAATTCTATAACAACACTTAGACAAACTTGTTAGAATAAAACACGGAGTAAGCAAGTTTGCACTAGCTCTAAGGGTCGACAAGCCACCTACCAAATCTAGTTACTAGCAAGATAACAACTAGAGCACACAACTAAGCTAGCAACCTAGAGAGCTCTAAATAAGGCTACACAAGCTAGAGAGCTACTCTACTTTGCAATAATGTAAAGAAGGTAATGCAAAGCTAGAGTTAGGAGGGTTATACCAACGCGAAGAGATGAGCCAATAGATGACCAATCAATCAGAATAAGAATCCTCGGTAGAGACAATGTGACACAAGATTTTTTTTACCGAGGTTCACTTGTTTGCCGGCAAGTTAGTCCTTGTTGTAGCGATTCACCTACTTGGAGGTTTACGCGCTAATTGGCATCACATGCCAGACCCGTCACCGGGTGCCGCAAAACCAACACAAGATAGGGATCCACAAGCTACGCGCAATCCACTAGAGATACCTTTCGCGAACTCCCACGGGGAAGGTTGAAGAACCCCTCACAATCCACCGATCGGAGCCGGGACAAACACCTTCCTCCACTCAACGATCCTCGTCGCACCAAGCCATCTAGGAGGTGGCAACCTCCAAGAATAACAAGGGCTTCCGCGATGACGACGATCACCAAGTGCCACTAGTATGCAATTAATCAAGCAATGCAATTGGTTCACTCAATCTCTCATGAAATTAGCAAGTGTATTAATGAGATGAGTGGTGGAGCTTCTCATAAATGAGCACAAGTGTGTGAGTGATGAGAATATGCAAGAAGTGCCCTAAAGGGCCGGTCATACAACAATATATAGCCTCCACCCACACACTAGCCATTTCCACTCATTTTCCTCTTTTCTACATACCTCCAGACGCAAGCAACAGTGAGGGTCCAGACCATCAATAGCGTCCGGACTCTCCTCACTAGTACACACAGCTCCTCTGTTTTATACTCCGAACGCGGCCTCTAGACGGGCGCAACGCGCCGTTCGAACCATCAGCCACGCGTCTGGTGCCCTTGCCGATTCAAACGGCTTCTTCGCGCCTTCGCCTCTGCCTGACATGCATCTCTGGATGCTACTGTTTCCAGGGTCCGGATCATCGTCCGGAAATATTTCCAGAACTCCCCGAGAGCACCCAAGAGCCTCTTCACCTCCAGACAAGAGTCCGGAGTCCCTGTCTGGACAAACACGTGCGTCCGGACTCCACTTCCAGAGAACAATAGAGAGCGCCAAGCCTTCGGACGCGCATCCGGACCTCGACTAGCGTCTGGACTCCTTTCCTCAGCCGAGCTGACCTAGGGTATGCTTCCGGACGCACACACGATAGTCTGGACAACAGATACCCTAGCGTCCGGACCACTGTCCGGAGCCCTTTCTTCTGCCCAAACACTTCTCCAACTTCTTCCAAGCTTCCAAGGGATAACACTAAGTGATCTCAACACTTGTGCACGTGTGTTAGCTTTTAGTTCACATTTATCTTAGAATGAGGTTGGTTGTTTCACTAGTTCAATTGATTTTAGATGCAATGCAATGAACCTAGTGGCACATGATAACCGCAATCATTCACAAGAGCTCCCTCCTTGATAGTACGACTATCTATCCTAAATGTGATCACACCCTCTATGGTGTCTTGATCACCAAACCGAAAATGGTTTCTATATCACCTCTGCCTTCACACCATTTTCCTTTGCACCACCATGCTAGAGCTTGTGCCATCCACACTTGATCCACCTTGCTCCATCACATAGCATGTACCAACCTATCTCATGATTCACACTTAGAGATCAAGGTTAGTACTTAGGTAGGTTTCATCAATTACTCAAAACCAAACACATGGGGACTCTCAATCTCCCCCTTTTTGGTAATTGATGACAACCTTTCCATAAAGATATGAAATATAATCATTTTGAACTTGAGTTTCTTGTCCAAGTATTTTAATCAAAGATTTTTAGATTTGGACAAGTCACACAAATTTGGTTTGGTAGTTATTAGCTCCCCCTACATATGTGCTTCTAGAGTTTGGTTCAAGATTTGCACATATGCATGGATAGACAATGTGGGAGAGTAAATAGCTACCAAATGATGCTAAGGTTTAAGAGTAGACCTTTGAAATGTGATACCATAGGAGTGCAGAATTAGAATCACCCTTAGCACCATGATTAGCTAGATATCAAGTAAACACTAGAAACCCCGTGAGATCAACATTAAAAGTAAGGTTTTTAGATACCACTTGAAAAAATACTAAACACTTAGCTTACCATCCTATGCATGCTAGTTAATCAATCATCGTTCAATTTATGTCACTAGCAAAAACCACACAAGCATAAATATTTAATTTAATGTACTTGTACAACATTACATATCAGGATGCAACCATTCAAATGCAACAAAGTGTTCATGAGCTTGCTCCCCATATTTGTGTGTTCTTTTCAAAATTGATTTTTCATTTTCTCCCCTTTATCATTCAATTTCTCCCTTAAGCATTTCTCCCCTTTTGGTCAACTTTTATATCTTCTCACAATTTCTCCCCCTTTGTCATCCAATTGACACAAAAAGGTGGGACCGATTATAGATATTCAAGTTTTACTCCCCCTTAGTGTGAGATATGGTAAAAGATTTTTGTCAACATTGGTTTGAACTAAGCTATTTGCCCAAGATATTTAATTCGGTTTGAACCATAGACAAGCTTGTTCACACATGCTAATATGGTTATATTGCCTATGTTGAATTAAACACTTACGTTCATAGACATAGATCAAACACTAGGATTGCAAGCCCATCAACATGTCATATGCTACCACTAGATCATATCAAATCATAGAAGCAATAGTGGCACCATATAAGCATCAAAATTATTTTGGTTTTCATGAATGAGCCGAGAACCATGAGTGATGAGTAAATGCTCTACACAAGTCCTAGCAAAGTATGCATGAATGATTTCAATCAACTTGTACCTTGCATTGTTGGAGTAGAGGCATGTCATATATGTGGGGGTGCATCAACTCATGTTGGAGAAATCAAGTATGTTCAATTCATTCCTTAGCTTGCAAAACCTCTTTTCATCTAGTGGCTTCATAAAGATGTCGGCCAATTGATCTTTGGTGCCAACACTTGTAATAGAAATGTCCCCTTTCAATTGATGATCTCTAATGAAATGGTGGTAGACATCAATATGCTTTGTTCTTGAATGTTGAACCGGATTGTTAGTTATCTTGATTGCACTTTCATTATCACATAGCAAAGGCACTTGCTTGAATTTGACTCCAAAGTCATTCAAAGTAGCTTGAATTTGTGCACAACAACTCCCCCACACTAATATATTCAGCTTCGGTGGTAGAGAGTGCCACACTATTTTGCTTCTTTGATGTCCATGAGACAAGTGATCTTCCAAGCAATTGATAAGTGCACGATGTGCTCTTCCTTTCTATCTTGCAACCCGCATAGTCCAAGTCGGAGTATCCAACTAACTAAAAGTTTGATCCTTTAGGATACCACAACCCAACATTAGGTGTATGCTTCAAATATCTCAATATTCTCTTTGTGGCTTTCAAATGACTCTCTCTTGGAGAAGCTTGAAAACTTGCACACATGAATACACTAAACATGACATCCGGTCTTGATGCGGTCACATAGAGCAAGCTACCAATCATTGATCTATATAGCTTTTGATCTACCATGTTGCCACTAGCATCACCATCCAAATTTCCATTTGTCCCCATGGGTGTACTAATAGACTTTGCTTCATCTAGATTGAACTTCATGAGCATGTCTTGATATACTTGCCTTGACTAACAAAAGTGTCATTCTTCATTTGCTTGACTTGAAGACCAAGGAAGTACCTAAGATCTCCAAGCATAGACATCTCAAACTCATTAGCCATCATATTGCCAGACTCTTCACAAAACTCTTGATTGGTTGATCTAAAGATAATATCATCCACATAGATTTGCAACACAAACAAGTCCTTCCCAATCTTCTTGGTGAATAGGGTAGTGTCAACCTTGCCCATAATGAAACCTTTGGAGAGGAGAAAGTCCCTCAACCTCTCGTACCATGCTCTAGGTTCCTGCTTCAAGACATATAATGCCTTTCTTAGCTTGTAGACATGGTTGGGTTTCTTGTCATCTTCAAAACCGGGTGGTTGCTAAACATATACCAATTCATTGATGTACCCATTGAGAAATGCACTCTTCACATCCATTTGATAGAGCTTGATATTGTGAGCACAAACATAAGCCAATAGAATCCTTATTGCTTCTAGCCTTGCCACCGGTGCATATGTTTCTCCAAAGTCAAGACCCTCTACTTGAGTGTACCCTTGTGCAACTAGTCTTGATTTGTTTCTCACCACTATGCCATCTTGATCTTGTTTGTTGAGAAAGACCCATCTTGTGCCAATAACATTGTGGTTCTTTGATCTCTCAACTAGCTCCCAAACTTGATTTCTAGTGAAGTTGTTGAGCTCTTCATGCATAGCATTCACCCAATCTATATCTTGCAAAGCTTCTTCAATCTTGGTTGGCTCAATAGATGATACAAATGAGTAGTGTTCACAAAATGAAGCCAATCTTGATCTTGTTTGTACATCTCTTGTGATATCTCCAATAATGTGATCCAAAGGATGATCCCTTGCAATAGATGTAGGTTGGAGTGTTGGAAGTTGATTGCTTGTACTTGGTTGGTCATTGGATTGAGATGATGAACTAGCCTCTTGTTGATCTCAAGTTGGAGAGGATGAACTACCTTGATTGTCATTGAGTTGCTCATTGGATGGATCATGCACTAGGAAGTCATTGTCTTACTCTTCATCCACTTGCCTCGGCCTAATGTCTCTAATATCCATATTATTCATTACATTGGCCAATGGTTCACCTCTTACATCATCATGATTGTCATTCTCATCTTGAGATCCATTTGTTTCATCAAACTCCACATCATGTACCTCCTCAACTATGCCATGAGTAAGATTCCATACTCTATATGCTTTGCTCATAGTTGAGTAACCAAGTAGGAAACCTTCATCACATTTCTTCTCAAATTTGCTCAATCTTGCACCTTTCTTCAAGATATAGCACTTGCAACCAAACACTCTAAATTATGCAATATTTGGCTTTCTTCCATTCAATAGCTCATAAGGTGTCTTCTCAAGCATCTTGTGGCAATAGAGTCGGTTGCTATAGTAGCAAGCCGTGTTGATAGCTTTGGCCCAAAAAGAATCACTCACATTGTATTCACTAAGAATAGATCTTTCCATATCAATGAGTGTCATATTCTTCCTCTCAACAAGCCCATTTGATTGAGGTGTATACTTGGTCGAGAATTGATGCTTGATTCCAAGCTCATCACATAGCTCATCAACTCTTGTATTCTTGAACTCACTCCCATTGTCACTTCTCACTCTCTTGATAGTTGTTTCAAATTCATTTTGGCATCTCTTGACAAAGACCTTGAATGTATCAAAGTTTCACTCTTATCACTAAGAAAGAATACCCATGTATATCTAGTGAAGTCATCAACTATCACAAAGCCATATTTGCTTCCTCCAATATTTGTGTATATGGTTGGCCCAAACAAGTCCATATGCAAGAGCTCAAATAGTTTGCAAGTATTCATCATGCTCTTGGTAGGGTGAGTGTTTCCAACTTGTTTGCGGACTTGACAAGAGCTACATAGCTTATCCTTTTCAAAGGTCACATCTTTCAAGCCTCTAACTAGATCATGCTTGACTAGTTTGTTCAATTGCCTCATCCCAACATGACCAAGCCTTCTATGCCATAACCAACTCATGCTTGATTTGGATAGCAAGCAAGTTGATAATTGAGTTTCACTAGCATTGAAATCAACCAAGTATAGATTCTCATATCTAATTTGAATATCAAGTTAGAGCCATCTACACTTATGATCTCTACATCATCAACTCCAAAGATGCACTTGAAACCAAGATCACAAAGTTGAGCTACGGATAGCAAGTTGAAGTTCAAGCTCTCTACTAGCAACACATTGGATATGCTCATGTCATTTGATATAGCAATCTTATCAAGCCCTTTGACCTTTCCTTTGCCATTGTCACCAAATGTGATAGAATCAACCCCATTGTAATTATTTGGCTTAATAGAGTTGAACATTCTTGAATCTCCGGTCATATGTTGAGTGCACCCACTATCAAGCACCCAATGCCTCCCTCCGGCTTTATAATTGACCTACAAAACAATTCAATTCTTCTTAGGTACCCATAGTTTCTTGGGTCCTCCAAAGTTAGTGACTAAGGACTTAGGTACCCAAATAGCTTTCTTCTTTGAGCTCTCATTGGGTGTACCCATGTACTTAGCTATCACACCTTTCTTGCCCTTGGTAAGCACATAACTAGAATCAAAACGAATAGATGCATGTGTAAATTTTATCTTGCTTAGATTTAGTTTGCAATGTTGCTCATCATGACCTACTTGCTTGCAACTTGAGCAAAACCGACCATTGCTCTTCACAAAGCGAGGCTTTGGAGTTGCAAAGGTCGCCTTACCTTTCTTGGGGGTATAGCCAAGTCCCTCTTTTCAAAGGGAGAACCTTTGGCTACCCAAGCACTTAAGCAAGCGGGTGTCTCCACCATAGGCATTGCCTAAGTGATGAGTGTCTGGGTTGTCCCGATCTTTCGGTGGAGATAGATAACTACGATTTGACTGGAAAGACGTTCACGATCCGACTACAACCATCCAAGGATGCTGCGCCTTAGCAATCGATACACCAAATCCAGCGGTTGCGCACGATCTTGCGGATCACAACCAACCAAACCACTAGGGTTATTCCTGCAAGCAATCGAAGAACAAGCAAGAACAAGTAGAACAAGCACTCAATTGCAAATAAGAGATGAAGGATCAGATGTGATACACATGAAGGTGGGGTTCCGAATCAAGTAGAACGGATGGTCTAGTCGACACACGCGTCTACAAGGAAGTAGCAGCAGCTAAACTTTCATCTAAACAAAACCCAATCTGTTTATGGCGGCTCTAGGGGGATATAAGGAGGAGGGAGGACGACCACAAGGGTCCTAGTGTCGTCCTACAACCCTAGGATGAGTCCCTAATGGACTCAACTTGATACACGGGCCATCGGCCCAAAATAGGGTGACGCAGCACCGTTGGCAGAAAAGATCTCGGTATTAAATTGTCTACTGCGCACGCATCTGATAGGATATAGGTATGAGTCCGGACCCATTGGAAAGTAGACTTGATAAGCTTTCCAAAAAGTCCTATAACGTCCCAATCGGAGTCCGTATGAAGTCGTGGCAACCGTCGCAAGTTTGGACTCTTCTGCAGTCCGAATTGAACTTTCCAAAACGTGTTGGACTTGGACTCTTTGTTTCCTTGGATCCAATATGACGTGGTGGCCTGGTGGAGAACGTTAGGAACACTTGGATTTGGTCCCCAATCAACTTCATTGACCATCCATGCTTTCCATATGCAATCTAACCCTTCCTTGATCCATGTAAGCAATTCTGAAAATGAAAACATACACACTTCATAGTGCAGCACCCATTCATCAAATGTAACAATGATAAACCTCATATAGAATGGTTTCACCTTTGGTATAGAAGTGGTTGGCATGGTCATATCTAAGCCGGTGATGTCCTCATCATTCTCCCTTTCTTGACAGCAAACCGTCCTCGGTTTGACCACTGTCGGAGGATGTGTTGTAGAGACAAGCAAACCATACTCCCATTCTTGATAGTTATCCTGTTTCTTTAAAATAAAACTAGGGAAGCTTGACATGGCATGGTTATTGTTATTGTATACTTCTAATTGATCACATCTTTTCACAATAAAAGAAGATTGCAGAACTGAGCAAATGTAATTTCGATGTACCATATACTCCTCTTTACAATTATATTTTCCAATAGCATGGAAACTAACATTAGAAGAACATGGCAATTCAAATCTACCAATAAATTTATTCTGCAAATAGCTAAGCTCACAAAGATCATCAAACTCAATGTACCCTATTGTATGTAAAGATGACAACAATTGAGCTTCTTCTTTTTCATTTACAATATGAACAATATGTTGGAATTCAGCACTCATTGATTTAGAATTTTTAGCTTTATTTGGTAGTTGTGGTATGGATATAAGTAATTCATTATCACACAACTCTTCTTTGTCACATGGAATATCAAGCATATGAAAGTGTGACAAAGGAAAATCAGCGATGGGTTCCACTATTGGTTGATCTAGGATATCAAGATTAGTGGACAAATGCAGTTCAACTAAAGCATGCTCACCTTGATTTATGTTACAACCATCTAACTTACCTTTGATGCTATTCGCAAATGGTGTTTTTGCAGCTAGATTCATGCTCTCCTTTAATGTGTCACCTCTAATCTCAGATTGATCAATGCCCATTGGTATATTGGCATCCGCTTGCTGCCAATTGTTAGTAATAGGAGAGACATATGCTTCTATAGTATTTGTGAGATCTGTTTTTAGTGTTATTTCAAATTCACAAGCAAGATCAAACAACTCACCAAAAGTCTTATAATATTTATCAACAAGGATATTCTGAATTTGCACATTAAGACCTTGCAAAAATCTATGTTCTAGAAACTCATCATTTTCTTCAAAGCCACAACGTAGCAAACATAATTTCAGTCTATCTAAGTATTCTGCTACAGTTTTGTTTTCTTGTTTTATAGATTGCAATTTTCCATACAAAATATCAGAATAATAGATAGGAACAAAAACATCTCTAAAATGTCTTTTCATATCTTTCCATGATTGAGGAGCATTAGCAAATCTACAAAGGTGTTTCCACTCAGTTAAAGCATACTTAATAAGAACACTTGAAGCAACTTTAACCTTTTGTTTTTCAGATAGATCATACTTTTTAAATTCCTTGTCTACATGTAGCTCCCATTCAATATATGCATAAGGATCATAGTTTCCTTCAAAATAAGGTAGTGCAGATTTTATTTTATCAAACCAAACATCACATACCTCATGAGTAGCATGGTTATCACTTGTCACACCCCTAGCAAAGTGATTGGAATAGACAATCTGATCATCTCCAATTTCCATGTAGATTCCTGTCATGATTAGAACAAAACAAGAAACATACACAGTAGTATTTATGTTCCTATTAACTAGTAGGATGTGGTTGCTGTAATTCTCTCACTCTAAACTCGATCAAACAAATTCTTACAAGTTCTTACCCAGCAAAACAGGGGGGTTGCAACAACCAGCAAGTCGGAAACCTTGGATGTAGTGTATCGACACCGTAGCAACAACACCTGTCAAGCTGTATCCGGATATGTGGAGCTATAGGAGGGCTAAAAATAATATGCAAGGAAGTACTAGCACCACATTGGTCATAAAAGCAAGTTGAGAAATTGTTCAACGGAGGTACCGTGCTGGTCCTAGGCTAGACCGTGCTAGAGACGCGAGCCTAGACACAAACGAAGTCACGATACAGCAAAAACAAGGCACAAGAATAGCAAGCAAAACACTCCCTTTCTTTTCCTCCTCTCTTCTTTTCTTTCTTTTCTCTTTCTCTTTCTCTTCTTTTCTTCTTTTTTTTCTATTTTCTTTCTGATTTTTTTTTCTTCTTCTTTTCTTTTACTTTGCACAACTATAACAAAATTGGATCTTGACAAATCAGATTCCAATAAGCAATGTAACAATGTGTTTTCTTTCTTAAAGAACTAGCAATGCTGATATTTTTTTTGTGTGCCTAAATCAGATCTGGATGTGAAAAAAAAAATTGTGGATGGATAGGGTGCAGCAAGGATATATATGATAGTAATAATTGAAAAGGAAAAATATATGATGTAGTGGAGATGTATATGGTGATGGTAAACGCAGCGGATATAGTGACCAAAACGTGACAAGAACTCGAAACTCTAAAAGCCTAACCCTAAGACCAGCAACACAACTCAACCGATGTAAACCAAACTCAACAAGCTCGTACTAAGTAATACTAGTAAAAGGCTCAAAAGGTCTATGGGATTATGGGAAACGAATCTACTATTTTTTGTTGGCTTTTTCTGGACTTTAGGAAATTAAAAGCAAACTGAAATCTCTCACCGATGAAACCTTGCTCTGAATACCACTTGATGAGTGTCTGGGTTGTCCCGATCTTTCGGTGGAGATAGATAACTACGATTTGACTGGAGAGACGTTCACGATCCGACTACAACCATCCAAGGATGCTACGCCTTAGCAATCGATACACCAAATCCAGCGGTTGCGCACGATCTTGCGGATCACAACCAACCAAACCACTAGGGTTATTCCTGCAAGCAATCGAAGAACAAGCAAGAACAAGTAGAACAAGCACTCAATTGCAAATAAGAGATGAAGGATCAGATGTGATACACATGAACGTGGGGTTCCGAATCAAGTAGAACGGATGGTCTAGTCGACACACGCGTCTACAAGGAAGTAGCAGCAGCTAAACTTTCATCTAAACAAAACCCAATCTGTTTGTGGCGGCTCTAGGGGGATATAAGGAGGAGGGAGGACGACCACAAGGGTCCTAGTGTCGTCCTACAACCCTAGGATGAGTCCCTAATGGACTCAACTTGATACACGGGCCATCAGCCCAAAATAGGGTGACGCAGCACCGTTGGCAGAAAAGATCTCGGTATTAAATTGTCTACTGCGCACGCATCTGATAGGATATAGGTATGAGTCCGGACCCATTGGAAAGTAGACTTGATAAGCTTTCCAAAAAGTCCTATAACGTCCCAATCGGAGTCCGTATGAAGTCGTGGCAACCGTCGCAAGTTTGGACTCTTCTGCAGTCCGAATTGAACTTTCCAAAACGTGTTGGACTTGGACTCTTTATTTCCTTGGATCCAATATGACGTGGTGGCCTGGTGGAGAATGTTAGGAACACTTGGATTTGGTCCCCAATCAACTTCATTGACCATCCATGCTTTCCATATGCAATCTAACCCTTCCTTGATCCATGTAAGCAATTCTGAAAATGAAAACATACACACTTCATAGTGCAGCACCCATTCATCAAATGTAACAATGATAAACCTCATATAGAATGGTTTCACCTTTGGTATAGAAGTGGTTGGCATGGTCATATCTAAGCCGGTGATGTCCTCATCACTAAGGCTAGAGTGAGCTTACCAACCTCCTTCTTAAGGGTCTCATTCTTAATTATTAGTGAGGCATCACAAGTGAAGTCATCACTAGTAGAAGAGGTAGAGTTAGAAGTGCTACAAGAAGGGTTAGTTGGGGTGATGATGATGGGTTCATAGAATGATTCATTGATTATGTCACAATTTGTTCCCATGTTACTTGTTGAGACATGCTCTTTCTCCTTTTGCTCAACAAGAGATGAGTGAGCTTTTTCAAGCTTACAGTGAGCTTTGCCAAGGTTCTCATGGGCATACTCTAGCCTCTCATGAGAGCGGTTTAGCTCATCAAAGGATTGCTTGAGAGCTTGAAGCTCTTTTCACAATGATTTGCACTCCTTTCTCTTGATGTCAAAGTGAGTCTTAGCATCTTCCAACATTTCAATTAGTTCATCTTTAGTGGGTTCATCATCATCATCATGCTAGAGTCACACTCATTATCGGATTGTACCTTAGTGGACTGAGCCATGAAGCATGTAGATGGGATGTCAAAGAGAGAGATCTTGTTCTTCATAGCAATGCTTGCAAGAGCCTTCTTATTGCTTGATCTCTTCTCATCATCACTTGAGTCATCATCACTTGAAGAATCACTATCCCAAGTGACAACATATGAGCCTCCCTTCTTGTTCTTCTTGAGAATCATATTGCTCTCTTTCTTCTCTTTCTTCTTGCCCTTCTTATCATCTTCATTGTCACTATGATGTGGAGAATCCACAATGAGATGATCCTTGCTATTGCCCTTGAAGCATCTTCTATCCTTCTCATTCAACTTGTGTTTAGCTTTTCTTCCTTCTTGCTCTATAGCCCTTCTTCTTCATGAACTTGCCAAATTTATTGACAAATAGGGCCATCTTTTCTTCATCATCATCACTATCACTTGAGCGCTCATCATAGCTTGATTCATCACACTTTGCTTTGCCCTTAGATGATGATGTGGCTTTGAATGCCACACTCTTCTTCTCATCCTTCTTCGCATCCTTCTTTTCTTTGTTCTCTCTTATCTTGTCCTTGTCCTCTCTAAAGGTGTCATCGGTAATCACCTCACCAAGAACTTGGTTTGGTGTCATTGTGTCCAACACACTTCTCACCAAAAGAGTGACTAGCATCTCAAATCTTGAGGGAAGACTTCTCAAGAACTTGAAAGAGAAGTCCTTGTTCTCCACCTTCTCTCCAAGTGACTTGAGGTCATTGACAAGCACCTCAAGCCTATTGAACATTTCCAGCACATTTTCATCTTCCTTCATCTTGAAGCTTGCAAATTTCTCCTTCAAGATGTATGCTTTGGCCCCCTTCATAGATTGAGTCCCCTCATAAGTCTCCTCAAGCTTCTTCCAAGCATCATGAGCACTCTCTATGTTCTTGATTTGTTCAAAGTCATTGTTTTGGAACTTCTCTTCTTCGGCCATGGTGGGTGCCTCCTCATTTACCACCTCAAACTTCTTGTCGACCACCAACCATACCTTCCGGTTGATTGATTTGATATGGGTGCTCATCAATGCCTTCCAATAGCTATAATCGGTGCCATCGAACTTGGGTGGCCTCTTGGTGTTGTTGATAAGAGCCATTTTAACACTGTGGGATGTTAAGCCTTTGTATGATGGTGTACTTGCTCTGATACCACTTGAAAGGTCTAGGAATGGCTAGAGAGGGTTAATAGCTTATAAAAAATTCTACAACAACACTTAGGCAAACTTGTTAGAGTAAAACACGGCGTAAGCAAGTTTGCACTAGCTCTAAGGGTCGGCAAGCCACCTACCAAATCTAGTTACTAGCAAGATAACAGCTAGAGCACACAACTAAGCTAGCAACCTAGAGAGCTCTAAATAAGGCTACACAAGCTAGAGAGCTACTCTACTTTGCATGAATGTAAAGAAGGTAATGGAAAGCTAGAGTTAGGAGGGTTATACCAACGCGAAGGGATGAGCCAATAGATGACCAATCAATCACAATAAGAATCCTCGATAGAGACAATGTGGCACAAGATTTTGTTTACCGAGGTTCACTTGTCTGCCGACAAGTTAGTCCTCGTTGTAGCGATTCACCTACTTGGAGGTTCACGCGCTAATTGACATCACACGCCAAACCTGTCACTGGGTGCCGCAAAACCAACACAAGATTGGGATCCACAAGCTACGCGCAATCCACTAGAGATACCTTTTGCGAACTCTCACGGGAAGGTTCAAGAACCCCTCACAATCCACTGATCGGAGCCAGAGACAAACACCTTTCTCCGCTCAACGATCCCGTCGCACCAAGCCATTTCCACCCATTTTCCTCTTTTCTGCGTACCTCTGGATGCAAGCAACAGTGAGGGTCCGGACCATCAACAGCGTCCGGACTCTCCTCACCAGTACACATAGCTCCTCTGTTTTATACTCCGGACGCGGCCTCTAGACGCGCGCAACGCGCCGTCCGGACCATCAGTCGCGCGTTCGGTGCCCCTGCCTATTCAAACAGCTTCTTCACGCCTTCACCTCTGCTTGACACGCGTCTCCGGATGCTACTGTTTGCAAGGTCTGGATCATCATCCGGAAATATTTCTAGAAGTCCTCGAGAGCACCCGAGAGCCTCTTCACCTCGGGACAAGAGTCTAGAGTCCCTGTCCGGACAAACATGCGCGTCTGAACTCCACTTCCAGAGAAAAACAGAGAACGCCAAGCCTCCAGACGTGCATCTTTTCCGAGTTGTTCCTTAGCAGATGCGAGTCTCATGTAAGTTCAACTCTTGTAAGTGACATCTTCCGAGTTCTTTATAGTATTTGATATTCTACTTCTAGCATAGCTATTATACATCTTTTCACGCTTGTTCATCGATTTACTTTAAGTAGAGTGCTTTAGCCTTTAGCTGAGAATAAAGTAGTAAGAATAGTGTAGACGTGGTGTCTAGACTAGATCTTACCTTTGTAAACCGCTTATCGCGCGGATTGTTTGTGGATGCTAGTAGAAGGTGACAACTCTATCTACCCTTTGTATTCCACCACACGTGTCAGATAAGTTCTTAAAAGGTAGGGCCTCAATACAACTTGATGGCGCGGTCCGGTTAGAGTTTTGTCCTCTTTCTGATCTATCCCATCGCCTCCTGCAAGAGAAGGGTTGATAAAGCCAGTATAACCAGCTATACCTTGTTAGATATCTTTGTTGTATCAAACCTCTCAACCCAATTATTATAGTCTCCCTTGATCCATCATAGGACATATCCATATTCCTAGTTAACTCACTACTCGTTCCCTGTGGAAAATACGATACCTGAAATACTCTCGGTGAAGTGCTACAACGGTATAATCTGTGCGCTTGCGGATTTATCCAATAGTCATAAGAAATACCAACAAGCATTTCTGGCGCCGTTGCCGGGGAACGGTAGCTGTTTTCACTAGAACCCTTTGGTCCTATTATCCTTGTTTGATTTTAAACCTTTACTTCCACATATACACATATGGATCAAACACCTCTCTTTGAGTATGGTGCTCCAACGGGCGCTAGTTTGGAGCCACCACCATCATCACAATCCATCCTTTCACCTAGCTATAAGCTTCGCCCGAGCCTCATAGCAATGGTTCGGAACAAACCTTTTTCTGGGGATGAAGACAAAAATCCCTACACTCATCTACGTGACTTTGAACAATTGTGTTCATGTGTCCACATCCATGGGATGAGGCGAGGTACCCTTAAGTGGAAGCTATTTCCGTTTTCTTTGACGGGAATAGCCAAACGATGGTACCTTCGCCATGTAGATGATGCAAACGGAGAATGGGAAAAGTTATAATACAAATTCTGCCTAGCTTTCTTCCCCACCTCTCGTGTTGTTCGTCTTCAAATAGAGGTCCTATCCTTTAAACAAAAGGAAAAGGAATCTCTATGTGCAGCATGGGCCCGTCTTTTAGATCTATCATCATCCGGCCCTGATCTTGCTATAACCGAGCCAACTTTGTTACAACACTTTTATGGCGGTCTTAGCAAAGATTCCGCACAAATTCTTGATATAACTTCCGGGGGAGCCTTCCTGTGTTTATCCGTTATTGCAGGGAAGAATCGAAGATTCTTGAAAACACTCCCTCTACTAACGATTATAATGAAGGACCCAAGGAAGAACAAAAACCAGCCCTAGAAAAGAATCCTCGATAGCCGAATCACCAACACTCTTATCCAAAGATTCTGCCATCGATCCTGAACCACAAATACCACAAATCTCGAAGGAAGAAGAAATCCAACACATGAACCATTCCTTCGAGTTCGAGGCCAACCTCTCATATGATCTTGCTAGTTTTGGGAATGCCCAAAATGATCCTTTCCTAAAGAGACCTTCTAAGAAACATCTTTTTAGACCTCTCATGAAGGGATCTCTTCAAAAACCTCCCAAAGCAACATCATTTTGTGCCTTGACTTCGTGCATGGCACATCAGGAAAAGTCTAGGATACTTGATGAATAAATGTTGAGTGAGCCTATAGAAGAAGAACTAAAGTGCTTAGAAGCCAAATCTATCCTCTCTTTCTCTATGCCCACCTCTGACTTATCCTATGAACCCATTTCTAAACCCATCCTTGATCCTGATGATCCCCCATGTGTTCCTTTATTCAAGTCTTATGATGACCCACTTAATGATTTTGGGAATTCATTAAGAGACCCGAGGCATGGAAGCCATGATGGCCATAAATCTGACCAAGAGGAGCAAAGACAACGGTTAGAACATCTATCTACCATTGTAAGTCAAGAATGGTTGGATGAGGCCAAATCCTCAATGGAAGTCACTAAATTTCCCACACATGTGAGGAGAATATTCTGTCAAGTGTTGGGCATTGATGGTGAAATTTGCTACGATCCTAGCCTCGGGATCAACATCCTTCCTCATTTCCATGTTCCAACACCATCAAAGGATCATCTATCCCAATCACAAAAACACCTTAGACTTCCCAATGGTCAAGTCCTTGATTGTTTAGGAGTCCTTCATGATGTTCTTGTGATGGTTGATGATCTCAAGATCTTCCTAGATTTCCATATCTTTGACCTTCCTGGACTTGTCTTTCATCTCACCTTTATCAGAAGGCCAATCATGAGAATCTTGGAGAACACAATAGGAAATGAGAAGCTTGGTCATAGAATAGGTGAAGATTATCTACCTGTTTGGTCTTCCCAACCTCTCATCAAAGGGATAGAATCCAAACTTGTTCTTGACCCAAGGGGTGAGCTTATGTCAATCTCGCTAACAGCCATGACTCATTCAAGCCTTGAGGATGACTTGAAATGTCACGAGAAAGAAAGTAATCACCCACTCCTCGAAAGGGAGAATGATGTCAATGAGCATGGGAGTTATTCCTCGATCTTCTAATCAAATCCATGCTCAAATGAGAAATCTCCCAAATCAATCCTTTCCTCTACCATCACTGCACACATGATCTACATCCACTTCATGCTTCTGGTTTCTAAAATCTTTGCAAGATTGGTTGTAGATGTGTTTGTCTACCATAAATTTTGCAAATCTCGTAGTGGTTTTGGTCTTGAGGATAGGTTCGAAAATGTTGGAGTTGAAGGGGAAACCGCTTCACCAACATGAGTTGCAACTTGAAGGTTTCCGAAAGACAAGATTGTGTCTTAAAAATAAGCACTTTTGGGAGCTAACCCAAGTCTTCTTCCTTTTTATTATAGTTTGCTAAAAAAATTATATAGAAAACAAAGAATAAAAATATTTTTAATTTCCCAAAATTCAAAAATAAATAAAATGACTCTGTAAAAATGAGATTAAGGGAATATTTGTGAAATTGTTCCTTTGGGTATTTTTTCACTAACCATTTCAGGTTTGAACAAAAAGAACGATGGAGCAAAACACAAGGTATGTCCAACAAAACAGCTCTTAATAATAAAAGCACATTCAAAAGAAAGTTTCACATCCTAGACTTGGATTTGCTCATTATCAATGGTTGCAAAATCCAAGTGTGGGGGAGTGGATTTTTCTAAAGAGCCTCTTGTCATGCTTCATTATTTAATTTCATTTGGTTGTCTCTATCTTGCTTTCTCTTTATGCCTTTCTCATCTTGCTAAGTCACAGAAATAATAAAAAAAAACTAAAAAAATGGAAATGCTCATCTGGTTCACCATCCATGCTCTTGTCTCTTCTTAAGTGAATCTCTTTATGCCTTCATGCTTCCTGGTTCTGTTATGAGTTTGCTTTGGTTTGGGAGTAGTGCGCATACTCCTAGAAGCTCTTTAAATTAAGCATGGTGCTTAGGTTAAATAGCCTTCCTTAATCAAATTAGTCATGGTGTCAAATTTGATTAATGAACCTAAAGTATACTTGTATGGAATTTGTTTGTTCTTTTTGACTAACCCATGAAAGATAACTTTCAAAGTTTTGGTGGGTAAGTCATGAGATCATTCATAAGAGACGAATCAAGGTTTGAGGTAGTTTTGAATAATCTTACACATCTTTGCCTTAGCCTCGCTTGATTTTAAATTGGTGAACAATGAGGGAGCATCTCTTTTTGTGCTAAAATGTTAAAGCCAACTTTTCTATAGCATAGAAGATGTCCTCTGCTTCTATGACAATAATGCCCCTTCTTCAAATTATTCGTGAATTCCTTCGGGTATGTATTGTCCACTAATCGTTCGCAGGAGTGAAACAATGAATGGAGGAAATGGTCTAAGTACAATGCGATGATCCACAAGAGAAAGACCACTCTCTATCATCAATGTTGTGACACACGGAATCGTCACGCATCAAGATTACGGCTGCAACACCTTTAAAGGTAAATGGTCAAGATTTTCGTTTTAATTTTTGTTCATTTTTCGTGTTTGACCTTAGACATAGCCTATACTTAGCCTTACCTTTCACCACGAAAAAGTTGGGCCCATTTGGCCCCAATATGCGGTCGGCCGACCATCTCTTGTGGCCTCTCAGCCCGACATTGCGCGGCCTGCCTAAACTGACCTATGGGACCTCCAATCCAGGTTCGGTCGAGCCAAACCTTCCAAAAAGCGATCGGCCGACCGTGGGTTTGGTCCATCAGCCATGCACGTTGCTCCTGAGCGTTGTACCAACAGTCCTATCCTGTTTCCGGCATGATCCAAGTGAAAATAGAGGCAAAGGACGTTGGATTCTCTCTTCTTAACCTCTCCCTCTCCTTCTTCCTCCTCTTACCTTGTTCTTCACCACCAGTAGAAATTCCATCTCCTCTTGCTTCCCTTCTCACCTTAGCCCTACATAGCAACAAGACACTTAGGCTTGATATCACTCTTGAATCAATAAACTCGTGCCTAAGCTATCAATGATAAAAGAAACTCTTGGTTTTGCTGGTATCTTACCCCTGTAGAACCCCTGCATTTGATCTCTCTCTGTCCTGTGTTGCAGTATGCAGTGAAACAAGTATGGGGGGTATCGGTCGACACCCCAACATACCATTTTCACCAGATCGACCATGGAATCATGATGTACATGGTCATGACATGTCCCACGAAAAAATTGGACCTCATTAGCCACTTTTGTGCATCAGCCGATGCATGTTCGGGGCCAAATCGCAGAACGGGCAGAGAAGATCAATGTTCAGAGGTAAGGGAGTCTATGCAGAGATCGAAGTGGCCAAATGGCCCCGAAGGGCGGTCGGCCGACCACACCTAGAAGGCCCAGGCCCACCAGCTAGTGTCCACTCAACTTCAACATCCATTCTGTCTGGTTTGCCACGTCTCTTCCCTTTTCCTTTATGCTTTCTATTTGTTTACTTCTTTTTCCCTCTTTAAATAAAAATGAAATAAAAATAAATTCTTCATGACATCTATCACTTAGTTTAATTTCCTTTTAATGTTGAATAAAACAAGAAGATCGCATCTAAAATTAAAATTTTGAAAAGTGACATGATCTATGACGTTTAAAGGGTAAAAGCGTCATAAAGATGAATTCTTGCTTTTGCTTATGCTAGTGGGAAAATATCTTGATAGGAAACCATATGGACTAAGTTGTTGATCAATGTGATATACGTTCTTGGCTCATGATTTATACCCTATCTATTTAAGGTTCTTGGAGATTAATTTTTGAAAACGTTATAAAACCATAATGTCACTACTCTATAGTGAGAAAAGTCTTACCAAAGTCATATATGCTCTCTCGTGATATAAGCTTTCTACATAAGCTACTTGCTTTGTGTAGTACGAGATTTTGTAACATCTTGCGTGTGGTTTTGATGTTTATGCCCGCCTATAGGACTCACATTATCTTGGTCAATATTTATGCATCAAGCGGTGGATGGATTCATTTAGATTTGGAAGTGGATCAAGATAAAATTAAATATTTATGAGAGGAATATTTTTGAGATAATATTATGGTGGCATAATTTATCGTGTATTGCCCCATAAATAAATTGTGCATGTAAATATAAATTATTGTGATATGACTTTGGGCTCTCTATGAGACATGCTAGGAAGACTTGCAAGAAGTGTCCATGATTCTCGGGATAAAAGATTTAACCCGATGATTATCATAGTCATTATTAGCTATCAAGGCACGTGCAATAGTGTGAGTGATTATTACACCATTATATTATATATGCAGGCTAATTAACTGTTACAAGTACAAGAGGGGTATACACGTGAGCTATTTCAGTCAGTTGATGATGCACGTATGCATTGACAAGGAAATCAATAAGCAAAGTATATGCACGCAACCGGCCATGTCACGTACTTGTATACGATCAAACATAGCGCGACGTATTATATGTATTGAGCAATTACACATTTGTTATTATTGGGCTATATAGATGATCGACAGCCCATGTGCCACTCATCCGGCAACGTACATGTGAGGTTGCATTGGCCCAATACATATCTACGTATATGTACGAAAAATACATGCATGGCCTTATATTAAGATCCACGGTATGTTATAACTTGATAAACATCCCAGCATCGAGGGGATCAGGATGGAGCCGGTCACCGCTCGTCGCACTATCCGCAATGGAGGACACAAATTTCGGCCACAAGGCCACGACACAGCGGCACTCGCCCTTGACCCGGAAGCCCGGCGACCACGTTCTCACACTCAGCGCTTGTCCACCGCTCAACCTGAGGTCCGGCCTCTGGTATAAAAACAGAGTTCGTTCTCGTCCCGGGAAAAAAGCAGGGGGCAGAGCCGTCGGGCTGCTGCGACGAGGCTTCTTTTATCTTCCTCCCAACACAACATGTCGGAGCCCACGCACCCGGCCGCCGCGCAAGCATGCCACATTCATCTCCACGGCGCCGCTGCCCTGCACGCCATGCAAGCCTGAGCTGCCTTCTTCAACCATGCGCCAATTGCTGCAGGCGCAAGTTTTCGCCGTCACCGAGCTTGACGCACGCCGGTGCGGTTGCGCCTACTCCGGCAATGGAGTCAGGCACCTGGCTCTTTGAGCCTTTCCTCGTGCTCTTGCACAAGGGCCGCCTCGAGGCAGAGATCGACGCGGGTTCGTGATGATCGGCATGGCACTAGTTTCAGTCCATGGCCTTGTGATTTGTGATTCGGTTGATTCGGGCTTGATGAGGCAGGCCAGCTCTAGAAAAGAGCAGATCGATGTGTGTCCGTGATGAGCGGCATGGTTCCAATCCATGGCCTTGCGAATTGTGATTCGGTTGATTTGGGAAGTGGCATGTATGGCTGGGATTTTGGATTATGATCCATCATCCATGGGTTTGTGGTGTGGACAGTGATGAATCTGCATGTTTGCAGTTGTAGGCTTGCGGCCTAAAGGCGTAAACACAGCAACGCCGTGAAATCAGTTACTGCCAATGAGTTTCTATGTTGTGCCTCATGACAGTGTCAGAAAAAAAGCATCCATTTTGTCGATGATGAAATTGAGTAGCAGGAACCGTGATGTAACAACGAGTATATGTTGATTACTCGAAGCTGTTTTGTAGCACACTGTATTCTATTTGAGTCATGCTTGCCAATTGTTGTACAATTCGGCACCTGGAAAGATGGCATGCACTGTATGTGGCTGATAGTGTTATGTGTAAAGAGAAGTTCCTAATTATCGAGGCTCTTTATTGTATACTGCATGAGTCAGGTGACATCAGGTTGTTTATCGAGTATATGAATAATATTATTCTGAAGGAGATTCGATCTCTAAGCTTTCCGTAGAACACAAATGGCTCAGTCCTTCATATACTGTAAAAGTTTTAGTCAATCCAACACATGGTTGGAAGCCATATGAACTGTTTGTTCAAACACTCAGCTTTTGAGTAAGTTATGCAGTAAGTCCAGTTTGTACCCAGTTAGCCAATGATGATCCCGGCGATCAAATCAAATTCTGTGAAAGGCACACATTTAGTGCAGCCTACATTTGTCATATTACCTCAGGCCATGTAACCGCCTGTGTTTGATAAAATCGTTGTCTTGACCTGCCATCTCCCAGGTAGTAAGCTCGCATGAGTACCTGAGCCTTCTATAGCATCGCGGCCTGTTATACATGGCCCTTTGCCACTTTGCAGCTATGGAAATTCCTTCATCAACGGTGAAAGCTATGTTTTGACAATGTCGTTTGTTGGCTTGTGAAAGTTATAGTATGATGCAAAGGTGACTCGCTGGTAGCGCCTCAGTTCAAATGAACTATTCGCTCAGCTTAAATATTTATCCGACATGATGACCAGAGTCAAGTCTCTCATCTCGCGACCGACGAGGCCGAGAACACATATGTCCTCACTGACGAAGTGGGATACATTTCTCTCCCTGGCCGACGAGGCTTAGAGATCATTATAATTCCGCGACCGACGAGGCCGGAAATATTCAGTCTAGACCGACGAAGCTAGACCCTTTATGTTCGTGACCGACAAGGCCGGACGTATGCGTGAAACTTTATCATGGATTCCTGAGCCGACGAGGCCGAAAATGTTCAGTCTAGACCGACGAGGCTAGACCCTTTGTGTTCGTGACCGACGAGGCCGAACTTGAGACTCTATCTTTATTCCGCGACCGATGAGGCCGGAAACAATCAGTCTAGACCGATGAGGCTAGATCACTTTTGTTCGTGACCGACGAAGCCGAGCATACACTTGAGAAATTATTATGAATTCCTGAGCCGATGAGGCCGGAAACAATCAGTCTAGACTGACGAGGCTAGACCACTTTTGTTCGTGACCGACGAGGCCGAGCATACACTTGAGAAATTATTATGAATTCCTGAGCCGACGATGCCGGAAACAACCAGTCTAGACCGACAAGGCTAGACCCATTTTTTGTTCGTGACCGACAAGGCCGAACATACACTTGAGACTTCATCATGAATTCTGTGATCGACGAGGCCAGATATCTTCGCCAAAGACCGACGAGGCTCTAGTCATGTTATGTGGCAATTGTTGCTATCAGTTATAATTGGAGAATATTTATGCAGATTACAAGATGACGACCATTTGCGCAGTTTAATCGGAGGTTTTCCACGGTCCAACACCGTGGATGTAATTAACCGGCAGCTTCACAAGGCCCCGGGAATCAAGAACATTTCAATCGATGATCGCTTGTGTTAGTCAGATATATTAGGCGCAACTCAATGTAATTCCAGTGGGAACGTGTACTTTGTAATTCTCAATGAATTAATAAAGATCTGAGTTCCCTGAATTGTTGTGTCCCTTTTATTTATTTTGTATACGTATGTATATTGGCACGCCCGCATATCTATTTATTTACCTACGCATTAGGACCTACCTTCCTATGCGAGGAGATGTTTCTTTTTGGCGAAACACTTTGTGTTGAGTTTGGTCAAGTTTTGTGACCGTTGTTGGGAGATTTATCATGCTCCCAAGATCAAGACCATATACACGCCATATATACATGTTGCTTCTACACTGGAAGTACGCAGAAACATGCCTTACATTTTCCACATAGTTCATACTCCATGTTCCAATAGAAAATCCTCTCTCTAGTATATGCTAGTAAATGAGACATAGACTATGCAAAATTATGAAAAAAAATTGATGAGCACATCAAAGCTCATAGAAAAAAAAATGATGATGAGCATATCAAAGCTCATAGAAAAATAAAGATAATTATGTCTCAAAATAATAAGTTAGGAAAGAGAGGTCATATAAAGGAGTTTCCATCATTTGCCATGTTTCCACACACTTGCACATCTTGATCTAAGAGTATAACATTTTTCTCCTTGGGTCTGGAATTTGACTTTACAATATATGCAAGGTAAGTTTGCTACATTGTTTATCCCTACCTAAGCTCCACATAAGCCATTTAGAAGCAGGAAGATACAAAGAAGGCAACCTCATGTTATGCCTTGGTAAGGATTCATACACCTTGAGCGATATAGAGTGCTATATGAGGAGTAAGTTGACTTATGAGCTTTCTTTTGAAAAACTTATCAAAAACTCCAAGTACTAAAATATGATTTGGGAAGATGACTTTGCTTTGAGAGCTATTCCATTTTTCAACCTCTCAAGGATATATGTTAGACAATACCACATACCCCATTAGTATGACAAATGTCTTGAGTAAATCTTTATGCTTGCTTTATACTTTGAATATCATGGTTATGTTTACTTTTATCCTTTACTCGAGGACGAGCAAAGAGGTAAGTATGGGGGATCTTGTTGACGGTAATTATGAGCCATTTTTTCACCATCAAAATACCGTCAACATCCTCATTTTCAAAGGAAAACAAGAATAACATGAACATAATTTATCCAATAACTAGTTCCACATGTCCCATGATTATTTGAGAGCAGGTAATGACAAATGGGGACTTTTGGGAGCTAGTGGGCCCACTTAGGGGGTCGGGCGACCTCCCTGTGGGGCCACTAGGCCTCCCAAGCCCCCATGATCCAAGTAACACTCCAAAGTGAAGATTCACCCTTGGATCTCCTCTGTGCTTCTTCTGAACGGCTCTAGATCAAAGCACGAGGATACATGGGCCCACAAACTATCTTGGAAAAATACTAAACTATTGCCAAGGTGTCTATGACATTTGGGCCATGCTCCACACA
This sequence comes from Microstegium vimineum, assembly GCA_022036555.1. NCBI lineage: Eukaryota > Viridiplantae > Streptophyta > Magnoliopsida > Poales > Poaceae > Microstegium > Microstegium vimineum. The sequence continues at coordinate 35,126,089 of CM039127.1, forward strand.
AAAGATGGAGGCTAAAGGCCCCAACTCACGGTCGGCCGACCGTCTAGGTGGGGCCAGAGACCACCCACAGGCCCCTGACCAGTGGGGCCAGCTTCTAGAAGAAATGGGAAGGGCCCACCTGTCAGGGGGTGGTCGGCCGACCACACCCATGTGCCCAAAAGGTGCCCCGAGCTCCCCACCGACTTCCTGCATGCCTCCATGCATTAACTTCATCTCCACCGTTGATCTAAGGCAGTTACAATGACGGTTTGATCCTACGGTGGTTGATGGAGGTGGCGCGGATCGCTGATGTGGCACTGGAGTAGCCCCTACTCCACCTCTAGCTATAAATACCCCCCTAGGCCCTCACTCTCACTCATGCCTCATTGGAGAAACTACTCCTTAGTGTCTTAGCGGAGCTCTGTAGTAGTGGTATGCTAGTTGGAGGAGAGTGAGGAGAGCCTAGAGAGAGCCGGGCCTGTGTGGCGTCTTTTTCGAGTTCTTTATAGTATTTGATATTCTACTTCTAGCATAGTTGTTATACATCTTTTCGCGCTTGTTCATCGCTTTACTTTAAGTAGAGTGCTTTAGCCTTTAGCTGAGGTTAAAGTAGTAAGAATAGTGTAGACGTGGTGTCTAGACTAGATCTTACCTTTGTAAACCTCTTATCGCGCGGATTGTTTGTGGATGCTAGTAGAAGGTGACGGCTCTATCTAGCCTTTGTATTCCACCACGCGTGTCAGATAAGTTCTTAAAAGGTAGGGCCTCAATACAACTTGATGGCGCGGTCCGGTTAGAGTTTTGTCCTCTTTCTGATCTATCCCATCGCCTCCTGCAAGAGAAGGGCTGATAAAGACAGTATAACCAGCTATACCTTGTTAGATATCTTTGCTGTATCGAACCTCACAACCCAATTATCATAGTCTCCCTTGATCCATCATAGGACATATCCATATTCCTAGTTAACTCACTACTCCTTCCCTGTGGAAAATACGATACCTGGAATACTCCCGGTGAAGTGCTACAACGGTATTCTGTGCGGTTGCGGATTTATCCAATAGTCATAAGAAATACCAATAGGTATGCTTCCAGAAGCACATGCGATAGTCCGGATAGCAGATACCCTAGTGTCCGGACCACTGTCCGGAGCCCTTTGTTTTGCCGAAACACTTCTCCAACTTCTTCCAAGCTTTCAAGGGCTAACACTAAGTGATCTCAACACTTGTGCACGTGTGTTAGCTTTTAGTTCACATTTATCTTGGAATTAGGTTGGTTGTTTCACTAGTTCAATTGATTTTAGATGCAATGCAATGAACCTAGTGGCACATGATAACCGCAATCATTCACAAGAGCTCCCTCCTTGATAGTAAGGCTATCTATCCTAAATGTGATCACACCCTCTATGGTGTCTTGATCACCAAACCAAAAATGATTCCTATATGACCTTTGCCTTCACACCATTTTCCTTTGCACCACCATGCTAGAGCTTGTACTATCCACACTTGATCCACCTTCCTCCATCACATGGCATGTACCAACCTATCTCATTATTCACACTTGGAGATCAAGCTTAGTACTTAGGTAGGTTTCATCAATTACTCAAAACCAAACACATGGGGACTCTCAATACTGAGGAACCTTTATGGAAAAAGTGGATAGCGGAGGCCCTAGGCAGTAGCCCCTGGGAAGGAGCCCAGTCCGCAGCTTTGTCCGTGCTGAGTCAAATCCGTCAGGAGCACAGTGGAGCTCTGGACCGCGGTGTAACAGGGACCTTTCCTGAGGATAACCATGACACCACGGCCTCGTATTAGGACAATGGTAATCCCTTGGTCAGAAATAGGGATGAGAGAGCTAGCAGCTCAAGGCTTTCTTCACTAGAGAGGACTCCTACGTGTTCAGTGTGGCTCGGCTCAGGACTAGTGAGATGTTCCTACAGGGAGTTGGTAGGGATAACCTGCGACTCAGGAGGGCAGCTAAGGAAGCGTGGGACGAGAGAGATGCAACAATGCTTCAAGAGGAGGCGGTTGAGGCACGTGAGCATATGCTTCACCACCAGCAGGTGGTGGGGAACATCGCTTACCATTGTCGTGATGCAGAGTGGAATGGGCGACTTCAGCAGGCCCATGACCATATCCGGGAGTTGTAGGAGGAGATCCATCGGCTCAACAATATGATCAACCTGATCCCTCCGCCCGTTGCACAAGAGGTCAATCCAGCAGTGATCTATGCCGATGATGACCCCGAGACTGAGGGCGAGGACAAGGAGGATCCCGAGGAGCTTGAGCTCGTCGACGACAGCGACGACGAGGGTGGCCGTCTATCAGGGATGGACACCGACCGTTAAGACTAGGATAGCTTGCTTACGCTAGTCTTTAGTTGTCTGTTGCGTTTAGTAGTTTGACCTTTTGTTGCTCCATGAGAACTATGTTGTTTTGTAACCACCATAACTCAAAGTCCAGATGTCTGGCACTTTTGGCTTGTATGGATGCTTTTCATGGTACCAAGTATTAATGTCATGATGATGTGTTGCTAGAATGAATTCTTTTATGGCCTATGTGGATTGAGTTACCTCCTTTTCAGTGATTTATTAAGGCATAATTATGATTCATCTACAATTACTCAAATCTCATTACTACTTGCTATCAAATTCATGAAGATGTCGGCCAATACTCGTTCCCGTGGCTCTAGAAGTGGTAGAAATCACCGTGACGAGGATGAGGCTCCTCTACCACCTCCACCACCACCGCCACGGCTCACCCCAGAATAGTTTATGGCTCAGTTCATTTGATGAGGACATCACCGGCTTAGATATGACCATGCCAACCACTTCTATACCAAAGGTGAAACCATTCTATATGAGGTTTATCATTGTTACATTTGATGAATGGGTGATGCACTATGAAGTGTGTATGTTTTCATTTTCAGAATTGCTTACATGGATCAAGGAAGGGTTAGATTGCATATGGAAAGCATGGATGGTCAATGAAGTTGATTGGGGACCAAATCCAAGTGTTCCTAATGTTCTCCACCAGGCCACCACGTCACATTGGATCCAAGGAAACAAAGAGTCCAAGTCCAACACGTTTTGGAAAGTTCAATTCGGACTGCAGAAGAGTCCAAACTTGCGACGGTTGCCACGACTTCATACGGACTCCGATTGGGACGTTCTAGCACTTTTTGGAAAGCTTATCAAGTCTACTTTCCAATGGGTCCGGACTAATACCTATATCCTATCAGATGCGTGCGCAGTAGACAATTTAATACCGAGATCTTTTCTGCCAACGGTGCTGCGTCACCCTATTTTGGGCCGATGGCCCGTGTATCAAGTTGAGTCCATTAGGGACTCATTCTAGGGTTGTAGGACGACACTAGGACCCTTGTGGTCGTCCTCCCTCCTCCTTATATCCCCCTAGAGCCGCCACAAACAGATTGGGTTTTGTTTAGATGAAAGTTTAGCTGCTGCTACTTCCTTGTAGACGCGTGTGTCGACTAGACCATCCGTTCTACTTGATTCGGAACCCCACCTTCATGAGTATCAGATTTGAACCTTTATCTCTTATTTGCAATTGAGTGCTTGTTCTACTTGTTCTTGTTTGTTCTTCGATTGCTTGCAGGAATAACCCTAGTGGTTTGGTTGGTTGTGATCCACAAGATCGTGAGCAACCGCTGGAATTGGTGTATCGATCGCTAAGGCGCAGCGTCCTTGGATGGTTGTAGTCGGATCGTGAACGTCTCTCCAGTCAAATCGTAGTTATCTATCTCCACCGAAAGATCGGGACACTCATACATTCATCATCATTGGTGGCCAACGCAACATTGAGGAGTTGCTTCATGACATTGCTCACAATAACTAGAATCAAGGCAATCGTGACCGTCAAGCTACGAATCATTTCAGCACTTTCAAGGACTTCCTTGACACCAAGCCGCCAATCTTCAAGGAGGCTGAAGAGCCACTTCAGGCTAACGAATGGTTGAATACTATGGAATAGAATTTTCGTCTGCTCAGAATGATAGAAGAGTTAAAGGCAGAGTATGCTTCTCATCAGTTGCAGGGACCAACAGGTATATGGTAGGCTCATCATCGCACCACATACCCTGCTAATGCCCTAGTTGTGTGGACTCAATTCAAATCAGCTTTCTGAGGGCATTACATTCCTCTAGGCTTTATGAAAATGAAGGCAGCAGAGTTCCTAAGGTTTACCCAAGGTACCAAGACCCTTACAGAGTACCTTCATGCTTTCAACAACCTATCACGTTATGCTTCTCAGTTCGTGGACACGGATGAGAAGAAAATCGATAGCTTCAAGAGAGGTCTGGGAACCAAACTGAAGAAGACCCTTGCTAACTCAATGAGTTCATCAGTGATGCTTTGACTCAAGAGAACCAGAACAATATGCATGCTGGAGCTAAAGGCCGCAAGAGGGTGTTTGAAGGAAGCTCGTCTCAACTGAGGGCTCCGTTTGTCAACCGCAATACCTATCATCCTCTAGTGGCAGGAGCTAAGTTCAGGCCTCCACAGAAGAAAGCTCTAGCAAAAGGTGCATAGCAGAATCAGTATTGCAAGCCTTACACCATTACTCTTCCAAAAGGCAACCCAGGGCAAGGCAGTTCTGGAAATCTGAGGGCTTCGACGAATAATGCACCTTGCTACAACTGTCAGCGTCAAGGGCAGTTTGCTATGGATTGCCCTCACCCAAGGAAGAATCAGGCCTATCAAGGACATGTACACTATACCACTGTAGAAGAAGTGCCACTGGGAGAACCCATCACAGCTGGTATGTTTCTTGCACTAAACCATCATCCTGCAGTTGTGCTCTTTGATTCAGGATCATCGGATTCATTTGTGAGTAAAGCTTTTACTGTTAAGCATGGCATGAGCATATCTGATTTGGATGTGGGGTACTGCATAAGTTCAGCAGGGGCTAACATATCATCTAAACAAGCAGTCAGAGATGTGAGCATCATAATACAGAAACATGAGTTTAAAACCGACCTTATCATCCTTCTGGGTCTAGGTTTGGATGTGATCCTAGGCATGAGATGGATGCATCGCTATGGGTAACGATCGATACGGGGAATAGAACCCTTACTTTGAAAACTCCAGAAGAAGCGGAGACCTTCCAGGTATCTCTTCCTAGGAAGTTTGATCTGAAAAGTATCCCAGTAGTGTGTGAATTTCCAGATGTAATCCCAGATGACCTTCCCGGTCTTCCACCTGATTGAGATGTTGAGTTTGCTATCGAGTTGGTACCTGGTATGACGCCTATTTCTCGTAGGCCATATAGGATGCCACCCCATGAGCTAGCAGAGCTAAAGAAATAGCTACAAGAGTTGCAAGATAAATGTCTCATTCGACCTAGTTCTTCACCATGGGGTTGTCCCACGCTATTCGTAAAAAAAAGGATCAATCCCTACGAATGTGCGTGGATTATCGACCACTTAACGCTGTAACAATCAAAAACAAGTATCCTCTACCTCGTATTGATACCTTGTTCGATTAGTTCTCCAAAGCCAAGGTGTTCTCCAAGATCGATTTGAGATCAGGGTACCACCAAATCAAGATCTGACCATACGATGTACCAAAGACCGCTTTCTCAACCAGGTATGGGATTTACGAGTATCTGGTTATGTCATTTGGACTAACTTATGCTACTTCCTACTTCATGTATCTTATGAACTCCGTGTTCATGCCCGAGCTGGATAAATTTGTGGTTGTGTTCATTGATGACATTTTGATCTACTCGAAAAATGAAACCGATCATGTCGAACACTTACGTGTAGTTCTTGCATGGCTAAGATAACATAAGTTATATGCCAAGTTTAGTAAGTGTGAGTTTTGGCTTACTAAAGTACCTTTCCTTGGACATATCCTTTCTGCTGAGGGAATATCAGTTGACCCAAGTAAAGTACAAGAGGTTATCGATTGGAAAGCTCCATCTTCTGTCACCAAGGTTCTTAGTTTTTGATGAGGACATCGCCACGCTGGACACGCCTACATCATCGTCTTTCCCAAGTTGCAACTCATCTCCAACTCAGCTGCCACGTCGACTTCGAGTCTGTTTCGGAGTCCAGGAACAGTAGGGAGTAAAACGGACGCCCAGGATGCATCCGGACTCCGTTTTCGATGATTCACCCATGGTTGGTGTCACAGAACCGCTCAACCTATAAGAGCACTAGTGCAATGGTCACCGTTTCCGATAACACTGTTACACTAGAGCCCATATAAGCCTGGTAGTCCTTGAAATTGCGAAGGACTTCAAACCATAATATAAGTAACAACCCGAGATCGTACTCGATTCAGTAACCACACATTCACAGTGATAAGTTCGAAACGAAATAATATTACAACATAGTTTAAAACAGTGTTATTACAACACCAAGTTCAAATCAAAGTAGCGGAAGTCTTGTTCCACAAATACCCATTGCAAACTGTTTAGAGCAAATACAGTGCCATGCTTAGAACAGTCCCATCAAAAGCAACAAGGAGAGACATCAGAATCCACCATTACCCATGGTCTTCACTCATCATCACATGCAGGATAGAGGCAATCCTGACAATAGCCAGAATAGACCGTACCATCTGCAACAAGGGTAAAGAAACCCTGAGTACTCAATTGTACTCAGCTAGACTTACTCGACAGAGAGATAGATATATAACCATGGACACTTCAAGGATGATGCAAGGCTTTATCAGGTGGATCTCATGAGGAAGCATAGTTTTGCATAAAAGAGCATCCTAATTACTCATATATTCTCATCATTAGAAAACATCATTTGGCAGTTGATTGAGTAACATTAGCAGATCTCATTAGTACCTGTACTAGAGCAATCACTGAGTTATCAAACAATAATAACCATATCGTGCTTGGCATAGAAACCACATAACCATCTTTTGATTACTTACTAGAGTTCAGGTTTCTACAGTGGGAGGAAGATCTTTCAAGTTTCTCACTGACGGGGAGAGACCGCGATTCGAATTGAATTCCTATCTAGCTGGAGGTTTATTCCTCAATCACACCCATGTATGCCTGCCGACACACTTATACGGGTCACCTTCATTATAGTTCGGGTAGCCGCGGGTCCCCCGGTACCAGCATGAGTAGTGACTCATGGATAGCCAGGTAGCTCAAGCAGTGCCTGCCCTTGGTGCCAGGCCAGGACGATCAGGAATACATGCCCACGGTCTAGTATGTCGCTTCTGGTCTTCATGAGCAAACTAGGAGGGGATTCTGGCCCGAACGTACAGAGTTAGGCTTCGCGGTCGAAACGAGTTATTCGGCCAGCTATGAAGGAGGCATGCGTTCAATCTCGGCAGATGTCCAACCACGATTCTGTGCCTAGTGACACAGGCAGAGAGAACCCGCTCACAAGACCTCCAAGTCAAGTGGCTCACAACACCTTGTCCGCCCGGTCTCGATTTATTACTTCCACATGGTTATTTTCCACGATAGCAAATATAGCCAACCATGACCAGCAACCTATCTTTGTGGGGGATGGTAGACCACCCATGTTACCGGTCTAAGCATGGCTAAGCATTGGTTTCGATCCTAGGCCTACAAGGTTCTTTTGTTGGACAAGGAGATATAATGCAGCAAAGGGTTTCATCTCAACTCCTATTAACTTAATGCACAAAGAAGTGGTGGTATAGAAGTAAAATACTTTTAAAATAGAATCAGGGAGGATAAATAATGCTCTGAGGCTTGCCTTTCACGAAGGTGGAGGGAAGGTGGTTTGGGCACTCAGGCAGGTCAGAGCCCTGTTCCCCTCCTTCTGGAACTTCTGGAGCTTGTATCTCCGGTGGGACTCCTCCTTCTATCTCCCCAAACTCCAGCAAGGTCACTCCCTCCGACGATCCTGGATGTATGTATACATGTATGATGATCCAATATATATATGACAAGTCATACACTAGAAATGAGATATGCCTAATGCATATGAATGGATGCTCATGATGAATGTTATTGTGCATCATTTTAATTCGTTCACCGAGTAGGTGCAAATCTCTTCGGTTGTAGAGAGATTAACACTTACCCTTAGCTAACAACCTGTAGTAGAGCTTTTCCTCCTCGGTCAGCTCTCTAACACCTGCAACTAAACATGTTTTAACCTTAAGCTATAGGGTTAAACAACACATAAGGCATACATTACTTATAACACTCACAACATAGCATTCATACTTAAAACAGTTGCTAAAAGAAAACTGTGTAGCTGGAGCTACACACAACCAAAAATTACAAAGTTGGACATTCTGGAAAGCTTATGAAATTGGCTACAAAACATTCCATAAACTCCCCAGATAAATCGAAAATTAAAAAGATCTAACAGACATATCAAGCAAAGTTGTTTAGAAGAAAACAGGATAACACAGATTTGAAGTCAAACTTGTAAAATATACACAGGCTAAACTAAACAGGTTATGGCTATGAAAATTTAACACTAGGTATATTAACAAGTTATCTACAACAAAGTCTTCTATAGCTACTGCTGAAACTAAACATAAGTAGCTCCAACAATTCTAGTAAGAAACATGTTCTAACTGTTTTAACACATTCCAAAAAGCAATTAGAACAGATATAAAGCTCTTAACCAACATTCCAAAAACTATGATAAAATTAGACAAGCTAGGTTGCATAATTAGCTATCACTTTGGTATTCACAAAGCATACTTTGAGTATTAAATACTTAAACCATTTGAAAAGTGTGAAACAACAGATTTCATATTTTTCTTAGATTGTACTGAGCAAGTAACACATGTACGAAAATTAAAAAGCATAACAAACATATATAACCTGCTTGACAAATTAAACAATGTTGTATTTACAGATATCAACATTTGATCAAAAGAAATACAACATGCAAACAAATTAAAGGTTACTGGCACTTTAAAATTTTTCATGGGAAGCACATGCTAAGACAAACTTAACACAATAGGAACCACATTTTTATCACATGCCAAACTCCATATATGAATTAAACAAGTTAAACTAAGCATACAAAGCTTGTTGTCCATTTTTATTAAAACAACACAAAAGAACAGTAACAACAGAATACTTAACATTTTTCATGCATAGAGAAAAACATAACAAAGCTAACAGATCTGGTTTCACATTTTTAGCATTTTTTTAGAATTAGTTATGAATTTCCAAAGTTAACAAACAAAACAGAGAAACACTTTAGAGCCTATGACACGCGGGACCCACTGGTCAGCTCCTCCTCTCACAGAGCTGACGCACCAAAGGTGCTCGACCGTCGGCCCTTTGCTGGCGGTGAGGTCTTCGGCCAAACCAACCCCACGGTCGTGCTCTCCTTCGCAACCCGCATCGAACCATGTAGCTGGTTGTACCCCATTCGCACCGGAGCATGCTCGACGGCGTTCATGGCGGCACGGCAGCACTGCGTTTCTTGCGCTGCCGGCGCAAGCTTACTCCGGCCAAACTAGCGACTGCTACACCTACACGGAACCCTAGCGGTCCGATCTAGCCTAGATTGGGGTCATGCAAACCCTCCGATGAGCTCGGCCACATGCACAGTGGCATGGTGGCGAGTTCACGACGGCGCGACACTGTTCCGGCGATGGCGAGGCACGGTTGCTTCAACCAACTCCGGCTATCTAACCACAAACTAACTAGCTAATCCTAATGCGACTTAGACGAACTCAAGCGACACTGTAAAGCCCAGCGTAAACCTCGCCGGCGTTGCGGGTGCCGTGCGTGTGCACGCGGCGGAGTTCCCGTTCCGGCGAACCCTAACCCTAATCGCTTCAACCGACTCCTCGCCGAGCATCTACAACCTCTAGGCTACCGTGTACGAATGCTAGAAGGAAGGGAGAGGTGCTGGATTGGGCTGGCCACGACAGCGCAAAGCTCGGCGGAGCTTAGGTCCTCAATGGCGCTCGCGGTGTGCTCGGTCTGGCTCACCTGTGCGGTTTGCGTGGAAACGGAGCGGTGCAAAAGATGGAGCAGAGCAAGGCGAAGCTGTGGCTGGGTTTTGGCGACCAATGCAGCAGTGTGCTTCGCTGGCGAGCTCGGCGACGGTGGTGCTATTCGGCAATGACGCTGCGCTCTCACGTGAAGCAGAGAGGAGCGGGAGAGAGTCAGGGCGCGAGCGTGAGTGCGGTCGCAAGGTGGAGTGTTTGGCTCTCCAAGGACACGGTCGGCGCAGGCCTAACGCCGGTGTACGGCTGCCATGCAGCACGCGATGCCTCAGGCAGTCGGCCACGACCGGACGGCGCGCTGCCTCTCCTGTTCAAACGCGCAATCAGACCGACGGACGACCGATCTTGCAACGCAAATAACTTTCTAATCCTCGCGTCTTAGCTTCAACCAATTTCATCAGTAGATAGAGCTATAGCCCGACTACAACTTTGGTGTACTTGGTTTGAACTAAAACGGTTTGGATTTCAAACTACAAGCATTCAAACATGGTAACATTCAAACTGAAATGTAGTTATGACTTAGGCAATTTCAGAAAGCTAAAACAGCCCTCAAATCAGTCTTAATTGACTAATTAGGGTATTTTAGGATCCAAATCACCTCAAGGTAGTTAAACAAAGTTTGTTCAGAATTAAAAACTCTACAACTTTGCTTAAACAAACCTTTTCAAACAAGATCATTAACAAGGTCAATTTTTTAGATCAAGCAAAAGGGTTCCTAGGGTCCATCCTTAAAGCTTAAACCCTAGAAGCCTATTTGGACTTGATCATGAACACAAACATGGTTCCATTTTCATCCCTAAGAATTTCTAGATGGTCATTAGTGATCAAAACATCAAGCACTTGGTTATACAAGCATAACTCATACAAAGCTAGGTGTAGGTTAACACATACACATATGACAACAAGGTGATCACTTAGGGTTATCATTTCAAATGATCATTGAAATGCATGAATGCAATGATGCTTGTGCTCATGCTCATGAAATGATATGCAAACACCTAGGGTGTTACAGCCCTTCCCCCCTTACAAAAATCTCGTCCCGAGATTTGCAAGGCTTACCATTTTTCATAGAAAGCAGGGTAGACTTCCTTAAGGTAGTCTTCTTGTTCCCATGTAGCATCTTGTTCACTTTGATTGTTCCACATTATTTTGTAAAACTTGATAACTTTGTTTTGAGTTACTCTCTCTATGGTGTCCATGATCTGGACTAGCTTTTCTTCAAAGGACAAGTCTGATTGTAACTTCAGACATGAAGGTTCGATATGTTCCTCTAGAACTCTCAAACACTTCTTAAGCTGGGATACATGAAAGACATTGAAGATAGCCCTCTTCTCTGGCGGGAACAACAGCTTGTAGGCAACTCTTCCACTTCTTTCAATGATCCGATATGGTCCCACATACCTCGGAGCGAGTTTCCTTTTAACTCTGAACCTTTGTACTCCCTTCATAGGTGATACTTTCAAGTACACATAATCACCTATTTTGAACTCAAGCGGTTTTCTTCTCTTGTCGGCATAGCTTTTCTGTCTTGACTGAGCTGCACACATATGTTCTTGTATGGTTCTAACTTTATCTTCAGCTTCTTGTACAAAGTCGATATCGTAGTATCTTCTTTCTCCGAGTTCGACCCAATTGAGAGGTGTCTGACACCTTCTACCATACAAAGCTTCAAAAGGAGCCATCTTGATACTGTCTTGATAGCATTGTTGTATGAGAACTCTGCTAAAGGTAACCAACTTTCCCAAGATCCTTTAGAAGATATCACACAAGCTCTAAGAAGATCTTCGAGAATCTGATTAGCTCTTTCTGTCTGTCCTGAAGTCTAAGGATGGTAAGCTGAACTGCAAACTAGATTAGTCCCAAGTTGGTTGTGTAAATGTTCCCAGAAACGAGCAGTGAACTACGGTCCTCTATCTGACATAATTGTTCTTGGAACACCATGCAAACGGACTGTGTGAGTGATATACATTTCTGCATACTCATAGGGTCGGTTAGTGGTGCGAACTAGTATAAAGTGCGTTGACTTGGTTAACCGATCCACAATCACCCAAATTGAGTCATGACCTCTTTGAGTAGGTGGAATACCTGTTATGAAATCCATGCTGATTTCTTCCCATTTCCATCCTGGAACTGACAAAGGTTGTAGGAGTCCAGCAGGTTTCATATGTACTGCTTTCACTCTACAACAAACATCACACCTTTCCACGAACGCGGCAATCTCTTTCTTCATCTTTGTCCACCAAAACCGTTGCTTTAGATCGTGATACATCTTGCTACTACCTGGATGTATAGATAACTTAGAGGAATGTGCTTCCTCTAAGATTCAATTCCTCAAATCCTTATCCTTAGGCACAACAAGACGATCTTTAAACCATAGGATTCCTTTCTCATCAATGCTAAAACACCGTGAACCCTCTTCGTTCATCTTCCGTTTAATATGGAACACAGCCACATCGGTTTTCTGACCTTCTATGATTTGACTTTCTAGTGAGCAATTGACTGTAAGATTGTACAACACTGATGAATGTATCAAGTTAAACCTGTCTTTGAGCAAAGGTTGCACAAGGTGATAGTGCGATTTTCTGCTCAAAGCATCAGCTACTACATTAGCTTTCCCTGGGTGGTAATGAACTTCAATATTGTAATCCTTGATTAGTTCTAACCATCTTCTTTGTCTCATGTTCAACTCTGGCTGAGTAAAGATATACTTGAGACTCTTGTGATCGGTGTATATGTGGCATATATTACCAAGAAGGTAATGTCTCCATATCTTCAAAGCATGAACCACTGCTGCTAGTTCTAGATCATGGGTAGGGTAGTTAGCTTCATGTTTTCTGAGCTATCGAGAAGCATAGGCTATCACGTTTCCTTCTTGCATAAGAACAGATCCTAGTCTAGTCCCGGAGGCGTCACAATACACATCAAAGGGTTTTGTTATGTTTGGTTGTGCCAAAACGGGTGCTGAAGTAAGTAGAGTTCTTAGGGTAAGAAAAGTTGCTTCACATTCTGGAGTCAATTAGAACCTCTTATCTTTCTATAGCAGACTGGTCATAGGTTTAGCTATCTTGGAAAAGTCTGGTATAAACCGACGGTAGTATCCAGCCAGACCAAGAAAACTACGACCCTCGGTGACGGAAGTTGGAGCTTTCCAATCCATAACTTCTTGTACTTTACTTGGATCTATAGATATCCCATCAGCAGAAAGAATATGTCCAAGGAAAGGTACTTTAGTAAGCCAAAACTCGCACTTACTAAACTTAGCATACAACTTATGTTCTCTTAGTCGAGCAAGAACCACACGTAAGTGTTCTGCATGCTCAGCTTCATTCTCCGAGTAGATTAAAATGTCGTCGATGAAGACAACCACAAATTTATCCAATTCAGGAATGAACACAGAGTTCATAAGATACATGAAGTAGGCGGGAGCATTAGTTAGCCCAAATGACATAACCAAATACTCGTAGAGCCCATACCTCGTTGCAAAAGTTGTTTTGGGTATATCTTGTGGTCTGATCTTGATTTGATGATACCCGGATCTCAAATCGATTTTAGAGAACACTTTAGCCTTGGATAACTGATCAATCAAGATATCAATACGAGGTAAAGGATACTTGTTCTTGGTTGTTACGGCATTAAGTGGTCGATAGTCCACGCACATTCGTAGGGATTTATCCTTCTTCTTGACGAACAATGCGGGACAACCCCACGGTGAAGAACTAGGTCGAATGAGACCTTTATCTTGCAACTCTTGTAACTATTTCTTTAGCTCTGCTAGCTCATTGGGTGACATTCTGTATGGCCTACGAGAAATAGGTGTCGTGCCAGGTACCAACTCAATAACAAACTCCACATCTCGATCGGGTGGAAGATCGGGAAGATCATCAAGAAACACATCCGGAAATTCGCGCATGACTGGAATATTTTTCAAAGCTATTACTTGGGTAGCACATGTCATAGCACAAAGATCAAGCTTCCGGGGAAGGGAAATCTGGAAGGTTCCTGCTTCCTCGGGAGTTTTCAAGGTAAGAGTCCTACTCCCCGTATCGATGCTAACACCATATCGATGCATCCATTTCATACATAGGATCACATCCAAGCCTAGGCCAGGTAGGATGATAAGGTCAGTTTTAAACTCATGCTTCTATAACATGATGCTTACACCCCTGATTGCTTGTTTGGTTGATATGTCAGCCCATGCTGAACTTATGCAGTACCCCACATCTAAGCCAGATATGCTCATGCCATGCTTAACAGTAAAAGCTTTGCTCACAAACAAATGCGAAGATCCTGAATCGAATAGCACAACTAGAGGATGACGGTTTACAAGGAACATACCAGCTGTGACAGGTTCTCCTTGTGGCACTTCTTCCACTGTGGTGTAGTGCACACGTCGCTGATAAGCCTGATTCTTCTTCGGGTGAGGGCATTCTCTAGCAAAGTGCCCTGGACGCTGACATTGAAGCATGGTGCATTAGAAGCTGGGCCTCTTTGAGCTCCAGAACTGCCTTGCCCTGGGTTGCGTTTTGGAAGAGCAATGGTGTAGGGCTTGCGATACTGACTCTGCTGTGCACCCTTAGCTGGAATCTTCTGAGGAGGAGGCCTGAACTTAGCTCCTACCACTGGAGGTCGGTAAGTAGAGTGATTGACAAAGGGTGCTCTCTGCTGAGACGAGCTTCCTTCAAACGCCCTCTTGCGTCCTTTAGCTGCAGCATGCAAGCTGTTCTGGTTCTCTTGAGTCAAAGCATCACTGATGAACTCGTTGAAAAGGGTGCGGGTTGAGTTAGCAAGGGTCTTTATCAATTTGGTTCCTAGACCTCTCTTGAAACTATCAATCTTCTTTTCATCCGTATCAACAAACTGGGGAGCATAATGGGCCAAGTTTTTGAAAGCATGAAGGTACTTTGTTAAGGTCTTGGTACCTTGGGTCAGTTTCAGAAACTCTGCTGTCTTCATCTTCATCAGACCCGGTGGAATGTAATGTCCTCTGAAAGCTGACTTGAACTAATTCCAGACCACTGGAGCATTGGCAGGGTAGGTGGTGCGGTGATGAGCCCACCATATACATGCCAGTCCTTGCAACTGGTGCGAAGCATACTCTGCCTTTAGCTCCTCTATCATCCTTAGCAGACGGAACTTTTGTTCCATGGTATTCAACCATTCATCAGCTTGAAGCGGCTCTTCAGCCTCTTTGAAGATCGGCGGCTTGGTGTCAAGGAAATCCTTGAAGGTGCTGAACTGGTTTGCCGGTTGACGATCACGGTTGCCCTGATTCTGATTACTGTGAGCAACTTCATGAAGCAACTCCTCAATGTTGCGCTGCCCACCAATGAACTGAGCCATGAACTGCTCCGGGGTAAGCGGTGGTGGTGGTGGCGGTGGATGCGGTAGAGGAGCCTCATCCTCATCATGGTGATTTCCACCACTTCCAGAGCCACGGGAGCGAGTGTTGGCAGGCATCTGCATGAATTTGATAGCAAGAAGTAATGATATTTGAGTAATTGTAGATGAATCATGATTATGCCTTAGTAAATCACTGAAAAGTAGATAACTTAAATCCACGTAGGGCATAAAAGAATTCATGCTAACAACACATCATCATCCATTCATACTTTGTACCATAAAAAGCATCCATACAAGCCAAAAGTGCCAGACATCTGGACTTTAAATCATGGTGGTTACACAACATCATGTCTCTCATGGAACAACAAAAGGTCAAGCTACTAGCACAAAAGAAACACTAAGGACTAGCGTAAGCAAGCTATCCTAATCGTTGCGGTCGATGTCGAAAAAATATACGTCGCAGTATACCTAGGGGGTACCCTACGGTAGTAGATTGTAGGCGGAGGTATGGCAACGGTGGTCAAGCGTAACACAGAGAGCATACACATGGCAATTTAGATAGGTTCAGGCTGGGAAATCGCCGTAATACCCTACGTCCTGTGTTATGGTGGTTGTATTGATCTAAGAGATAGATTACAAGATGTGATGAGATTGTGTTTTTTGGGGGGTTCCCTGTCCCTCTGTTGACACCGTTTTTCGGCACGTGTCAGATGAGCCAAGACCTGTGTTGATCAGCAGCCGTTTTCCATCGGCATCGGGAAATCATGAGTTAGTATTACCGATGGGAGTGTGCTGTGACTAAGTGTGTTGCCGATGGAAGCTGGAAGTCTTGGATGATTGCCGATAAGGGTTAATCAGTGAAGTCAAGTCGCCTGAGCTGCAAAGTTGCTGATGCCGATTGCCGATTAGGAGATGTTGCCGATGCCGATTACTGATAGGGATTGATTGGTGAAGACAAGTTACCAGTGCAAGGTTGCCGATCGAGAAGTGTTGCCGATGCCGATGGGCATGGGGTGCCGATGAGCACAGGGTGACTTAGCGTTTGATGTCAGCAGAGGATTACCAATGGCCAAAGAAGGAAGCCGCAGATTGAAGGGATCTGCCGATGGAAAGTTTTCATCGAGGGAGAGATATAAGGAAACTGGTGATTTTATACCAGTATTATTATAGCAGTTTTAGTCTGACTCTTGCATGAGTCATTTATTTTCCTTTAAGATAGGTGTGTTTGTTTAGGAAAATAATATTGTTATTTTAGATCCGACTCCTGCGCGAGTCAGTTTCCTTAAAGTTAGGATTTTGTTTTAGGAAAGATACGAGTCGTGTCTTTGTACAACTCTCCATGCAGGAGTATAAATATGTGCCCAAGGGCTGCGTGTAACAAGATGAATCCAATATCAACCAAATCAATTTACCCTTTATTGCATTAGTCCTAGTTTATCAATGAGTTCTTCAAGCTTCGACGGGCTGCATCACCCTGATCTCCGTCAAATTCTTGTAAGTTCCGTGTGGGAGTACCTCTGAGCTTTGGCATCCGGGCGTATCGCTGTTGCCTCGTTCAGCTCTGCTCTACTTATCCTGATCAAGTTCCAATCTTGGCATCCAGGCGCATCGCCGTTGTCTTGATTGAATTTTGTTCTAGTTATCGTCCTTGTTGATTAACTGGTCAAATCGACTAGCACGCCTCCAGATATCAAATTTTGGGTATAAGCCCAAGGTGTTCGCAGATCCTGACGCTTTTTGTGTCAACACCTCTTTTGGCACGCCCAGTGGGACTCGATTAATCAAATTACACATCTATCAATGGGTGATAGCGCCGACGTTAACTAGAGGAACGTCATTGAAGTCTCCGAGGCCGATCTGAAAGATGATCAGAAGTTGGCCATGGAGCGGGCTATGGAGGAATACAAGCAATTGTATCTGAAATCCTTCAGCCTCAGCAGGAGCGGCGAGGCAATCCAAAAGCAAGATCCGCCATTGCCACGGCAGGTCACGTATGACGCCAATCCTGGTAAGTTACAAGAGATGGTTAATTCTGCTTTAAGTCAAGCATTAATTAGCCACTCCAGTGTGCTGTCCAATACTGTCTACAATGCTGTTATGCAATCATTCAAAGAAGGACGTGCACCGCAATATGTTGGTCCAGCGTACCATCAACCTGGATCGGCATCTATAAGCCCATCGATAGCCCCAATGGCGTCTTCCACTCCTGTGGAACCATCTGCCGATGTGGCTACATCGCCAAGACCGAACCCTAGCAGCGTCACCAAGCTTAACACAGATCCAGTGGCGTCGGCAAATTCAGGACCTGCTATCCATAGTCAACCAGCTCTCGCCAACTAGTGGGGATACGGTATGCCTTCAAATCTATCTGCTGGTTCTAATCTGGCGCAGGGAGATAGCTCAGCTTGGAAGGGCTCTATGGCATCGGCAACGCAATCACAGCTGGTGGCCCCTATGATGCATTACTCTGCACCTTCTCCAACTGTGCAAGTGCCATCGGAAGATCTTCAAGTAATTCCTAAGATACCTCTGATGCCACCATCGGCAAGCCCTATGCCGACGCAACATGTTATAGCAGCTGGCAGCCAACCTCTGGTGGCAAATCCTCAAGCCGGAGTACTGGTGCATCAAGGTAATCTGATGATTGACTGCTCCAGGATACAAGAGCCACACGCTCCAGTTAGCTATCAGCCATCGGTAAGTCATATGCCGATGATCTATAATCCTGGATGGGCTAGCCAGCTGCCAGCTCAACAGCGTGGCGTATCAATGTATCATTATGGAGGCCTAGCAAACACTCAGAGCGGACCATCGGTACAGCAACCGATGAATACGATGACTCAACCTAATCTGCTAAGTGCGCAAAACTATCCATCGGTAAATCAACCGATGCATAGTGTCCAGATGACTGGTGCTGCGCCCGTGACTACTCTGCATCATCTTCAGGAGGCGCATTAGCCAACTCCACCAGTCAACAACTAGCCAATGAGTCGGCAGGAGCAGGATGCATATTGGGTCGGTAAGATCGCTGAAGTTATGAAAGAACAATTCGGCATTAAACCCAAAGTCAATACATACTCTTATCGGACTCCGTATCCTCCGGCATATGACTTGATTCCTCTCCCAAATCGGTACAAAGTGCCTGATTTTACTAAGTTCTCCGGTCAAGACGACACATCGACAATGGAGCACATCAACCGCTTCATTATCCAGTGCGGAGAAGCTGCCAGCAGGGAGGAATTAAGGGTGAGATTGTTTTCTTCATCATTGTCTAGATCGACATTCACATGGTTCATATCGCTGCCTCCAAATTCTGTAATCACATGGGCCAATCTAGAGAAGCAATTTCATAAATACTTCTTCGCTGGCATACATGAGAAGAAGCTTACCGATTTGTTCAAGATGAGGCAGCGCAATGATGAATCGGTAGAAAGCTTTGTTCAAAGGCTGCGGGACGTGAAGAACAAGTGTTACAGCCTAGTGCTTCATGATTGGCAACTGGCAGATTTGGCCTTCCAAGGATTACTGCCGCACATCAAGGACAAGTATGCGTCCCATGAATTTGAAAGCCTAAGTCATCTGGTGCAAAGGATTGCCGATCAAGATATCAAAACCTTTGAACCCAGGAAGACTTGGAATAAGAAGGTGGCCTTCATTGGGCAAGAAGAAGACTCTGGGTCAGATGAAGAGCTAAGCATCGATGCGGCCGAATGGGTGAAGGATAAGAAGCCCGTGTCTTGTCCGTTCGGCCAGAAAGAAACAGAAAGGTTCACCTTTGACATCACCAAGGCCGATAGGATGTTTGACTTATTACTTCAAGAAGGGCGGATCAAGTTGGCGCCCAACCAAGTAATTCCATCGGCCGAAGAGCTCAAGAAAATCAGGTACTGCAAGTGGCACAATGCAACTTCCCACAGTACCAATGACTGCAAGGTGTTCAAGCAGCAGTTGCAGTCAGAGATTGAATCTGGACGCATGAAATTCGAAAATTCTAAAGTCCAGAAACCGATGAAGATTGATCAGCACCCGTTTCCAAACAACATGGTAGAGGCTAGTGGAAAAACCAAAGTGCTGACATCGGAAGCTGCCAGGAAAAACGCATCGGTAGATCCTAATCATCAAGTGACTGAGCGTTATGAAAGGATGTTTGCCGATGATAGAAAGGGCAAGAGGGTTGCCGATGAAGGTGGCAGTGCCAGAAGGGCTCCTGGTGTTGTGATTACGCACAAGCAGCTAAGGCGAGACCATCGGCAATCACATGAAGAGCGATATCGGCAAGAAGAAGAAGAGCATCGGGAATGGCTTCGACATAAGGACCACTGGAGGTGTCCCTTCTTCATTCACTGCTAGGAAGAAGGCATCAAGCTGCCCACTGCCGATAATTGCCCAGAGTGCAATAGATATTACACTGCCGATCGGTCAGGTAAGAAACCTTGTTTTGATGATCGGGCATCCAGGTACGCCAAACCACTCAGAGAGAAGAGGTCGGCACATGACCGACTGGGGGCAAGCCCAGTGCGCATAGCAGGCTTGGCAGGCATGTTGATCAAGAGGAGCTGGAGGAGACGGCCAATGCAAGAGTGCCTGACGAAGAAATATTCTCCAGAGATCCCAACATCAGAAGAAGTACCGATGCAAGCAGTGGGAAGCAGCACCAGCCTGTCTGGAAGACCAAGCTTCCTCAGTGGTGCCCTAAGGGTCTGCCCAAGACTCAAAAGAGAAGGATCCAGCGCGAACGCCGAAATGACTTGTATGGCGATGAAGAAACTTCAAGGGAAAAGCAGTGGAGGCCAAAGCGCAAGGACAGGGATCCATCGGCAGAAATTAATATGGTTGTCATGTTGCCGATAGAGTTCATGGCACCTGTCAACGATGATGAGGAGACTGCTGAGATGGCACAATTGGTGCTGGATCCAATGACAACCATCTTCGAGAAGCCTGCCGATGATGAGAGGCAGCACCTGAGGGCTTTGTTCGTTAAGGGCAAAGTGGATGGACAGCCAATGACAAAGATGCTGGTGGATGGTGGAGCATCAATAAACATAATGCCATACATTGTGTTCAGAAATCTTGGGAAAAGCGATCAGGACTTAGTCAAGACCGACATGAAGCTCAAGGACTTCGAAGGCAATGTGTCGATGGCTATGGGAGCTGTGTGTGTTGACTTAACCATCGGTAGCAAAACTTTGCCGACAACATTTTTTGTAATCAGTGGCAAAGCCACCTATAACTTGCTCCTAGGAAGGGATTGGATCCACGCTAATTGCTGTATTCCTTCCACCATGCATCAAAGCCTTGTACAGTGGATCAGGGACAGAATTGAAATCGTCTGAAGTGAAGCCCCATCTACTGTTGCATCGGCAGAGTCGGAAACTTACGAGCAGACCAGATGCATATCAGGTGAAGCTTGGGACACAGAGTTACTCAAAGGTGCCGATTACCACATTGAACCGATCCAAGCAGACGGTCCTGAAGAAGAGTTTTAATGGATCGGTTTGCTGACGACGGAAAACTGGGACAGGGCTTCACATCCGCCGATGATTTACTCGAGGTCGACATCAGCGATGGTAGTAAGCCTAGGCCTACTTTTATTAGTGCTAAGTTAGATTCCCAATGTAAACAACAATTACTGTTTTATTAAAAGAATATAGAGATTGTTTTGCTTGGGATTATACAGAGATGCCTGGTTTAGACCGATCAATAGTCGAACATCGGTTACCCATCAAGTCTAGTTTCCAACCACATCGGCAACCTGCGCGCCGATGCAATCCTACTATTCTACCTGATATCAAGGCTGAGATTACAAAGTTAATCGAAGTTGGGTTTATTCGGCAATGCCGATACGCCGAATGGATTTCTAATGTGGTTCCTGTGTATAAAAAGAATGGAAAACTTCGTGTTTGTATTGATTTCAGGAATCTCAACAAAGCTATGCCGATGGATGGCTACCCGATGCCCGTTGTTGACGATTTGCTGATCGATGCTGCTGTTGGACATCGAATCATTAGCTTCATGGATGGTAATGCTGGGTATAATCAGATATTCATGGCTGAAGAAGACATATCCAAGACTGCTTTCAGATGTCCAGGGCACGTCGGTTTATTTGAGTGGGTTGTCATGACTTTTGGCTTGAAAAATGCCGGTGCTACTTATCAGAGAGCAATGAATTTCATCTTTGATAAGTACATCGGCACGATAGTTGAAATCTACATTGATGATGTGGTGGTTAAATCTGGGGATTTCGAGAAGCATCTTGCCGATTTGCGAAAAATATTGTAGTGCATGAGGGAGCATGAGTTGAAGATGAATCCTAACAAGTGTGCATTTGGTGTATCGGCAGGACAGTTTCTGGGCTTTATGGTGCATCAAAGAGGCATCGAGATCGGTAGAAAATCTATTGATGCAATTAACAGAGTGGTCGCTCCTACAAACAAGACTGAGCTGCAATCTTTGATTGGCAAGATTAATTTCATTAGAAGATTTATATCCAACTTCTCTGGTAAGATTAAATCTTTTAGTCCATTGTTAAAGCTGAAAGCCGATCAAGAGTTTACATGGAAAGAAGAACAACAGTTAGCCTTGGAGGAGATCAAGAAATATTTGGTGGACCCTCCAGTCTTGGTTCCGCCTCAACACAGAAAGTCTTTCAGGTTATATTTGTCTGCCAATGACGGTGTTATCGGATCGGCTTTGATTCAAGAGTTTGAAGGGAAAGAACGTGTAATATATTATCTGAGCAGAAGGTTAGTGGATGCTGAAACCAAGTATTCAGCCATAGAGAGATTATGCTTATGTTTATATTTCTCTTGCATTAAATTGAGGCGTTATTTGTTGTCGGCTGAATGTACTGTTATCTGCAAAGATGATGTGGTTAAGTATATGTTGTCAATGCCGATATTAAGTGGATGAATCGGTAAGTGGATTTTGGCACTTTCAGAATTTGACCTGAGGTATGAATCGGCTAAGGCTGTTAAGGGTCAGGTGATGGCCGATTTTGTTACTCAGCATTGCAGTGTGGTAAACTCTGTGGATATTGCTCCTTGGGCTTTGTTCTTTGATGGGTCTACGTGTAAAGACGGAGCAGGCATTGGTATTCTCTTGATTTCACCTCAAGGACGAAAGTATGAGATCTCGTCGCCGATTGTTGCTACTTCGACAAACAATCAGGCTGAGTACCAGGCTTTACTTAAGGGTTGGAATTACTCAAGGAAGTGCGTGCCGATGCTGTTGAAATCTTCGGTGATTCCATGTTGGTGATTAACCAATTGATTGGGACGTATGAATGCCGAAGTGAAGCTTTAATTGCAACCCATGAGAGGTGTTTGCAATTATTAAAAGAATTCAAAGAGTACTGCCTTGAGCATATTCCTAGATTGCATAATGAGGAGGCCAATCGGTTAGCACAGAATGCTTAGGGTATCAGCCGATTCAAGAAACCGTAGCATTGGTAGCCATTGCCGATGACTGGAAAAAGAGATTGCCGATTACTTAAGGGATCCGTCTAGGAAGGTTGAAAGGCGTCTAAGGTTCCAAGCCACTAAGTATGTGCTCCTTGACGATGAATTGTATTATCGGACGATTGATGGAGTTTTGCTCAAATGCCTTAATAAAGAGGAATCAAAAGAGTTGATGGGCGAGATCCATGAAGGTGTGTGTGGAGCACATCAATCGACATTCAAGATGAAGTGGATGATTAGGCCGAATGGATATTATTGGCCGACAATCCTTGACGATTGATTCAACTATTTCAAAGGATGCCAAGATTGTCAGAAGTTTGGTAATGTACAGAGGGCACCTACATCGGCAATGAATCCTATAATTAAGCCTTGGCCGTTCAGAGGATGGGCTATTGATCTCATCGGCCAGATTTATCCGCCATCGAGTAAGGGGCATAAGTTTATACTTGTCGCTACCGATTACTTCACTAAGTGGGTTGAGGCGATTCCTTTGAAGAAGGTGACATCGGCAAATATGGTGGATTTTGTTAAAGAACACATTGTTTACCGATTCGGTATTCCTCAAACTATTACTACCGATCAAGGGACCATGTTCACATCGGGAGAGTTTGATGAATTTGCTGTTAGTATGGGGTTCAAGGTGTTAAACTCTTCTCCTTATTATGCCCAGGCTAATGGTCAGGCTGAAGCGACCAATAAGGGGGTTATTAAACTTATCAAACGCAAGATTGAAGAGAACCCTAGAAGGTGGCATGTAGTGTTAAACGAAGCCTTGTGGTCATATCGGATGGCTTGTCATGGTGCAACCAAAGTCTCACCGTATCAGTTGGTCTATGGACACGATGTTGTCCTGCCTTGGGAAATTAAAACTGGCTCTAGGCAATTGGCTTTTCAAGATCAATTGACGACCGATGGTTATGCTACTCTAATGAAAGACGAGTTAGAAGACTTAGCAGGTCATCGGTTGAGGGTGTTGATTAGCATTGAGGAGAATAAGAAGAGGATTGCTAGATGGTATGATAAGAAAGTAAAGGTAAAGGAGTTTGCCGATGGCGATCTGGTATGGAAGTTGATTTTACCGATCAGGACTAAGAGCTCTAAATTTGGAAAGTGGTCTCCTAATTGGGAAGGTCCTTATCGGATAAAGCAGTCTGCTCGTGGCAATGCTTATATACTAGAAACCCTCGAAGGAGTTGCATTTTCTAGGGCAATCAACGGTAAATACTTGAAGAAATATTACCCTAGTATTTGGGTGGACGCATAGCGTGCTCGTTTGAATGCCGATGAAAGAAAAAGTTGTAATACATCGGTGAAAGCATATTGACATTATATTACAGAGCAAAATCAAGTATCAAATGTTACAGTTGCCGACACAATAAATAAATTACATCAAGGATTGAATGGCTGATATCGCACGCAGGCGAATTTGCTCTATCTCATCCATCTCCTTGGCATCGGCATCGGCATCGGCAGAGCCCTCGACTGGCTTGGTCTTCTTCTTCAGTAGAATGGCTTGTCAGGCATTTTGGTCTCTTTCTTGCCGCAGGACCCTGATGGTGTCGGACAGTTGGGCTTTCTGCTGATTGGCTATATTTAGAGCTTCCTCGACCTTTTTCAACTCAGCCAGTAGCTCTTCTTTCCTTGCTGATAGCTGAGTAATTCCTTGCTCAAGGTTGGCGCTGGAGATTTCTGCTTGACCGATGCTCTTGTGCTTTTCATTGGCAATACTTTTGAATTTGAGCTTCTCTTCCTCAGCCTGAGATTGGGCGGCCCTATCAGCTATGCGACGGGAGAGCCTCTGGTATTGGATCTCCTTGCTATCGAGGAAAATTGCCTGGAAAAGAGTTTCTTCCATATTGGCAGGGAGGTGGCCTTGGATATCCTTGAAAGCTATCCTTGCTGCGGTTGAGTCCTGGATGAGCTGGGATGTGTCTTGTTGCAGCAAGGAAAGCAGTGCTTCGAGCTTGGATTTGACCTCTGCCGATAGAGCTGGAGTAGAGCTTTCTTCGTCCTCATCCTCATCAGGAATGTCGATGGCGAAGGAGAATAGGCTGTCTGCTCGAACGGGGCCTTCTTGTTGTTCATCCTCGTCCTGGAGGTTATGGCCGAAGGAGAACAGGCTGTCTGGGGAATCTTGAGCCTGAAATAGAAAAAGTTAAAATGTGCCGATCATAAGGTTATACTATGAATTTTCAGGTAGCCAACTTACCATTTTGAAGCGAATTTCTTGCCTAGGGCTTGGCATGCTGGATGGTCCAGCCTCACCCTGAAGATCGGCAACAGTTGCCGATGAGCAGGCTTCTGTTGGAAGGGTAGGTGATGTCGTGGGTGTTGGTGGCGCTGTCGCTGGTGTTGCTTCCGCTGTGGTGGCCGGCTCCTGTGGTGGCGACACCGTTCCTTCATCGGGGATTTCGGCTGGTGGTGTCGATGCTGATGTCGCCTCCGCTGTTGCAGCGGGTGGTGTTACCTCCTGATTAGGAATGTCGTCCAATGGGTGATCAGTAGTAGGAGCCAAGGATGGTCCTTCCGTTGGCCCATCGGTAGGTTGTGGTGCAGTTGGAGCCGATGGCGAAGATGGGGTAGCCAGCCTCAAGCGCCTTTTCTTCCTTGGTGCGGCAGCAGGAGATCCAGCCCGTTGCGATGAAGACTGGGGGGCATCGGCAGCAGGACTTGGAGATGCTTGAGTGTTTGAAGCAGCTACCGATGACCTCATTGCCTGAAAATATTAGTATAAGTTATACAAAGTAACTTGTTGCCGATGAAACAGTATGTAATCGGTATGAGTGAAGATGAGTTTACTGCAAAAACCCGCGTCAGGGCAGCAGCAGCGGCTGATGTAGCCTTGGTTTTTGCAGGCGTCGGTGTCGGTACCTGCTGAGGGGTGAAGGCAGCTAGCGTGGGGGCCTTATTGCCAATGAGTGAGATGGGGTTCATCATCCAGAGATTAAAGGGCTTTCCACTCCTGCTCATCTGGGGAATCGGATCGTCAAACTGTTGAGTATAAAGGGGTCAGATGCCGGTGATAAGAATAAAGTAATGAGGAATGCATCGGAATGAAAAACTTACCGCATTGTCGGGAATGACATGATTGACGTCAATTATATTCCGATAGTAGTGCGATGACTTGGCAAACAATTGATACCTCCATTCTTGCCACCAGGACTTATACTCATTCGTGATGAAGGAAGTTGGTGACCAGGAAGACAGATCAATGTCTGACATATCGGCACTGGGAGGAAGATTGACGACTTTGTTCCAGTCTAGAGCACTGGAGATAGTCTGCCTTGGTTTCACCACCTAGGAGTAGCAGAGTTTGATCGGCAGTTGGCCAAATGCCAGTTGTCTTGCCGCTGCCGATGGGTAGTAGAACTCGTAGGATGGAGGGGTATTCTTCCCAGTTCCGAAGATATTGACTAGGATAGCACGGGGAACAATACTGGCCTTCATGATTACTTGATTTTGAGGCACATTCCCATCGGTAAGATTGAATAGCAGCGGAAATCGATTGTTCTCATCAATGTATGGCCACCAGAGGTGTTCTGAGGCAGGGATTCCGTTGTAAAATTTCTGAAAGAATAAGCCGAACTGTTTTGCATCGGCATCGGTCCCTGGCAACACTATGATGGCCTCTCCGAAGTTGAGTGGAGGGCGAGTTGCCGATTCATCATCCCTACATTTGTAATCTTCCGATATGTCTCTTGGGAATTGTTGAGCGAACAAGTCAAACTGGAGGGCTTTGTACATCTGTGCATTCAGCCACATGTTGACAAACCACCAAGGACCCCCGAGGTTGCCGATGGACTCACCTAACAGTAACTTCTGGCTACTTGGTGTAGGAGGCGGTATACCGATCCAAGAAGGTATCTACCTAGGGGAAGTCTTGTTCCATCTGCAAGGAGTTCAGCTGCCGGAAGATGCATGGTGGTGGGTCCGACTGCCCTGCCACAGAAGATGAATTTTTCTAGCCACATATTCAGGAAGGTGGCATGCTCCCTTTGGTTTACCGATCCAGTCTTCTGATGCTCCTAGATATAGCCGGTCCAGCCGCCGATATTCCGAGTGTTCACTTTATACTCGGCTTTCCTATTGAATAAGGTGAAGGTATCGGCAGAAGAGACGTCCAGGCCGGTCAACATATGGACATCGGCAAGGGTAGGGGTGGCTGGTCCGTGTCGGAATAGGAAGGCGTTCATAGTGTCAGACCAGAAGTATGAAGCTGCTATCAGCATGTTCTCGTTCTTCTCCATATCGGTAATGGAGAGTCTGATACACTAATCCAAGTTGCGCTCTAACCAATACACTTGCTGTGTTCTAGCGACCCTAAGGTACCAGTTCTTCCACCCCTTGGTAGGCTTGGGCCATGACCGGAAAGCATCCTTCCATAGTCCTAAACCGAAACATTTAGATCTAAAAGGGATCCGGTTGGCTTCTGCGTTGATCATATAGCTAGGATCAGGGTTCCCCATGGGGCCTAAGTAGGTGAAACTGGACTGATCGAGAGGGATTAAAACCTTGTTGTACAGTTCCTAGGGTTTGAAAAGAAAAGAAAGAATCAGAAAAGGAAAGGGGAAGATTCTGGATTCAAGCAGGAAAAGAACTAACGGGAGATTGGATGAGGAGGAAAGTGGATTTACCTTAGGAATGTTGACTTGGATCGCCATTAGAGCTGAAGAGTTCTTGCGGATCGTGCTTGGCTTGAAGGAGGAACTGTTGCTCGGGCTCGAACAGGTGCTCTTCGGAGGCGCCGCTGGAGGTTGAAGACGAAGGCGGTGAAACGTGAAAGTGGGCCTAGGGTAAAAAGGCAGATTGGATCCTGGTAACTTTTTTAAGCTTACTCAGGGGTATTTTGGGATTTCGGTTCACACTGTATAGGAATGTGGAGAGGCCTGCGATGGATGTGCGCGATAATCAAGGAGGTTTGCAACTGTTTGGGCTACAATCGAGAGATTTTATTAATAAATTGCGGTC
The DNA here is from genome assembly GCA_022036555.1 of Microstegium vimineum. Lineage (NCBI taxonomy): Eukaryota > Viridiplantae > Streptophyta > Magnoliopsida > Poales > Poaceae > Microstegium > Microstegium vimineum. The sequence continues at coordinate 35,153,767 of CM039127.1, forward strand.
CAGTGCGCGGAGATTGAGGAAACTGTGCATTTATCTTGGAGGTAACGGCTACAGTAGAGAGAATTTCGGCGTGCTAAGTATTATACACTCCGAAACAAGGGGGCATGTGTTGACACCGTTTTTCGGCACGTGTCAGATGAGCCAAGACCTGTGTTGATCAGCAGCCGTTTTCCATCGGCATCGGGAAATCATGAGTCAGTATTACCGATGGGAGTGTGATCTGACTAAGTGTGTTGCCGATGGAAGCTGGAAGTCTTGGATGATTGCCAATAAGGGTTAATCGGTGAAGTCAAGTCGCCTGAGCTGCAAAGTTGCTGATGCCGATTGTCGATTAGGAGATGTTGCCGATGCCGATTACTGATTGGGATTGATTGGTGAAGACAAGTTACCAGTGCAAGGTTGCCGATGTCGATGGGCATGGGGTGCCGATGAGCACAAGGTGACTTAGCATTTGATGTCAGCAGAGGATTACCGATGGCCAAAGAAGGAAGCCACAGATTGAAGGGATCTGCCGATGGAAAGTTTTCATCGAGGGAGAGATATAAGGAAACTGGTGATTTTATACCAGTATTAATATAGCAGTTTTAGTACGACTCTTGCATGAGTCGTTTATTTTCCTTTAAGATAGGTGTGTTTGTTTAGGAAAATAATATTGTTATTTTAGATCCGATTCCTACGTGAGTCAGTTTCCTTAAAGTTAGGAGTTTGTTTTAGGAAAGATACGAGTCGTGTCTTTGTACAACTCTCCATGCGGGAGTATAAATATGTGCCCAAGGGCTGCGTGTAAAGAGATGAATCCAATATCAATCAAATCAATTTACTCTTATTCTACTTTTATCGCAATTTACCCTTTATTGCATTAGTCCTAGTTTATCAACGAGTTCTTCAAGCTTCGACGGGCTGCATCACCCTGATCTCCGTCAAATTCTTGTAAGTTCCGCGTGGGAGTACCTCTGAGCTTTGGCATCCGGGCGTATCGCTGTTGCCTCATTCAGCTCTGCTCTAGTTATCCTGATCAAGTTCCAATCTTGGCATCTGGGCGCATCGTCGTTGTCTTGACTGAATCTTGTTCTAGTTATCGTCCTTGTCGATTAACTGGTCAAATCGACTGGCACGCCTCTAGATATCGAATTTTGGGTATAAGCCCGAGGTGTTCGTAGATCCTGACGCTTTTTGTATCAACACCCTCCTTATATATGCCGAAGGAACGGGGTTACAAGTAAAGTAGACGTGCGGTGCACGTCATGTGCCGCATGTCTATGTCTTGTGGGCCGGCCCACCTCCTGGTCGGGAGGCCCATATAGGTCCCTAGGGATATGCCGAGGTAATATCCCCAACAAGTCCCCGAGCACGTTATATTCTTATGGCGAGCTGTCCTGAAGCCTTCGAGGAGATGCGGCCTGGTCGCCTTTCTTTATCAGCATTGTCAAAGATCTACGACCAGGTGGCCTGGTCAGGATGTAGTCCAGAGAAGCTTTCTAACCAGGTCGAACTGGTCGGAACCATCAGAGCTTGGTTAGCGAGCAGGTCGCTTCGTCGTAGGTCTGCAGCTGCTTGTCGGGAGGATGTGACATGCTAGAGAAAAAATTTGAAAGAACTTCTTCTTGGTGAAGTGTATCCACTTGGAGCTTGCAAGACTATAAGGAACAGCAAGGTCCTAGTAGAAGTCTGTATAAGTCCATCTTGGCGCTTGTCGAAGAAGAAAGCAAATACATTCACCATGAGGTGAAGTGTATCCACTTAGTCCCCGAGTTTGGTAGTAGGTGTTGTAGACACGTGGTGCCAAGCTATAGAGTACTCTGTAACTTGCGCAGTCCCCGAGACTGCAAGCATAGCATGCCCATCAAGCCCCCCCCCCCCCCCGACGTGCTACCCAAAATCAGCACCCTAATCTAGATAGCATGGAGCAACTTGATGGCACACCAGCTGAACCAGTAGGTTTTGGTTGACGACGAAGGTGAGTCGTAGACGAGGTCAACGAGAGCCGTGATGAGGACCGACAAAGTTAGCGTGAACCATGACGAGGAGCAATGAAGTCGACAGGAACCATGACGAGTCGGCGACGAGGGTAGTCCCCGAGACTGTAGTTGACGATGAGGAGCGACGAGGTTGGCATGAGCCATGGCGAGGAGCGAAGAAGTTGGCATGAACCGTGATGAGTCGGTGACAAGGAGTGACGAGGTCGGCATGAGCCGTGGCGAGGAGCGACGAAGTCGGTGTGAACTGTGATGAGTCGATGATGAAACTAGTCCCTGAGACTATAGTCAGTGACAATGAGCGATGAGGTTGGCATGAACCGTGTCGAGGAGGGACGAAGTCAGCGTGAACCGTGATGAGGAGCGACGAAGTCGGCCGGAACCATGATGAGTCGGCGATGAGGGTAGTCCCCGAGACTATAGTTGACGACGAGGAACGACGAGGTTGGCATGAGCCATGGCGAGGAGCGACGAAGTCGGCGTGAACCGTGACGAGTCGGTGACAAGGAGTGACGAGGTCAGCATGAGCCGTGGCAAGGAGCGACGAAGTCGGCGTGAACTGTGATGAGTCGATGATGAAACCAGTCCCCAAGACTGTAGTCGGCGACGAGGAGCGATGACGTTGGCATGAACCGTGTCGAGGAGCGACGAAGTCAGCGTGAACCGTGATGAGTCAGTGATAAAGCCAGTCCCCGAGACTATAGTTGACGACGAGGAGCGACGAGGTTGGCATGAGCCATGGCGAGGAGCGACAAAGTCAGTGTGAACCGTGACGAGGAGCGATGAAGTCGGTGGGAACCTTGACGAGTCGGCGACAAGGAATGACGAGGTCGGCGAGAGCCGTGGCGAGGAGCGACGAAGTCAGCGTGAACCGTGACGAGTCGGCGATAAGGAGCAACGAGGTCGGCGAGAGCCGTGGCGAGGAGCGACGAAGTCAGCGTGAACCATGATGAGTTGATGATGAAACCAGTCCCCGAGACTGTAGTCGGCGACGAGGAGCGACGAGGTTGGCATGAACCATGTCAAGGAGCGATGAAGTCAGCGTGAACTTGACGAGTCGATGATGAAACCAGTCCCCGAGACTGTAGTCGGCGACGAGGAGCGATGAGGTTGGCATGAACCGTGTCGAGGAGCGACGAAGTCAGCGTGAACCGTGACGAGTCGGCGATGAAGCCAGTCCCCGAGACTGTAGTTGACGACGAGGAGCGACGAGGTTGGCAGGAGCCATGGTGAGGAGCAACGAAGTCGGCGTGAACCATGACGGGGGCGATGATGTTGGCGGGAACCGTGACGAGTCGGCGACAAGGAGCGACGAGGCTGGCGAGAGCCATGGCGAGGAGTGACGAAGTCAACGTGAACCGTGATGAGTCGGCGACAAGGAGCGACGAGGTCGGCGAGAGCCGCAGCGAGGAGCGATGAAGTCAGTGTGAACCGTGACGAGTCGATGAGGAAACCAGTCCCCGAGACTATAGTCGGCGAAGAGGAGCGATGAGGTTGACATGTACCATGTCGAGGAGCGACGAAGTCGGCGTGAACTGTGACGAGTCGATGATGAAACCGGTCCCCGAGACTGTAGTCAGTGACAAGGAGCGATGAGGTTGGCATGAACCGTGTCGAGGAGGGGCGAAGTCAGCGTGAACCGTGACGAGGAGCGACAAAGTCGGCCGGAACCATGATGAGTCGGCGATGAGGGTAGTCCCCGAGACTATAGTTGACGACGAGGAGCGACGAGGTTGGCATGAGCCATGGCGAGGAGCGACGAAGTCGGCGTGAACCGTGACGAGTCGGTGACAAGGAGTGACGAGGTCGGCATGAGCCGTGGCAAGGAGCGACGAAGTTGGCGTGAACTATGACGAGTCGATGATGAAACCAGTCCCTAAGACTATAGTCGGCGACGAGGAGTGATGAGGTTGGCATGAACCGTGCCGAGGAGCGACGAAGTCACCGTGAACCGTGATGAGTCGGTGATAAAGCCAGTCCCCGAGACTATAGTTGACGACGAGGAGCGATGAGGTTGGCATGAGCCATGGCGAGGAGCGACAAAGTCGGTGTGAACCGCGACGAGGAGCGATGAAGTTGGCGGGAACCGTGACGAGTCGGCGACAAGGAATGACGAAGTCGGCGAGAGCCGTGGCGAGGAGCGACGAAGTCAGCGTGAACCATGACGAGTCGGCGATAAGGAGCGACGAGGTCGGCGATAGCCGTGGCGAGGAGCGACGAAGTCAGCGTGAACCGTGACGAGTTGATGATGAAAACCAGTCCCTGAGACTGTAGTCGGCGACGAGGAGCGACGAGGTTGGCATGAACCGTGTCGAGGAGCGACGAAGTCAGCGTGAACTATGACGAGTCGATGATGAAACCAGTCCCGAGACTGTAGTCGGCGACGAGGAGCGATGAGGTTGGCATGAACCGTGTCGAGGAGCGACGAAGTCAGCGTGAACCGTGACGAGTCGGCGATGAAGCCAGTCCCCGAGCCTGTAGTTGACGACGAGGAGCGACGAGGTTGGCATGAGCCATGGCGAGGAGCAACGAAGTCGGCGTGAACCGTGACGGGGAGCGATGAAGTCGGCGGGAACCGTGACGAGTCGGCGACAAGGAGCGACGAGGTTGGCGAGAGCCATGGCGAGGAGCGACGAAGTCAACGTGAACCGTGATGAGTCGGCGACAAGGAGCGACGAGGTCGGCGAGAGCCGCGGCGAGGAGCGATGAAGTCAGTGTGAACCGTGACGAGTCGATGATGAAACTAGTCCCCGAGACTATAGTCGGCGACGAGTAGCGATTAGGTTGACATGTACCGTGTCGTGGAGCGACGAAGTCGGCGTGAACTGTGACAAGTCGATGATGAAACCGGTCCTCGAGACTGTAGTCGGGGACGAGGAGCGATGAGGTTGGCATGAATTGTGTCGTGGAGCGATGAAGTCAGTGTGAACTGTGACGAGTTGATGATGAAACCAGTCCCCGAGACTGTAGTCGGCGACGAGGAGCGATGAGGTTGGCATGAACTGTGTCGAGGAGTGACGAAGTCGGCGTGAACCATGACGAGTCTGCGATGAAGCTAGTCCCCGAGACTGTAGTTGACGACGAGGAGCGACGAGGTTAGCATGAGCCATGGCGAGGAGCGACGAAGTCGACGGGAACCGTGACGAGTTGATGACGAAGGCAGTCCCCGAGACTGTAGTCAGCGACGAGGTCGGCATGAGCCTTGGTGAGGAGCGACGAAGTCAGCGGGAACCGTGACGTGTCGATGACGAGGGCAGCCCTGAGACTGTAGTTGGCGACGGAAGTGCTCGTAGGGGATGTCGACATGTTTGCTGTGGGACAACGGTAGATTGTATCTCGGATACAAGTATTCGAACGTGTAAGTGAAAACTACAAAGCTGTAATATATCCGGGGCGGTGAGCTTTTGTTTCACTTGTATGTCCTATCGTGCCTACTAAGTTGTGAGCCTTAGCGATGAATCGTTCGGCCTTGGGTCTCAAATGGTCCAGATCGTAGGGCTAGCGGCACTTCACGCATAGGATACATAAGGACTCCCAAGGAGGCATGCAGCTGGCAACCCGCGGCGCAGAGGGCGAACAACTCATGCATGCTTAGGGAGATGCTAGTGGACAGGGCCTTTTTCTGAGAGGCTCAATCGTGGCGTGACTAGGGCATGTGGAGACCGTTCCTGTAGACGCTGGGCGAAAAGCCATGCTGCTTGTAGAGTCGTCGACCGTATTGTGGTCGTATACAGATTCTGAGCACATAACCTCATGGCTCCTGACCCAAATGATATCGCCTGGTTTCTAAGGAAATACCATTTGGGAGGCCTATCAATGTAGTCGCAGCGCTTAGGGTAGCTACTTCTATTCGCTATGATTCATTGGTAGGCCAGCTTCGGGTGCTTTCTGGTTATGGCTAGGCTGTTTGGAGAAACTCCCTATTGCGTTTTGGAGAGGTCGTCGAACGCCATATGCGTTGTGTAGAAGTCGTCGAACACCATAGGCGTTTTGTAGATGTCGCCGAACACCGTGGTCGTTTTGAAGAGGTCGTCGAACATCGTGAGCGTTTGGTAGAGGTTTCCGAATATCATGACGAGTTGGCGACGAGGGCTGTCGACGATGTTGGCGACGAGGGTCGCGGTGTGTTGTTGACAAACGATGATGAGGGATGAGGAGTGTTGTCGACGAGGCCGGCTGCGGGGCGAACCATGGCGACGAGGTCGACGGCGAAGAATAATCAAGGTTGTTGATAGGATGGCGGTGAGGAGCGACGAGGGCCACCGATGGGATCGACGGCGAGAAGCGGCGACGACCATCGACGAGATCGGCGACGTAGAACGATGAGGGCCACCAACATGGTTGGCGGAGGAGAATGACAAGGGCCGCTAACCTGGTCGGCGGAGAAGAATGACAAGGGCCATCGACGCGGTCGGCGACGACAAACGACGAGGGCCGCCGATGGGATGGTCAGCGAGGAGCGACGAGGGTCATCGACGGTGAGGGGCGACGAGGGGCCGCTGACGTTGTAGGCTGTGAAGAACGATGAGGGCCACCGGCGGGATCGGTGACGATGGCTACTGACGAGGATCGGCGGCGGAGTGCGATCGACGACACCAAATAAATCCAATCTGATCTTGTTTGAGGCTGTGTTGTCGGTGTGGTCGATCAGATGACGCGACTCAGGCGACTCGCTGACGTGGTTTGCATGATAGCTTGGTCATCTTGATCTGGTCGGACGAGGTTGATCTTGTCGTGAAGACGTGGAGAAGCAGCGTCGAATCTGCGTAGTCGTTCAGGCGACTCCGTGTCGGCGTGGGAGCATAAGGTTGTCACCCGACCCATGTTTGTTTATCGTCATACGTGATTTAGCATGGAGTTTGTTGTCCTCGTGACTTCATGGATGTTCGCTGGCAAGGTGCACCGTTGGATTCCTAGGCAAAATAACCACATGCGTATGTAGATACCCAGATATATGGCGTATATCATATGATATTTAGAAAATAAATATGGAGTGTTGACTTAGCCTTCTAGGCAAGATGTGTTGCTAATCAGCTCTGGTTGGAAAGTGCTCCGTACTTCACGGATCGACGGGGAAGAACAACAAAGGCCACCAACGGCGTCGGCGGCGAAGAACGACGAGGGCTGCCGATGGAATCGACGGTGAGGGACGACGATGGCCGTCGACGGGATCGGCGGCGGAGGACGACGAGGGCCGCCAACATGGTCGATGGCGAAGAATGATGAGGGCCGCCGACGGGATCGACGGCGAAAAACGACGAGGGCCGTCGATGGGATCGACGGTGAGGAGTGACGAGGACCACCGGCGAGGTCGACGGCGAGGAGCGATGAGGGGCTGTCGATGTGGTTGGCGGTGAAGAACGACGAGGGGAGCCATGGCGAGTTGATGACGATCTCCGAGGCAAGGATGGTGCCGCCGCCAGTCCAGATCATAGATCCAATCTAGTCAGGACGAGGGACGACGAGGTCGGCGGCGGCGGACCGTTGGCGAGGGCGACGACGAGGGGACGTCAACGAGATCCGTCGACGAGGGCCGTCGACGGGGAAGATGATCGCTTGATGTGCCATGACGTCGTTGCACACACCCCCTACCTGGCGCGCTAACTGTCGACAAAATATACGTCGCAGTCTACCTAGGCGGTACCCTACGGTAGTAGATTGTAGGCGGAGGTATGGCGACGACAGTCAAGTGTAACACAAAGAGCATAGACACGGCAATTTAGACAGGTTCAGGCCGGCAAATCGCTGTAATACCCTACATCCTGTGTTCTGGTGGCTGTATTGATCTGAGAGATAGATTACAAGATGTGATGAGATTGTGTTTTGGGGTGTCCCCTGTCCCTCCTTATATATGCCGAAGGAACAGGGTTACAAGTAAAGTAGCCAATATGGTACTATTCGTGCGGTGCACATCATGTGCCACACGTCTACGTCTTGTGGGCCGACCCACCTCCTGGTCGGGAGGCCCATATAGGTCCCTGGGGATATGCCGAGGTAATATCCCCAACATCATGTCTCTCATGGAACAACAAAAGGTCAAGCTACTAGCGCAAAAGAAACACTAAGGACTAGCGTAAGCAAACTATCCTAATCGTCGTGGTCGGTGTCCATCCTTGATAGACGGCCACCCTCGTCGTCGCTGTCGTCAACAAGCTCAAGCTCCTCGGGGCCCTCCTCCTCCTCGTCCTCGGTCTCGGGGTCGTCGTCTGCATAGATCACTGCGTGATCTATCACTGGTGCAACTGGTGGAGGGATCGGGTTGATCACATTGTTGAGCCTGTGAACCTCCTGCTATAGCTCTCGGATCTGGTCATGGGCCTGCTGAAGTAGCCCATTCAACTCTGCGTCACGATGATGGTAAGGGATGTTCCCCACCACCTGCTGGTGGCGAAGCATACGCTCACGAGCCTCAGGTGCCTCCTCTCGAAGTATAGCTGCATCTCTCTCGCCCTGCGCCTCCTTAGCTACCCTCCTGAGACGTTGACTCTCTCTGCCAACTCCATGTAGGAACATCTCACTGGTCTGGAGACGTGCCACACTGAACACGTTGGAGTCCTCTCTGGTCAAGAAAGCCTTGAGCACTGCATGCATAGCACTCATAGCTGGTCCTGAACTGCCAGCTCTCTCATCTCTGTTCTGATTAGGGGATTCCCCATCTCCTGATACCAGGCCGTGATGCTAGGGTTATCCTCTGGAAAGGTACCTGTTGCACCCTTGTCCAAAGTTGCACTGTGCTCCTGACGGATCTGACTCAGAATGGTCAGAGCTGCTGACTGAGCTCCTTCCCAAGGGCTGCTGGCTATGGCCTCAGCGGACCACTTCCTCCACAAAGGTGCCTCGGTGCGCTCAGGAATAGTCACAGTCATGGTGTACAACTGCGCATTCCCATGCGGCTCCTAAGTCCAGTAGTATTGAGGCTTCTCAGTATACCCCACCTGACTCAGCACCCTCCAAAGCAATGTAGGAATGCCAAACACGGTCAGGAAGCGGTTGTTGCGCTGGGGAGGTCCTGGGGCTGCCATCTGTAATAAATTTTTAACTTGGTGTGAGAACATGTATTTTACAGATTGCGAATTTCATCATATGCATAGATATAAATTTGGTAAGGGAGGGAACAAATGTAATGTATGATGACACATGATGCATGCACGTACTTTACGTCCTCACATTCCTATGAAAGCAAACCTTTCACTATAACGTGCTAGACGGTGGCATACATACGTTCTCTCATACATACGCAGTTAAACGATCTACACGATTCATTGTTAGTGTACCTGCAGAAGATTCATTTCAGCCCATCCCAACAGTATGAATAATGCATTGCTGAAATTTAAATTTAGTACTCACTTAGGTGTACACCCCGTATACACGTAAGCAGTATATAAACCTTTTCCTTGTCCTCATGACGACATTGTCTCAACAGACGGCAACACCCACACATGGATGCCAACTTATAATCTTGTGTGGAACAGGATTATTGTCTGGACATCATATAAGCATTCCCCTAGATCGGCAGTGTATCCGATGCATGCTCTCACAACTCACCTTACCTTAGGTGTAGCGGAAAAATTTGATCCATACAACACCATTCAAGTGAATGGCCCTCATACTATTCCAACCTGTATGGACAGGTAACCGAAAATATGATGCAATCCCCCAAGTTAGTACATTAAGCCACCTGACATCCTATTGGGCAATAAGGGACATAACCTATGGCACATTTATAGTTTGCAATTAATTTTGTACGCACACAAAAGTTTTTGTAGCGAAATAGTTTGATAAACAAAAATCTTTTGTTTGCAAATACACTCATGAACGGTAGTATACTGAATCTTGCTCTGATACCAGCTGTCACAGAACCACCCAACCTATAAGAGCACTAGTGCAATGGTCACCATTTCTGATAACACTGTCACACTAGAGCCCATATAATTCCGGTAGTCCTTGAAATCGCGAAGGACTTCAAACCACAATATAAGTAACAACCCGAGATCGTACTCGATTCAGTAACCACATAGTCACAGTGATAAGTTCGAAACGAAATAATATTACAACATAGTTTAAAAGAGTGTTATTACAACACCAAGTTCAAATCAATGTAGCGGAAGTCTTGTTTCACAAATACCCGTTGCAAACTGTTTAGAGCAAATACAGTGCCATGCTTAGTACAATCCCATTAAAAGCAACAAGGAGAGACATCAGAATCCACCGTTGCCCAGCGTAAACCTCGCCAACGTTGCGGGTGCCGTGCGTGTGCACGCGGCGGAGTTCCCGTTCCGGCGAACCCTAACCCTAATCGCTTCAACCGACTCCTCAGCGAGCATCTACAACCTCTAGGCTACCGTGTATGAATGGTAGAAGGAAGGGAGAGACGCTGGATTGGGCTGGCCACGGCAGCGCAAAGCTCGGCGGAGCTTAGGTTGTCAATGGCGCTCGCGGTGTGCTCGGTCTGGCTCACCTGTGCGGTTTGCGTGGAAACGGAGCGGTGCAAAAGATGGAGCAGAGCAAGGCGAAGCTGTGGCTGGGTTTTGGCGGCCAATGCAGCAGTGTGCTTCGTTGGCGAGCTTGGCGACGGTGGTGCTATTTGGCAATGGCGCTACAGCGCTCTCACGTGAAGCAGAGAGGAGAGGGAGAGAGTCAGGGCGTGGGCGTGAGTGCGGTCGCGAGGTGGAGTGTTTGGCTCTCCAAGGACGCAGCCGGCGCAGGCCAAACGCCGGTGTACGGCTGCCATGCGGCACGCGATGCCTGAGGCGGTTGGCCACGACCGGACGGCGCACTGCCTCTCCCGTTCAAACGCGCGATCAGACCGACTGACGGCCGATCTTGCAACGCAAATAACTTTCTAATCCTCGCGTCTTAGCTTCAACCAATTTCATCAGTAGATAGAGCTATAGCCCGACTACAACTTTGGTGTACTTGGTTTGAACTAAAATGGTTTGGATTTCAAACTACAAGCATTCAAACATGGTAACATTCAAACTGAAACGCAGTTATGACTTAGGCAATTTTAGAAAGCTAAAACAGCCCCCAAATCAGTCTTAATTGACTAATTAGGGTATTTTAGGATCCAAATCACCTCAAGGTAGTTAAATAAAGTTTGTTCAGAATTAAAAACTCTACAACTTTGCTTAAACAAACTTTTTCAAAAAAGATAATTAAGAAGGTCAATTGGTTAGATCAAGAAAAAGGGTTCCTAGGGTCCATCCTTAAAGCTTAAACCCTAGAAGCCTATTTGGACTTGATCATGAACATAAACATGGTTCCATTTTCATCACTATGAATTTGTAGATGGTCATTAGTGATCAAAACATGAAGCACTTGGTTATACAAGCATAACTCATACAAAGCTAGGTGTAGGTTAACACATACACATATGAAAACAAGGTGATCACTTAGGGTTATCATTTCATATGATCATTGAAATGCATGAATGCAATGATGATTGTGCTCATGCTCATGAAATGATTTGCAAATGCAAGCTTAACACCTAGGGTGTTATAGATGGAAAGATAATTTCATAAGGAAACCAATAGCATTGGTTTGAGGTCCAAATTCCGTCTAAGTCATCAGGAAATGTCGAAACAGGTCAGCGTTCAGAATCTGTCCTGGTGTTGTGTCACCGTTTTTGGTCCATTGGGTCGTGTATCATTGTTAAGCCCATTAGGGGGGTGCGTCCAAGGGTGGAGACGACCCTTAGACTTATATAAACAACCACCGCCGCTCTCGTTAGGGTTTGTGTTTTGTTTTAGAGTTTAGTTTTCCATCGAGAAACTGAATCGTTCATTGTAACTGTGTAGATTAGTCCTTTTACAGTGATCTAGGGCCCCTCGTTCTTGATCTCCTCCACTGTGTCGATTAGCCCTTTGGAACCGAGTTCTTGAACCCTCTATTTGATCATATTTGCAATTTCAGATTGCGTGTTTATACCTTCTTGCTTGTGTTCTTCGATTCGCTTGCAGGAATAGCCTTATTGGCGAGGTCAATCAAGTTGTGCTTGGTTGATAACCAACGGAGCAGTGGTGTAACGGTTGCGGGGTTCGAATCGTGTTTGATTTGAAGCTGGATCGCCAATGTCGAGTTCTCCACCAATCGAATTTATCGGTTACCTCACGGAAGATTGGGCCGCTCCTCATCAATTGGTATCAGAATTTTAGGTTTACCGCAAGGTATACTCTCGTTTGCCTTAGAGTCATATTCGTTCATTACCTATAGTCCACAAAAAGCCCAAAAAAATATTTCAATTTCCGTTGTCCTATCACCCTTTGTGCCTTGCAATTTCGTTTTCAAATTTGCTTTGTTGAGTTTGTGTCCATGGTTAAGTAAAGTTGTTGGTTTCAATTGTGTTCGTCGTCGTAGTTCAACCGCACCATTGCTGTTCTTTGTTTCCGCCGCTTTCCCATCCACCGTTCCCAAACAAGTCGAAGCCACCACATTACTCGACTTGCCACCACTAGCCGCCTTGTGTGATCTCACGCCGCCGCGCAAACCCTAGATAGGTTGCAAGCCGCTGTTATTTTTGCCTGCATCGCAAGCCTCCTTACATCATCTAGAGAATACCTACTGTTGTTCGTCACACGGACATTTGATACTGTGATTGGTGTTGGAGTTTAGGGACGCTTTGCCCTAATTGCCGCCGCCCCCGTTGTGTTGTGCCTTCTGGAAACCATAACTTGACATACCTTCGGTAAAAGAGGCATAACTTTTCGCTCGGTTATCAGAAAAATCTAAAAAAATTGTGGAGATTCTTGACACCATTTGGAGCCGACCCAAAGTACCTTTGGTTTTTTTGGTTTTGCTAAAATTACCAAAAAAAATCGGGAAAATAAAGAAAAAAATTATCAAAGTTTTTGCACGCTTTTCAGCGAACGTGCGAAATTTCTGCAGACCACATCCCACCTCAGTTGAAGGTGACAAATTTTTGTGGTTGCATTTTGTTATCCTTGTTCAGAGAAAAATATAAAAAAATAGTGAAAAAATAAAAAAGTTTGATTTCTACTAGTGCCTTTTGGAAAAATTTGGGAAAATTCAGGCTTTTGGCTTGTTCTGTGAGTTCTTTCCATCGTCCTTTGTTTCATCTTATTGCACTATGTCAAATACATCTTAGGCAGCAATTGTGATTTGTACTTTGGATACTTGTTGAACTTAGCTAAATTTGCATTCGTTATTTGCTAATCCTTGCTACTCATAGTGTGCCTTCCCAAAGCTCTACATATACTTCTGTCAGCACAGGTTCATCTTGCAACTGTTACCATGCTCAACAACCGATTGCTTCGCCAATATGGTTTGCTCCTATTTGGCTTTGGTAAGAACACTTGCAAGACAGTTGTAAGCCGCTTGTGATTTTGTGTTTCCACTCTCACCACCACCACCACCACCACCCGCCTTTTAGTTGATAGGGATAATACTTTGGTGTTGTCTTTTTCTATCTTCTAACCATGACAGGTTCTCCAACGGATTCTAATGAGTGCGTGTCCAAGGGCGAGCTTACACCATTCATCACTGAACAACGCAACCTTATGAATGAGCTGACTGCAACGTGAACAATCTGGTCAACCGCATTGAGCAGATTGAGCAACGCCGTCCACCTCCTCGTGATAATGATGAGGATGGGGATGTTTTTGATGATGGAGATGCGGATGCTGATGGTAATGCACGCAACCATCGCCGCTACAACTTCAATCGTCATGGTATGGGAGGTAATAATCCTGGTAATAATGATCCTTTTGCTAAAATTAAATTTAGCCTCCCTCCTTTTGCTAGTAATATGTATCCCGAGGCATACTTAGATTGGGAGCTTGCTGTTCAACAAAAATTTGATTCTCATAATGTACCTGCTGAGCATAGAGTTAGAGTTGCTACAAGTGAGTTTACTAATTTTGCTTTGTTTTGGTGGAGTGATCTTTGCAATGCTGGTAATGTTGTTGTTGTGCCTCAAACTTGGAACGTTTTAAAGCAACATATGAAATCTCGTTTTGTTCCTCCTTATTACCAACGTGATTTACGCTTGAAACTACAAACTTTAAAACAAGGTGATAAAGGCGTAGAAGCATACTATCTAGAATTGCTTATTGGTTTAGCACGTTGTGGTATAAATGAAGATAATGATGCTAGTGCTAGATTCTTTGGTGGTTTAAATCATGATATACAGAATATTCTTGATTATAAAGAATGGCGCAATTTTTCCCAATTGTATCATCTTGCTATTAAGGCGGAACGAGAAGTACAGGGACACACACAACAATAGCCTTCCAAATCTAACAATGGAAGGAATTTTCAGCAGCTCTCCGAGCCGGAGACACCCAAGACATCTACACCTCCACTTTCTTCTGGGGTAAGCAAATTGTCTAATGTGCAGCTTTCACAGTCGAATAAAGGTGCCACTCTGTGTGCTTCTACTAGCTCTTCCACCCCCAGCTCTAAAATCATTTGCCACCGATGCAAAGGCATGGGACATGTCATGAAGGAGTGCCCCAGTTGTCGTGCTTTCATTGCTACTGAGGATGGATATGTAAGTGCTAGTGATGTTGAAGATGATTTAGCCCTTGCTGCTAACATTGCTACAGATTCCATCGAGGGCGATCAAGACGAGGAGACAATTGATTCTGTGGCTGCCACCGCAGGCTACCCTAGCCTTCTTGTGCAGCGTGTGTTGAGTTCACATGTGGGACATAAAGAAGAGATGAATATCCAGTGCCACAATTTGTTCCACATGTATCTCATTGTGCAGGGTTGTCGTGTTCTCACCATCATTGATAGTGAGAGTTGCAACAACTTGGTGAGTTCAGATTTGGTTGAGAAGCTTGGTTGACAACATTCGCATCCATATAAACTTTTTGGCTTGCATCGATTCACTTGCAGGAATAGCCTTATTGGCGAGGTCAATCAAGTTGTGCTTGGTTGATAACAAACGGAGCAATGGTGTAGTGGTTGCGGGGTTCGAATCGTGTCTGATTTGAAGCCGGATCGCCAACGTCGAGTTCTCCACCAATCGAATTTATTGGTTACCTCACGGAAGATCGGGCCGCTCCTCATCAGTTTTCTTGGTCTAGCGGGATATTACCTTAGGTTTATTCCAGACTTTTCCAAGATAGCTAAACCTATGACCAGCTTGCTACAAAAAGACAAGAGATTTGAATGGACTCCGGAATGTGAGGCAGCTTTTCTTACCCTAAGAACTCTACTTACTTCAGCACCCGTTTTGGCGCAACCAGACATAACAAAATCGTTTGATGTGACACCCTGTGTCAAGCTTGCATTAGGATCATCATTAGCCACTAAGCATAAGCATTGCATTGCATTCAAGTTTAATGGTGCTATCATTTCATGTGTGTGTCTTTAATGTTTTTGGAAACTAGATATGGATAGGTGTTTGGTGTTCTAATTCTAGATCACCCTATTTAGCTAAGTTTGCTATGCTTAGATTAAAGAGTAGATTGCTCTCCTTGCTAATTACCCTGCCTATTTAAGCTTAGTTTATTTGTTAAGAATAAAAGTAGTTCTTTTCTTAATTGGCTTAATAAGCTTTTAATCCTCAACCCTTAAACTAATGGTTTTTAGAAAACATGACCTGCATGAAAAATGTAGAGCATATTATTTTGAACGACTTTGGTTTAAGTGTCAAAACTGAGTTTGGAGTTTTTGAAACTGTTTTGAAGCAAATTCAATTTGAATCAAATAAATGAAATTGAAAAATGGAAAGAAAATCGGAAATGGGCCGAGTCTCACCTTTCGGCCCGCTTGGCCTTACCCGCGGCCCAGCTCGCGCCCCGCTCACGCTCGCGCTCCCAAGCGCACGCACTCCACCTGCGCCGCGCATGCGCGCGCACCCACACCCAACCGCGGTTGCGCCGTACGTCGGCATCGCCTGCCACGTGGCCGACGATTCCTGCCAACGAGCGCCGAACATGCCACGCCGCTCGCTGACACCCTGCACTGCACCACGCCACACCGTCAGCACTGCCGCTGCCGCTCTGCGTCGTGCCGCAGATGCGCTGCGTCACCGTGCTGCCCCGCCTTCACGCCGTGCCGTCGAGTCGCATTGACACCGCCGCAGCGCCTGCCGCTGACCAGCGCCCGTTCAATCTCGATTGCGTCCGAGCGCGTATCCGCGCTAACGGCACGAGGACCGAGCGTTGCGCCCTACCAACACCCCTGCTCTGCTCTCGCCGCCTCTGCCGCGCAGACACACAACGCTGCGCCACGCCTGCCCTCGCCGTCGCATCGCCGCCGCAGTGCTGCGTCCGATCAACCGCTTGCCTCGTCGCAGTCGCGATCAAGTGCCGCATCCACCCTAACGGCGCGAAGACTAAGCCTTGCTCTGCCCATGCGCTGCCTCTGCTCTGCCGCGCGCTGCGGACGCACCTCCCCCGCTGCCGACCGCCGCGTCGTCGTGTCACGGCCCCCACCGGCCTCACCGGTCGGCCATGACCGCGTCAGCAGGAGCGCCTACACCTCCTGCCCCTCTCCAACTCGCAAGCACTCGCCCGCACTCGCTCTCTTGCTCGCGCTGCCTCTGCTCTCGCCACACCGAGCAAAAAACGCACCGCAGCGCCCCTTTTCAAATTCACCTCCACCCGAGCGCCTCTGCTCGATCCATCTCGCACTCGCACTCGCCTTTGCCTCGCACACGCCCTACTCGCCTCGCTTTAGCCAGCCAAGCTTCAACGTTGCCGGACAGTCGTCGCTGTTCTTCGGCTCAGAGTTTCCACCGCAACGACCAAACTCTGTTCACCCCTCTCCGAGCCGCTTCCTTCGCCTCCATCTTCGTGGAAGCTTCATCGGGGATAGTAGAGGTGAGAACACCCTTCTGCCAGCTCTATCTTACCCTGGAATAACGCAGCACCGTTGGCCGTGCGCCATTGTCGCCGCTGCGGAGCTCGCATGTGGCCAGGCTTCCATAGAGCCTCTCCGGTTCAACCAACACTTGCGCTGCACTCCTCACACCACCGCGGTGCTCACGCAACCGCTAGCCTAGCACCACACCGCCGGTAATCACCTCGCCGCTTTGCACCGCCGTGCTGCTCCGCCACTGCACGCCACCGGCTCGCTACAGGGTCGCGCCGGCTCTACCAACCCCACCAATCGATGCGCGACGTCACCACGAGTCCAGCGCATCCAACCTCACCGCCGGCGAGCTCGTCGTCGGCGAGAAATCGCCGGTCAGCGCCGGTGCTCTGCCCTGGCTCGCTGCCAGTGGGCCAGAGTTGACCACGGGTCCCGCCTGTCAGTCGCGCCACGTGCGCCCGCGAGCACTGGGCCGAGCCCAACACTGTTCATCCACGGGCCGAATTCTGAAATGCATTTCCTTTTTCTATTTTCAGTAAGTCGGTTAATGCTTGTTTATTTTGTATCTAGAGTTTGGTAAATCCTAAAATGGTGAAATCAATTTTGTTAGACTCTATAAATGGTGATCTCTGTTAAAAATATAAAAGTAATTTTGGAGAATGTCTTCAGTACTAATGTTTAAATAATTCTTTTCTGCATTTATCAAAGTTAATTGTGTTACTATATGAAATGATCTGATAAAAATGCAAGGTTTGATGCTAGCTCTGTTATCCTGTGTAGAAGCTAGGAAAAATGTAACACATATTTCTATGTAAGTTTTATTTATCATCTGTTAAAATGTGTTTCTGCTGCTTTCTTAGATTAATTCCTGTGGTAAATCTATGCATGTATAAATCATGAAACTTTTTGAGTAGTCTCTGTATGTCATGCTCTGTAAAAGAAAAATATAAAATGTGGTGTGTTGTATAGCAGAAAAGATACTTGTAGTTCAAGTGTCTTTTTCTAGGGTTTTCTTTGGAAAATCATATAGAGTATATTATGTTTGTACTGATCAAGGAACTTTCTTGATAAATAAGTTTCTGAGTAAATAACTTGTTAAAAATAAGATATAGCATGTTTCACCCTGTTAGCCAGTAGGTCTAGTTCAAAGTGCTTTTTCTGCATTTAAATTCATCTTTTTGTATCTGCTTGCTGGTAACTTTTCTATGGGTGAATTTTCTGCAGTAGTATACTTTAAGCATGATCTATCCTCTCTAATTTTTGTAGATTTTTATGAGCAGTTTATAATAGGTTTGCTGTGTAAAGTGGCTTTAGGGTAATTATTTGGTTAAATGCTGAAGTCCACCTTTTAGTGTTTTAAATCTTGCTAAAGCATCATCCCTGCACCATCAAGTGTACTTATATGCATTGCATCCATTTAGGATCAGTGGAGGAACTTCGGGTGCCACCTCCAGAAGCAGAAGTCCAGGAGGTGCAGGAGCTGAACGAGGAGCACCACGAGCTCGACACTAACCTCCCCGAGTGCCCTGATCACCAGCCCTTCACCTTCACTCAAGGCAAGCCCCGAAGCATCTTTAAGCCCCCCAGCAGTTTATAATTAATCTACTTGAGTATTTTATACTGTGATGCATTAGGTGAGAGGAGTTGTTTGAATCCTAATTGTTGCATTACCTTCCTTGATTATTGTTTTAGCTACCATGTTACCCTTTTAACAAAAGTAAAAGCAACCGCTTAGTCTGCTTAGAATAATGGTTACATTTATTTTTATGTTCATATTATCCCTTGTGGATAAGTATGAGCTCATCTTTTGCTGTTGTGGACGAGAACTCATGGGCACCCTTATCTTTTAAATGGTATTAGTGTGGAGTAAGACTTTGGGTTCGAATTTCAAAACAATGTTTAAGTTGGCCACATGTGTCTGGCGTGAGCACTTCTTTATTTGGAACAAGTATTGTAATAACTTTATTTCTTACTTCAAGTATTTTCGTTTAATTGTTGGTTCGTTCGAATGTGCATACCTGAGCTTGCGTGATCTGGGTTGGATATACGATTGTTATAAATCCTTCGAGATTTCCGGAGTACCGGGATTATATGGGCTCAAGTGCTTTAAGTGGTAGTTAGATTGGCTACTTTAGTACTTGATCTCTTATAATTTGGATCATTCTACCATAGTTGGTATCAGAGCCGAGTTCAGGTATCCTCATTCATTTGAACAACTTTTCAATAAAACGGGTATTTCAAAACTATTTTTTTAAACTAAGATTGAAAACTTAGGGTGCCAAAGTCTAGTCCTTAGCCCTATACTAGGAATCAGGTGGCTTAAGAATACTAACTTGGTTTGGGGTTTTGCTCATGCTGGATCTTTAAAAGGTGTCGGGGTACCATTCTTCGGAAGAGTGATACAATTTTAAAAAATTGCATTGAAAACTATTTGTGAGATGTGAGAGTAGACCTTCCAACCGTTGGTCTAGGGAAGTGATATGGTTACTTAAGGATATGCGAGCTTTTACGCAAACATATCTGAGAAGTATGAAATGTTGGGTGGGTTTTCTGAGCTTGGTGCATAAGGTTTTGGTATCTAACTGATATGTACTTAGTGCGAATCAGGAAGTGCCCGGTGATTTTTCTGCATTGGGTTTTGTTCTTTTGGGCTGAAATGAATTTTCTACACGTATACTAACTATGCAACCGTGTAGAACGAATAACTGTGTAATGAGAGATCATTTTTGCCACCGACTAGAACGTTAGGACTTGCGAGTCATTCTAGTTGACTGAGAACGCATCTACGATCATGCATCATGTTTATATTCTTGTATTAGTTTATACCTCCCCGTAAATTGTTATTGTCCCCTTTTTATAAAAATGATCAACTTAATATCTGTCTCACGAGAGTCGAAACCCCCTTTTTCTACAGATGCCTCGCACCTGTTTGACCGCCAGGAAGGCAACCGGAGGACCAGGAGTTCCTCGCTACCCGTTGGCAAGCAAGATGATCAGGGGAAAGTTTCTAGCGTACTTTGGGCTGCCGACTATCCTTTGGTGGGTTTTGCACGCCATTGGGTATCCCGAGGGCAGGGAGCCTAAGTACTCTTGGCAGAAGCAGTAGTATGGTTAGGATTCTCTAGTCCATGTTCAGGTCAAGGTGAAAGCTTGGGAAGGAAGGCCAGATTGGTCAGGCTGGACTATCATCACTAAGGGAGCTTGCGCTAAGGATGGTGCCAATAGGGTAGCATACCTGGTGCTAAAGGAGATTATCGCTCGCTTTCCCGCGGACCTTGCAGCAGCTTGGCCTGGAGTGTTTCCCCGTGGATAGGATTTTCCTGTGGATTGGAGACAGGCTGAGGGGACAACACAGGTAGGAGATGAGGAGGAGCTCTTCTACTGTGAGACTCCAGCCATGGGTGCCACTAGAGCTTTGCTTGGCACTTGTGAGAGTCTGGAGCGTAGTCTTGTAGACATGGCGGAGATCCACAACGCCACTCTTGAGAGCAAGCGCCAGTTGTAGCAGGAGTTTGAGACGGCCGTCGCAAATCTTCATGCAGAGTTGGCTCAGATGACTCTGGAGCACAACCAGGCCTGGACTAGAGTGGAGGAGGAGATCACTGCTCGCGTGGTTGGTGAGCAGTTACTCCTCGATGCCACCAACTCCAGGAATGAAGCTTGGACCAAGTCAGAAGGCTTGCAGGAGAGAGTTGCAGAGATCGAGGGTCACCTCAACGAGCAACAAGAGTACATCAACAACCTGCACGAGGCCTTTCACGCACTTCACCACCAGCAGGCAGCAGCAGCCGAAGCACCTGCACCTGAGGAGCCCGAGCCACAGGACGGAGTGATCCTTGGTCCCGACCCATCGGAGGAGGACTTGGCTCCGAACGAGGCCTTCGCCGACAAGCCCTACTTCGACGCAACATCGACAACAACAATGGGGAGCACTACTACTCCGACGGCTACTGAGCGCTAGATTAGGAGTTTGATCTTCCGCGCTGGGAGCTTTTGTATCATGTTGTTCAAGGCTATGTTTAATTTGGATCTTCGTTATGTGTAAGCCGAATTTAGAATTAAGTCCAGACGTTGTTCTCACAAAGACTATGGAATGTTATTTGTATGCCTATGACGAGTAATTAATTCTGTGATGTTATGTGGAAAGATGAGTAATTATATCTGGTTGTGTGCTTAATATTACATTTTGTACAACATGGTATTTATTCATTATTCGATATAACATCACCTAATTGTTGCTTGTTAATGGGATATACAAATGCTGGCTAACACTCGTCGCAACACTCGGGGTGATGGAGAGGCAGCCAGGGAGGACCTGCCACCACCACCACCACCTCCGATGACACCGGAGGCATCCTTTGGCTAGTTTCTGGGCAGCCAAAAAAGTGTGGAGGAGATGCAGCGTCAGATGAATGAGACCTTGCGCAACATCGCTGCCAACACAACTCAGTAGCAGAGGCAACAACAAGGGCTAGCTCCTAACCAGTATAGTTCCTATAAGGATTTCATGGACACTCGCCCTCTGATCTTCAAGGAAGCTACTGAACCGCTGGAGGCAGATGAGTGGCTACACTCCATGACACAGAAGTTTTGACTTCTGCGCCTGACAGAGGAGCTAAAGGTGGAGTATGCTGCGCACAGGCTGGAAGGACCGGCAAGCATCTGGTGGTCCCAATACCGCGATAGCTTGCCTGCTGGCACTGCGGTCACATGGGATCTGTTCTCCACTGCTATGCGCCGTCACTACATCCTAGAAGGCGTGATGGAAATGAAGCTCACTAAGTTCATGAGACTGTCTTAGGGTACTAGGTCAATGACAGAGTACCTCACCATCTTCAAAAGGTTGGCCTGCTATGCCACCGACTTCGTCAACACCAACGCCAAGAAGATCGCCAGCTTCAAGAGAGGCATGAATGCCGCTCTTCTGTCCAAGATGGGAAACAGCTACCGCCTCACCTTTAGTGACTTCATCAGTGACTGTCTGAACCAGGAGACCAACGACAACAGGTTGCTCGCAGAGACTCGTCGTCGTGTCCCAGAGGGAGGATCCCACCAGAACAGGGGTCCTAATGCTTCAAGGCCAGCGTTTCGTCCACCACAGGCTGGTGCACGGTTCCGACCACCTCAAGGGAAGATGACCAATGCTCGTGCCCGTCCCGCTTATCAGAGGCCCTTCACTATACCCCTGCAGCAAAACAAGGATAAAGTCGGAGGATCCGGAGCTAGAGGGCAGAAGACACCCTATGTTGTGGGACCATGCTACAATTGTGGTCAAACTGGTCACCTGTCTCATTTCTGCACAAAGCCAAGGAAGCAGTTCAACCAACCGCAGAAGCCTCGCACAGGGAACGTCCACCACACTACCCTGGAGGAAGTACCAGAAGGAGAACCCGTCATAGCTGGTATGTTCCTTGTTAATCAATGTCCTGCAATTATCTTGTTTGATTCTGGAGCATCGCATTCATTCATTAGTGGGAACTTTGTGCTGCGGAATCAGCAGAAGGTGGTAGAATTGGAAAAGGAGTATTAGATTAGTGCAGCTAGAGCTGTACTATATACTCGTAAAATGGTAAAGGATGTAGAAATTACAATGTGGACGTCCTCGGTTAATGTCAGCCTCATTGTAATACCTGAGTTAGGTCTGGATGTCATTCTTGGAATGGAATGAATGAAAGCTTGGAGAGTGCATCTAGACATAGCCCAACGTGCAATATCTATCACTAACCCCCGAGATGTAGCCACTTTTGGAATTCTCTTACCTAAGAATCCGAATTAGTTGGGAATCATGTTTGCCATCACGGCAGAGTTGTTGGATAAGATCCCTGTAGTTTGTGAGTTTCCGGATGTGTTTCCTGATGATCTTCCGGGATTACCCACGGATAGAGATGTCGAGTTTGCTATAGAGTTGGCTCCCGGAACAGCACCTATATCCAGAAGACCATATAGGATGCCACCAAACGAGTTAGCAGAACTTAAGAAACAACTCCAGGAGCTGTTGGAAAAAGGTTTGATCCGCCCAAGTTGTTCACCATGGGGATGTCCCGCCATCTTTGTGAAAAAGAAGGATAAAACCTTAAGAATGTGTGTGGACTATCGCCCTCTAAATGCGGTTACCATCAAAAACAAATATCCATTGCCTTGGATTGATTTGTTGTTTGATCAGTTGGATAAAAAGCTAAAGTGTTCTCCAAGATAGACTTACGGCCTGGTTACCAGCAGATTAAGATCAGAAAGGAGGATGTACCCAAGACCGCTTTCTCCACGAGATACGGTCTCTTTGAATACCTAGTGATGTCTTTTGGACTGACAAATGCGCCTGCACATTTCATGTACTTGATGAACTCGGTATTCATGCAAGAGTTGGACAAGTTTGTAGTGGTTTTCATCGACGACATCTTGGTATATTCGGAAAATGAGAAGGACCACACCGAACACCTGAGGGTAGTGTTGAAACGGTTAAGGGAGCATAAGCTTTATGCTAAGTTCAGCAAGTGTGAATTTTGGTTGACCAAAGTGCCTTTTCTGGGTCATATCTTGTCAGCAAAGGGTATCTCAGTGGACCCCTCAAAAGTGCAAGAAGTCATGGATTGGAAAGCACCAGTTAACGTACATGAGGTTCGTAGCTTTTTAGGATTGGCCGGATACTACCATCGTTTTATCCCGGACTTTTCTAAGATACCTAAACCTATGAAAAGGTTAACTCAGAAGAACAAAAGGTTTGAATGGAGCCGAGAATGTGGAACAACGTTTTGTACTTTAGCACAACCAAATCTGGAGGAACCTTTTGATGTGTTTTTTGATGCCTCAACCATTAGATTGAGATGTGTGTTGATGCAGAATGGAAGAGTCATTGCTTATGCCTCACGACAACTTCGACCTTATGAAGAGAATTACCCGACTAATGACTTGGAACTAGCAGCAGTTGTGCATGCCTTGAAAATATGGAGACATTACCTAATGGGTAATTTGTGTCACATCTTCACAGATCATAAAAGTTTGAAGTACTTGTTTACCCAGTCTGAATGGAATATGAGGCAAAGAAGGTGGTTAGAGTTAATCAAGGATTATAACTTGGAAGTGCTCTACCATCCTAGAAAAGCAAATGTTGTAGCAGATGCTTTGAGCCACAAATCTCATTGCAACTTGTTGCAACCCCTGTTAGAAGATGGATTTGATCTAATGCGCCCCTCAGTGCTAAACAATATTGTTATCCAATGTACCTTGGAAAGTGATATTATTGAGGGACAGAAATCAGACGAAAAGCTTATGAAAACCAAACAAAGGCTAGAAACCAGTGAATCTCTGAATTTCAAAGTGGATGAGAAAGGAGTCCTATGGTTCAATCAGCGTCTGGTAGTTCCCAAGGACCAGGTTCTACGAGATAGGAATCTCAATGAGGCACATAACTCAAAGCTATCAATTCACCCTGGCAGTAGCAACATGTATCATGAACTCAGGACAAGGTATTGGTGGTCTAAGATGAAGTTGGATATTGCCGAATATGTCGCGGAGTGTGATACATGTTGCCGCATTAAGGCAATACACATGAAAACTGCTGGTTTACTACAACATCTATCTATACCTGAGTGGAAGTGGGAAGATATCAGTATGGACTTTATCACAGGGTTACCTACCACTCAGAAGGGAAATGATTCTATATGGGTTATCGTTGATCGTTTAACCAAGGTAGCTCACTTTGTACCAGTCAAGGTTACCTATCGACCACATCAGTATGCAGAGCTATATGTTCAGAATATTCTGAGACTGCATGGTGTTCCCAAAACTATCATATCTGACAGAGGATCTCAGTTCATCGCTCATTTTTGGGAACAGTTGCATAAAGAGCTGGGAACAAAGTTGATTCAAAGTTCCGCTTATCACCCTCAGACAGATGGATAAACGGAATGAGTGAATCAAGTGTTGGAAGACATGTTGAGGGCAGGTGTTGTGTCAGCAAAAGGATCGTGGGAGAAATGGTTACCTTTGGTAGAGTTCTCATATAACAACAGTTACCAAGAAAGCATTAAGATGGCACCGTACGATGCTTTGTACGGACGTAAGTGTAGAACCCCTGTCAATTGGGTTGAAGCAGGAGACAAGGGATTCTATGGTATGGATTATGTGAAGGAGGCAGAAGAGATGGTTCAAGATGTTCAACAACATATCCGTGCAGCTTAGTCCCGACACAAAGGGTATGCCGATCAAAGGAGGAGACCTTTGGAGTTTCAAGTTGGTGACTATGTATACCTTAAGGTATCACCTATGAAAGGCGTCCGCCGCTTTGGAATTAAAAATAAGTTAGCACCCCAATATGTCGGACCCTATCGGATTGTTGCTAAGAAAGGGAAGGTAGCATACCAAGTACAGTTACCTCCCGAGATGAGTGCTATCTTTCCAGTGTTTCACGTATCTCAATTCAAGAAATGCCTTCGAGTCCTGGAAGAAGAAGCAGTACAGAGTTCCGACATCGTGATCAGATCAGACTTGGAGTACTATGAGAAACCAAAAAAGATCTTGAACACCAGAAACCGAGAGGTGAAGACTTTCAAGGTTCTTTGGAGTAATCACGGTCCGAACGATGTAACCTGGGAGACCGAGGCCTACCTAAGCGCAAACTATCCCGTCTTTTATAATGAATGGTACGAAACACAAATCCCGGGACGAGATTTCTTTAAGGGGGGAAGGGCTGTGACACCTTGTGTCAAGCTTTGCATTAGGATCATCATTAGCCACTAAGCATCAGTATTTCATTGCATTCATGTTTGCATATGTTATCATTTCATGTGTGTGTTTATAATGTCTTTGAAACTAGAAATGGATAGCTGTTTGTGCCCTAATTCTTGATCAACATGTTTAGCTAAGTTTGTTATGCTTAGAGTAAAGTATGGTTTGTTTTCATGATTAATTACCCTGCATAATTAAGCTTAGTTTAATTGTTAAGAATAAAAGTATTTCTTTTCTTAAAATGGCTTAATTAGTTTAATCTAGAATCTTGTAAAATAATGGTTTTCAGAAAATGTGACCTACATGAAAAATGTAGAGCATATTATTCTGAACAACTTTGGTTTAAGTTTCAAATCTTAGTTTGGAGCTTTCAAAACTATTTTGAAGCAAATTCAGTTGAATCAAATAAAAGAAAATGGAAAAAGGAAAAACAGAGCTGAATGGGCCGCGTCCTCGCTTTCGGCCCACTCGGCCTTGCTGCGGCCCAGCTCGCTTGCGCGCTCCCGCGCACGCACTCCGCACGCCCGCGCGCTCACCCGACCGCGCCTGTGCCGTACGCCGGTGTCGCTTGCCGCGTGGCCGCCGATTCCTGCCAGCTTGCGCCGAACACGCCATGCCACGCCACTCGCTCTCGCGCCCCGCGCCGCACCCTGCAGCACTGCGCCGACATCGCTGCGCCCTGCCGCCTGCCACCATTGTCCGCGCAGAGCACTGCGCCGCGCCGTGTAATCACATCGCCGTCGCGTCACCGCTGCACCGACAGCGCCGACCGAGCCACGCCCTGTCCCGCTCGCCATTAAACGGGAATCCGCGCTAACGGCACTAGAACCGAGCCTGCACTGCGCGCGGCCGCTGCTGCCCCTCCTTCGCACACCACAGACGCGCGCAGCCGCTGCCGCGCTGCCGCCGAGTCGTCGCGTCGTCGTTACGCCACCACGGTGCTGCGTCCGACCAGCTGCTCGCCCCGTCTCACTAGCAATCGAGCGCGGATCAGCCCTAACGGCGCTAGGATCAAGTTTCGTCTCTGTCTCTGCTCCCGCGCGCGCGGACACGCCACGCCACTGTCACCCGCCGCACCATCGTGTCCAGGCCCCCACCGGCCATGTCGGTCGGCCATGACCGTGCCCAGAGATGCGCCTACACCTCCTGCCCCTCTCACGCTCGCCAGCACTCATCCGCACTCGCTCTCTCGCTCGCGCCTGCCTCTGCTCTCGCCGCGCCGAGCGCACCGAGCACCGCAACACCCCCATTTCAAATCCGCCACCACACGAGCGTCTCTGCTCGATCCATCTCACACACCACCTCACCTTCGCCTCGTACACGCGCTGCTCGCCTCGGGTTAGCCAGCCGAGCTCCACCGTTGCCGGACCGCCTTCGCCGTTCCTCGGCTTGGAGTCGCCACCGCAACGACCAATCTGCGTTCAACCCTCTCCGGCCCGCCTCCATCTCCGTGGAAGCTCCACCGAGGGTAGTAGAGGTGAGAACACCTTTTCGCTAGCCCTAGCTCACCCTCAGTCACCACACCTCCGTTGTCCATGCGCCATTACCGCCGCCGCGGAGCTCACACGTGGCCGGACCTCCTCGGAGCTCTTCCAGTTCAACCAGCACTTGCCCTACACTCACTACACCACCGCAATGCTCACGCGCACGCTCGCCGGGCAGCACGCTGCCGGTAATAGCTTGACCACGTTACGCTGCCGCGCTGCTCTGTCACCGCACGTCGCCGGCCACTTCCACGGTCGTGCTGGTTCAACCAACACCCCCAGTTGATGCGCGTTGTCACCCCGAGCACGCCAAGCCTAGCCTCACCGCCGGGGAGCTCGCCGTCGGCGAGTAATCACCGGTCAGCGTCGGTGCACTGCCCTGGCTCGCTGCCAGTGGGCTAGAGTTGACCGTGGGCCCCGCCTGTCAGTCGCCCCACGCGCGCCTGCGTGCACTAGGCCGAGCCCAACACTGTTCGCTATGGGCCGAATTCAGAAATGTTTTTCCTATTTCCTATTTTCAGTAAATGCTTTAATGCTTGTTTATTTTATACCTAGAGTTTGGTAAATCCTAAAATGATGAATTAAATTGTGTTAGACTCTATAAATGATTATCTTTCTGTTAAAATTATAAAAGTAATTTTTGAAGAAAGTCTTCAGTACTAATGTTTAAATAATCCTTTTCTGCATTTATCAGAATTAATTGTCTTCCTGCATGAAATGATCAGATAAAAATGTGAGGTTTTTATGCTAGCTCTGTTATCTTGTGTAGAACCTAGGAAAAATATAACATGCCATGTTCTTGTGTAAGTTTTAATGGTTATCTATTAAAATGTGTTTCTACTGTTTTCTTAGATTATTTCCTATGGTAAATCTGTGGATTTATAAATCATGAAACTTTTTGTGTAGTCTCTGTGTACTAGGATCTGTCTAGCAAAAATATAAAATGTGGTATGTTGTATGGCAGAAGAGATACTTGTAGTTCATGTGTCCTTTTCTAGGGTTTTCTTTGGAAAATCATATAGATTATAATATGTTTGTGTTGATCATGGAACTTTCTAGATAATTATATTTCTGAGCAAAGAACCTGTTAAAAATAAGATATAGCATGTTTCACCCTGTTAGCTAGTAGGTCTAGATCAAAGTGCCTTTTCTGCATTTAAATTCATCTTTTTGTATCTGCTAGCTGGTAGCTTCTCTATGGATGAAATTTATGCAGCAGTATCCTTTAAGCATGCTCTATCCCCTGTAATTTTTGTAGATTTTTCTGAGCAGTTTAGTATAGGCTTGCTGTGTAAAGTGGAACTAGAATGAATATTAGGTTAAATACTTAAAGCAATCTTTGAGTGTTTAATTCTTGTTCAAGCATCATCCCTGCACCATCAAGTTTACTTATATGCATTGCAACTATTTAGGATCAGTGGAGGAACTTGAGGTGCCACTTTCCGAAGCAGAAGTCCAGGAGGTGCAGGAGCTGAAAGAGGAGTTCCCAGAGCCAGAACTTAACCTCCCCGAGTGCCCTGATCACCAGCCCTCCACCTTCACTCAAGGCAAGCCCCGGAGCATCTTTAAGCCTCCCAATATTTACAATTAATCTACTTGAGTATTTTATACTATGATGCATTAGGTGACAGGAGTTGATTGAATCCCATTTGATGCCTTACCTTCCTTGATATTGAAATTACCTACCTTGTTACCCTGTTAATAAAAGTAAAAGCAACCGCTTAGCCTGCTTAGAATAAATTGTTACATTTATATTTTTTTTATAGTATTATCCCATGGGGGTAATACCGATCACGGTTGGCTATATCTTGCTATCGTTGAAAGAACCAATGGTAGTAATAAAATACGGTCAACTGGAAGGCAAGGGCACCAAGTGGTTTAGACTTGGGGGCAGTCCGTCCGTTGGATCGTATAGGTTTGTATACGATGGTGGCCCTCTTACATCTTTGAATGCGCCCTTTCACATAGGGGCCGTTGCGAGTATCGACCCCGAAGCCGAGTAAACACTGTCCGGGCCGACTCTCAGCCTACTTTTGGCACCCTCTAGTTTGGAGATACGACCTGCCCCATAGTGGCCAACTGATTTCTCCAATTGGGTGGATTACACTTAGATCGCGGCGATACTACCTGGACTTTGTTGAGAGGTAACCCAATGCATGGACCCGATGGGAAAAGTGTGGGCGTGTGTTAAAGGTAATCTTGCCAGCTGGTTGTATATCGATTCGAGTCACCGCCTCCCACCGGATAGTGGGGGATTATGATGAGCTTCACCACTATACATCTCCATGTGACATGGTAATGGTTCTACTAAAATATTGATGAAGGAATTGGATATGGTTTTATTATATTGTTTGATTAGATCAAGTGAGTGATCTAGTACAGGTGCAAAACCTAGAGGTAAATAATAGGATTTAAAATGGCCGCTCTCTAATCTTTAAGTTTCATGTTGTTCACGTTTCTGCAAAAGCAAAGATTTTCCAGATCCACATAAATAGCCATGCATATCCTTGGAGTCTTTATTTTCAGTTAGACGGGTAAGTCTAGCTGAGTACATTCCCATACTCAGGGTTTATCCCGTTTGTTGCAGATGGCCAAGTACACTTTGGCTATATTAAGCACTATCTCTATCCTGTCAAAGGAGAAGAGGAGTAGGCTTTGGGCAAGGTCTTCTACGAGCTCACCTTTGGTTGTTGTCGGACATGATCTCGTTGGCACCCCTATCTATTAATGGTATTAGTGTGCAGTAAGACTTTGAGTTCGAGTTTCAAAACAATGTTTTATTTGGCCACGTGTGTTGTGGCGTAAGTACCACTTTTAATTGGAATAAAGTGTTGTAATAACTTTATTTCGTACTTCAAGTATTTTCGTTTAAATGTTGCTTCGTTCGAATGTGCATACCTGAGTTTGCGCGATCTGGGTTGGATATACGATTGTTAGAAATCCTTCGAGATTTCCAGACTACCGGGATTATATGGGCTCAAGTGCTTTAAGTGGCAGTTAAATCGGCGACTTTAGTACTTGATCTCTTATAATTTGGACGGTTCTGCCACAGTTGGAATGCTTGTAGTTTGAAATTTAGGTAGTTTCAGTTCAAACGAGTTACATCATAATTGGAGTTCAACTATAGCTCTATGCAGTGGTGTGCTTGGTTGAAGCTAGTTGGCAGTGGTTAAGAAGTTAATTACCTTGCAAAATCGGTCGTCAGTCGGCCTGATCACGCATTTGAAGGGAGGAGCAGAGTGCGCATCGGTCGTGGCCGACCGAGGCAGTCATTGCACGCCTCATGGTGGCCGTACACTGGCGAGAGGCCCGCACTGGCCACGCCTTGGACGCCCGCACACTCCACCTCACGACCGCACCGCGCACTCGCCTCACTCTCCCCTCTCCTCTCTGCTTCGTGCAAGAACACAGCCGCGGCGCCATTACCGAGCTCCGCGCTATCACCGAGCTCGCTTGCGCAGCACGCCACCGCGTTGGCCGCCAAAACACAGCCATCGCTTCGCCTCGCTCCGCTCCATAGTTTGCACCAACCAGTTGAAGCGCAAACTGTGTTGGTAAGCCAAACCACGCAGCACAGCGGGCGCCATTGCCGCCGAAGCTCCGCCGTGGCCAGCCCAATCCAGCGCCTCTCCCTCTCTTCTATATCTTGTGTGCAGTATCCTAGAGGTTGTAGATGCTCGCCGCGAAGTCAGTTGAAGCGATTAGGGTTAGGGTTCGCCGGAACAGGATCTCTGCCGCGCGCAAGCGCTCGGCACCCGCAACGCCGACGAGGTTTATGCTGGGCAACTCAACGCCGCTCACATCAGTCGGAGTCACATTAGGGTTAGCTGGTTAGCTTCTAGTTAGGTGACTAGAGTCGGTTGAAGCGTTTACGCAACACCGCCACCGGAATAGAAGAACCGCACCATCATGAACTCATCACCGTGCCGCTGTGCATGTGGCCGAGCTCATCGGAGGGTTCGCATGGCCCCAATCCAGGCTAGATCAAATCGCTAGGGTTCGAGGTAGGTGTAGCAGTCCCTGGCCAGATCATTAGAGGCTTGCGCCGGCCAGCGTAAGCGTCGCCGTGCCGCCATTGCCGCCGTCGAGCATGCTCCGGTGCGCTTGGGACCCAACCAGCTATATGGTTAGATGCGGGTTGCGAAGGAGAACACAACCGTAGGGTTAGTTTGGCCGGAGACCTCACTGCCGGTGAAGGGCCGTCGGTCGAGCACCTCCCGTGCCATTGGCTTTGTGGGGAAGAAGCTGACCCATGGGTCCCATGTGTCATAGGCCCTAAGTGTTGTTTCTGTTTTGTTCTTTTTCAGTTTTGTTTGCTAACTTTGGAAATGCATAACTAATTCTAGAAAACTGCAAATAATATGAAATAAATGTTGTTAGTTTTTTTATGTTTTTCTCTATGCATGAAAATATAAAATGACCTGTTGTTACTGTTTTTATCTGCCGTTTAATTAAAAATGGACAACAAGCTTTATATGCTTAGTTTAACTTGTTTAATTCATAACTGGAGTTTTGGTTTGTGGTAAAATCATAGTTGTTGTTGTGTTGAGCTTACCTCATCATGCACTTCCCATGAAAAATGTTAAAGTACCAGTAACCTCTAATTCAATTGCATGTTGTAGCTCTTTTGGTTAAATGCTTAATTAATTGAATGCAACCTTGTTTTAATTACGAAGTAAGTTGTGTGTGTTTCCTATGCCTAATCACTTTTGTACATGTGTTACTTGTTGAGTGTGAACTAAGAAAGATATGAAATCTGTTGTTTCACACTTTTGAAATTGTTTAAGTAATTAATGTATAAAATGTGTTTGTTTTCTCATCACTAGCAAGGTAGTGGTCTTAACCACTTTTTAAATATTTTTTCTGTTGGTGATGTGAATACCAAAGTGGTAGCTAATTATGTAAACTTGCTTTTCAAATTTTACCATGATTTTTGGGATGCTAGTTAAAGCTTTAGAACTGTTCTAAGTGCTAACTACAATCTGTTAAAACGTTGAAACCTATTCACATCTTGTTTTGTTTGACCTACTTTGAATTGGTTTCAACAAAAGCTATAATTGACTTTGTTGTAGATAACTTGTGCATCTATCATCTGGTGTTAATTTTTCACAGCCATAACTGTTGGGGATATTACCTCGGCATATCCCCAGGGAACTTATGGGTGTTGGTATTTCTTAACGCAAACAGATAAATCCGCAAGAGCACGGATACCACTGTAGCTTTCACCTGTGAGTATTCCAAGGGTATCGATTTCCACAGGGAACGCGAAGTGTACTAGATAGGAACTAAGAGCATCCAAGGATAGATAAGATAACTGGGTAGAGAGATTTTAGAGTTTTCTAAGGGGGATATCTAATCAAAGGTCCATGATACTCTACTTACTTTGGAGCAACAGTACCTTCCCGACTCACGATAAAGACTAGGAAAAAGGTAGTCGGGGGAGGCTGCCAAAAGCTCTACGAAAACACCAACACGGACGTGGTGGACTACAAAGGCCTTATAGAGCTGTCACCCCTGGGGCTACCACAACTATCCGTAGGATTGGGCGCAAACTCAGGTAAACTCTAGTCTAGACACCACGTCTACACTATTGCTTACTACTCTAATTCCAATTGTAAACTAGAGCACTCGATACGAGCAGAGATCCGGTAAATAGAATAAAGTAAGAACTAAAATAAGATACTTAGAAATAGTAAATGAAGAACCTGGAGATTGCTCAGAACCAGATGTTGTGTTGAGGAAGATCCGACAGATCCGGCTCCTCCTAGCTCTCTCCTCCTCTCTCTCACCTCTAATTACAACTAGATGAACTAGAAGTCAGAGAACTAGATCTAGAAAACTAGAGGGACCTCTCTCCTTCTCTCTCTAATTGAAACCCTAGCTTTTGCTCTGGAGAAGAATAATGAGATGAGATGGCCCTCAGGGGGGTCAGGGGCCTTCCTTATATAGCCTCCTCAAATGAACGTGGGTCGTTGGATCAAACCGACCTATATGAATGGTTTAGATTCATCCTCAAGGCGGTGGATCATAATCCGCGAAGTTGAGCCTGATTGGCTCCAGACATAGGGCGGGCGCCCTAGGTCTGGCTCCCCTCAGCTCCCTGAGCAAAGATGAACTCGATGATGGATCAGGAGTTGCTACAGTGCTTTCACACCTTAAAGTTACACATGCGTTCAAACAAGAATTCTCCTCTGGATTAGAGTAAATTATTCTGACTTTCAAACTTACCGATATTACCTTTAACCATGGGCTTATAGCCATCACTTGGGTCTTGAGTAATTGAAAAGTAGAATGATCTAGCCAAGTACTATGTGTCAAGCTCTTCACTTTACCTTCATCCTGGAGTTTTGCAAAGTTTTCAAAATAAAACTCAAAGTCTCTTTTGTATGACCCTCTCAAGTCTCTCCATATGTGGTATTTGTGGATCCTCACCAAGGCAACAATGGTGTGCTGCCTTCTCTCAGAATATGTATTATTTTTGGAATAGGCAAAGTAACAATGTGCCTTCTCTCTCTCACCCTATAACTAATAGGAAATATATGGAGTTCCTAGGTGGGGAGAAACAACGCATATATACTTGCAAAGCATATATTGTAAAGTCAAACAATGGATCCAGAGAAACAGGTCATACAATCAAATCAAGATGTGCATGTGTATGGGATATATGGTGGATGTGTGAGGGTGGATATGTGTGATGGATATATGAGAGTGTATGGTGGAAACCTAATTCTACTCTGTTCCTTGAATACATATATACATACCTCTATCTTTTGGAGCTTGGAACTTTTGAGAGAACTTGGGATTGCTTGCTTCTTTTTTTAAGAGAGGCGGGCATCTAAGTACCCATTGTTTTGATAGGACACTTGTCCATGTTTTACTCTCTTTATTATTATTATTATTATTATTATTATTTTGATAACCCCAAGTCTCTTTTTATAATAAAGCTTTTGAAAGATGATAACGAGGAAATCTTTGGAGCAGTTTGTTGACACCGTTTTTCAGCACGTGTCAAATGAGCTAAGGTTTGACTGGTCAGCAGCCGTTTACCATCGGCATCGGTAAGGTATGAGCCAATATTGCCGATGGGAGTGTTGCGGGAAGGCCAAGTGTGCTGCTGATGGAGACTGGATGGTTCTTGCCGACAAAGGTTAATTGGTGAAAAGCTTAAGCTATGAAGTTGCTGATGCCGATTGCCGACAAAGAGGTATTGCCGATTGCCGATGAAGGGTCATTGCCAACTGCCGATGAAGGGTCATTGCCGATTGCCGATGAAGGGTGGTTGCCGATTAGGAATGATCGGTGAAGACGGTTACCAGCACAAGGTCGCTAATCGGGAGATGTTGCCGATTGCCAATCGGGAAAGTATTGCCGATGCCGATGGGCATGACTTAGCACTTGGTGGCAGCAGAAGACTACAGGTGGCCAAAGAAGGAAGTCACAGGGATCTGCCGATGGAAAGCTTCCATCGAGCAAAAGTATAAGGAAACTGGTGTTTTACCAGTATTGTTATTATGGTAGTTTGAATCCGGCTCTTGCATGAGTCGTTTATTTTCCTTTAAAATAAGTGTGTTTGTTTAGGGAAATAAATATTATTGTTTTAGATCCGACTCCTGCGTGAGTCAGTTTCCTTAAAGTTAGGAGTTTGTTTTAGGAAGGGTACGAGTCGTGTCTTTGTACAACTCTCCACGCGGGAGTATAAATATGTGCCCGAGGACTATGGAATAACAATCAATCCAATCAAAAACAAACCAATTTTATTCTTATTCTACTTTTATTGCAATTTACCCTTTTTGCATTAGTTTTAGCATATCAACGAGTTCTTTCAAGCTTCGACGGGCTACATCATCTTGATCTCCGTCAAATCCTTGCAAGTTCCGCGTGGGAGTACCTCTGAGCTTTGGCATTCCGGGCGCATCGCTGTTTGCCTCGTTCAGCTCTGCTCTAGTTATCCTTGATCAATCTGAGCCTTGACGTCCGGGCGCATCGCTGTCGTCTCGTTCAGTTTCTTCTAGTTATCATCCTTGTCGATTGATTAGTCAAATAGACTGGCACGCCTCCGGAATACCGAGCTTTGGGTAATAGCCCGAGGTGTTCGCAAATACTGACGCTTTTTGTGTTAACACCTCTTTTGGCATGCTCGGTGGGACACGATTGTATAAATTATATATCTATCATGACTAATCCAAGGAGTGTCATTGAAGTCTCCATAGCAGATCTGACAAATCATCAAAAGCAGGCTATGGAGCAGGCAATGGAGGAATATAAGCGCTCCTATCTTAGATCCTTCAGGCTAAACGGGATCGGCGAAGCGGTACAGAAGCAAGATTCGCCGTCGCCACGGCAGACTATTTTCTACGCCGATCCCGGTAAAGTACAAGATACGGTTAATTATGCATTAAATAATGTATTAATTAGCCAATCCAATGTGTTGTCCGATACCGTGTGCAACGCTGTCAAACAAGCTTTCAAAGGGTAGGCACCATATTATGTTGGTCTAGAGTGTCATCAGCTCGGATCGGCATCTGCTACGATTCCATCAGCGGTTCCGAGGGTGTCCACAGCAGTTACGAGCCGATCTGCCGATGAAATCGTGCCACCAAGGTTGAGCCCAATGAGTATTACTCAGATGAATGCAAATCCGCTGGCTTCAACAATGTCTGGACCTGTAATCCAGAGTCAGCCAACTTCTGCCAATTGCTGGGGATACGGTATGTTTCCAAGTCTATCTGCTGATTCTAGATTGGTCCAAAATAACCATGCAGGATGGAAGGTTCCCATAGCATCGGCAACATCCGTACAACCGATGGTTCCAACGATGCATTGCGCTACATCTTCTCCAACGGTGCAGTTGTCAATAGGGAATCTGCAAACGGCAGTACCAAGAGTGTCGTACGCCCAACCATCGGCAAGTCACTTGCCGATACAACAAAGCCCAGCAGTTGCAAGTCAACCCATGGCGGCAATGGTTCTTCAAACTGGAACACCTGCTAATCAAGGTGGCTATGCTGTTAATTATCCGGCGCCACAAGGACAACAGGCATCAGTTGGCTATCAGCCATCGGCAACTTCTCGGCCGATGCAACAAGGTACGCCGATGGTCAATCAATCTGTATCGGCAGTGACTGCTCAAGTTGTGGTACCCGTGAATCCAAGCGATCATCCAAGGGTACAACGAGAGCAAGCACCAGTCGGTCGTCAACTATCAGCAAATGCTTGGCCGATGCAACAAGATGTGCCAATGGTTAATCAGCATACATCGGCAAACTCTTGGCCGATGCAACAAGGCATGTCAAATGTCAGTCAGCCTGCATTGGCCGTAGTTGCTCGACCTACGGTGACTACAAATCAAAGCTATCATCCCGGAATACAAGAGTTGCAGGAGTCAGTTGGCTATCAGCCATCAACGAATATTTGGCCGATGTAGCAAAGCATGCCGAGTGTCAATCAGTCTGTATCGGCAATGGCTGCTCAACCTGTGGTACCCGCAAATCGAAGCTATCATCCGAGTGTGCAGGGGCTGCAAGAGTCAGCTAGTTATCAGCCATCGGTAAATTCTATGCCGATGACACTTAATGTAGGTTGGATCGGTCAGTCGCCAATTCAGCGGCAATATGTGCAGCCTGAACACCAAGTGGCAGGAGTTCCGCGGCATCCAGCGAGCCTTCCGAATGAAGTATCAGTACATCAACCGATAAGTACTACACTGCAATACTCGCAAGAAAAAGTATACAATGAGACATCGGTACAACAACCGATGAATGTAATAAATGTAATGCCACAACACAAACCAGTAACTGTGCAAGGTTGGCCATCGGTTAATTAGCCAATGCATAATATTCAACAGACTAGTACTGTAGATATGTCGATTGCCTCGGCCAGTTCGTTACAATATGAAGAGGTGCCTCAACCTGTTCCACTAGTGGGCAAGCCTGCGCATCGGCAAGATCCGAACACCAAGGTGTTCTCAACCAAGAAGATAGAAGTTTCAGACTCGGACGGAGAGCCAAGTATCGGCGATGCTGAATTGGAAAGTTTCACCTTTAATATCACCGAAGCCGATCAAGATGTCAAGTCATGTGAGCCCAAGAAGACTTGGAGCGCAAGAGTGCTCTTTGTTGGACGAGGGAACTCCGAGTCAGATGAGGAGGTGGACGTCGGCATTGTTGAATGGGTGAAAGATGAGGAGCCGATACCTTGTGTGCTTGGCCAAAAAAGGGCTAGAAAGTTCACCTTCGATGTCACGAAGGCCGATGGGCTATTTGACTTATTGCTTCAGGAAGGGCGAATTAAGCTAGCCCCTAATCAGGTGATTCCATCGGCCGAGGAACTCAAGAGAACCAGGTACTGCAAGTGGCACAATGCAACTTCTCATAGTACCAATGACTGCAAAATATTTAGGCAGCAGTTGCAGTCAGAAATTGATTCTGGACGGATCCGATTTGAAAATCCTAAAGTCCGGAAACCAATGGAAATTGGTCAGCACCCGTTTCCTAATAATATGGTGGAAACCGCTGGAAAGACTAAGGTGCTGACATCGGACGTTGCTAGAAAGAGTGCGTCGGTAGATCCTGATCATCAGGTGGCTGAGCGTGACGTCAAAAAGTTTGCCGATGACAGGAAAGGCAAGAGAATTGCCGATAAAGGTGGCTGTGTCGGCAGGGCTCCTGGTATGGTGATCACGCACAAGCTACCAAGGCGGAACTACCGGCAATCACGAGATGAATGATATCGGCAGGAAAAAAAAGAACATCGGGAGTGGCTTCGTCAGAAAGATCATTGGAGGTGTCCCTTCTTCGTTCACTGCTGGGAAGAAGGCATTAAGCTACCTACTACCGATGACTGTCCTAAATGCAACGGGTATCACACTGCCGATCAGCCAGGTAAGAAACCTTGTTTTCATGATCGGGCATCCAGGTACGCCAAGCCGCTCAGAGGGAAGAGATCGGTACATAACCGGCTGGGGAGCAAGCTTAGTGCCCATGGCAGGCTTGGCGGGCAAGTCGATCAGGAGAACAAGGAGCAGACCAAGACAAGAACACCCGATGGGGAAGTGCTCTCCGGAAATTCAAACATCGGAAGAAGTGCCGATGTAAGTAATGAAAGGCAGTGCCAGCTTGTCTGGAAAACCAAACTCCCTCAGTGGTGCCCTAAGGGTCTGACCAAAACCCAGAAAAGAAGAATTCAGCGTGAGCGCCGAAACAATTTATATGACACTGAAGTTCCTTCAGGGGGAAAACAGTGGAGGCCAAAGCGCGAAGATGGAGATCCATCGGCAGACAGCGATATTTTGCCGATGGTCTGACCGGTGCCAATCTTGGATCTATTGGCCTGGGGGCCGCGCTCGGCAAACTAGTGATTTCAGTTATTATACTTGGGGGCACCTGCCGATGGTTTGTGTATGAAACGCCGTACTGCCGATGAATTTGTTAACTGCCAGAAGAGAACGGTCGTGAGGGTGATTCTGCCGTGCTTACGCGCAATGACTAAGTGTGTGGTGCACGCGTTCCGGGAGTTACCCCTTGTATTCTTTGGTAGGTCTATCGACATTGTCCTAATTTTGATCCGATGGAAGTTGCCGATTATTACGATTGGGCTAAATACCAGGGTCTGTTAAAAAGGTGGGATTACTCGGGATTTTAGCCGATTCGATGAGTTATGGTATCG
Organism: Microstegium vimineum; assembly: GCA_022036555.1. Taxonomy (NCBI): domain Eukaryota; kingdom Viridiplantae; phylum Streptophyta; class Magnoliopsida; order Poales; family Poaceae; genus Microstegium; species Microstegium vimineum. The sequence continues at coordinate 35,192,399 of CM039127.1, forward strand.
GTAATGATTGCTGATGACTGGGTGCACGAGTTTGCCGATGGTACTCTGGCGTGGAGATTGATTTTACCGATCGGGATTGAATTCTAGGCCTGGAAGTGGTTTCCTAATCAAGTTCTTATCGGACAAGATAGTCTGCCTCCAGCAAAGCGTACATTCCAGAAACTCTCGAAGGAGTTGACGTATGGCGTGCTCATTTGGATGCCGATGAAAAGGAAAATTATAATACATCGGTAAAAACGTGTAAACGTTATATTACAAGGCCCAGAATTAAGTATCGGAGTTACATTTTTGCCGATACGACAAATAAATTACAGCAAGGAGTGAATGACTGATATCGCACGTAGGCGAATTTGTTCTATATCGTCCATCTCCTTGGCGTCGGCGTCGGCAGAACCTTCGACCGGCCTGATCTTATTTTTCCACAAGATGGCTTGTTGGGCGTTTTGGTCCCTTTCTTGCCGCAGAACCCTGATGGTATTGGATAATTGGGTTTTCTGCTGGTTGGCTGCAGTCAGGTCCTCCTCTACCTTTTGTAACTCGACTAACAGCTCTTCTTTCTTGGCCGATAGCCGGGTGATTTCTTGATCGAGGCCGTTGATGGAGACTTCTGCCTGGCCGATGCCCTTGTGCTTTTCGTCGGCAATATTCTTGAACTTAAGCTTCTCTTCCTCGCTCTTGGATTGGGCGGTTCTATCGGCAATGCGACGGGAAAGCCGCTGGTATTGAATTTGCTTGATGTCGAGGAAGGTTGCCTGGAGAAGGATTTCTGCCATATCGACAGGGAGATGGCTTTGGATGTCTTTGAAAGCAATCCTTGCTGCCGATGAGTCTTGAATGAGCTGGGATGTGTCTTGTAGCAGCAAGGAAAGTAGTGCCTCAAGCTTGGTCTTGATCTCTGCCGATAGAGCTGGGACAGAGCTCTCTTCCTCCTCATCGTCATCGGGTATGTCGACTGAGAAGGAAAACAGGCTGTCTACTTGGAGGAGGCCTTGGCGTCCATCTTCATCCTGCGGGTTGAGGCTGAAGGAGAAAAGGCTATCTAGAGAGTTTTGGGCCTAAAAACAGAAGGGTTAAAATATGTCGATCGAAAGATTATACTAGAATTTTTAAGTGATTAACTTACCATCTTGATGTGAATCTCTTGCCTAGGGCTCGGCATGGTGGATGGTCCGGCTTCATCCTGAAGAGTGGTGGCGGTTGCCAGTAAAGGAACTCCCATCGGGGAAGCAATTGGCGCTGTCGGTGCTGGTGGCGTTGTTGCTGGCGTCGCTTCTGATGTAGTGCCTGGTTCTCGTGGTAGCGACGCCGTTCTCTCATCAGGAGCTTCGGCTGATGGTGCCAATGCCGATACCGCCTTCGCCACCATTGCGGGTGTTGCCTCATCAGGGACTTCGGCTGACGGTGCCGATGCCGATGCCTCTGCTACCATTGTGAGTGTTGCCTCATCAGGGACTTCGGTTGACGGTGCCGATGCCGATGCTACCTCCGTTGCCGTTGCGGGTGTTTCTTCATTGGGAGCTTTGGCTGACAGTGCCGATGCCGATGCCACCTCCGTTGCTGCAGCAGATGGAGCTGTCTCCTGACCGAGGATGTCACCCATCGGCTGATCTGGGATAGGAGCCGATGGAGTTTCTGCCGACGACGTGCCGACAGTTGGTGGTGTGACTTGTGCCGATGACGAAGATGGGCTAGCCAGCCTCAAGCGCCTCTTCTTCCTTGGCGCGGCAGCAGGAGATCCAGCCCGTTTTGACGAGGACTGGGGGGCATCGGCAGTTGAACTTGGAGGTGCTTGTTTGCTTGGAGCAGTTGCCGATGACCTCATAGCCTGAAATTATTCAATACAAGTTATATAAAAATAAAATATTGCCGATGAGATTTTATGTAATCGGCGAGTGAAGATGAGTTTACTGCAAACACCCGCATCAGGGTAGTAGCAGCGGCCGATGTAGCTTTGGCATTTACAGGTGTCGATGAAGGTACCTGTTGAGGAGTGAAGGCAGCTAATGTGGGGGCCTTGTTACCGATGAGTGATACGGGACTCATCATTCGGAGTTTGAAGGGCTTTCCACTCCTGCTCGTCGGGGGAATCGGATCGTCAACCTGCTAGGTGTAAAGGGATCAGACGCCGATGACAGAAGTAAAGTGATAAGAAATGCATCGGGATAAAAAACTCACTGCGTCATCGGGGACGATGTGATCGGCATCGATCATGTGCCGATAGTAATGCGACGACTTGGCAAACAGTTGACACCTCCATTCTTGCCACCAAGACTTGTACTCATTTGTAATAAAGGAGGTTGGTGACCAGGAGGACAGATCAAGATCTGATACATCGGCATCGGGTGGAAGGTTGAGAACCTTGTTCCAGTCCAGAGCACTGGAGAATGTCTGCCTGGGCTTCACTACCTTGGAGTAGCAAAGCTTGATCGGCAGTTGCCCAAATGCCAGCTGTCTTGCCACTACCGATGGGTAGTAGAACTCAAATGATGGAGGGGCGTTCTTTCCCGATCCAAAGATGTTCACTGGAATAGCTCGGGGAGTGATGCTGGCCTTCATGATTATCTGGTTCTCAGGCACGTTCCCATCGGTAAGGTTGAATAGCAGTGGGAACTGGTTGTCTTCATCGGCATATGGCCACCAGAGCCGTTCTGTGGCAGGAATCCCGTTATAGAACTTCTGAAAAAACATGCCGAATTGTTCCGCATCGGCATCGGTCCCTGGCAGCACTATAGTGGCCTCTCCAAAATTGAGAGGAGGGCGAGTTGCCGATTCATCATCCCCACACTGATGGTCTTCTGATATGTCTCTTGGGAAGCGTTGAGCGAACATGTCAAACTGAAGCGTTTTCTGCATCTGTGCGTTCAGCCACATATTGATAAACCACCAGGGGCCTCCAAGGTTGCCGATGTGTTCACCTAGCAGTAACTTCTGGGATACTTGATGGAGAAGACGATATTCCGATCCTAGAAGTCATCTGCCCAGGGGAAGTCTTGTCCCATCGGCAAGCAGCTCCGCTACTAGAAGATACATGGTAGTGGGTCCAACTGCCCTACCGCAGAAAATGAACTTGTCCAGCCATATGTTCAGGAAAGTGGCATGCTCCGTCTGGTTTACCGATCCTGTTTTCTGGTATTCCTGGATGTAACCCGTCCAACCGCTGATGTTCCGAGTATTTACTCTGTGCTCGGCTTTCCTATTGAATAAGGAGAAGGTATCGGCAGAAGAGACGTCCAGACCGGTTAGCATATGGACATCGGCAAGCGTTGGGGTGGCTGGTCCGTGTCGGAACAGGAAGGCGTTCTTGGTGTCCGACCAGAAATAGGAAGCAGCTATCAGCATGTTCTCATTTCTCTCTATATCGGCAATGGAAAGCCGGATGCATTGGTCCAAATTGCGTTCTTGCCAATAAATTTGCTGCGCCCTAGCAACCCTGAGGTACCAATTTTTCCACCCCTTAGTAGGCTTGGGCCATGATCGGAAAGTGTCCTTCCACAGTCCTAAACCAAAGCATTCAGATCTGAATGGGATCCGGTTGGTTTCTGCATTGATTATGAAGGTGGGATCCGGATTGCCCATGGGGCCTAAACAACTAAAGGTGGAACCGGCCAGTGGGATCACTACCTTGTTATACAGTTCCTAGGGTTCGAAGGAAAGAAGGGGAAAAATTAGAGAAGGAACGAGGGTAGATCCAGATTTGTGCAAAAAGAAACCAGCAGGAGGTTGGATTGGGATGAAAATAAGACTCACCTTGGGGATGTCGACTTGGATCGTCATTTGGAGTCGAAGGAGTGCTTGCAGTTTGTCCTTGGGATGCAGGAAGCACTGTCGCTCGAGCTCGTGTTCTTCTGAGCGGCTGGAGGTTGAAGACGAAGGCCGGGTGGTGAAAGTGAAAATGAGCTCGGGTAAAAAGGCGGTGTGGATCCTGGTAACTTTTATAAGCTTACTCAGGGAGGTAGATACGCGCGGTGATCGAGGTGGTCTGCAACTGTTTGTGCTACAATCGAGGGATTTTATTATTAAATTGCAGTTCTACACGCGGGGATCGAGGAAACCGTGCGTCCATCTCAGAGGTAACGGCTATGCCAATGACTACAGTGGAGAGAATTTCGGCACGTAAAGTATTGTACGTTCCGAAACTGGGGGGCATGTGTTGACACCGTTTTTCAGCACATGTCAAATGAGCTAAGGTTTGACTGGTCAGCAGCCGTTTACCATCGGCATCGGTAAGGTATGAGCCAATATTGCCGATGGGAGTGTCGCGGGAAGGCTAAGTGTGCTGTCGAGGGAGACTGGATGGTTCTTGCCGACAAAGGTTAATTGGTGAAAAGCTTAAGCTATGAAGTTGCTGATGCCGATTGCCGACAAAGAGGTATTGCCAATTGCCGATGAAGGGTCATTGCCAACTGCCGATGAAGGGTCATTGCCGATTGCCGATGAAGGGTGGTTGCCGATTAGGAATGATCGGTGAAGACGGTTACCAGCACAAGGTCGCTAATCGGGAGATATTGCCGATTGCCAATCGGGAAAGTATTGCCGATGCCGATGGGCGTGACTTAGCACTTGGTGGCAGCAGAAGACTACAGGTGGCCAAAGAAGGAAGTCATAGGGATCTGCCGATGGAAAGCTTCCATCGAGGAAAAGTATAAGGAAACTGGTGTTTTACCAGTATTGTTATTATGGTAATTTGAATCCGGCTCTTGCATGAGTCGTTTATTTTCCTTTAAAATAGGTGTGTTTGTTTAGGGAAATAAATATTATTGTTTTAGATCCGACTCCTGCGTGAGTCAGTTTCCTTAAAGTTAGGAGTTTGTTTTAGGAAGGGTACGAGTCATCTCTTTGTACAACTCTCCATGCGGGAGTATAAATATGTGCCCGAGGACTACGGAATAACAATCAATCCAATCAAAAACAAACCAATTTTATTCTTATTCTACTTTTATTGCAATTTACCCTTTTTGCATTAGTTTTAGCTTATCAACGAGTTCTTTCAAGCTTCGACGGGCTGCATCATCTTGATCTCCGTCAAATCCTTACAAGTTCCGCGTGGGAGTACCTCTGAGCTTTGGCATTCCAGGCGCATCGCTGTTTGCCTCGTTCAGCTCTGCTCTAGTTATCCTTGATCAATCTGAGCCTTGACGTCCGGGCGCATCGCTGTTGTCTCGTTCAGTTTGTTCTAGTTATCATCCTTGTCGATTGATTGGTCAAATCGACTGGCACACCTCCGGAATACCGAGCTTTGGGTAATAGCCCGAGGTGTTCGTAAATACTAACGCTTTTTGTGTCAACACAGTTACATCTGTGGTAATGAAATATATGGATAGGTGGAGAACTAGGATATTTTTGGTTACTTACTCCCAAGGTAGGAGTAGAGCATTGTTCTGGTGGATCTAGATGGCATATATGTAGATGCGTACTTCCAGGATAGAAGTAGCATATATGATTGGAGTGTACGTGATCTTGATTTTAAAAGCATGACAAGTCTCTAAGGGTCAACAAAGCTTGACAAAACTCAATGCAAATACAAGCAGTAAATATGATAGTGAATGTTTTCCTAATCTACCAGGCATGTATATATGGTTGTGGTAGGAATTTAAGCTCTCGTCATACAGAGACTCATCATGTAATATTTTTAATTTTCAAAAGATAAATTCTCTAGAACTCTAGTATTGCTAGGAACAAGATAAACAGTAGCTCAACTTTCTCATATCATACCTATCAACTACCTAGACTTAGCTCAAGCATTCGCAACCCACAAGTTTCAGATTCAGAGCAAATCTTATGTCGAAACAGATTTTTCTAAAACTCGGGAGAATTCAAGGTTGAAAACTAGGTACTTGAAAGGAATTACGGCAGAGCAACTATTCATCATTTCCATAGAGAGATAAACATTCATGGAACATATGTGAGTAGAGAGAAGTATTGTTGTTCTTTTTATCATATTTAGAGATTTTTTTTGCAAGCAAAGATAAGCAAGATGCATGAATGTAAATGCTGGAATTAAACACTTACCTTAGTGGGGGAGGGAATCTCCCCCAAGCTTATCCTTTGCTCAATAATGTAGTGGCTGATATGGATGTTGTTGCCACCACATCCTCCATTGCTAGATTTCTTCTTCTTGAAGTGCTTGGAGTTGTTCGGTGTTTTTGCTGGACTATACCTACTGTCACACCATGCTCAACGCGAAGCACTCCTATGACATTGGTGAGATTGTCCATTTGTTGACTCCTCTCACGATGCTCCCTATCTCGTGGGGACGAGAAGGATGCCCGTGGTCTTTGAGGACCTAGTGGTCAAGGAGGCATGCCACTGGAAGTGTCCATGGCATCGGAAATTGCGTCGTCTTCCTCCTCACCAACTCCTCGGGAAGGACCACCTTGCTCAAAATGAGCAAACCGTGGTTCCTCATGTGCTCTCCTGCTGGAACCTGCAACGCCTCCTTGCCCATGTCCTTGATCTTGTGGACCTCTTCTGGGTGCATGGGGGTGCTCTCCCCAAGCTGGATGTTGACATAGTCATTCGTTTAGACAATGTAGACTTACTTCACTTTTCTGAGACTTCAAAGACGGTAGTTGATGTAGTTGTACTTCTCAAAGTAGATGAAGTTATCTAATCCTGTCTAGTCTTTCCAAATCCTGCTAAACTCAAATAGACAATAAAGCTCGTGGAACAGATTAAGCGTTAGCGGTAAACCATTTATGCCTTGATTGCCTAGAGCCTTACAAAATTCGAATATTCAAATATATTGTTTTAGATTTTCAATTTTATATGCAAATGACTAATGCACTATTTTTTATGCCTCCACAGTAAATAGTTGAAAGACTTATTCACATGGGGATTAAAGGTTTTTCTTTTTATAATACAATGTAATAATATAGATATACTATGATTAAGATGATTATGCACTAGATTAGACTAAGAATGATATATGAATAGCGCCATAAATACTTATGGAAAGTAAATATGCTAGAGTGTAAATAATGCAAATGCAGAGAAATAAATATGCACATAACTTACCGAGTTTACCTTCCGGCTAAGGTTCGGAGATTTAGGTCCGTTGATTCGGACCTCTCTTCTGATTCAAATGTCTTAAGGAGCATGGTCTACTCGTGATGAATACTTGGATGTTTGCTCTTCTTGTGTTGGTGTTTCCGATGAAGTCTCTTTCCTCTTCCACATTTCCTCAGTCTAAGGTTCTGCTTCTTCTTTCCTCTGTAGCAGGTGATACATCCTCTGTTGGTGGTACGACTTCTTTCAGGAGAACTCTTACCTTTATTATTGAATTGATCTTCATATCTTGTAAATTCTCCCAGATAGCCTGTCCATCCATCCTTGGTGGCTTGTTTCTTCTCTTCAGGAAATTGGAAATGAATCTCTCATGATTTCATGGAGATGATTGCACTAGTGGTGTTGAGGAAAGATCTTCCTCGAATGAGGTGGACTTCATCTTTATCTGCCATATCTTGAACCATGAAGTTGGTGGGAACATAGTGATCTCTAATCATGGTGTCTTTTGTTATTCCCTCTAGAAATCAGAATGATTGGTCTGCTAGCTGTAGCTACACATATGTCTAGTTTAGTGGTCTACTGTTATATAAATGTTGGTAGGCCACCTTAGACACTGTGTCACTGCTTGATCCAACATTGTAGAATATCTTGTAGAATGTACTTCCCTTGATCTTGCAATCAATGGTAGGTACTCCTGGATCTCCCAGCTTAGCGAGGTATTGTGATAGAAGGAGTTGATCATACCCTGAATCAATAGTGCTAATTATCTAGGTCTTCTCTTGGTTGTTGAGCTTTACTCTTCCTCATTCTATTATTTATGTTCTTCTTTCTTGTAGCAAGAGTTGTATCCTCATAGATGTATGGCCTCTTAGGATGAGTAAGAGCCTTGAATGTATGCTTCATGGAAGTGAATCTCTCCTTCTCATCCTTGATAGTGAAACAGATCTTGGTGCTATTTGTGTAGACGATGGCATCATATGTTCTTACGAATGAGCGTCCCAAGATAACGAGTGCTTTAGCATCTCCTCTTGTTTCTTCAATGACAAGATTTTACCCGTACGAACGAGTGTCCAACTCGTATGTTGACATATTAAGGAATTCCTTGGGATATGAAAGGATCAAGATGCCCAAGAGGGGGGGTGAATTGGGCTTGTTTTAAATTTCTAAAGCAAATATAAAAACCTATCAAATGCCAATCACCCCCTAGTGCCTACCATCCGTGTGTCCTAACTAGAAAGCGGTAGCAGTTCATAGGAAATAAAAACAACCTAAACAATTCTAGTAGGAAATGTAAAAATAAGACGGAAATGTAAAGAGCTAGGGAAAAGAAAATCTCATGGACGCAGCGATTTTTTCCCGAGGTATCGCTTCCCCTAGTCCTCGTTGGAGCACCTCGCAAGGTATCGCTTCCCCTCTACCCGCGCAAGGGTAGAGTGCTCTCTACGGGCTGATTCTTCGCCACTCCGGCTCGGTGAATCGCCCACAACCGATCATAAGAGCTTGGAGAAGAGCCGCCAACAATCTTCCGGCGGTCACTTCCTCCGAACACCACCAAACCGTCTACGTGCTGTTGAACACCAAGAGTAACAAGCACAAGACCTTCACTTGACCCACTCAAGGCTAGGAAGCTGGATGGATGCACACAAGTCACTCCTAATCACTCTAGGAGGGAAGAACAAGATGAACTCTCTCTAATCTCTCCCTCACTAGACTCTTGGCTCTCCAAAAGATTTCTCAAGGTGTCACCAGCTGAAACAATGGCCGAGAAAACCTCTAAGGACCAAGGGGGCAACTATAAATAGTCCCCACCTCCAAAACTAGCCGTTTTTCACTTTTTCTTCTCTCTGCGTAGCCACTGAACTAGTCTGGAGCTCACACCACCGGACCATGCACACTGGTCCGGAGCTCACTCACGTTTCAAACTCAGGCACCGTCGGACTACTCTGCTTGGTCCGACGCACTGGTCCGACGCTCTGGTCCGGAGCCTCGGTGCTCTCTGAGTGAAAACCTATCTCTCTTTTACACACCATCGGACCACTCTCCTTGGTCTGGTGCCCTGGTCCGACGCTCTGGTCCGGAGCCAGGGAGCTCTCTGCATAGACCAAACTTCCTGTCTTGAGGCGTCGGACTAGCCGTCGGACACACCGTCGGACTAGTCCAGAGCCTTCTGACTCTCTGAACCAAGCCACCGGACCACTCTCCTATTGTCCGGTGCTTTCCAGACAGGTGGTCCGGAGCTCCTCGAGCTGGAAAACTGCCTAAGTTAGGGACCACCGGACCACTCTCCTTGGTCTGGTGCCCACTTAGCAGAGTGGTCCGGAGCCTCTTTCTCCCTCTAAAACAAACTGTTTTCGCTGAGGTTTCTCAAGGGATTTTGCTCCTACCAATTCTAGGGTTTCTCAAGGGCTGAAAGCAAGTTCTCTAGGACTAGTTGTGACAAGTGTGCATATACCCACTTTCCTAAACTCTCCTAGGTCAAGCTACTAACCTCATACCCCTCTTTATAGTACGGTCAAAGGAAAAACAAAAGCCCTAGCTATACTTAGTGCCCTTCTCAACCTTATGGCACTAAGAACTAGCCTAGTCTTCGTCGTGTATCTCCATCCTTTGCAACCGAAACGATTTCCATCTTGGGGGCATGAATATCCATTAAGCCCATTCAAAATGCATCACTCATGACGTAACATAAATGACTTTGTCTTTGCAAAACACACGTTAGTCATAGTGATCTAGTATTGTCATTAATCGCCTAAACACAAGGGTCCATGATTCTACAGGATAGCATAGTGTCTGATCTGCAAGCTTCGCTTGATGTTGACACTTGCTCCCAGGTTACAGACAACTTCGTCAAAAGTGTAAGCTTCAATGGAGATTGGAATGACAGGTCTCCCTGGATCTCCTTTCTTCATTGGTAGGATGTCATCCACCCATGATCTTGATGGCATGGTGAAGAAGTGTCCTGCTCATATAAACAAGGCAGAGATCAAGTGCATGGGCTCTGCTGGTGGAAAAACACCAACATAGCCAACTGTTTATTCATTCATCTCTAACCTAAATATATTTGAGCAAGATTGATTTGTAATTTAATTAGCCATGACATGAGTGATCAGTCCAGAGGATGAGCATGAATGTACCATTTCATAAACACTTGGCATATTAGTTTGCTTTAACACATGGAAAGATTGTCTAATCTATTTTTATCATCTTCCAAGGTTGGATGTGCAACATTTTAAATGGTTAAGACTGTGAGATTAAGAAGTGATACTAGGATCAGGCTTTAAAGAACAAACATGTTGAGTTAATCAGGTTGGATCAAGTAAAGTTGTAGCTTAAACATGTTTAGATCTTTATTTATGTGAATACCAGAATCAAAGAAAGGCTTTTAGAGTGATGCTTACTTACCTTTACCTTTGTCATTGGAGAATGATGGCATCATACCTTCATGGAAACTTCCCTTGATCATCTGGTTGTGCATTAACAGCTTGTCTTCTAGTTCTACTCCTCTGTCATCCTCGTTCTTTCAATCTTGAAATTTTTGTTGATCTTGTCCTGAAGTTTTGTCCACCCTCTTTCATGGATTGAGTGCCTTGATTGTAGATGTCTTTTTCTTGCTCCATGGAATTCATCGTGATGAATTAGCTGCATCTCTCTTGTGAAGGTTGTTGAAGTTCATGTGTCTCTCTTCATCTTAGTATGAGTTCATCTCAGGACTTCCCAATTTGGTATTGAAAGTTTTCCTGCAGGGGTTAGTCCAACAAAATATCTAGTATACTATCGGTTCAAAAATCAACCTAGACACGTCTAGATTAATTTAGGAAGACATTTTAACCTAAGCACCACGCTTAATTTAAAAGCCTTTAGAAATAACATCAAAATACATTTGGTTTAAACTAAGCACCATGCATAATTTAAAAGGTATATGAAAATACTTCAAAACCTAAACATATACTATAGCAAACAAAGGTAGCATGAAAGTATTATGGAGATTTACTCAAGTGAAGATGAAAGAGTATGATGATTTTTTTCTTTTAGTAGTTGAGCATGCCTTAAAGGTAGGTACAAATAAGATGATGTAGCAACATGGCAAAAGATGTTTTTACGATGGGTTATCCCCCAAACATGAATTTTGCAAAAATCAAGATTGGAGGAATGAAATTCAAAGTTGCATAATAATTGGTTGGACACACCTTATGCTTATCATTCATTCATTCTTTCTGCTCTATACCTAGGAAGGTTAGTGACAAAAATACCTGAAGGAATATAATCATATATTTCTACGCTCGCTTCACAACGAGATCTGCAATATTTATGATGAACAAATGCATCGACAACCACCCTTTTCAAGTATTTGTAAACAGAAAGTGCGAGGGTGTTGAAGATGTCATGTGTGGTAATGATAGAGAGACCAATGGGTTCGGGAGATGTCTCATATGAGCATGGATTTAATGAGATAGTTATGGAATAGATTCCTTGCTCATTGATATCATCTTCCTCTCCAATCTCTATGGTTGATTCTTCATGTAAGTTCAAAATTCCACTTGGATTCGCAACTCTCAAATTAGTCTGGTTTGGGGCCTCCTCTATACTTGGATGATTCATATTTTCAACTAGATTTAAAACTAAACCAAGCCTAGAGATAGATTGCTCCCAAACCATGGCTAAGCTCATAACCATTTATAAGAATAGGGTGTGAAGATGGTGGAGTCTCCAACAAGTCTCCCTTTGGAGTAAATATTTATGATTGTGATAAGATGAATATGGTAAGGTGAGAAAGATGGTCAAAAGATAAATGGATGAACTCGGTTCGAAACTACAACAGCTACCGTTCCCCGGCAATGGCGCTGGAAAGCTTGTTGGTATTTCTTAACGCAAACAGATAAATCTGCAAGCGCACGGATACCACTATAGTTTTCATCCGTGAGTATTCCAAGGGTATCGATTTCCACGGGGAGCGCGAAGTGTACTAGATAGGAACTAAGAGCATCCAAGGATATATAAGATAACTGGGTAGAGAGATTTTAGAGTTTTCTAGGGGGGATATCTAATCAAAGGTCCACGATACTCTACTTACTTTGGAGCAACAGTACCTTCCCGACTCTCGATAAAGACTGGGAAAAAGGTAGTCGGGGGGAGGCTGCCAAAAGCTCTACGAAAACACCAACCCAAACGTGGTGGACTACAAAGGCCTTACAGAGCCGTCACCCCTGGGGCTACCACAACTATCCGTAGGATTGGGCGCAAACTCAGGTAAACTCTAGTCTAGATAGCACGTCTACACTATTGCTTACTACTCTAATTCCAATTGTAAACTAGAGCACTCGATACGAGCAGAGATCCCGTAAATAGAATAAAGTAAGAACTAAAATAAGATACATAGAAATAGTAAATGAAGAACCTGGAGATTGCTTAGAACCAGATGCTGTGTTGAGGAAGATCCGATAGATCCGGCTCCTCCTAGCTCACTCCTCCTCTCTCTCACCTCTAATTACAACTAGATGAACTAGAACTAGGAGAATTAGATCTAGAAAACTAGAGGGACCTCTCTCCTTCTCTCTCTAATTAAAACCCTAGATTTTTCTCTGGAGAAGAATAATGAGATGAGATGGCCCTTAGGGGGGTCAGGGGCCTTCCTTATATAGCCTCCTCAAATGAACGTGGGCCGTTGGATCAAACCGACCTATATGAATGGTTTAGATTCATCCTTAAAGGCGGTGGATCATAATCCGCGAAGTTGAGCCTGATTGGCTCTAGAGGTAGGGCGGGCACCCTAAACCCTAGGGCGGGCGCCCTGGGTCTGGCTCCCCTCGGCTCCTCCTCTCTCTCACCTCTAATTACAACTAGATGAACTAGAACTAGGAGAACTAGATCTAGAAAACTAGAGGGACCTCTCTCCTTCTCTCTCTAATTAAAACCCTAGATTTTGCTCTGGAGAAGAATAATGAGATGAGATGGCCCTCAGGGGGGTCAGGGGCCTTCCTTATATAGCCTCCTCAAATGAACGTGGGCCATTGGATCAAACCGACCTATATGAATGGTTTAGATTCATCCTCAAAGGCGGTGGATCATAATCTGTGAAGTTGAGCCTGATTGGCTCTAGAGGTAGGGCGGGCGCCTTAAACCCTACGGCGGGCGCCCTGGGTCTAGCTCCCCTCGGTTTCCGGCTCGTTCTCGTGTCCTCTGAAACCCTCTAGAGTATGGAAAATCCTTCGGTTGATAATTTTCTCTATGTAAACATGACATGTGGGTCTTTCCTTGGTATTTCCTGATAACCACCTGTAGAAACAGACATTCACCAAAACTGGTGGAATTCTGTCAGTATAAACCCTAATTCTAGCTAGTGGTTTCATTTAGATCCTTTTCCTTGTTTAGTTGACGGTTAAAATTGGTACTTAAGGACCGTCAACAATGGGCCTGCCGACCTGAAGACGGCCCAGCCCACGAGGTCTTGCGGCACGTGACCAGCCCGTCGTGCTCGGCAAGGACTCCGAAGAAGCCTTGCTCGCCAAGGAAGATCCTAGTAGATAGATTCGGATCCCTTGCCTTAAGGGACCGATCGTAATCTGTTAGGATATGGAAATTGTAACCCTGCTCCCCGACAATATAAGGCAAGCAAGGACCCCCTCCAAAATCTCTCTCTCAGATCATCTACAGATCTTGTAACCTAATACACAGACCAATCCAGCCACCAAAACACAGGACATAGGGTATTACAGTGATTTGCCGGCCCGAACCTGTCTAAATTGCCGTGTCTACGCTCTCTGTGTTACGCTTAATCGCTGTTGCCACACCTCCGCCTATAATCTACTACATTAGGGTACCCCCTAGGTAGACTGTGACGCATATTTCATCGACAGTTGGTGCGCCAAGTAGGGGGTGTGTGCATCGACTTCATGGCTTGTCAAGCGGTCACCTTCCCGGATTTGATGGTCCTCCTGGTGACCGGCACTGTGCTCCAGATTGGATCTATGTCCTGGACCATCGGATCCGCGCCGCCACCAGCATGCCGTCCCGCCACACCAAAGTACCACTCGTGCAGAACACTAGCATCGACGATCTGGTCGACGCCATCGATCGCTCCAACGCCGGAATCATCGATTGCATCGACCACGTCCAAACGGTACGACGCCGACTTTTTGGTCACCACGGCCGCCGACCACGCCACCACCGAGCCCCAGCGAAGACGACGACTACGACGACCAGGGGTATCAGGCCTCCCTCGACCACGATTCGCGAGTACAGCGACTAGGGGAAATCCCCCAACACCAGGTGTTTCGATCCATCTCCGATCAGATCCCTGCGGCACCCTTCATGAAAACTGTCATCATCTCCGCATCCCCCAATGACTCCGACCAGGCGGTATCCCTCGATAGCTTGATCTCATTGGAGTCTATTGCCACCATGAGGCCCGAAACTGCCGATTCCTCCGGATCGACCAGCGATTTTCCAGAGTTCCCTCGAGGCTTTGGGGGAATTATTTTTCATGTCTCCGCCGACAGCGCCCCCGCGACAACGAAACGGACGCCGCGCGTCACGAGAGAATAGCACAATACCGAGAGCGCGCAAAGGCGCGAAGAGGAGCGCCGCGAGCAGGAGCGACTCGCACGGGAACAGCGTGAGCAGGAGCAGAGGAATCGAAACCGACTGCTACGACGCAACCTCTAGCAAGAATTCGACAAGGTGGGTGACGTCCCGGTCTACCCGACACCCAACGCCAATCTACCAGTAGCCGCCAGCGAGCTTTCCAAGCTCCCCTCCACGCTCGAGATTGAGAAGATAGAAGCCCACATCATGGCTGCTGTGGTCCAGGTCAACAAAGCGGGCCCTCCGCCCTAGTTCTCCGCCTAGTCCCACAACAGAAACCACCCACGAAGCCCTCCGAGGGAACAGAGGCGAGGATCCCCACCTCGCAATGACGGCGAGCATGAAAGACCTCGGTGCGATCGAATGCCGCCCCCGGCGCGCCGAAGCCCTCCAAGGGAACAGCGACGGAGATCCCCACGGTAGGACGACGACAACCCTAGACGTGGCCGCACGCCGTTGCTAGCACCCTGAGCCATTGGGGGCCTGCGCCCCCTCTCCGCCCATCTGTGTGCCATCCAGTGGCCTCTAAATTTCAGAGTAACGTCAGTCGAGAATTATGATTGCAAGGAAAACCCAGAGCAATCGGCGTCCACGTACGAGATCGCCGTGTACGCAACCGGAGGGAACCAAGACGTGATGGCTAATTACCTTCCTGTGATGTTGTCGACCTCCACCAACAGCTGGCTCCAGAAGATCCTAGAAGGCACCATCCATACCTGGATGCAAATCAAGGAAATCTTCATCAAGACATACAAGGCCACGTGTGTCCAGCCAGGGATGCATTATGACTTGGAGAACGTCCGACAGAGGAGCAACGAGAGCCTCCGTGAGTACATCAGGCGCTTCTCCAACAAGCGGCTGAGCATCACAGAAATCTCCGACCCAGAGGCAATCGCCATCTTCTCCAACGGCCTACGCACGGACGATCTCCGAAACAAGTTGGCGCGGAAGAGCATAACAACCATAGAAGAGCTCATGACAATCGCGAATCCTTACGCCAACCAAGATGACGCCACTCACCGGACGGAGAACAAGCGACACCATTCTTGTTCCCCAGAATGCGCAAGGGACAAGGACCGTCGACCAGACTACGCAGCGAAGGAAAGGCCGGCGACCAACGGGACCACCGATCGGGCAACTTTGAGCGCTACCAGCAGAGGTACGATTATAGGCATGATAATTGTTACATCGCCAACACGAACACCTGCCTAAGGAAGAACTACGATGCTAGATACGAGAAGATCCTCGATGGCCCATGCCCTATACACAAAAACTCCAAACACTCCATCCGCGATTGTGAGCTACCTGAGTCAGCAGTACGGGGAAGAGCTGACAAGAGAACAAAGAGAGACGACCCTGACAAAGGCAAAGGACAAGAACCACCGGCGCCAGAGTTCTGACCACCTTTAACGACGTATTCCATCTTTGGGGGCATCGTGGTTGTTGAAGGAGAGAGGAGACATCGTGAAGTCTGCAAGGATATCTACTCAGTCGCAGCAACAGGAGATGATTCGGCCAACGCTCGTTACCTCGACAGGTCGGAACAGCCCATCAGCTTCTCTAGAAAAGACACATGGAAAGATTATAGGTACCCCGGCCGCTTCCCACTCATCGTCGATCCAACCATCGCTACGTGCCGCTTTAGGAAGGTGCTGGTCGACGGCGGCAGTGCCCTCAACATTATATTCGCCGATGCGTTCCGGCAACTCGATTACTCCAAGAAGGACCTCCAGCCTGCGAACTTCTCCTTATGGGGGATCATCCCAAATAAGGCATCGACACCAGTAGGCCGGATCACCCTCCCCGTACAGTTTGGCGACCAAGACCACTTCAGGGTGGAAAACATTAACTTCATCGTCACCGACTTCGAGACAGACTACCAAGCAATACTCGGTCGACCAGCACTAGCCAAGCTTATGGCAGTCCCGCACTACACCTACATGGTGCTCAAGATCTTGACGCAACATGGAATCCTCAGCCTCTGTACCAACTTGAAGATCGCATACGAATGCGAGCAGCAGACAATAAACGTCGTCGAGAGGCCACACATCCAGGATACGTACAACTCCGAAGCCAGTGACAACCCCGCCGCAAAGAAGGAGAACAAGCAGCGACCACCGCCGACCCCTCCTGTGAATAAGTGTAGCGACCGCCAGCCCCGAGTGGCGTGAGAAGATGTCCTAATATAAACATAGTCCAATAAAGTTTGTATTGTGCATTCTTCCAATAATTAATAAAGGTGCTTCAATTCCCCTTATATATTGTCTAACCAAACCTGTTGAGCAAGCAAAACACTCACGGCATACGGCGACCTCTGTAAAACGCTCATGGCGTACGACGACCTCTGCAAAATGCTCACGGCGTACGACGAACTCTGCAAGATGCTCACGCTGTACGACCACCACTGCAAAACGCTTACGATGCACAACGACCACCTCCAGTAACAACCGACAACACATGGCCACCACGGCAATGAGGCTACTAAGCATTCGGCGAATTCTCCAAAACACTCCCATAGTGTTCGATGACCTCTCCACAACGCAAATAAGGCATTTTCTTCAAACAACCTGGCCATAACCAGCAAGCACCCGAAGCTGGCCCGCTAATGAACCATAGCGAATAGAAGTAGCTATCCTAAGCTCTATGACTTCATTAACAGGCCTCCCAGGTGACATTTCCCCATAAGTCGGGCGATGTCACTTGGATCAGGAGCCATGAGGTTATGTGCCCAGAATCTGTATATGACCACGGAACGGTCGACGACTCTATAAGCAGCATGGCTTTTTGCCCAGCGTCTGCAGGAACGGTCTCCACAGGCCATAGTCACGCCACGATCGAGCCTCTCGGAAAAGGGTCCTATCACTAGCATCTCCCTAAGTGTGCATGAGCTGCTCGCCCTCTGCGCCGCGGGTTGCCAACATCGTGGCTCCTTGGGAGTCCTTATGTATCCTACGCGTGAAGTGGCGCTAGCCCTACGATGTGGATCATTTGAGACCCAAGGCCGAACGATTCATTGCTACGACTCACGACTTAGCAGGCACACCAGGACATACAAGTGAAACAAAAGCTCACCGCCTCGTATATATTACAGCTTTGTAGTTTTCAGTTACACGTCCGAACACTTGTATCCGAGATACAAACTACCACTGTCCCGCAGCAAAATAGAGCATGACACTAAAGTTGAGACTCCCTAACAGAAGAAATAACACCTAAGACCAGTCATTCCGACGACTATAACTTCATCCTACCAATACGATACGCGACCGTGTGGCTAATATTCCTAGTCCAGAGCCCAAATTCATGACAAATCCGACATTGTGGGCTACAGTACATAATGATCCTAGGTATGTTACCATCAGGAGGCCCAAAGCGTCGGCATTCATCCTAGTCACAAGCATGAGGACCGCCAGTAACTAACTCCGGCACTTCTTCTAGCGAACGAATCCACCACCGACGCCAGATCACATGAAGATCATCACGAGACTAGAAGCGGAGACTTTGTAGGCCATGGTTGCCCCACTGACCGGTGGCCAATGCACTGCCACTAAGACGATGGACAATAGCAAGCACCTCTTCATTCGCCGGATCTGCATAATACAACATCATGGCCCAGAAGTACATGGCGACCTCATCTCCAGCAGTCACTGCTCGCTTGATAAGCAACTGCCCATCAAGATCTCTCCCTCATAGCATCAATCTCTCCACACCACAAAAGAACAACGCCTCAGGATGATCGGCCTCAAGGAAGTGGCGCTCAAAAGACGACTCCAACGAATGACGGTAAGGACGACAATAATCTTGGATCCGCCGAAGAGACAGTCGCCGAAGCATCGTAGTATCATCGCTAACCCGACGGAAGACACGACAGACCTAACGAAGTTTCAGATACTCACGAATATTCTCACCGTCATCAATAATGTGTAGAAAGATCTTGAAAAGGAGGTCTTCTGGCAGCATCAACAAAGCGGCGAAGCTAATCGCCAGGCACGCACCATCACCTTCCGTCCTTTCCGACGATACCCTAGCACCAACAAAACCCTCTCGCTCTTTGCATATCCTTTATGGCCAGAAGGCATGGAGATTATTGAATAAGATGGACGGGAGTCCCCTTAGTTCACCAGAATATATGGTACAGAATCGCCAGATCTTCGTATCCTAGGCGTATTCAATAAGGAAAGGAAACATGACCCTTCCTGTTCCGCCGACCGTCGGAGTAGCCCTTTATAACCAAGCGGCGTGACGCTTCGCCTTCCAGGGTTTTTGGGAAACCGCAACGATCAAATACGGAACCGCCCCACACCGCCTACTTCTTGCGCCTCAAACACGGGCCGATAACTATACAGATAAATATGACCCATTTACTTACATTTAGCTCTCATTTCATGTTTAATTTACCCAATTTACGGCGAATGATTTCTGCAATATCACTAACGCTACAGTCCCGGGGACTGGACGTGAAACTTTGCTATAATCTATTTTGTGCAGCTACAGTAACATGGATAAAGTAGTATGGTACAACCACACTTGTGGACTCCATCGACAGTAACCATGACTCGGCCGCCTGGTCGCATTTCCGACCAGGCTCGGGGAGTTCGTCCAACATCACAACGAACAAGACTCGGGGACTGCGGCCAAGGCACAGAAGGACGGCGTGATGCAGGACGACACCCGGGGACTGACGCTCGGGGACTGCGAATGAAACAATATGACCCCGATGCAAGAACCTCCTGGCTCCTTGCATCAGGCTCGGGGACTACGGGTATTCGCAGTTGTTTCTTACTAAACTCATATTTCAGTTTTTCAATCTCAATATATATGACCTTGATACAAGAAGCTTCCAGTTTCTTACATCAGGCTCGGGGACTACAGGTATTCGCAGTCGTTTTATATAAAACTCATGCTTTACTCTTTAGTTACATACCTTATGCATCTTTTTTATAAAGCCTGGCACCACGTGCATACTTCACCTTCTACCATCAAGCTTTGCTGTTTTTATGTTGTTTTTGCAAAGCCTAAGTGGGTACACTTCACCAAGGAAGGACTTTTCAAAAGTTTTTCTTTTTCAGCACATCACATTCTTCCAACAAGCAGCCACAGCATCCGACGAGGCGACCTGCTCGCACATCAAGCTACAACGCTCTCGACCAGCTCGACCTGGTCGGGAGGCTTCTCTGAGCAGCACCTCGACCAGGCAACCTGGTCGGGACTCCACGATGACCACTACGCATGATGACGACCAGTTGAACACCTCCAAGGATGACACTGCGGGCTCGCCAGAAGAATACAACACGCTCGGGGACTTGTTGGGGATATTACCTCGGCATATCTCTAGGGACATTATCGGCCTGCCGACCAGAAGACGGCCCAGCCCACGAGACCTTGCGGCGCGTGACCAGCCTGTCGTGCTCGCTAAGGACTCTGAAGAAGCCTTGCTCGTCAAGGAACATCCTAGTAGATATATTTGGATCCCTTTCCTTAAGGGGCCGATCGTAATCTGTTAGGATATGGAAACTGTAACCCTGCTCCCCGACTATATAAGGCGAGCAGGGACCCCCTCCAAAATCTCTTTCTCAGATGATCTACAGATCTTGTAACCTAATACATTGATCAATCTAGCCACCAAAACACAGGACGTAGGGTATTATGGTGATTTGCCGGCCCGAACCTGTCTAAATCACCGTGTCTACGCTCTCTGTGTTACGCTTGATCGCCGTTGCCACACCTCTGCCTACAATCTACTACTGTATGGTACCCCCTAGGTAGACTGCGACGTATATTTCATCGAAAGTTGGCGTGCCAGGTAGGGGGTGTGTGCATCGACTTCATGGCTTGACAAACGGTCACCTTCCCGGATTCGATGGTCCTCCCAACGACCGACACTGTGCTCCGGTGGCTGACACCGCGAGTACCGGTGTAACACTCTAGGTGTTAAGCTTGCATTGCATATCATTTCATGAGCCTAAGCACAAGCATCATTGCATATATGCATTCATGACCTCGCATGAAATGATAATCCTAAGTGATCACCTTGTTTTTTTATGTATATGTGTGTTAACCTACAACTAGCTATGAGTGAGTTATGCTTGTATAACCAAGTGCTTGATGTTGTGATCACTAATAACCACCTAGCAATACTTAGAGATGAAAATGAAACCATGTTTATGTTCATGATCAAGTGAAATTAAGCTTGCTAGGGTTTAAGCTTCTCTGTTGACATTAGGAACCTTTTTCTTCGACTTAACTAATCAACCTTGTTAATGACCTTGCATGACAAAGTGGGCTTAAGCAAAGTTGTAGAGTTTTGCATACTGAACAAACTTTGTTTAACCACAGTGAGGTGATTTGGACCCTAACATACTCTAATTAGCCTTTTAAGGCAGGATTAGGGGCTGTTTTTGGAATTCAAATTTGCCTATGTCTAAACTGACTTTCAGTTTGAAAGTTATCCTGTTTGAATGTCTATAGTTTGAAATCTAGGCAGTTTCAGTTCAAACGAGTTACATCATAATTGGAGTTCAACTATAGCTCTATCCATTGGTGTGCTTGGTTGAAGCTAGTTGGCAGTGGTTAAGAAGTTATTCACCTTGCAAAATCGGCTGTCAGTTGGCCTGATCACGTGTTTGAACGGGAGGAGCAGAGCGTGCACATCGGTCCTGGCTGACCGGTGCAGTCTTTGCGCACCGCATGGCGGCCGTACACCGGCGAGAGGCCCGCGCCGGCCGTGCCTTGGACGCCCGCACAAACCACCTCGCAACCGCGCCACGCACTCGCCTCACTCTCCCCTCTACTCTCTGCTTTGCACAAGAACACAGCCGCGGTGCCATTGCCCAGCTCCGTGCCATCGCCGAGCTCACCTGCACAGCACGTTGCCGCATTGGCCCCCAAAACACAACCATCGCTTCGCCTCGCTCCTCTCCACAATTTGCACCGACCAGTTGAAGCGCAAACCATGTTGGTAAGCCAAACCACGCAGCACAGCGGGCACCATTGCCGCCGAAGCTCCGCCGAGCTTTGCGCCGCCATGGCCAGCCCAATCCAGCACCTCTCCCTCTCTTCTAGCTCTCATGCGCAGTAGCCTAGAGGTCGTAGATGCTCCCCACGAAGTCGGTTGAAGTGATTAGGGTTAGGATTCGCCGAAACCGCATCTCTTCCGCGCGTGAGCGCTCAACACCCGCAACGCCGACGAGGTTTACGCTGGGCAACACAGCGCCGCTCATGTCAGTCAGAGTCACGTTAGGGTTAGCTAGTTAGCTTGTAGTTAGGTGACCGGAGTCGGTTGAAGCATTTATGCAACACCGCCACTAGAACAGAAGAACCGCGCCACCGTGAACTCGCCACCGTGCCACTGTGCATGTGGCCGAGGTCATCGGAGAGTTCGCATGGCCCCAATCTGGGCTAGATCGAACCGCTAGGGTTCGAGGTAGGTGTAGCAGTCCCTGGCCGGATCAGTAGAGGCTTGCATCGGCTAGCGTAAGCACCACAGCGCAGCCATGCCGCCATTGCCGTCATCGAGCATGCTTCGGTGCGCTTTGGACCCAACCAGCTACATGGTTAGATGTGGGTTGCAAAGGAGAACACAGCCGTAGGGTTAGTTTGACCGGAGACGTCACCACCAGCGAACGGCCGTCCGTCGAGCACGTCCCATGCCATCGGCTCTGTGGGGAAGAAGCTGACCTGTGGGTCCCACGTGTCATAGGCCCTAAGTGTTGTTTCTGTTGTGTTCTTTTTGAGTTTTGTTTGCTAACTTTGGAAATGCATAACTAATTCTAGAAAAATTCAAATAATATGAAATAATTTTTTTTAGCTTTGTTATGTTTTTCTCTATGCATGAAAAATATAAAATTACCTGTTGTTACTGTTCTTATCTGCTGTTTAATTAAAAATGGACAGAAAGCTTTATATGCTTAGTTTAACTTGTTTAATTCATAACTGGAGTTTGGTTTGTGGTAAAATCATAGTTCTTGTTGTGTTGAGCTTACCTCAGCATGCACTTCCCATGAAAAATGTTAAAGTACCAGTAACCTCTAATTCAATTGCATGTTGTAGCTCTTTTGGTTAAATGCTTAATTAATTGAATGCAACCTTGTTTTAATTACTAAGTAAGTTGTGTGTGTTTCCTGTGCTTGATAATTTTTGTACATGTGTTACATGGTGTGTAAAAACTAAGAAAAATATGGAATCTGTTGTTTCATACTTTTCCAAATGTTTAAGTAATTAATGTATAAAATGTGTTTGTTTTCTCATCACCAGCAAGGTAGTGGTCTTAACCACTTTTTAAATATGTTTTCTGTTGGTGATGTGAATACCAAAGTGGTAGCTAATTATGTAAACATGCTTTTCAAATTTTACCATGATTTTTGGGATGCTAGTTAAAGCATTACAACTGTTCTAAGTGCTAATTGGAATCTGTTAAAAAGCTAAAACCTATTCACATCTTTGTTTGAGCTACTTTGAATTGGTTTCAACAGTAGCTACAATTGAATTTGTTGTAGATAACTTGTGCATCTAACTGGTGTTAAATTTTCACAGCCATAACCTATTTAGTTTAACCTGGGTACATTTTACAAGTTAGGATTTAAATTTGTGTTTTCCTGTTTCTTCAAAACAGCTTTTCTTGAAGTGTCTGTTAGGCCTTTTTAAGGTTGGATCTAGCTGGGGAATGTATGGAATGATTTGTAGAAAATTTCATATGCTTTCCAAAAAGTCCAAGTTTGTAATTTTTGGTGGTGTGTAGCCTCAGCTATATAGTTTTCTTTCAGCTGTTGTTTTGAGTGTTTATATGCCATGTTGTGAGTGCTCTAAGTAGTGTATGCCTTATGCATGGTTAAGCAATCAACCTTAAGTGTAAACATGTTTAAGTTGCAGGTGTAAGAGAGCTTACTCAGAGGAGAAGCTTTATTACAGGTTGCTAAAGAAGGGTAAGTGTTAGCTTCTCTATAGGAGAAGAAATTTGCACCTAGTCGGTGAACGAATGTAATATGTTGCATAACACATTCATCATGTGCATTAGACATATTTCATTTTCCTAGTATATGACTTGTCATATATATGTTGGATCATCATACATGTATACATGCATCTAGGATTGCCAGAGGGAGTGACACTGCTAGAGTTCGGGGAGCTGGAAGGAGGAGTCCCACCGGAGATCAAGCTCCCGGAGTTCCAGAAGAAGGAGAACAGGGCCCTGAGCTTCCTAAGTGCCCAAACCACCTTCCCTCCACCTTTGTGAAAGGCAAGCCCCGGAGCATTATATACCTCTCTTACTCCATTTAAAAGTATTTTCCTTACAATGCAACCACTTGTTTGTGCATTAAGTTAGTAGGCGTTGGAATGAAACCCTTTGCTGCATTATATCTTCCTTGTCCAACAAAAAGAACCTTGTAGGCCCAGGATCAAAATAGTTGCTTAGCCTTGCTTAGACCAGTAGCGTGGGTGGTCATGGTTGGCTATATTTGCTATCATAGAAAATAACCATGTGGAAGTAATAAATCGAGACCGGACGGACAAGATACAGTGAGCCACTTGACTTGGAGGTCTTGTGAGCGGGTTCTCTCCACCTGTGTCATTAGGCACTGGATCGTGGTTGGACATCTGCCGAGATTGAACGCATGCCTTCATCATAGCTGACTGAATAACTCGTTTCGACCGAGAAGCCTAACTCTGTAGGTCGGGCCGAAATCCCCTCCTACTTGGGTCATGAAGACCGCGAGTGGCATACTAGACCATGGGCAAGTATCCTGAACATCCTGGCCTAGCAACAAGGGCAGGCACTGCTTGAACGTCCTAGCTATACATGAGTCGCTACTCATGCCTGTACCAGGGGATCCGCGGCGTCACCCGAACTATATTGAAGGTGACCCGAATAAGTCTACCGGCAGGTATACTTAGGTGTGATTGAGGAATAAACCTCCCGCTGGATAGGAATTCGATTCAAATCGCGGTCTCTCCCCGTCAGTGAGAAACTTGAAAGATCTTCCTCCCACTGTGGAAACCTAAACTCTAATAAGTAACCAAAAGATGGTTATATGGTTTACATGCCAAGCACAATATGGTTATTATTGTTTGATAATTCAGTGATTGCTCTAGTACAGGTGCTAATGGGATCTGATTAATATTACTTAATCCAAATGCCAAATGATGTTTTATAATGATGAGAACACATGAGTAATTTAGGAATGCTCTTTTATGCAAAAATATGCTATCTCATGAGATCCACCTGATAAAGCCTTGCATAATCCTTGAAGTGTCTATGGTTATATATCTATCTCTCTGTTGGGTAAGTCTAGCTGAGTACAATCGAGGACTCAGGGTTTCTTTACCCTTGTTGCAGATGGTATGGTCTATTCTGGCTATTGTCAGGCATGCCTCTATCCTGCATGTGACGATGAGTGAAGGCCATGGGAAATGGTGGATCCTTATGTCTCTCCATGTTGCTTTTGATGGGACTGTACTAAGCGTGACACTGTATTTGCTTTAAAACAGTTTGCGATGGATGTTTGTGAAACAAAGACTTCTGCTACTTTGATTTGAACTTGGTGTTGTAATAACACTTCCTTAAACTCTGTTGTAATATTATTTCAATCCGAACTTATCACTGTGGATGTGTGGTTACTAAATCGAGTATGATCTCGGGTTGCTAATTATTGTGGTTTGAAATCCTTCGAGATTTCAAGGACTACCGGGCTTATATGGGCTCTAGTATGACAGTGTTTTCAGAAATGGAGATCATTACACTAGTGCTCTTATAGGTTGGGCGGTTCTGTGATAGCCGAGGTGATAGTGGCAAAGGTAGTTGAAGCCGAAGCCTCGACGGTTGGAGGCGTCGATGATGTCGCCACCGGGTCGATAGGTGAGGAGCCGGTCGAAGTGCTGGTGGTCGGAGATGGGGATGCCATCGCTATCGGGTCAATACGGGTCAACCCGCGTGAGACGACAGTGGCTGCGTCCCTTGAGGTGCGGCGGAAGAAAATGAGGAGGGCGGTGACGCCTGTGGCGGAAGAGCCAGAGGTGATAGAGGAGATTCCTCACATGGAGGATGGCCTGAAGCCTATGCCGGTGTGAACCTTCCAGTGTAGCACCCGGTTTTCCAAAGAATACCGAATGTTATGTATATATGTGCCCAGGATGTCCGCTCAACACATATATACAAATATGGAGATTATCAAAGACAATGCTTTATTATATATCGAAACATAGTTACAACAAGACTTACATCTAATACAAAGCATAGCGGAAACTATTCTATATCTTCTCTTCGGATGTCCATACTCCATAGGGACGGCTGACTGGGGGTACACTCGCCTAGTACTCCTTTGGTAACACATCACTTGCACCACCATCTGGTACCCATCCGGGATTTTCATTGCATAAAGCAAGTGTAAGCATACCACAACTTAACAAGTATAACCAGGATTCTAAAGGCTTGACTATGTTTGACTGCGGTTAGCAGTTTTAGTTGGTCATATTTTATTAAACAAGTATACTACTTTAGTGAGAAAACCCATCCCAAGTGGTTAGGATATTAAGCAATATTAGAAATATTCCCATCCATCCATGTAACCCAAGTATCAGCTATCAAGAAGGATCCAGGCCACTCGTATCTGTGAGCACGACTGTTATAACAGTTTTACACTCTGCAGAGGTTGTACATCTTTACCCCCGAGCCGTGATTCCCATTTGTCGGGGTTTGCAAAGCCCACAATACCTCAACCTAGGAGGCGTGGCAGGGTTTCACTACATAACCTTTCGCTAGATACCCTAACAAGTTAGTGGACGCGAAGTTTCAACGGCCTGTATGCATGGGTGTTCTCCTTTGAGTGGCACATGTGGTCGCAGCACTATGCATGCGTACAAGATAGGAGAACCGCCAAACATCCCAAGTCACCCCCCTCTTACGCCAATAAATGGTAACCACTAACAAGCTAGAGACATACTAGGTATTTAGTTAAAGTCAGAGCCATATAACACTCGGGGTTGCACAACCTTCCTGGATTGCCGCTTCAGGGGAGTTCCTATGGAGAGGTACTAAAGCAACAAAGACCCGTGCTTTAGCCCCCTTTATCAAGTTGCTAAAAAGAATCACTTTACATTGTTCCATAAGTCCATTAGTCGAGTGAAGCATTTAACATTGATAAGCATAGCACATCTAGCCATAATGCAATTAATCCCATAGGTAACAAGGTATAATAAAGATCAAGAGTTCTAGTATATGAAAGCCTATGGTTCATCAAATTGGACTCATGTATATGCAAAAAGTGAATTAAGGTTACATAGGTGCAAGGGGCCTTAGTTATGCTTGCCTTCCAAAAGCTTTCCAACTTTTCCTTTTCTGGATCATCCTTATATAGCTCCACCTCTAACGGTAGCAACAACCAGCACAAGCATCACAAAGAGAACCTAAAAACAATACATCAAGAATTACGAAAGAAAGAAATAAAGGTTTTAAAAACATAGGGCTTTCAACTACGAACATATGAGCGCAAAAACAACTAAACGAAGATACTATATAAAAGGCATGAAAGTTGAAGGGTAGGATATGGAGGTTTGATAAATGATAGAAGTAGAAGATATGATGGATGTTGGCTAATTTGGAATATTAGCAAAGCAAAAGGATATATAGGTTGAATGTATATGATTAGGACTCTGTAT
This sequence comes from Microstegium vimineum, assembly GCA_022036555.1. NCBI lineage: Eukaryota > Viridiplantae > Streptophyta > Magnoliopsida > Poales > Poaceae > Microstegium > Microstegium vimineum. The sequence goes on from CM039127.1 coordinate 35,219,633, forward strand.
GCATGGACATGTCATTGATAAGAATAAAGTGGACATAAGCAGATCCAAGGGCTAGTTCATATTTGAGGCGGTGAAGGTGCTAGGCTTGGTGGAAAAGAGAATATACATGTTGATGACTTGATAAGAATGAGTTAATGGGATTATGGATGAGCCGAGGTGAACCATAAAGGTTCATAATTAGAACAAACATCTATGATGGTGATATGGTCTACGTGGATTAATATGACACGACTTGCATAGGAGAAGTGGATAGATTTTGGCTAAGAGATGGCTCAATTGTTATAGAAAGTGATGAGTCAATGATAGTGGTAGTGGATAGGATGGTTAGAACTTGACAAGAGTGAAGCAAGGGAAAATACAAGTCTAACAAGGATGTTTAACATAACAAATCCTTTGAGATATGAGGTAGCGCTTCTGGATATGTATAGAAGATATTTGAGGATACGTCATGATCAACCAGTTTATGGTGGCACATACTAGATTAGCGAGGGACATGGTTATGGCGACTAGTGCACACAAGAAGTGCATGTCAGTGGACCGTGAGGGTTTATAATTACTTGTAGCAGGGCCATCGCAGCACCAAACCATGATCCAACTTGTGGGGTTTTGAAGGATGGTATGAGGTATGTTTTGGGGAAAGGGCATGTCATTTTGATCAGTGCTTGGTTGAGGGATCATGATTACAAGATCGAGCTGTCATGCTGAAAATGCAGCAGGAACAACGTGAATGGAGACATTGAAATCTTTATTATTTCACATTCTATGGTTGACCCATATTTTGTGGACATTTATAGACATATTATAAACATTTTGGTTGAAGGGCCTGACTGCCGGAGTGATGAAACAATGAGAATATGCATGCTAACAGGCAGAGCCCGGCTGCGAGGTTTCAGCGGCAGCAAGCACAAGAACAAATGCATCTCTTTCATATTGATTTATATGGCCATGAGTTTTTGCAGTGGCGAGCGCAAGTATATGACACGCATGTGGTTTATAGGGACTGGAAAGAAGAGTTTTTGTTTGTCAGGGAACACAATTACAAGATGGATCAGCGCCACTGATAAAACTGATGGGGCAGCAAGATTAGCGAGCACGGGGACATCAATATCTTCAGCGTTACAGCTCCTCTAGCCATGAAACATTGTAGAGACATGTCCAAGGATGATATGTACACTGTGGTAAAAGGGTTTGATTATTTGACAAATGGTTAATGCATGACTTCACTCAAATTCAGAGTTGCACCGCTGCTGAAACAACATAGACAGCATGCACGGAAAAGACAATATCTCCTCCATTTCGACTCCTATGACCAAACCAACTTCCAGGGGTGTGTGCAACTTCAAGTACTATATCATGATCAAAGGGATCAATGACAGGAGCACTGGATCAGTGGGAACACATATGCCAACATGCAGCAGCGCTTCTGTCCGCAAGGTATAGAGACATGATTGCGAATAAACTTCGCCAAATCTGACCACACGTAGATTATGACAAGTGTACAGCGAGTAACATGTAAACATGATGGAGATCATGATAGGGGGTCCTCACATCGGGGTTAGTAGTAGATGGAGATGAAAGTGATGGCAGCCGACATTGACGTTTGTTGACAGTAGGCTCTGCAATCAACGGGACAGCGCCTATTCCGTTTCAGAGATGATATATGCCACATGAGAGATCAAGGAGATTGATGAGATATATCATGAAGCAAGTCAGAGAGTGGAGAGGGAGGGGCAACCTCACCATGGCATGGATCGCAGGGATGAAGCGACCCCAAAGTTCGCCGGTGATAGATTGCGTGCTCCAGCGGGATGTCGATGACCGGGCTGCGATCTTCGATCTGGGGCCTTCCTGTGCTGCGAGAGAGAGATTGAGAGAGGAGTGAGGGATGATGGAGGTGCTGCACAGATACATAGGGGAAGAGGGGCAACCTTACTGCAGGTGAGATCAATGGTGACCTTTGTCCAAATTGTGATCCATTTTTCGGGGTGGAGATTACAGCGGAAAAATAGAATCATAGCTGCAGGAGCTCTCTGTTTTGGTTGAGAAAGTGGAGAGGGATGAAGGGAAGAACAAGAGGGCAGCCATGGCTGTGGGTTCTGTCCTCCTCTTTGCATGCAACAGGGAGGGGCGCCCAAGAGAGATGTTTTGGGAGGAGAACAGCAGGAATACAAATGACATTATTGGGAGCAATGGGGGTTCTATTTATAGGAGAGGAAGGAGAGGAAGCCTTCTGCGTGAGAGTGAGAGAGAGGAAGGAATATTGCTGCAGTTTTGTGCATGGATGCATGCAATTGAAGAGATGGAAAACTGATGGAATAAAATGGGTGCTATCAAGAAAGGATTGAAGAGAGGTGTGTGTCGGATACCTGAGAATGGGGTACCCTAACACCTTACTTCGCGAAAACAAAATCACCCTCGGAGGTACTTCCGTCTCGTCCGAGCCAGGGTGACGTCACCACCCTCGAGGGCTCTATGCCCCAACCAACCAAGACAACCACTTTCCCTCGGAGGATCTTCCGCCTCGTCTGAACAAGGGTGACATCATCCGTGACACCACCTACCCCTCTGAGGCACTTCTGTCCCGTCTGAGCTAGGGTGATGTCATCCGCGACGCCATCTACCCACGGGGGTCCTTCCGCCTCGTCCGAGCTAGTGCGAGGACACCCGATGCCATCGTCCTCTCCCAAAGGCACCGCCGCCACGGCCGACCAGTGGTGCCCTAGCCTATAGTCAAAAGGTCCACAGTGTCGCCCGTCCTCAGGGATGGGGTTTCAAGCATGAACCGCCATGCCTGCCCCTGTGCGCTCCCTGTGGTACGAGCTCCTGTGCTGCCTAACCTCCGATTGACACTCACTACGCCTACACCATACCTTCGACGGACGCTTGAGCAGGGATCAGGGAGTTCCCAGCCTTGTACGACGGAACGCGGGGGTGCCTGGCCCTGTGCTGCCAACCCCCGCCCATGCCCTAATCAGGGAACAACGACGTTCCTGACCGCAAGACGCATGGCTACAGCCTCGTCAAGGATGAATAGGATCCTGGCGGCGTGTCCACAGCCGCAGTCTCCCCCGGGAAAGAAGGTGAACAGAAGCCCAAAGTGCTCCCCAAGTCAGCAGCCCATACCAGGCCCACGCAACCTCTCTATCTCTCTCTTGTACTCCACCATCTCTCCCTACATATAAAGGGGGAGAATGGACCCTCAATCTCTCTCTCTCGACACTCTGAACTCTCAGATTCACATATACATACTCACATTCATGCGAGCTCTCACCAGAACCAAGAACCTATATGCACGAGACCTGGGAACTAGCTTCCCTCTCTCTCCAAAGCTTGTAGCTCCCCTCTACGAGCACTCCGCGCTCGGTAACATGACCCCGCAGCACACTGGACGTAGGGCATTCGTGCCTGAACCAGTATAAAACTGGTGTTCTCCGAGCGTAACCATCCAATCTCCGACACGCTTAGAAATTTACTCGTTTGCTGTTTAGACCCCGCCATTTTAGACACCGACAGTTGGCGCGCCAGGTAGGGGACTTTGTGTGTCACCTGCATTTTTTTGAGTTCCGAATGATAATTCGTCACGTCGACTTCTCGCCAGGCTCCATTGTTCGTTTTGGTAGTCTGGTCTTCCAGTGCCACGGGCATTGGGGCAACCTGGTCCTCTGTCGCGCCACGGCATCACCCGAGGTGGCCGTGGAAGCCATCTCGGCGTCCATGGCCCACCTAGGCCTGTCTCCCCCTGGGGGGCAAATCGCTCAGGGAACAGCCGGCCCACGAGACGACTACCCCGGGTTCGAGCGCCAGCTCGACACCCTGATGGGTCCCAAGCTGACTCAGGGGTTCCTGCACAACCTCTACTTTGCGTTCGCCAACGTGACGGCGCAGCTCGCGGGAGGACAACTGCTCTCTCCCGGGCTCATCAACGCGCCCGTCGCGAGGGTGCTACCGCGCGGCATGTGGAATGCCACCGCGTCTTATTCGGAGGCAGTGGCCGTGGGTTTCCGTGCTGACCCCGCAGAGGGGACATGCGTCGGGCTTGCGTCCCACCATCTTCGGTCTGTCTCCAACCTCCTCACAAGCTCGGAGGCCACCTCGTACGTCGATCCCTAGGAGCCCTTTGACTTCGAAGGTCTGGGGGATAAGGAGGCCTTCTATGGTTTCTTGCACGCCAGCGACTACCTGCTCGGCTCCGGCTTGAGCGACCGTAGCAAGGGTTGTGGCCGCGAGTGCTTCATGCGCGACGCACCGCCACCCGGAGCGGCTGTCGACGCCACTCTCCTCGGAGACAAGGACAGGGATGGTGTCCACACGCCCATGGGCGAGATGAATGTTCCGGCGGCCACACCACGGGGCGACCCACAGCCTTCGGATGCCCGGCGACGGCAGCTTCAAGACGGGGACGGGGTTCACGAAGACTCCTACCCCCACGTAAACAAGTGCCTCATGATCTTCGGCAGCCCGGGGGCCAACGACTGCAAGCGTCCGCAGGAGCGGGAGTGGCGCAAGGTCCTCACGACCGCCCCAACAGACCCGGTTTTCCTCGATTGGTCAGAGTCTGACATCACGTTCAGTCGAGACGACCACCCGAGCCACGTCACTCGGCCGGGTCGCTATCCACTCATCGTGGACCTAATCATAGGGGACGTGCGCTTCACCAAGGTACTGATGGACGGGGACAGCAGCCTTAACATCATGTATTACAATGCCTTCAAGGCCCTGAAGATACGCAAGAAGAAACTCCGACCGGAGGGGGTTCCCTTCCTGGGAATCGTCCCCGGAAAGCCGGACCTGCCCATGGGGCAGATCGACCTGCTCGTAACATTTGGAGAGTCGAATAACTTCCAAAGCGAACTCCTCACTTTCGAGGTCGTGGCCTATCGCGGGGCGTACCACGCAGTATTGGGGAGGCCGTGTTACGCAAAGTTCATGGCCATTCCCAATTACACCTACCTCAAGCTCAAGATGACGGGATCGTACGACGTCATCACGGTCACCTCTGAGTTCGCAGAAGTGTACCAATGCGACGTGGACAGTTGCAAAAATGCTATGGCCGAGGTACGATGCTTAGAGCTGGCCGCGGCGGCCGAAGCCGCGAGCGACGAGAGGGTCGACTCCAAGGGCGCGGGAAACTTTACCCCTCTGGAGGGGTAAAGGAAATCCCCTTGGACCAATCCGAGACGGACGGCCGAATACTACGCATCAGCGCCTCCCTGGACCCGGAGCAGGAATCGACACTCGTCGATTTTCTCCGCGCAAACGGCGAGATGTTTGCGTGGAGCCCTTCGGATGTTCCGGGCATACCAAGGGACGTAGCCAAGCACGCTTTGATGATCCAACCCAGCGCCCGGCCAGTGAAGCAGCGCCTACGCCGTTTCGAGGACGAGAAGCGGCGAGCCATCGGTGAGGAGCTCCACAAGCTTTTAGCGGCTGGATTCATCAAAGAGCTATTCCATCCTGAATGGCTATCTAATCCAGTACTGGTTAAGAAGAAGAGTGGGAAGTGGAGAATGTGTGTAGATTACACCAGCCTGAACAAGGCATGCGGCAAAGATCCGTACCCCTGCCATGCATTGATTAGATCATCAATTCCACCTCGGGGTGCGAAACGCTTTCTTTCCTTGATGCATACTCCGGTTACCATCAAATCCAGATGAAGGAGTCCGAAGAGCTAGCGACATCCTTCATCACGCCGTTTGGCTCTTTTTGCTACGTCACTATGCCGTTCGGTCTCAGAAACACGGGAGCCACGTACTAGCGGTGCATGCGCTCGGTTTTTGGGGACCTCATCAGGAGGACTGTCCAGGCATACGTGGATGACATCGTGGTGAAGTCCAAACGGCCAGAAACCATGATCACTGACCTCGAGACGGCATTCGAAGCCCTGAAACTCAAACACGTCAAGCTCAATCCTAAGAAGTGCGTGTTCGGGGTGCCTCACGGCATGCTCCTTGGCTTCATCGTCTCCGAGCGTGGCATCGAGGTCAACCCCGACAAAATCTCTGCCATCGCCAATATGGGGGCGATTCGCAATGTAAAGGGGGTGCAGCGAGTCATGGGGTGCCTCGCGTCCCTAAGCCGCTTCATCTCACATCTCGGCGAACGAGGTCTCCCCCTTTACCGGCTCCTCAAGAAGACGGAACATTTCACCTGGACCTCCGAGGTGGAGGAGGCCTTGGACAAGCTCAAGGCGATCCTCACGAGTGCGCCTATACTCGTCCTGCCCATGGAATGCGAAGCTCTCCTCCTATACATTGCCGCCACTAGCCAGGTGGTGAGCGCCGTCATCATCGTCGGAAGAGAGGAGGAGGGCCACGTGCAAAAAGTTCAACGTCCGGTGTACTTCATCAGCGAAGTACTATCCGAGACTAAGACCGGATACCCTCAGATTCAAAAGATCCTTTACGCAGTCCTCATCGCACGAAGGAAGTTGGCCCAGTACGTCGATAGCCATCACGTCACCGTCGTGTCATCCTACCCCTCGGGGAGGTGATACAGACTCACGAGGCCACGGGGCGAGTGGCGAAGTGGGGGCTCGAACTCATGGGAGAGTTCATCTCCTATGCACCACGTACGACCATCAAATCCCAGGTTCTCGCGGACTTCGTCGCCGAATGGACCGAAATCCAGCTGCCACCGACGTTGGAGAAACAGGAGTGCTAGGTCATGTACTTCGACGGGTCGCTGATGAAGACCGGCGTCGGCACCGGCCTGGTTTTCGTCTCCCCGCTCGGCGTCCAGCTAGAGTACATGATCCGTATATTCTTCCCGGCGTCCAACAATGCCGCGGAGTACGAGACCCTGTTAAATGGGCTACACATAGCTACGGAGCTAGGCATCAAAAGACTCGATGCGCGGGGCGACTCCCAGCTCGTAGTCGAACAGGTTATGAAAGAGTCAAGCTTCCACAACCCCAAGATGACGACATACTGCCAGGTGGTCCACCGCCTGGAAGAAAAGTTCGATGGCCTGGAACTCAACCACGTCGCTAGAAAGTGCAATGAGGTGGCGGACAAGCTCGCGAAGTTGTCTTTCGGTCGAGGGGCGGTTCCACCCGGAGTCTTCGCCAGCGACCTCCACATGCCATCCGTCACCTGGCGCGTGGATCCCGAGGTCGAGGCCCCAGAAACACCCGCGGCGGAGGTCATGGATGTCGAAGAAGCACAAAGCGGCGCGGACAACGCACCAACTGGCAACGACGATCCCCTTCCCGACTGGAGGATCCCCATCCTGGACTGGCTAATTCGGGAGTATCTCCCAGCTGACAGAAACAAGGCGCGCCGCATCGCGCGACACGCTAAGTCCTTTGTCATCATCAACCAAGAGCTCTACAGGGGCAGCCCTACAGGGATCCTGCAATGTTGTATCCCCACTGAGAAGGGTGTGAGCCTGCTAGAGGACATACATGCGAGGGACTGTGGGCACCAGGCACCCCCCCCCCGCACAATCGTCAGAAAGGCTTTCCGCCAAGGTTTTTACTGGCCAACGGCCGTAGAAAATGCCACGGAGGTAGTGCGCGCCTGCGAAGGGTGCCAGTTCTACGCCAAGAAGACTCACCTGCCCACACAAGCACTACAGACCATCCCCCTCACGTGGCTTTTTGCGGTCTAGGGTTTGGACTTAGTGGGGCCCCTATCCAGGGCTCCCGGGGGCTTCGACCACTTGCTCGTCGCCATCGACATGTTCTCAAAGTGGATCGAGGCGCGTCCCCTCGCCCAGAGCAAGTCAGAGCAGGCAGTCCTATTCTTCACGGACATAATACAACGGTTCAGAGTGCCCAACACAATCATCACCGACAACAGCACCCAGTTCACAGGGAAAAAGTTCCTGGACTTCTACGACAGGAGTCAAATCCATGTTGACTGGGCGGCTATCGCGCACCCCCAAACGAACGGGCAGGTCGAGCGTGCTAACGAGATGATCTTGCACGGGCTAAAGCCGAGAATCTTCAGCTGGCTCAAAAAGTTCGAAGGCTGTTGGGTCGCGGTGCTCCCAGCCATACTCTGGAGCCCCAGGACGACTCAGAGCAGAGCTATCGGCTATTCCCCCTTCTTCATGCTCTACGGGGCGGAGGCCGTACTCCCAACCGACCTGGAGTATGGCTCTCCACGGGTGAAGGCCTATAACGAAGAAGGCAACCAAGCGAACATGGAGGACTCTGTGGAGCAGCTAGACAAAGCAAGGTACATCGCCCTCCTACACTCGGCAAAGTACCAGCAGGCCCTGTAGAGATACCACGACCGTCGCGTCCGAAAGCGTGAGTTCAACGTCGGCGATCTGGTGCTTCGGCTCAAGTAGAGCAGCAAAGACAAGCACAAGCTCACGCTGCCATGGGAAGGACCATATGTCGTGGCAGAGGTCCTCCGTCCCGGAAGCTACAAGATTTCCACGATACGGCCGGACAGCCTGGTCTTCTCCAACGCATGGAACATCAAAAAGCTACGTCGCTTCTATCCCTAAGTACTTTCCCTCGAATCATACGTACACGCATGTATCTTTCCTTTAAAAAGATTCGATATACGTGACGCGAGCAGCGCGCAGCCCGAATGCTGAACAAGATGCACCCCGACTCGCTGGACCACGTTCTGCTCGGGGGCTACGTGAGGGGCTACACCCTTTTCGGTTTCTTCCTGAAAAAATGTTGCCTCGTTTCGACCCCCTCCTCGGGGGTCGTCGGCCCTCACTCCGACGCCACCCCCGCTCGGACTCTCTCCCCGTCCACAAGAAACATTTTTTGATGTTCGCAGGGACACCAGAGAACGCACAGTAGGCAAAAACCAGCCAGGGCCAGGACCATTCACCCTCGAGCGCAAGCAGGGTTCAGACCGACCTCCAACCCAGCTCAACTAACGTACGCAGAGATCGAACGGACGCCCACGCACCGCCCCCAACGGGGATGGCCTATGGGCCCTAGTAAGACAAAGGGATAAGGGCTATAGACGCCCCGAGGACCCACTATGGTCTAGAGATATGAAGGCCGACCCAGCGGGGTTCGAAACGGCTGACTCAGGGCAACAGAGCGAGGGGCGAATATGAAATGGACACACTAGCGGTCATTATCCTGGCAACCGGATGCTAAGGTCATTTCTAGGTTTCGTATTTGAGTCCGGTTTTTTTACAGATGATTAGTTCATGGTATTCCCCCGGAGGAAGGCACTGAGCCCCTGGGACCCGTCAAACGGACCCGGGTACTAGATGAAACCGATTTGGGGTGAGCCACGACATGGGCCACTAGATGGAACCCTATCGAATGGGAACCAGCACCCCACTCAAATTTTCCCGATATTAGCTCGACGAGCATCAATGGTTCATCCGCCTCGAGGATAGCATGGTTTGGCTCACATTCCCCCTTCTCGCAGAGAGATGCGCGGGGAACATATAAAAGACGATACGGTCCCGAGACGGTTTCTCTACTCCGGGTAGAGACTCGGGGGTTGGCATCGCACTTCACCACGGTTCTCACAACTAGGTGAGAAAAGAGCAAACGCGTAAACCTCACGCATCAGAGGTCCACACAGGTAAACACCAAACACACATTACATTTTTATACGCTAATCTTTGCAGGGGTTACATACTTTTTAGGTGCCATGAGGGCTAAACCCAATCATCAGACACCAAAACGATTACAAGATGGACTGAAGGGGGATCTCGGCCGAGGACCAAAGGAAAGAAAAATAGGGTAGGCATCTAATTCCATGTGCACACTAGTAGCGCCGCTCTGAGGGCTGCCTATCAGGCAAACTCCCAACGAGCCAACTGTCGCTATAGCGTCTCCTGGGACAAAACAGCGACAACACCACCACCTCCAAGACCTGTGCGGTCGACCACGCTGCCGGACAAGGGCATGACGAGTTAGTCAAGCATTTTTCCGGGTCGCGCTTCGAGCGCCACACCGAGGGGTATGTCTCGCCGACTCTGGGAGGACCTTCACCGGCACCGATGGGCGTTCAGGACCACCACCACGAAGCTCAACCGGGCATGCAGCACCTGTGCTTACACAGGTGCTACATGATCAAGGCAACCCCGCGCCCAAGCACAGGTGATGCCCGCCTGATTTCCGGGGCCTCGGAGGGTGACGCCGTCACGTCCACACGCCAACACGACCGGAAACGCCGGCCTGCAGGTCCACCAACTCCCAACAGTGGCATCGCCACCAGCAGGGCCAAGGAATGTCTAGCTTAAAAGGCTGCGCGAGCGAATCGCACAGTCTTTCCAGTAGACGCATCCTTGGTCCCATGCGAAGGGAGACGATGAGGAAGCACCACCGTCTCGTAGGGTGAGATGACGGGGAAGAACTGCGCATACCGCAAGGCATCCCCTAATCTACCCCGTCCAACAAAACGAGACGATGGGGCTTCCTACGTAGAACTTCCCCTGACCTCGGAGTGCTCTCAAAAGACAGCTCGCCAGGGTGGCTCAAAAGACCTCAGAGGAAGGAGAAAGGGCAAGCCATGCTATGAGATTGTAGGTCTCCTCGTAGACAGGCCGCGCCTATTTATAGCCCGCCAGGGCACTCATGCGGCAACCGACCAGTGAAGCTACAACACTCAGCCCCCGACCAAACCACGCTGCGCGCCAGTACCCATCTTTAAGAAGGTGCAGTGGGGTAATAAATGGCCAAGCAGTCGGTAGGTCCGGGGCACGCCGTTTGGAGTTTCGACCATGGAGCGAGCGGTGCTCGGCATCACTCCTCAAATGGGAAAACACGGCACGCCTACTTCTGGGCCGTAGGGGGGCGCAGTCAGACCCCGATGCCAACAACACAATGACGACCGGCCAGGCAGCCGTACTGACCGAAAGACAGCACAGCGCACTGCCGATTCGTCATTTCAGAACACGTCAGCCCAAGTCCAACAGTGCGCTCCATGGCAGAGTTAGCGTGCAAAACAGACTCTGACCCCGCGCGTACGGACGCGACTCCTCCCCTCCTCAGCCCCCAAGGGGAGCGAAAGGCCATGCACTATACGAGTCAATCGAGTAAGCCCTTAGGAGGAAAAACCATCCTCCTAAGGCCTCGGGGGCTACACCCGGCGGTTGCGCTCGCGCGCACACACTGGAATCGATACATCAGACCACCTCCATGCATATTCTCGGAAGCCTCCGATATAGTCCCAAGCACTCCATCAAAGGCTCGGGGGCTACTGTCGGATACTTGAGAATGGGGTACCCTAACACCTTACTTCGCGAAAACAAAATCATCCTCGGAGGTACTTCCATATTGTCCGAGTCAGGGTGACGTCACCACCCTCGGGGGCTCTATGCCCCGACCAACAAATACAACCACTTACCCTCGGAGGATCTTCCGCATCGTCCGAACAAGGGTGACATCATCCTTGATGCCACCTACCCCTCGGAGGCACTTTCGTCCCGTCCGAGCTAGGGTGACGTCATCTGCGACGCCATCTACCCTCGGGGGGTCTTCCGCCTCGTCCGAGCTAGTGCGAGGACACCCGACGCCATCGTCCTCTCCCAGAGGCACCGCCGCCATGGCCGACCAATGGTGCCCTAGCCTATAGTCAAAAGGTCCACAGTGTCGCCCATCCTCAGGGATGGGGTTTCAAGCATGAACCGCCATGCCAACCCCTGTGCGCTCCCTGTGGTACGAGCTCCTGTGCTGCCTAACCTCTGATTGACACTCACTACGCCTACACCATACCTTCAACGGACGCTTGAGTAGGGATCAGGGTGTTCTTAGCCCTGTACGACGGAACGCGAGGGTGGCTGGCCCTGTGCTGCCAACCCCCGCCCATGCCCTAATCAGGGAACAACGACGTTCCTGACCGCAAGATACATAACTACAGCCTCATCAAGGATGAACAGGATCCTGGCGGCATGTCCACAGCTGCAGTCTCCCTCGGGAAGGAAGGCGAACAGAAGCCCAAAGTGCTCCCCAAGTCAGCAGCCCATACCAGGCCCACGCTACCTCTCTCTCTCTCTTGTACTCCACCATCTCTCCCTACATATAAAGGGGGAGAATGGACCCTCAATCTCTCTCTCTCTCTCTTGACACTCTGAACTCTCAGATTCACACATACATACTCGCATTCACGCGAGCTCTCACCAGAACCAAGAACCTATATGCACGAGACCTGGGAACTAGCTTCCCTCTCTCTCCAAAGCTTGTAGCTCCCCTCTACTAGCACTCCACGCTCGGTAACATGACCCCGCAGCACACTAGACGTAGGGCGTTCGTGCCTGTACCAGTATAAACCTTGTGTTCTTTGAGCGTAATCATCCGATCTCCGACACGCTTAGAAATTTACTCGTTGGCTGTCTAGACCCCGCCATTTTAGACACCGATAGTGTGTGACTAAGTGAATTGAAGAAAGGATGAATTTGATGCTGCTGTTTTTGCATGAGAGGAAAAGGAGGCATGTCCAGCTATTGTGCGTGATGGAGTGCATCTTGTTGCATGTATGCATGCAAAAATAGAAGGGAGAGAGAGAGAGGTGTATGTCTATACTTTACTCAAACAATTTAATGAAGGGATTAAGGCTGCTATTTTACACAAGAGAGAGAGAGAGGGGAGGCGCCATAGGTAGGATAAGTGATGATCTGCTCACATTAGAGAGGAGAGGGAGATATTGCTGATTATCTTCTGCATGCATGCAATTGAATGGAGATGAAGGAAAATGGAGAAAAAGAGCGCAATTAGGAGAGATGTATATTGAGAATTATGAGATGAAGGAATAGATAAATCATTTTTTGCATGAGAGAGAAGGGAGAGCTCGGCACCAGGAGAGGAGGGGGGCAGCATCTTCGTAATATTGTTGCTGCATACATGCATTTGAAGTGAAAGCACAATTGATGGAATAAAGGGAATTTAAGGGAGGAAGAATTGCATGCTACTGATACTTGTGCATGAGAGTAAATGGAGGAGCTGTCATAGAGATCAGAGAAAACTCTTCTACACGTGAAAGAGAGGGTGAGGAGAAAATTGCAGTTGCATGCAAGCATTTGAAGAGAAAGAGGTGAATTGATGGAGTAAATAATCACTCTTAAGAGAGGTGTATCTAGGGAATTAAGAGAGGAATGAATAGGTGCTTATATTTTCGCATGGGGAGAAGGTATTGGCGTGGGGCAGCAACCAGGGAGGGAAGGAGAGGTTGTGGGAGAAGGAGAAAAAGGTGGTTTGGGCTGGTTTGGATATGGCCCAAAGCAAGACAAAGGGGTTGATGGTCCATTAGCAAAAAGGAGGGGATGTGTGGACTAGTTTGGATTTGCCCACAGTAACTCTTGATCTATAAGTAACAATTAGAGCTCCCATAGTTTGAAGTAGACCGAGCCCAATTTGATATAAGTTTGGGCTGGCCGGAGAAGAAAAAGCAAGAGCGTGCCAAGATTGACTTGCCCAAAATTGAGATTAATATGGATAAGGAACTTGTGATTGATTTGATTTTACCAAAGTGATGATAGAATTATGTGAGAGAGAAGAGTAACAATGCTTGGTCATGTACCATATATTATGGGTTGTAGAATACCTGGTTGAAAAGAATAGGAGCTTGAGAGCAAGAGGAGACAGAGAGATGGTCCATTGAAAAGAAGTAGGACTTTGACAATGGCTTGATCAAGGTGTTAGCAATTTGATGAGAGCTTTATTTAGAATTAGTCTTTTAGAGATTGAGTATGATATTTTGAAAGATGAAGGTGGGATCAAACCCTAGGCGCATTTAAAGACATTTAAATTCATTTTCCATACATAAACACTATGCAAAGGCATGAATGCAACAAACCCTTGAATTGAATTGCAAAAATTTTAGAAACTCACATTTTAACTATCTAAAATATCAACAACTTAACTAAAGTTGGGAAAACTTTAGAAAAATGATAAAACTATTTAATGTTATTTAGTGTTTTCTATGCCATATCCCAAAATAAGAATTTTGGGGTGTGACATCCGGCGCGATGGCGAGGACTTCTTTGTTGTCGAGGAGGGCGAGGCCGATGAGGAGGCGGTGGCCTTTCTGAATGATGCGAGCAACATGATGGAACGCATCAAGATTTGTGTACTTCTCTTTAAATTGTGTTTGGTTGGTGCAGCGTATGTGGCGATTGCGTGATTGCAGAGCCTTGTTATGGCTAGAAAGGAGCGCAGAGCCATGGCCGACCAGCTCGCGTCCTTGGCGGCGGAGAACGAGCGCCTTTGCGGGGAGGTTGCTCGAGTTGAAGACGAGTTCGCCGGGCTGGAGGCGAGTCTGGATAATGCACACCGATGGTTGCAGGTGCTGGAGGCCACCATCCGAGAGCGAGAGCGTGAAAACTCGGAACTCCTGACACAGGCGTAGAGGGTTGATGAGGTCACCGCGCATAAGTTCTCCTTCTTATTCATTCTTTCTATCTTGTGACTTGGAGGTGTCTGGTTGGTTCCTTTTTACCTTATATTAGTGTATGGCTGCTCGGGGCGGAGGAGGCAAAATGCCTGGTGGAAGAGGAGGTCGCCACGACCAAACATGATGTTGATATACATGTGGGGCCTTCTCATATGATGTTGTTGTGCTTGCAGCTTATTGGGAGCACGTTCATCTTCAATTTGCAGACCTGCAGGCGAAGGTGGACTCGTATTACGACCACTTCTGGTCACTGGAAAAAGAGGGTGACCCGGTGGTCAAGTGTATCGATGGGCAGGCACTTGTCCCGGAGCAGCTAGAGCGAGAAACCATGGCGGGGGTCCTCTCAAAGGCACGCGGGCTCTAGGGTAGGTTCCGGTCCTTCACGACCTCCATGGCGTAGAGCGTGGCTACTCATGGCCTTGCCATGTTGCAGTCTCTTTACCCGAGGCTGGACCTGGGTGGGTGGCGACCGGCTTCGCCACAGGGACGTTGAAGGAAGAAGTTGGTCGCCTCGAAGAAGAAGCGGAGGCCATGACGGAGGCCGTCATAGGGGATGCAGATCTGTTTGCTATGGTACAACCATAGTTTGTATCTAGGATACAAGTATTCGGACTTGTAAGCGAAATGTTGCAAAGCTATTTAATCTTGGCGGTGAACTTTTATTTCGCTTATATGTCCTTTCATGCCAGCTAAGTTGTGAACCATAGCGACGAATCATTCAGCCTTAGGTTCCCCGCAATCTAGATCGTAGGGCTCAGAGCCACTGCACGTGTAGGAGTCATGATGATTACCAAGGGGCACGCTGCTGATAACCTGCAGCGCAGAGGGCGAATGCTCGTGCACGCGTAGGGAGATACTAGGGACAAGGCTTTTTCCGAGAGGCTCGATCGTGGCATGACCAGGGCCTATGGAGACTGTTCCTGCAGGCGTTGGGCGAATACCCATTCTTCTTGTAGAGTCGTCGACCGTTCCGTGGTCGTGGGTACAGCTTGCTTGGCATATAACCTTAGAGGCCTCAACCTGAGTACTGCCCCCTTATCGTGAGGCAGTGCTCAGGAGGCCAACCGATATGATCAAGGCGTATAGGGTAGCTACTCCTACGCGCTTATGACTATTTGGAAGGCCAGCTTGGCTTTCCAGTTATTGCCAGGCTATTTGGCGGGGTCGTCGTCGAACGCTGAGAGCGTTTTGGAGAGGTTGTCGAACACTGAGAGCATTTTGTAGAGGTCGTCGACCACTGAGAGCATTTTGTAGAGGTCGTCGAACGCTGAGAGCGTTTTCTAGAAGTTGCCAAATGCTGGGAGCATTTGTGGAGGTCGTCGAACATTGGGCGTGTTGTGTAGAGTTCATCGAACGCAGAGAGCGTTTTGTGGGAAGAGGAAGAAAAAGGTAATACATCGGGGAAAAAACAGCGAACCTTTATTTATTATTGAGTGAGATACATAGTACAAGCTGCTGAGCTACTTAGAACTTCTAAAAAATGCCCCGCGCCACTCGTGGCTGAGGGTCTCTATGCCTAGGTGCGGGCAAGGTCGTTGTTGGTCACTGCTAGTCTTGCTTGATTGGGCTTCTTGATGGCGGGCTTATCGCCGAGTTCAGAGAGGTATGTGTCTGTGGCGAGGAGCTTCCCGGCAGCATTGAGTGTTTGCTGCTCGCACTCATATGCCATCTGCAGGTTGGTGTGGAGACTGAGGACGCCTTGTGATGTTGGGATCTTAAGCACCATGTAGGTGTAGTGCGGGACCGCCATGAGTTTAGCAAGCGTCGGGCAGCCGAGTATGGAGTGGTAGGAGATCTTGAAGTCGGCGACGATGAAGTGGATGTTCTCAACTCAAAAATGGTCCGGGTTGCCGAACTGCACTGGTAGAGTAATTTTCCCTACTGGTTTGGTGGCTTTGTCTGGGATGATTCCCAAGAAGGGAAAGTTCACCGGGGAGAGCTCTTTCTTCAAGTAATCGAGCTGGCGAAACACGTCGACGAAGATGATGTTGACGGCGCTGCCTCCGTCGACCAGCACCTTTCGGAAGCAATAAGTGGCGATGATTGGGATGACAATGAGGAGGAAATGGCTCGGGTACCTATAGTCCGTCCCCTAGTCATCCCTGGAGAAGGTTAAGTTTGCTCTGACTAGTCGAGATAGCGGGCGTTGGCCGAATCTTCTCCGACGGCGCCTACGAAGAAGACAACATTGCGGACTTGACGGCGTTGCCTTTGACCCTCGACGACCAGGTACCCCCAAAGATTGTGAAGGTTCTTGACGCTGGTTGGAATTCGGGGGCCGAGGGATCCTATTCCTTATCCTTGTCTGTGTCATCGTGCTTCGGCTTCTTGTCGTTCCTTCCTCGCATTGCTGACTTGAGGACTTCGCACTCACGCATGGAGTGCTTGGAGTTCTTTTGGATGGGGCATTGACCATTGAGGATCTTCTCGTAGCTGATGTCGTAGTTGCGCCTCAGCCAAGCGTTTGCAGTGGCGACATAGCGGTTGTTTCGCCTGTTGTCAGGCCCCTGCCGAGATCCCTCCGAATAGCACGGTCGCTGGTCGCGACGGTCGCTGGTTACGACGGTCACGTTCTCTGTCGTCAGGTCGTCTTTCGTCTCGATGATTAGACCGTTGGTCGCTACCCCTCGGGCGTCCTGGGGAACGAGAGCGGCGTCGCCTGTCATCGCAGCTGCGGACGGTGTCGTCCTGGTCGGCATATGAGTTTGCTATGGTCATCAATGCCTCGATGTTGGTTACTTTCTTGTGAACCAACTTGTTTTCGAGCTCATCGTTGCGTAGGCCGTTGGAGAAGATGGAGGTGGCCTCTGTCTCCGTGATGTCTGGGATAATCAACCGCTTGTCCGAGAAGCGGCGGATATACTCCCGAAGGCTTTTTCCGCGGCACTGGCGAACATTCTCAATGTCGTAGCGCATCCCGGGTTAGTCGCATGCAGCTTTGTAGGTTTTGATGAAGACTTCCTTGAGTTGTTCCCAGGTGTCGATAGAGTTTTCGAGGAGCTTATGTAGCCAACTGTTGGCTCATGCCAAGAGCATTACGGGCAGGTAGTTGGCCATCACGTCGTGACCTCCGCCAACAGCTTGGACGGCGATCTCATATGTGGTCTCCCACTGTTCTGGGTTTGCCTTGCCATCATACTTCTCTACCGACATGATCCTGAAATTCTGGGGCCACTTGATGGCGCGAAGACGAGAGGAGAAGGGACGAGGTCCTACAATGGCTAAGGGGGCTAGTGTAGGTGCTCGATCACACCGGGGTTGCTCGTACTCTTGATCATCATACCGCAGAGACCTCGGTTGGTGCGACTGCTGTGGACATCGCGGGTGGTTCCTGCTGTGCGACCGGTCGAAGAACTCCAGCAGGGCGCCTAACTTGTTGACTTCGACCGTGGCCGCCTTTATGTGGACGACGATCTTCTCGACCTCGGGCAAAACAGGCAGTTTGCCCAATTCGCATGCGGCCACCGCCAGATTTACGCTGGGGTCTAATACACCGAGACGTCGCCCATCTTGACAAATTCTAGCTCGAGGTTCTGCCAAGAGGGATGACCGTTATCCCACTGCTCGCGCTCGCGCCGCTCTCACTCAAGTGTTCTCTCTCGCGGCGCTCCTAGTCGTGCCGTCGTGTGTGCTCGGCGTTACGTTCTTCCCACGCGATTCGTTCGTCATCGGCTTCATTATCGCGCGGTGCACTGTCGGTGGAGAGTTGAAAGATCATGCCTCCAAAACTGGGTGGAAACTCTGGGAAATTGCTTGACAATCCAAAAGAACCGACTGTTTTGGTCCTTGAAGCAGGTACGGAATCGGACGAGGCCGTGCCGTCGAGGGACAAAGCTAGCGCAAAGTCGCTGGGGATCCCGGAGACGATGACTGTGCTAACCACAGGTGCCGATAAAGCCTGGTCGGGGATCTGTCGGAGCGTCTGGTGCTGGAATACGGCTGCCTGGTTGCGGAGGCCATAAGGCATCATCGGTGGCAGATAGACGCCCGCGACCAACGTAAGGGTTGTTCTCGCAGGTGATCGGTGGCGGCGCGGACGACGACCATGGTCACCGGAGAGCCGGCGTCGCGCCGCCTGCACAAGGTCGATGCAGTCGCTGATGTTGGCATTGGAGCGATCGATGGCGTCCATCAGATCGTCGGGGCTGATGACCTTCCACGAACGTACTTCGGCACGACAGGACGGCGCGTAGGTGATGTCGCGTCTGACATAGGATCTAGACATGCGCTGCGCAGCTGATGGTCTAGGATATAGATCCGATTTGGAGCGCGGTCCTAGCTGCTAGGAGGATCATGGAGTCGGGGAAAGTGACCGCTTGATGACTCATTGAGTCATGGCACACACCCCCTACTAGAAAAGCCCCCTGTAGCTATGTTGTATTTGTAACGCCATTAAAAGTGTCTCTATGTTGACACACAATGACATTATTTGGTACAATTTTAAGAACGTATCTAAGTGTCACGATTTTTAGCACGCTTTTAACATCAAGATATATCTAGACACATTGTTTAACATGCTATTGAAATCGTATTAAAATGACACGTAATTAGAAACGTTTTCAACTGTTAGTAACCTCTACACACATTGTAAAGCGCATCTCAAAATCGTCAATAGGAACCTACAAAAGTTTTTTGACACGCAACTAAAAACATATAAAATTAACACATAATTAGACATGCTTTCAACAGTGAGTAGTATGAAGACATGTTGTAAAGCGTCTCAAATATCGGTCCTTAAGCGCATAGAGACATTTTTTATACGATACCAAAATATCTCTAGTTGATATGAAACTACATACGCTTTTAACATTACTAGCCGGCAGAGGTATTTTAATTTGTATTAGAAATTTTTCCTTAACCATTGTTGGTATTTCTTATGACTATTGGATAAATCCGCAAGCGCACAAATTATACCGTTGTAGCACTTCACCTAGGAGTATTCCAAGGTATCATAATTTATATTATCCCAAGGGAAAGCTAGGCTAGAAATGATAATTAAAGAGAGATCCTAGAGAGTATCTCAACTTAGTACCAACTAGTATAGGGGGGTAAATGATAAATGTGATAGGAAGGTGTTGATGGATGAACAAGCCTAGGTAAATGATACTTAGAACGAACTAGGTAGACTAGCTAGGTGGGAGGACAATGAGAGAGTATATGGACTCCTATGTACTTCACTCTTTTTCAATATACTTAGCTAATTAACTAGTCTAAACACTATAGTTTGTCTCCTCAATACAAGTATGCTAGGCGAGGGGATAGATCAGCAGGAGGACAAAACTCCTACCGGACCACGCCCTCATTTTTCGGGGGCCTTACCTTTTAAGAACTTGCCTAAAAACACGTGGTGGAATACAACGACTAGACAAGGCTGTCACCTCTTGCTAGCTACCACAAAAAATCCGTGCAGCAAGCGGTAACCAAGGATAAGATGATGTATAAGCA
Organism: Microstegium vimineum; assembly: GCA_022036555.1. Lineage (NCBI taxonomy): Eukaryota > Viridiplantae > Streptophyta > Magnoliopsida > Poales > Poaceae > Microstegium > Microstegium vimineum. Next base: position 35,239,405 of record CM039127.1, read on the forward strand.
CCACGCTTACACACAACTTATTACTTTGACTACGATCTATAATCAAAGCACCCTATGACAGGCAATGATCGCATACAGAAAAGGTCACAAGGATCACAGACTATGAATGTAAAGGCTATTAAAGAGCAAAAACATATAACAATACTATATCTAGTATAGTCATGCTCAAAGTAAATACTAAGTAAAGTAGAGAGAAAGATATATATTGATAAAGGTAAAGTCTTACAAAGAAGGAAAGATACAAGAGTTATACCAGACTTTCCAAAAGACAACTCCGAAAATGCCGAGCGCTATCTACAGGCGAGTCTACAGCACCATCAAGGACGAACAGGGTCCCCATGGCGTGTCTACAGGCGTAGTCTTCCCCGGGAAGGAAGCTAGACTGAAGCCTGGTGCGCTCCCAAGTCATCAGCCCATACTGGGCCCACGTTCTCTCTCTCTACATTGTACTCTGCCTTCTCTCCCTACGTATAAAGGGGGAGAATGGACCCCCCAACGACACTCTCACACACACACTCGCATTCACGCGAGTTCTCACCAGAACCAAGAACCTCATACGCACGAGACCTGGGAATGGGCTTCCCTCTCTCGCCATTGCTTGTAGCTCCCCTCTACGAGCGCCTTCGCGCTCGGTAACACGACTCTACAGCAAAATGGACGTAGGGCGTTTGTGGCTGAACTAGTATAAACTTTGTGTCTTCCGAGCCCAACCATCCGATCTCCGACACGCTTAGAAATTTACTTGTTGGCTGTCAAAACCCCGCCATTTTAGACACCGACAGTTGGCGCGCCAGGTAGGGGAACTTTGCGTGTCACCCGCGTTTTTCGAGTTTCGGATGGCAACTCGTCACGTCGATTTCTCGACAGGCTCCATCGTTCGTTTTGGTAGCCTGGACTTCCAGTGCCACGGGCAGGGGGCCGACCTGGTCCTCCGTCGCCCCACGGCATCACCCGAGGTAGCCGTGGAACCATCTCGGCGTCCATGGCCCGCCTTGGCCTGCCTCCCCCGGGGAGCAAACCACTCAGGGTACAGCCGTCCCACGAGCCGACTACCCCGAGTTCGAGCACTAGATCGTTACCTTGATGGGTTCCCAGCCGACCCAGGGGTCCCTGCACAACCTCTACTTCGCATTCGCCAACGTAGCAGCGCAACTCGCGGCAGGACAACTGCTCTCTCCCGTGCTCATCAATGCCCGATGCATTCGCCAACGTAGCAGCACAGCTCGCGTTGCCACACGGCTTGCGGAATGCCGCCGCATCTTATTCGGAGGCGGCGGCCGCAGGTTTCCGTGTTGACTCCGCGGAGGGGACATGCATCGGGCTCGCGTCCCACCATTTCCGGTTCGTCTCCAACCTCCTCACGAGTTTGGAGGCCAACTTTTACGCCAACTACAGCCACGGGAGCGTTGATCCCTGGGAGCCACTAGACTTCGAAGGTCTAGGGGATAAGGAGGCCTTCTATGGTTTCTTGCACGCCAGTGATTACCTACTCGGGTCTGGCTCGAGCGACCGTAGCACCGGCTGCGGCCACGAGTGATTCATGTGCGACACGCCGCCACCCGGAGCGGCTGTCGACTCCACCCTCATTGAGGATGAGGACGCAGACGGCGACGACATCCACATGCCCGTCAATGGGGCGAGGTCACCAGCACCAGCACCGCGGGGCGACCCGCAGTCCTTGGATGCCCAACGGCGCTATCTGCAAGAGCTCCGCGACATGGAGAGGAAGCTCGAGGAGGGGCAGCGATGAGTAACGTTCGAGCGTGAAAAGCTCGAGCGTGAAGCTGCTAGGGCCCCCGAAGAGCCCCGTGCTCGAACGGAAGCCAGAGCGATACACCAACGCATCATCAACGATGAGCACGACCAGCCGCAGTTTGCGCGGGCAAGTCAGAACATCGCGGCAGCGGCAATGCTGCTCCGCAACCTCCCGGTCCCTAACACTCCTGAAGGGAAGCTCGCTCATGACGAGCTCAAATCACTTCTGGGGCGCGCCGCGGCTCAGCAGGCCGAGAGCTCCGCGTCGTGGCGACGTGGGCTCAACTTCAGCCATCAGGCCGACCCGGCGCCTAGCGACCGCGAGGGTTCAGCTCACCAAGATCCCGCGCCAGACGGACACCGACGTCCGACGGTTCATGCTCGCGTAGGCGACAAGCACGACGTGCGTGACACGCTCGACGCGTGCAAGCACGCTAGGACGGTGCAAGAAGAGGCTACCACGTCCGACGTGGTGGCCGATACGATAGCGAAGAAGATCAGCCTCCCACTCCGGAGCCACCAGGCCCTCTGGCCTACATTCTCTGCATTCACCGCGCTTCGTTCCCGCAATGTTTCCGGCAGCCAGCCAACATCGTCCGGTACTCCAGGGAAACGAACCCCGGGCTCTGGCTCCACGACTACTGCCTCGCCTGCCACGCCGGCGGCGCGGACGATGACGAGTTCATCATCCGCAACTTGCCTCTCCATCTCTCGGACTCGACCCGCACGTGGCTCGAGCATCTACCCCCCAACACCATCGATGGGTGGAGCTCCCTGCGGCGGGGCTTCGTCGGGAACTTCTAAGGCACTTACACGCGCCCGGGGAACCCCTGGGATCTCCGCAGCTGCATGCAAAAGTCGGACGAGTCCCCCGGGACTACATCCGTTGCTTCTCCTAGCAGTGTACGAAGCTCCCGACCATGACCGATGCGGACGTGATAGGGGCATTTCTTGCGGGCACCACCTGCAAGCAGCTGGTTCACGAGCTAGGCCGTAGCAACCCTCACACCACCGAGCGACTCCTCGACATCGCCACGAGCTATGCGTCAGGCGAAGAGGAGGTCGGTGCAATCTTCCACCCCGACAAAGGTAAGGGCAAGGACGTGGATGATGCTGGCGAAGGCGGCTCCAACCGCGCCTAGAACAGGAACAAGAAGAAGGACAAGCCGCAACGTGGCGGTGGCGACAACTTGGTTGCAGCGGCGGATCACAAGACCCCCCGTCCCAAGGGCGGAAAGAAGGGGGCAAGTTCGACGACATGCTCACCAATCCATGCCCGTACCACAATAGACCGGTCAAGCACACACTCCAGGAGTGTGAAATGATGGTTAGGTACTTCAAAGCCGTTCCCAACAAGGACGACCAGCCGAAGCAGTCGGAGGGTCAGGACAGGGACGGGGGTCGCGAAGACTCCTACCCCCACGTCAACAAGTGCCTCATGATATTCAAGGGCTCGGAGGCCTACGGCTGCAAGCACCGGCAGAAGCAAGAGTGGCGCGAAGTCTTCGCAGCCGCCCCGGCAACTCCAGCCTTCCTCGACTGGTCGGAGTCCGACATAACGTTCGGTCGAGACGACCACCCGAGCCACGTTCCCCAGCCGGGTCGCTATCCACTCGTCATGGACCCGATCATAGGGAACGTGCGCTTCACCAAGGTACTGATGGACGGGGGCAACATCCTCAACATCATGTACTACAACGCCTTCGAGGCCCTCGGCCTATAGAGGGAAAAGCTCTGATCGTCTCGGGCTCCCTTCCAGGGAATCGTCCCCAGAAGACAAACAGTACCCCTGGGGCAGGTCGACCTGCCCGTTGCGTTCGAGGATCCGAATAACTTCTAGAGTGAGGACCTCACCTTCGAGGTCGTGGCTTACCGCGGGACGTACCACGCCGTGCTAGGGAGGCCGTGTTACGCGAAGTTCATGGCCGCCCCCAACTACACCTACCTCAAGCTCAAGATGTCGGGGCCATTCGGCATCATCACAGTCACCTCCGAGCTCAAGGTGGCGTACCAGTGCGAGGTGGACTGCTGCGAGAACGCCATGGCCAAGGTGCGCAGCGAGGAGTTGGTGGTGGCGATCGAGGCCGCAGACAAGATGGACGTCGACCCCTAGAGCGCGAAGAGCTCGGATGCCCGGAGCACCAACAGCTATGTCGTCTTTCTGCTTTTATTAAGTGTGCCTAGCGCGTTGTACATACATATGTAATCTATCTTTAAGCAAAAAGTTCGAGGAACACAAATGCGAGAACTCTCGGACCAATCACTTAGCAAGGTGCTCTCCTGGCGCGCGCCAGAGCACACCTTGCTCGGGGGCTGGAAAGGGGGGGACCCCCCGTTTTTTCTCTCTGAAAAATTTTTGTGCAAAAACCAGCATTTTTTCCCGATCAATGAAAACTCCGCCTCTCCCGGCCAAGAGAGAAAGTCTCAACAGGCCGCGGCAGCGGGCCGAGAGGTACTCCGGCCCCCTGGAGCCAAGTACTTCCACCCAACTGTCCACCCGAACAGATCAAACCTCTTACCAGGAAAGGTAGAGCAAGTAGATCAAAAAGGAAAAAATGCGAAAACCAGAAAATGAGCAAACTTAAAAGCAAGCTCACTAGGAGCAATCCAACTTGTCCTGAGCCCTCCAGGGCGCATCGTACCAAAAGACAAATAAAGTTTTCTTCTTACAAGGGCCCTCGGCCCTGATCACTGACCACGCAGGGTCACTCCTCCAACGGCGGAAACACTTCGTCCAAAAGCTTGGCGGCCAGAATCGTCGCAGGCTCCTCTGCGGCAGCTTTGACCCGGTCGAGCAAGTCTTCTGGGGCGTCCTGGGCATAACCTTCGCTAACGAGCACAGGTGTCAACGCGTCATAAAGATAGGCGGCGATCGCCATCGTGCGATGGACCCCGACGCGTAATGCCTCTCGGATCCTGGCTTGGCCCTGCTCCCAGAGCAGGCCAACACAGTTCTTGGCCGCGTCAGGCCCATCCCCGACGTCTGGCACCCAAAAAGGGCGCACATGCCATGCACGACCTCTCGCAGCACTTGCGACTCTTGCGTACCAACACACAGTTCTGTGATGACAAGAAGGGGGTCACAACTTCCGAACTCAAAGGCAACGACATCAGAACAAAAGGGCAAAGAAAGGCAACGCACCTTCATTTTCCCTCTCCAGGCCGTCGGCCGTCGCACGAAGCTACGAGAAAACGGCTATCATCTAACCAACCTGAGTCGAGAACGCCAGGATCCTCCGATCCGCATCGGCGCCGCGATCGCGCTCCCGCATCGAAAGGTCCTCAAAGCGGGCCACGGCGTCATTGTACTCTCGGCAGTTGTTGTCGCGCTGGTGCCGCATGGTGTTGCGCTCCTCCATGGAGTCCAGCGCCGAGATGGCCTGGCATCGCGCTTCCGCTTCAGCATTGCACTCGCCCGCAAGACGCTCAGCTTCAACCTGACGCCCCGCGCGCTCGTCCTCCAGCATCTTGCGGACAGCCTAAGCATCGGCACGAGCCTCGTCCCGCTCTTGCCTGATCTGCTCGATATCAGCGGCGCTCCGGTGCGCCAACACTTGGGCATCCACCGCCCTTGACTCCGAAGCGCTCAGCCGCTCCTCCAACTCCGCCACACAACGGCGAGCCGCGACTAGCTCTTCGGCCATGTCGGCTTCCTCGGCGGAGGTCCACGATCCAGGATCCCACCGGCCGGCCTCACGACAGAGGAACTCGGACTTCTTGACACTCGTCGCCATCACGATCTACATGGATGAAGACGTCAAGAAATCGACAAGAAAGAATGAGCAAACACTTACGATCAATCGGCCACCCATATTGCCATGATGGGAGAAGTCGTCGGAGAGCGCCGCCACCGCTCTCTGGATCAGCTCCACTACGCGGGCGATGAGATGCTTGTGCTCCTGACGGGAGTCCACCACACGGTTCCCGTAGCGGAGCTCACGCTGGTCATCCAGCACGAACACTGGCGCCCCCAGGTTCTCCCGGTCAACCCAGGCAATCCGATCACCATCCTTGAAGGAATGACAGTCAGGACCGAGCAGGCGCTGGGCCCTATGGGCAGCGTCACCCCTAGCGCCAGCCACCTCGCCTGGTGAGGTCGCGTTGGACTGGGAAAGAACGGCCTTCGACGCACGCGTAGCCACCACCTCCTCCTCGGCAAACGACCGGGGGCCCAACACGCCTAGGAGGAGGCCATCCTCGCTCACCCCTATCGCCGCTGCCCCGGCCTCAGACGTCACGGCTGGGAGGCCCGCCGTCCCGTCCGCGTCTAAGGGGCCGCCCCCATCGGCATCACCCGCCGTGGTCTCCGTCGCCGCGTTCTCCGGCAACACGGCCGACTGGTCCTCATCGGCGTCCACAACCTTGGGGTTACCCAGGCCGCGCTCCACCCCGAAGTCGTCAACAACTACCACCTCCAGAGGAGAGGACGGCGCGACGGTCACAGCGCCTGCTGCTGCGGGGCCCAGTGGTGCCACGGCAATGACGGCGGCGTCGCACGGGGCCGGTACGCCCGCGGCCACCGCGGTGCTTGCCGAACCAGGAGCCGGGGCCGCGCCACCCTGCCCCAGCCCAACTAAAGGCGCTCCTCTGCGCAGTCTCTTCCATCCCGCGTGGGGGGGCCTCCGGCGACCCTAAAATGCCCATGTTGCGCAGTTAAGTCATAGGCGACCTCTCTTCACTAAGGTGGAGAAAGACATCAAATAAGGCAAGCCTACCGCGCTGCGAGGAGAAGACGCGGTTACGTTTCCACTTCGGCTCCACCTCGCCGCGACCTACGGTGCCCGAACCGCCGCTCCATTCGCCGCCCTCGCCCCCCGGACGCGGCAGAGTGGGGAGTGTCCAGGGGACTACCAGCAGCACCACCCCCGGAGCCACCGGGGGTCAGGTGCGCGCCGAGCGTCCTGACCGGGGGTGTCTCCACCGTCGGCGTAGCCCCAGCGGGATAACGTAGCGTTCCTGCCGCCAGCAGCGCTGGCACCACCTCGGACAAGGGACGCCTGTCCCCATCATCGTCGTCGTCATTGTCGTCGTCGTCGAGGTTCTCCCAGTCCTCGTCAGACTCGGTTGAAGACTCCTCCTCAAGCAACCCCTCGCGGCGGTGCTTGGCCCGCAGCATGTCTGGCTGCATGCGCTTCGGGGCCTTGTCAGCCTTCTTCTTCCTCCTCTCGGCGGCCGCCGCCTGCTTCTGCGCGTTCCGCTCCCAGTTCGCCGCCCGCTGCTCCGGCAGAACGGGAAGGGGAGCGGCCACGTGACGAGCCATCGAGCGGGGCCCCTGCGAAAGAGGAACTGGAGACACAGAGATCATCATCACCAAAGTAAGGCAACATGGGGCAAGGTTAGCACGGCGCAGTCGGGACTCACCAGTTTGACGAAACCGAGGTCCAGGTGCATCAGGGGGCAGCGGCTGATGTCGTCAACACTCAATGCGTTCCCCAGCAACTTCCAGGTGGCGATGACCGTACAGTCGTAGCTCAGCTCCGCCTCCACCATGGCGGACAATACGCGCGATGTCCCGAGCACCATCTCGTGTAGAAAGTGCTCTCGCTCCATAAGCAGGAGCACCCGGCGCTGGAGGAACTGAGCGACCACCTCCAAAAAGCTCAGCTTGGTAGTCGGATGCTAAGGTCATTCCCAGATTTCGTATTTGAGTCTGTTTTTACGGATGATTGGTTCATGGTATTCCTCCGGAGGAAGGCGACGAGCCCCCGGGACCCATCAAACGGACCCGAATACTAGATGAAACTGATCTGGGGTGCGCCACGACATGGGTCGCTAGTTGGAACCTTATCGAACGGGAACCAACACCCCACTCAGATTTGCCCGCTATTAGCTCGACGAGCATCCATGGTTCGTCTGCCTCAAGGATAGCATGGTTCGGCTCATATTCTCCATTCTCGTAGAGAGATGCGCGGGGAACATACAAAAAAGACAGTGCAGACCCGAGACGATTCTTTACATCGAGTAAAGACTCAGCGGCTGCCACCGCACCCCGCCCCGGTTCAAGCAACCGGATATCCAGGGGGAGAAACGTGCCAAGCCTCACGCGTCAAAGGTCCGCAAGGTAAACACAAAACACACATGTCATTTATATATACTGATCCTTGCAGGGGTTACATGCTTTCCAAGAGTCACGGGGGCTAAGCCCAATCATCAGACACCAAAACACGAAAACAGTTACAAGGTGGACTGAAGGGAAATCCCAGGCCATGATGGCCGAAAGCTAGAGACGCTACACAGGCGCCCGCACTAAGGGCACCACCGTCCGACACACCCGGAATCTAGGTCAGGCAACCTAGCCGCGGGGCACGGGGAACGCCCGCCTGGTGTACAAGATCGCGTCGGACGGCGTCGTCATGACCCGCTGACCACTGTGGCCAGGCATGCCGCAGCTATGGGAGAACAGTGGTTGCCTCGTCTTCATGAGACCCCGGGCTATGACGACGTTTCTCCATCCCCCGGAGTTGGTTGGGCACTTTACACCTAAGTCGCCTTAGCTGCTCAATGATCAAGGACGCCACCGGCAAGCGACTCCAAGCCCGCCATACATTGGCAGCTCCGAGTTCGCCTATCTCGCCGATGGCGACATCACCATCAACCAACAGCCAAGGATGAGCCAACTCCTAGGGTCACGCAGGCGGACTGCTATGACTTTACAAGTGGACACATCCTTGACTTCCCTCCGAGAAGGGATAGCTCGCCACCGCTTCTCGGATACGGAGAGCAGGATCCATCCTGCGAAAGGATTGGCTCTGTGTCTCCCACCCCTAGGAGCGATTTCGTGCAGGGGGTGGTGACAACCTATCGCCCTACCAGTGGTTAGGATAAGAGGAAGCTCTGCGCACCTCGCAGAACTTCCGCTGATCACTGCCACCGGGCGAGACAGAACTCCTGCACCCCTAACACAGAACTTCCTCTGATCTCGGTTTTACTCTCAAAAGGCCGCTCGCTAGGGTGGCTCAAGGGTACCTCTGACGAGGCCTCGGTAGAAGAGGATGGAGCAAGCCATGTGTTGACACCTCTTAAGTATCAATTCTAAGTGTCAACTAAGCAAAAGAAAGGATATATTTGCAATACACCACCTAGATATACGGTTTTAACTGACAGAATTCCACGAGTTTTGGTGTTTATCTGTTTCTGCAGGGAGACAACTACCAAAGAGCAAAAAAGGCCAACAAGTAAGGATTACATAGACACATAACACCTCCGTACAAAAAAGAGTAATCTAGAAGACTCCAGAACCACCCCCGAGGAAGGAGGGGCCTACCAAAAAAGAGTAGAAGACTCCAAAACCACCCCCGAGGAAGGAGGGGCCTACCTGTCAGCAGTGAAGGGTAGGCGCCCTCCCCCTAGGGTGCCCGCCCAGGCCAAAGAGCCAATGAGGCTCTGCCTCGTGGATTAGGGTTCCACCGCCTTTGAGGTTTAATCTAAACCCTCCATTAAGTTTGGTTTGATCCGACGGTTGACGATCATTTGAGGGGGCTATATAAGGAGGACCCCTGCCCCCTGGCTAAAGGCAATCCATTATTCATTTGCATATTTTCCAAAGAGGATTCGCTAGAGAAGATCCCTTATGGATCTATTCTCTAGGGCTTAACATTCAAGAGAAACTATCCTTAGTTTCTATGTGAGATTAGAGTTTACTCTTCTAGATTGAGAGAGATAGAGTGGAGGTGTGGATTGGAGGAAGCCCGGCCTGTCGGTGTCTCCTCTACAGTTTGTATCGACAGGATCAAGACTCCTAACCCGAGCCTTGCTCCTAGGATTTCTTCGGTATTTCGACTTCTAATTCTAGTAAGTTCTCTGTTTTATTATTCTTTGGTTTGTGAGTTTACTTTATTCTCTTCGCGTAGAGAGTAGGGTAATCATCTCTAGCGTAAACGTGGTGTTTTGGCTAGTATACTCATAGATATCCCTGTCTAGCTGGATCTGTGGTAGTAGCTCAGAAAGTGACAATTCTGTAGATACCTTTGGAACCCAAAATCCCGTTAGCAGGTCCAGTAGGGTTTATAGGCCGCGTGCTAAGCATCCTCTAAGGTGTCTCTTATCTCGATGGTTCTCCCAAATAGAATAATAGCTCATATCTTGCTTAGACTAGAACGAGAGTGTAGTCGTGGTCTTCTCTAATCACTCATATCAAAATCACCGTGTTTGTAGCCTAAAGGTTAAAGCGTAGATTGGTTATTCCGATGCACTCTTTCTCCCTGCGGAAAAACAAATAACGATACTCTCGACAATCTCCCTGGTGAAGTGCTCACCGGTATCCGTGCGCTTGCGGATTACTTCCTAGTGATTTCTCTGTTTACGTTAACATTTATCAACAAGTATTTCTAGCGCCGTTGCCGGGGAGAAAGAAGGTTTGCTGAGATAACCTTGAATCTTGCTATTTTCTTGTACCTATACTTCTATCTTTTCTTATCTTTTTCAATTTCTTTATTTCTTACCTATTCTATCCTTATGGAAAATCTAAATTCCACACCTATCTATCAATTTTCTGCACCCACGGAGACCGACCTATTACCATGGGAGTCATCACAACCTATCCAAACTCCCCAGTTTAGGTTGAGTCCGTGGTTGATTGCAATGATTGAAAGCCTATCCTTTTCAGGAAAGGAAGACGAAAATCCTTACCTTCATATTCGAGATTTTGAGCAAACATGTGATTGTCTTAGCATAGAAGGCATATCCGATAAAACTTTACGTTGGAGGCTTTTTCCCTTTTCTTTAAAGGGAAAAGCTAAACAATGGTATATTCAGAAGGTAAGTCAACAACAATGAGATTAGGGAGTTATGCCTAATCTGGAGGTTCTAACCTTCAATCAAGAAGAAAATGAATCTTTGGCTTACTCCTGGAAACATTTTCTTGAGCTTTTAGAATTTGGACCACACCTTAGCATTGAAGGCCCTGTTCTTCTTCAACATTTTTATAAAGGTCTTCGAAGGAAGGATAGAGAGTTGCTAAACACCACATGTGGAGGTTCTTTCTTTCATGTGCTATCTATAGAAGCAAAATTAACCTTAGATAGAATCCTAGATGCTGAGTTGGATAATACCCTCAATGAAGAAACTCACGAAGCTGAAAACAATACCTTGCTAGATCCATCATCCACTTCAGCTATCCCAAGTTCTGAGCCAAAAAAGGAAGAAATTCCACCACCTGATTTCATGTTGGATATAGATCCTAATCTTTTCACTGATTTCGGAAACATTTCAAACTACCTTTCTATTTTAAAACTCCAAAATCATCACCTTAGCAATGATTTAGACCAAATGCCAAACAGAACCATTTTGAGAGAGCTTGTATCAATCATAAGTAGCGAATGGTTAGAAGAATCAGAGCTTTCCTCTGATGTGATCCGTCTGGATTCACCTTCTATTCCAATACGTTGTGCCTTCAATTCAGATCAATTTGATGCTCTCTATAATCCTGTTGTGGGGATCTATATCATGTCTAAATCACTTGCGCATGAATTTTTGGGCAATGTGACTTTGACCCCAACAACAAAGTTCATGAAGAATCTTGATGGACATATAGTCCCCAGTCTTGGAATTTTACATGTCTTACCCATTATGGTAGATGGTGCCATGGTTCGTTTGAACTTTTATATCTTGGATACATGGGACCACGACCTATTGCTAGGACAACCTTTAAGAAGACTTCTTTATGAATGACAAAATGGGAAACTAAACATTTCCTTTGGAAAGAATTTTCAAATCCCGATGACAATCTCTCATTCTTTGAACAGCAAAACTGAATCACATCTTTTACCTGATCCTATAGAGGAAGTAAAAACTGCTTCTCTAGAGCTTTTTAATGAACCAGATTTGGAAGAAGATGCTCCTTTCTTCACAGAAGAAGAAGCTGACCCTTCCGAACCTGAACCCTTAGATGAGTTTGCAGAAATGCCTAGACCTCCTATAGAGCTTAAACCTCTACCGCCCAGTCTTACTTATGCTTTCCTCAATAATGATCTAGAGTCTCCTATAATCATAAGTGATAAACTCACTCAGGAGCAAACTCTGTGCTTGATGGTTGTTCTAGAAAGACATCGTTCAGCCTTTGGTTACTCACTCCAAGATCTCACTGGAATCAGTCCTATAATTTGCACTCATCGCATTCCTACAGATCCTTCTGTTTCACCTTCTCGAGAGCCCCAACGAAGACTCAATAACGTGATGAGAGAGGTAGTTAAAAAGGAAGTTTTAAAATTGCTGCATACAGGGATCATATATCCTGTGCCGCATAGTGAGTGGGTAAGTCCAATGCAAGTTGTGCCTAAGAAGGGAGCATGACTGTTGTCACAAATGAAAAAAATGAGCTGATTCCACAACGCACCGTCACAGGATGGCGGATGTGTATAGATTAGCGAAAGTTGAACAAAGCAACAAAAAATGATCACTTTCCTTTACCTTTTATAGATGAGATGTTAGAGCGGTTAGCCAACCACTCATTCTTCTGTTTCTTAGATGGATATTTAGGGTATCACCAAATCCCGATCCATCCAGACGATCAAAGCAAAACCACCTTTACATGCCCCTATGGAACTTATGCTTATCGTAGAATGTCTTTTGGGCTATGTAATGCTCCAGCCTCTTTTCAAAGATGCATGATGTCTATATTTTCTGACATGATTGAAGATATTATGGAAGTTTTCATGGATGACTTTTCTGTTTATGGAAAAACTTTCGATAGTTGTCTTGAAAATTTAGATAGGGTTTTGCAAAGATGTGAAGAAAAACATTTAGTCCTTAATTGGGAAAAATGTCATTTTATGGTCAAAGAAGAAATAGTGCTAGGACACCTAATATCTGAATGATGCATCGAGGTAGATAAAGCTAAAATGTGAAAGGAATAAGAAGCTTTCTTGGTCATGCTGGTTTTTATCGGAGATTTACAAAAGATTTTTCATTTATTGCTAGACCGCTAACTCTTTTGCCAAGGATGCTCCTTTCATATTTGATAATGCTTGTTTAAGAGATTTTGAATTGCTAAAGAAAGCACTCATCTCTGCACCAATCATTCAACCCCCGGATTAGTCTTTACCTTTTGAAATTATGTGTGATGCTAGTGATTATGATGTGGGGGCAGTTTTGGGACAAACTAAGGATAAGAAGCATCATGCAATAGCTTATGCTAGTAAAACTTTGACAGGACCTCAACTTAATTATGCAACCACTGAAAAAGAGCTCCTGGTTGTTGTTTTTGCTATAGATAAATTTAGATCTTATTTAGTAGGAGCCAAAGTAATTGTTTATTCTGATCATGCTGCTTTAAAATATCTGCTCACTAAAAAAGATGCTAAACCTCGCTTAATAAGATGGATCCTGCTGCTCCAAGAATTTGACATAGAAATAAAAGATAGAAAAGGAGTAGACAACCAGTTGATGTTTTACTACCGATAGCCTACCACGGGGTTACCCGAGACAGTAGTTCGTGCCTCGGCGAATAGTGAAACCTTGGTGGTTGGACACGCAGGGACGCATGGTTTATACTGGTTCAGGCCCTCGGCATAGTCGAGTAATAACCCTACGTCCAGTTAGGTCGCTTGTTATTGCTCTGATCTCGTGATACAAGGTGTTGTGTGTCACTCTACGTATCGGGTGTTACGTAGTATGTTCAGGTGTTTTTTTGGGTGATACCCTCACTAGTCCTTTATAGTCCAAGAGCTGGTCGAGGTTTGTTCTAGTCCTACTCGGTTACAAACTCAGAGTCCTAAGCTGCGCTTTGGTCTTGTCGTCCTTACCGAGTAGAATTCGGTCTTGTTTGTCCGTCTTCCTTCGTGGGCCGAGGAAAAAAGGCCCAAAGCTTAGGTAAGCCGGCCTATGGGTACCCTATAGGATATCCCATTGACAAGCCCTCGAGCATCTCATGATTTTTCTTCAATATGTCGGGTTGCTTTGACAGCGAGCCGAGTTCTTTTTGAAGCAAAATCGTGAGGTGGTCTTCTGTGCTTTTGTCTTGTAGTTTTTGCGCACATTTGAAAAATGTGCACTCATTGAGTGTAGCCCCGAGCCTCTGGATATTTGGTACAAGTATTCGGAGGATCTTGAGAAAATCTTGTAAGGTGGGTATTTGCAGCCCCCGACCCTTCTCTGAGTTCTTTTTATTAGAAAAGGGTTTGGTAGAAGGGTCTGAAATATCCTGTTCTTGTCTTCTTTTATTCACGGGTTGGTGTTGTGACTTCACGGGTATGCAAAATCTTGCTTTCACTGTTTGCTTTGGTTAGCTTCTGTCTTTTTCTTGCTTTTCTTTCTCGTGACTCTTGGCTTTTGGTGGTCCTTGCTTGCTATATATTCCATTGTGCTTGCACTGGTAACTTGAACTTTAGAGTTCGATGACCATGCTGCTGAGTGAAACTGAGCAGCCCCGGGCTTATGTCTGCCTTCTAGTAGTCGAGTGGGTAGAAGAATTCTTGTGTATTGAGTTAGAGGTAGACTAACTCTTCGGTTAGATTTTCCTGGGAAGTTTTGTGCAGTAGGTAGAAGAAGTCTTGTGATGTGGCTTCCATGCCTTCTCTGTCTAACTACCGAACTCCGGGCTATCACCGTTGTCGCTCCTGAGTTGATTGAAGTTGTACACTCCATCTTCCTGGCTGTGCATGCTTGCACCGAACTCCTGCTGGAAAGGCTAGAGTTGGAGTTATCCAATCTCCTTTGTTGGGGGTTGCTTTCTGCCTATCGACCAGAACTTTCCTCATGCTGTGTGGGAGTTCTGGGTTGTTTTACTCTGCAAGGTTTTCGCCAAGTGCTGGGTCTTCTTTGGTGGTAGATCTGATCCATCCTTGGTTTTAGCCCTTATATCTTGTCACTTGTGGTCTTTTGTACTGGCCTTGTATTGGTAGCTCCTGGCTGTTGTATTTGTAAGATCTATGACCGAGTTATTTTTCGGTATCCAATGATTGTTCTTGGTTGTATGATTGTCCTTGGAATATTCTTCTGGATATTCTATCTAGTACCCTGATGTACTGCCTTTGTTTGTATCTCATCAATGTAGTCCTTGTCGAATCTTTTGCCTTTACTGCTATTATAATCTTTTCTTCATGGACTCAGTGTATGTGCACCCTTGTTCTTCTATAAATAGTTGTGGTATGGTTCCCTTGCCATATATCTTTTACTGTCCTTTGTAAAAATCTCTGTTGTATCATGGATATTGTAGTTGGCGAGCTTGACGAGCCCTCGGACTTCTTCCTTTCTTTTCTGGGTTGAACTTGCGGTGAATGGTGTAGATCTTGTGATAGAAACTAGTAAATAACTAGTTTCGAGGTAGTGCCAAGTTGTGGGCGGCTTTGAGGCAAATGGTGTAGGTCTTGTGATGAGGCTGTCACATGCTCCGCTTCCTGATCTACCAGTGTCCTAACTCGGTGCCTCTGACTGTTCTCGCAGCCTTGGTTGAAGAAGTATTCCTTGGTCAATCCTGTGCTATGTCATTTTGGTGCATGCTGATGCTGATCCGCATGCCTTGAATTCGGTCATTACTGTTTTACTGCGTCTCTCGCTGCCAATCTTGAATGGCTTCCGGGTTCTGCTTCTACTACCTTTGGCGACTTGGGTATGTGTTGCTCCGTTGGGTATCGTGTACATCCGAGTTGTTTGGCTCTGTCGGACAATATTGGATCTTGGTTCGGGTTGATCTGACCTTGAATTTGATTATGTAAAAATTCCTATCTGTATGATGGTTGAGTTGTTCAATATTCTCCATATTACTGTTGTAATCGAGCTCTTGTACCAAATGATTGATGAATAAGCTTTTGCCTTATTCTCCTGATTTCTTTGCATTATATGTCCCCATATGATGTTTGTGACGATTGTGGTGTTCGATTACCTTTCATTATCTTCCGAGCTGTCTATGATAGATGTACTCTGACTGAGTGTTTTTCCTAGGTGACCGTTCCGTAATTTCTGTAACCGTTGTATTTTCTTTCCATTGTAGCAAAAAACTTGCGGCTTTTTACCTCCGTATAAATCTGTCCTTCTATTATCTCATCTCTTTTATCCTGTGGTAAAAAGTTCTTCCTTTTGCTTGCAAACCCTAACTGCCGCCCCTGCTCTAGTTATCTTCGATCTACCTCGGATGGTGAAGAAGAACAAGAACAAGGGCAAGGCTGAATTTGTGGACGAGGATACCGTGCTGGATCATATAGATAATCCCGAGTTCGTTGAGATGTCCTGCCAGATGAAGCGGTCCCCCAAGCCTATGACTCAGGAAGCTGACTTAGATCTGTTAGTTGCCCATGGTTTGCTTCGGGCATAGATTTTCTCTGAGTATTATGTCGACGAAATATATGTCGCAGTCTACCTAGGGGGTACCTACGGTATTAGATTGTAGGCGGAGGTATGGCGATGGCAGTCAAGCGTAACACAGAGAGCATAGACACTGCGATTTAGACAGGTTCAGGCCTGCAAATCGTCGTAATACCCTACGTCCTGTGTTCTGGTGGCTGTATTGATCTGAGAGATAGATTACAAGATGTGATGAGATTGTGTTTTGGGGGGTGTCCCCTGTCCCTCCTTATATATGCCGAAGGAACAGGGTTACAAGTATAGTAGCCAATATGGTACTATTCGTGCGGTGCACGTCGTGTGCCGCATGTCTACGTCTTGTGGGCCGGGCCACCTCCTGGCCGGGAGGCCCATATAGGTCCCTGGGGATATGTCGAGGTAATATCCCCAACAAGTACCCGAGCACGTTATATTCTTCTAGCGAGCTGTCCTGAAGCCTTTGAGGAGATGCGGCCTGGTCGCCTTTCTTTATCAGCATTGTCGAAGATCTCCGACCAGGTGGCCTGGTCAGGATGTAGTCCGGAGAAGCTTTCTGACCAGGTCGAACTGGTCGGTACCATCAGAGCTTGGTTAGCGAGCAGGTCGCTTCGTCGTAGGTCTGCAGCTGCTTGTCGGGAGGATGTGACATGCTAGAGAAAAAAATTGAAAGAACTTCTTCTTGGTGAAGTGTATCCACTTGGAGCTTGCAAGACTATAAGGAACAGCAAGGTCCTAGTAGAATTTTGTATAAGTCCATCTTGGCGTTTGTCGAAGAAGAAAGCAAATACATTCACCGCGAGGTGAAGTGTATCCACTTAGTCCCCGGGCTTGGTAGTAGGTGTTGTAGACACATGGTACCAAGCTATAGAGTATACTGTAACTTGCGCAGTCCCCGAGACTGCAGGCATAGCATGCCCATCAATCCCCCCCCCCGACGTGCTACCCAAAATAAGCACCCTGATCCGGATAGCATGGAGCAACTTGATGGCACACCAGCTCAACCAAAAGGTTCTGGTTGACGACGAAGGTGAGTCGTAGACAAGGTCGACGAGAGCCGTGATGAGAAGTGACAAAGTTAGCATGAACCGTGACAAGGAGCGACGAAGTCGGCGGGAACCATGATGAGACGACGACGAGGGCAGCCCCTGAGACTGTAGTTGATGACGAGGAGCGACGAGGTTGGCATGAGCCATGGCGAGGAGCGACGAAGTCAGCGTGAACCGTGACGAGTCAGTGACAAGGAGTGACGAGGTCGGCATGACCCGTGGCGAGGAGCGACGAAGTCGGCATGAACTGTGACGAGTCGGTGATGAAACCAGTCCCGAGACTGTAGTCGGCGACGAGGAGCGATGAGGTTGGCATGAACTGTGTCGAGGAGCGACGAAGTCAGCGTGAACCGTGATGAGTCGGCGATGAAGCCAGTCCCCGAGACTGTAGTTGACGACGAGGAGCGACGAGGTTGGCATGAGCCATGGCGAGGAGTGACAAAGTCGGCGTGAACCATGACGAGGAGCGATGAAGTCGACGGGAACCGTGACGAGTCAGCGACATGGAGCGACGAGGTCGACGAGAGCCATGGCGAGGAGCGATGAAGTCAGCGTGAACCATGACGAGTCGGCAACAAGGAGCGACGAGGTCAGCGAGAGCCGTGGCGAGGAGCGACGAAGTCAGTGTGAACCGTGACGAGTCGATGATGAAACCAGTCCCGAGACTGTAGTCGGCGATGAGGAGCGATGAGGTTGGCATGAACCATGTCGAGGAACGACGAAGTTGGCGTGAACTGTGATGAGTCGATGATGAAACCAGTCCTCGAGACTGTAGTCGGCGACGAGGAGCGATGAGGTTGGCATGAACCGTGTCGAGGAGCAACGAAGTCAGTGTGAACCGTGACGAGTCGGCGATGAAGCTAGTCCCCGAGACTGTAGTCGGCGACGAGGGGCGATGAGGTTGGCATGAACCGTGTCGAGGAGCGACGAAGTCGGCGTGAACCGTGACGAGTCGATGATGAAACCAGTCCTCGAGACTGTAGTCGGTGACGAGGAGCGATGAGGTTGGCATGAACCGTGTCGAGGAGCAACGAAGTCAGTGTGAACTGTGAGGAGTCGGCGATGAAGCCAGTCCCGAGACTGTAGTCGGCGACGAGGAGCGATGAGGTTGGCATGAACCGTGTCGAGGAGCGACGAAGTCAGCGTGAACCGTGACGAGTCGGCGATGAAGCAAGTCCCCGAGACTGTAGTTGACAACGAGGAGCGACGAGGTTGGCATGAGCCATGGCGAGGAGCGACAAAGTCGGCAGGAACCGTGACGAGTTGATGACAAGGGCAGTCCACGAGGCTGTAGCCGGCAACGAGGAGCGACGAGGTCGGCATGAGCCGTGGTGAGGAGCGACGAAGTCAGCGGGAACCGTGACGAGTCGATGACGAGGGCAGTCCCCGAGACCGTAGTTGGCGACGGAAGTGCTCGTAGGGGATGTTGACATGTTTGTTGCGGGACAGCGGTAGATTGTATCTCGGATACAAGTATTCGGACGTGTAAGTGAAAACTACAAAGTTGTAATATATCCGGGGCGGTGAGCTTTTGTTTCACTTGTATGTCCTGTCGTGCCTACTAAGTCATGAGCCGTAGCGATGAATCGTTCGGCCTTGGGTCTCAAATGGTCCAGATCGTAGGGCTAGCGCCACTTCACGCGTAGGATACATAAGGACTCCCAACGAGGCACGCAGCTGGCAACCCGCGGCGCAGAGGGCAAACAACTCATGCACGCTTAGGGAGATGCCAGCGGACAGGGCCTTTTTCCGAGAGGCCCGATCGTGGCATGACTAGGGCCTGTGGAGACCGTTCCTGCAGATGCTGGGCGAAAAGCCATGCTGCTTGTAGAGTCGTCGATCGTACCGTGGTCGTATACAGATTCTAGGCACATAACCTCATGGCTTCCGACCCAAATGATATCGCTCGGTTTCTGGGGAAATACAATTTGGGAGGCCTGTCAATGTAGTTGTAGCGCTTAGGGTAGCTACTTCTATTCGCTATGATTCATTAGCAGGCCAGCTTCGGGTGCTTTCTGGTTATGGCCAGGCTGTTTGGAGAAACGCCCTATTGCGTTTTGGAGAGGTCGTTGAACACTATGGGAATGTTTTGGAGACGTCGTCGAACGCCGTATGCGTTGTGTAGAAGTCGTCGAACGTCGTAGGAGTTTTGTAGATGTCGCCGAACGCCGTGGTCGTTTTGAAGAGGTCGTCGAACGTCGTGAGCGTTTAGTAGAGGTTGCCGAATATCATGACGAGATGGCGACGAGGGCTGTCGACGATGTTGGTGATGAGGGTCGCGGTGTGTTGTTGACGAGCGATGGCGAGGGACGAGGCGTGTTGTCGACGAGGCCGGCTGCGGGGCGAAGCATGTCGACAAGGTCGGCGGTGAAGAACAACCAAGGTCGTCGATAGGATGGCGGTGAGGAGCGCCGAGGGCCACCAATGGGATCGATGACGAGGAGCGACGATGACCATCGACGAGACCGGCGGCGTAGAACGACGAGGGCCACCAACGTGGTCGGTGGAGAAGAACGACGAGGGCTGCCAACTTGGTCGACAGAGAAGAACGACGAGGGCCATCGACGCAGTCGCCGACGACAAACGATGAGGGCCACCAATGGGATCGACAGCGAGGAGCGACGAGGGTCATCGACGGTGAGGGCCGACGAGGGGCCACCGACGTTGTCAGCTGTGAAGAATGACAAGGGCCACCGACGGAATCATTGACGATGGCTGCTGACGAGGATCGGCGGCGGAGCGCGATCGATGACACCAAATAAATCCAATCTGATCTTGTTTGATGTTGTGTTGTCGGCGTGGTCGATCAGATGACGCGACTCGGGCGACTCGCTGACGTGGTTTGCATGATAGCTTGGTCGTCTTGATCTAGTCAGATGAGGTTGATCTTGTCGTGAAGACGTGGAGAAGCAGCGTCGAATCTGCGTAGTCGTTCGGGCGACTCCGTGTTGGCATGGGAGCAAAAGGTTGTCACCTAACCCGTGTTTGTTTATCGTCGTACGTGATTTAGCATGGAGTTTGTTGTCCTCGTGACTTCACGGATGTTCGCTGGCAAGGTGCACCATTGGATTCCTAGGCAAAATAACCACATGCGTATGTAGATACCTAGATATATGGCGTATATCATATGATATTTAGAAAATAAATATGGAGTGATGACTTAGCTTTCTAGGCAAGATGTGTTGCTGATCAGCTCTGGCTGGAAAGTGCTCTGTACTTCACAGATCAACGAGGAAGAACGACGAGGGCCACCAACGGCGTCGACGGCGAAGAACGACGAGGGTCGTCGATGGAATCGATGGTGAGGGACGACGATGGCCGTCGACGGGATCGGCGGCGGAGGACGACGAGGGTAGCCAACGTGGTCGATGGCGAAGAACGACGAGGGCCGCTGACGGGATCGACGGCGAAGAACGACAAGGGCCATCAACGGGATCGACGGTGAGGAGCGACGACGACCACCGGCGAGGTCGACGGCGAGGAGCGACGAGGGGCCGTCGACGTGGTCGGCAGTGAAGAATGACGTGGGGAGCCATGGCGAGTTGATGATGATCTTCGAGGCAAGGATGGTGCCGCCCCCGGTCCAGATCATAGATCGAATCTGGTTAGGACGAGGGACGACGAGGTCGGCGGCGGCGGACCGTTGGCGAGGGCGACGACGAGGGGACGTCGATGAGATCCATCGACGAGGGCCGTCGACGGGGAAGACGATCGATTGATGAGCCATGACGTCGTTGCACACACCCCCTACCCAGCGCACCAACTGTCGACGAAATATACGTCGCAGTCTACCTAGGGGTTACCCTACGGTAGTAGATTGTAGGCGGAGGTATGGCGACGGCGGTCAAGCGTAACACAGAGAGCATAGACACGGCGATTTAGACAGGTTCAGGCCGGCAAATCGCCGTAATACCCTATGTCCTGTGTTCTGGTGGTTGTATTGATCTGAGAGATAGATTACAAAATGTGATGAGATTGTGTTTTGGGGGGGGGTCCCTATCCCTCCTTATACATGCCGAAGGAACAGGGTTACAAGTAAGGTAGCCAATATGGTACAATTCGTGCGGTGCACGTCATGTGTCGCACGTCTACGTCTTGTGGTCTGGCCCACCTCCTGGTCAGGAGGCCCATATAGGTCCCTGGGGATATGGCGATGTAATATCCCCAACATATTCTCTTCCTGGTGAGCACGTGATTCCCAGTCCTTCTCCTGACTAGACTGTACTTTTTGTTCCTTCCATTCGTGCTAGACTCTACTTCCCTCCTTCTGATTTCCTGATGGAGTTCCTTCGCTTTTACGGTATCCAGCTTCATCATATACCCCCCTAATGGGATTCTCTTTCTTTCTTCGTTTGTGCATTTGTGCGAAGCATTCATTGGCATCCCTCCTTGTCTTCCTCTCTTTCGTCATTTCTTTTGACTTCAATTTCATGAGAGTGAGCCCAGTCGCTCTTTTGGCTGTTGCGCCGTTCAGTTCCGCCAGGGTATGAAGGCTATTATTTTGCCTTTACCCTTTATGAGTCGGTTAAAGATTGGGTGGACAAATGGTTCTACATTTCAATGTCTGATGCTTATTTTTCTTCTGATCTTGCTGCTCTTCCGACTTCTCTTCCTTGTTAGAATGATCCTTTGTCTCCTTCTGAGTCTCTGGCTATTAAACCTCTGCTGACCCGGATAAGCTTCTTGAAACAATCCGGGTTGACTGGCAATGGGTTGGTTGCCAGTCTCTATCGTCGCCGAGTTCAACATCTCATGCAGAGGGAAAATTTTGGCTTTGAGTTTATTGGTTCTTCTGATCCTTCTCGGATTATCCCTGAGTCCGAGTTGTCTGAAGATGACATGTTTGATCATTTGGGAAGGGTCCTTAGTGGTGTGTCTGCCATTCCTCCCCAAATTCCTAAGTACCATGCTGGAAATCCACCTCCTCAGGTTAGTGACTTCTTAGTTCGTTCCGATTTGTTTTCCTTGAGTTCTTTGTTTTGTTGACGGCTTGCTTTGTATTTTTAAGATCATGGTCATTCTTTTAGGCTAAACTTGCCTTTTGGGTCGGATGCCTTTGTTCCTGAGGAGACTGCTGCTGAAGTCACTGTGGCTTCGGCCTCTTCTTCCAGGTTGATTCCTAGACTTTGTAATATTGAAGGGTATGTACCATATTCTCCTGATCCTCGGTTAGCTCAAATCTTATTGGTTTCTAGAAAAAGGAAAGTTGAGTCTTCTGCTCAGCCTGCTACTCGTCGTCGTTCTCCTCGTCCGTTTACCCACACAGGTAACATTATTTTAGGTGAGCGTTTTTTGCTTTTGGCTGAGTTGTTTTTGTTTACTGTGTTCCTTCACCCTTGTATTTGCTTTTTTGATAGGTGGCCAATCTATCCCACTTGATGAAGAGTATTCTGATGATGATCCTCCTCTTGTTCAGCCTATGTAAGTTTCTTTCGTTGTTGTCTTCTTTGTTTTTCTTTATTGTAGTCTCTTTTCTCACTGTAATTTTGCTTTAGTCGTAGGTTATCTGTTGGTCAGTCTTCTGGTGAAGCTGCTCTGATCCCTTCGGCTGTTCCAATCTCCTCTTCTATGTTGCTTGGTGATGATTTTTTTTTGATATTCACAAGCTTTCTTTTGCTCAAGTTGCTGCTTCTATCAGTAAATCAACCAAGTAAGTTAAGCCTTCTTTGCAATGTTTAGATCTTTTAGTTGTTCTTGCCTAATATTCTTGTTTTTTGCTTTCCTTAGGTTTTTTTCTGATGCTCCTGATGTTGCAAATGTTGCTGGCACTTCTGAGTTTGTTGGTGCCTCTCCACCTGCTAGTGTGCCTCTCCTTGAGGTACCTGAGTTAAATGTCTCTGGAAAAACTCCGACTTCTTCCATGGTTCGTTTACTCCTTCAAGGGCCAAAAATTCAGCTTAGCCGAGTTGATCGAGTTCAAAAGCTTGTTTCTTCTTGGAATGATTTGTCACTGTCTTTTGGTGCTGAGCTAAAGGTATTTGCTCTTATTTTTCTTCTTTAGTTTGCTTGTTTGCACTTTTGCTTCCATCTTTATCTCTTGCAGGAAGTTTGTCAAGATTTGACTGCGTCTTCTTCGGAGACTCAATTGACTGCTACTCTTCAGGCTGAACTTGACAGGTATCAACTTGAGTTATCTCAAGCTCATGCTGCTTTGGAGCGAGAAAAAACTTCTTCATCTGCTGCTCTTTCTGATTTGAAGGATAAGCTAGCTGGTAAGTATTTTTATATTTTCCCTAATTTCTGTGATTCTTTTTGACATTCTCATTTGCAGCTGCTGAACAAGCTTCGGTGACTTGGAATGAAGAGAAGAAAGACCTGTCTCTTCGTCTTGAATCTTCAGAAAAGAAAACTGAAGCTGTCTCATTTCACAGCTTTTGAAGTCAGAGCAAGAGTTGCAGTCTCAGCTTCTAGGCATTCAAGAACGATATAAGTCCTTGTATGCTGCTCTAAAGCCTGTCATAGCTGTTGTCTATCATGAAGAGGATGCTAAAGAAGGCCCGAAGACTTTAATTCCTGCACTGCCCCTTCGGTTTCAAGAATTTGTGGAAAATGGGTTTGAGCGTTGTATAAACAATGTTGTTTCTTTTATTCGAGCCCTCGCTCCTAATGTGCCTTTGGACCGAATTCTTGAAGACCCGATGGACGCTGATCTTTTGGCGAGGTGGGAGCAATCAAAGCCCGAACTTCAGGAGCTTTGCCGCAAGATATTTGGTCAAATGAAAGTGTTGCCCTCCTCTCCTTGATAAAAAACATTTACTTGTCCTTGGGTGACGATTTTGTAATATACTCTGAATGATACTTTTGCTTAATATATTGTTAGGCTTCGCCCTAATATTGTAATGTTCTTGTCAATGACGTGTAGTTTTATGCTTCTGATTGGTATATTTGCTCTTCTGATGAATACCGGATTCTTCGGATATGCCCCGTTCTTATGAGTGACTTTTGATAACATTGTGCCTTTAACTTAGGCTTTGTAGATATTTTTGAATTCTCGAATTCTTACTGGGTAATACTATTTGGCCTTTGTGCCATGATGATTATATTGAAGATATTGTTGTTCATAGAATGCCTCTTTGTAGGTCTTTTGCGTTTAACAATCTCCGAGTAGTTTTGAGGTAGCTTTGTCGAGTAATTTCCGATGATGGAGACTGATATGATAATATTCGGCTTGCAATCTTTGTTGCGCCGCTTTTGTGTTGCCCTTCAAACAGTTGTGTTGTGTCATTTCATACAAGTGATTGTCTTTGAAGCCGTCGAGGTAGACTGATACTTTTGTTGCGCCAAGTAGTTTGATATTTGTCATGCCGCCTCACGAAATGGTAGACTTGTAGATATATTAACCAGACTGTGCCAATCATGGTGCAAAGCAGTCGGTTTGTCAGGTTGCCTCACGAAACAACTGACTTAAGAATGCTAGACAGCGCCGCTCATGGTGCAAAGTTGTCAACTTGTCATGCCATCTGATGAAACGGTAGACTTTATATATATGAACCAGACTGTGCCGCTCATGGTGCAAAGCAGTCGGTTTGTTGGGTTGCCTCACGAAACAACTGACTTAAAGATGCTAGACAGTGCCGCTCATGGTGCAAAGCTGTCAGCTTGTCATGCCGCCTCACGAAACGGTAGACTTATATATATGAACCAGACTGTGCCCGCTCATGGTGCAAAGCAGTCGGTTTGTTGGGTTGCCTCATGAAACAACCGACTTAAAGATGCTAGACAGTGCCGCTCATGGTGCAAAGTTGTTAGCTTGTCATGACGCCTCACGAAATGGTAGACTTATATATATGAACCAGACTGTGCCGCTCATGGTCCAAAGCAGTCGGTTTTTCAAGTTGCCTCACGAAACAACTGACTTTAATGCCAGACAGTGCCTCTCATTGTGCAAACTGCCGATTTGTTCTTGATGTCTTGTATCTTATGCCTTTAGTTGTAGAATTTCTTGAGTTGGCTGATATGCCAAGTGTTGTTTAGTTGGACTCCATCTTCTGTCATTAGCTTATATGTTCTGGGTTGTATTGTTGTCTTGATGATGAAAGGACCCTCCCATGGGCTGAGTAGTTTATGTCTTCCTTCTTTCTTTTGAATTAGCCGTAGTACCATATCTCTTGGTTTTAGCGTTCTTGGGTGTGTATTTCTGTCGTAATGCCTTCATAAACTTTGTAGGTATCTTGCATTTTGTATCACTGAACTGTCTCTTATTTCTTCGATTGCGTTGATCTCAAGCCGTCTTGTTTCTTCGGTTTCTCCTTCATCGTATTGTTCGATTATTGGTGATTGCCATATTAAGTCAATTGGTAATACGGCTTCTGATCCGTATACCAGGAAGAAGGGTGAATATCCTATTGCTCTGTTGATTTGGGTTCTTAAACCCCATACCACTTTTGGTAGTTCATCAATCCATTTTCCTCCGTAGTCTTTTAGGTCTTCATATAGCCTTGGCTTTAGGCCTTGTAATAGTAGCCCATTGGCTCTTTCAACTTGTCCATTTGTTTGGGGGTGAGTCACTGATGCATAGTCTATCTCTATCCCACAGTCTCTTTCCCAATATTGAAATTCTTTTGCTATAAATGGTGACCCAAGATCTGTGATTATTCGGTTGGGCATTCCAAATCTATGCATGATGTCTTGTAAGAACTCTGTTGCTTTTTCTGCGCTATATTTGACAAGTGGCTTGTACTCGATCCACTTGGTAAATTTGTCTACTGCCACAAATATGTATTCAAATCCTTCTTTTGCTTTTTTGAGGGGTCCGACTTGATCCAGCCCCTAGCATGAGAAAGGCCATACTAGAGGTATGCAAATTAGATTGTGTGCTGGAACGTGTGATTGTCTTGCAAACATTTGGCAACTTTTGCATGTTTTGTCTAATTGTTCTGCATCCTTGAGTGTTGTTGGCCAATAGAATCCACTTCTGAACGCTTTGCCGATTAGTGTTCTAGATGCTGCATGATTTCCACAGCATCCCGAATGGATTTCTTCTAATATCTCTTTTCCTTCTGTGTGGATACGCATTTCAATAATACTCCAAAAGATGCTGCCCTCTTGTATAATTTGTCTTTTACGAGGACGTAACCTTTGCTTTTTCTTATAACCCTTGTTGTCGCTGCTTTGTCTCTAGGTAGTTTGTTTTCATTCTTATAATCAATGAACGACTGCCTCCAATCGCTCTCTATGTTGAGAATCTGCCTTGAGTTGTCGGGTTCTTTTATATTGTCTATCTCCATCGGGTCTTCTTTTTGTTTGCTGCTTTTTTGGATTGATGGTTTTGCGAGTTCTTCTATGAATATTCCTGGTGGCACTTTTGCTCTGTCTGATCCCAATTTGCATAAGATGTCTGCTGCTACGTTTGAATCTCTTAAGACGTGATGGATTTCTAGACCCTCGAAGTTCTTCTCGAGTTTCCTTACTTCTGCACAGTATGCATCCATGTTGTTTTTTGTGCAATCCCATTCTTTGTTCACTTGATTGATTACTACTGCTGAGTCTCCACAAGCCAGAATTCTTTTGATTCCCAGGGTAGTTGCTACTTTTAGCCCATGTATGAGCGCTTCGTATTCCGCTTCATTATTTGTTGCTTGCCATAGTATCTGTAACACGTATTTTAGTTGTCTTACTTCTGGGGAAATTAGTAGCACACCTGCTCCTGCCCCTCCAAGCTTCAGAGAACCATCAAAGTACATCTTCTAGTGGTCTCGTATTGGTTCGGGTACTTTCTGTGCAATTTCCGTCCATTTCACGATGAAGTCGGGTAATATCTGCGACTTGATTGTTGTTCTTGGTTTGAAGTCTATATTGAGAGATCTGAGCTCTACTGTCTATTTTGATATTCTTCCTGTGGCGTCTTTGTTTCTGAGTATGTCTTGTAATGGAAAGTTGGTTGCTACTATTACTTTGTGCTCGTGGAAATAATGCCTCAACTTTCTTGACGATATGAGTACTGCATATAGTAATTTCTATACGTGCGGGTATCTGACTTTTGATTCTTTGAGTACTTCGCTGATGTAGTATACGGGTCTTTGCACTTTGTAGGTGCGTCCGGGTTCTTCTCTCTCCACGATGATTGATGCACTTACTACGTTCTTTGTTGCTGTGATATATAGCATCATGTCCTCCTTATTTCTTGGTGGTGCCATTACTGGAGATGATGATAAGTATTCTTTTAATTTGATGAAGGCTTGGTTTGCCTCTTCTGTCCATTCGAATTTCTCTTTCCCTTTTAGGAGTTTAAAGAAAGGTAATCCCTTTTCTCCTAATTTTGATATGAATCTGTTGAGAGCTGTCATACATCTTGTGAGCTTTTGTATATCTTTGACCTTTTTTGGTGGCTTCATATCCATTACTGCTTTGATTTGCTTTGTGCTTGCCTCGATTCCTCTATTGCTGACTAGGAAACCGAGTAGTTGTCCTGATGGTACACTAAAAACGCATTTTGTTGGATTGAGCTTCCACTTCCATGCTTTCAAATTCTTGAAGGTCTCTTCTAGGTCTTCCAATAATGATCCGGGTTCTTTTATTTTGACTACTACGTCGTCGATGTATGCCTCAGCGTTTCTTCCGATTTGATCTCCTAGACAGGTTTGTATTGCTCTTTGATATGTTGCTCCTACATTTTTCAATCCGAACGACATTGATTTGTAACAGTATGCCCCAAAAGGTGTTATAAAAGATGTTTTGCTTTGATCTTCTTCCCTTAATGATATTTGATGGTATCTCGAGTAGTAGTCGAGAAAGGATAGTAGCGATGATCCGCTGTTAAGTCTATGACTTGGTCAATTCTTGGTGGTCCGTATGGGTCTTTTGAGCAATGTTTGTTCAGGTCTGTGTAGTCCACACACTTACGCCATTCTTTTGAGTTCTTTTTCTCTACTAAAACTAGATTAGCCAACCAATCTGGGTAGATTATTTCTCTGATGAACCCTGCCGCCAGTAATTTTGTAATTTCCTTTTTGATTGCTGCTTTCCTGTCCGGTGCAAATCTACGTAGCTTCTGTTTTACTGGTCTTGAATTTTTATTTGTATCAATTTTGTGCTCAACCAACTCCTTTGGGACTCCTGGCATATCTGCTGGCTTCCATGCGAATGTCTTTGTTGTCCCTTAGAAAGTTGGTGAGCATGAGTTCCTATTTAGGATCTAGACTTGCGCTGATTATTGCTGTCTTTTCTGGATCTCTAGTTAATAAATCAATTGTCTTTGTGGCTGCTTCTTTAGGAGGTGTGAAGGTACTTGGCTTCTTTGCTGGTATTTGGATCTCGTCTGGGTTTATTTTCTCAGCTTTCTTCACGATGTCTTCTTTCTCCTTGTAATCTTGCAATTTTTCAGATATTTGTATGGCTTGTACATCACAATCATATGCCTTTTTAGATCTCCTTTTAGTGAAAGGATTCCTTTTGTTGTCGGCATCTTGAGTAGTAGATATAGGTAGTGAGGTATTTCCATGTATCTTGTGAGTGCTGGTCATCCAAGGATTGCATGATAACATGATTCGAAGTCGGCTACTTCAAACTTGATGAACTCAGTTCGATATTTGTCGGGTGTTCCAAAGGTGACTGGTAAAGTGATTTGTCCCAATGGTATGGAAGCTTTTCCAGGTATTATCCCATAAAAAGGGATACTTGTCGGTGTGATCATGCCTTCATAGTCCAAGTTCATTTTCCTTAGGGTATCTGTGAAAATTATGTTTAATCCTGCTCCTTTGTCGATGAGTACTTTGGAGACTGCCACTCCTGCTATTGTTGGTCCCATTACTAGGGGATAGTAGCCAGCATTTGCTGCGCTTGTCCATTGATCTTCTCTTGTAAATTGAATTGGATATTCTGACCAATCCAAATATCTTGGGGTAGCTGGTTCTGCTTCCATGATGGTTCTGTGTGCTAGCTTTTCCTGCCTTTTGTTTCTTGTGTATGATGCTCTAGAAAAGATTACTGCTATTTGTCGTTGGGGTTCTTGATAATTCCCCTCTGCTTTCTTTACGTCCTTCCCTGTTCCATCTGTTCTTTGTTCCGAGTTGTTTGCTCGTGCATCTTCTTTCTTTGTGAATCTTCGTTGGAAGATGTCGCATTCAATTAGCTTGTGATTTGCATTATGATGTATGTAGCAGGGTAGGTCTTCTTTCCTTTCTGCTAGCCTTTTCGTGTAGTTGTTGCCTTGATAGTTATTGTTTGAGTATCTGTTATTCTGGTTTGTGTTTCTGTTGTTGTTGTAATTGTTGTTGTACCCTCCTTTGTCATTATCGTTGAATCTTCTTTTGTTGTCCGTTGCTGCTACTATGTTGTCCTGTCTTGGCCTTTTGTCATTAGGTCTGAAATTTGGTCTTTTGTTTTCATGGAAGTCTCGGGTGAATCTGTGCCGAGTTCTTTCTTCTGATGATATCATCTTTTCGACAGCTCTTTTGAAGTCTTCGTTGGATCTCGGATTTTCGTTAAAGTAGTCCTTGAACTGCCAATTTGCTATGATTCCATCCGCAAATGTTTCTATCATTTCCCTGTCGGTGTTGTAGTGTATTTGAGCTCTGAGTTCTCCAAACCTTCGATAATATTCCCTTAGCGTTTCTCCTCTTCTTTGGTTTACATTCTTCAATTCTGCCGCTATCATAGGGTGTGTTATTATTCCTGCGAAGTTGTTGCAGAATGCTTCTTGCAAATCTTCCTAATACTTGATTGATCTTGGTTTTAACTTGTCGAACCATTGCAAGGGCATGACTTCAAGTGCCATTGGAAAGTATAGGGCCTTGATGTCATTGTTCTGTCCTGCAAGTTCAATGGACTGAGAATATACTCTTAAACATTGTCTAGGTTCCACTTTCCCATTGTATTTGGAGTGATTTGTTGGATTGAATTTGTGTGGTCATTTCAATGTTTGTAGTCTTCCTGCAAAGCACGGAAATCTGTCGTATTGTTTTGTCCTGTTGAAGTCTGGTGACTAATCTCTTCGGTAATAATCCCTGTCTCCACTGTATTCGGATTCGCCATAGTCTTCTGGATAACGCTGGCCCCAGTCTGGGCCGTTTTGTTTTACTAGTCCGAGATGTTGTTCCTGTCTTTCTGATGGTTGTGGTACCTCTGTTTTCCCTAGTCTGTGAAATATTGACTTCTTGGGGGTTGTTCTTCTTGCTTCTCTCCTTGTCCTTCTTGAGGTGTGTTGTCGTCGGCTTGTTTATCCCCGTTTTCTTTTATTGGCTCGTATGTGATTCTTTCTTCTTTAGTAAGGATGTTTAGTTCTTTTGTCAGTTCTTCAATTCTTTCCCTCTTCGAGTTCTTCATGGATTCTCTTTCCGTCTTCTTCTTGTTATATTCTATCAACTCTGCTTTGTATTTGTTCTAGATTTGTTTTCTCTGGGCGGCTCAATTTCTTCTTCCTGCTCTAGCTTTGTTCTTTTTCAGCCTCGCAGCTTTGTGATCGTTGGTTTCATTATCGTCACCTTCTTCGTCGTCTGAGATATCCCTTCTGATTCATCTGATGATTTCAAGTCGGGTATTTGTGGTGGTTCTAGATAAGGTTCTAGTTCTGCCATGTATATGGTATGTGCCCTCCGAGTTCTTCTTGTTGGCTGATTTCTTTTCTTTGATTTGTATGACAAATCCTGGTATATTCCGAGTTCATTTCCAACTTGGAATGGTAGTTCTATGTCCTGACCTTGCATCCTCGGGGGTTGGTTTGGCCAATGCACGATGCACCCCTCTGGAATTGTTGACATTATCATTCCTTCTTGAGCGCCTCTCAGAGTTATGCTTCTTGTCATCTTCTTTTGGAGAAAGTTTCCGTATGTAGATGCGGAATTACGCAACCCGTATGGTACCGAGTACTTAACTGTTTCCGAATTGTTCTTGTCTTGCATTGAAGTTCGGTTGTGTATTCTGACTTGTATTGCACTTGATCTTCTCGTGTTAGTCTCGGAGTTGGTATGTGGTGAAGTCTCCTTTTCCGAGTCGGTTTCGTATCCATCCTCATCTGCTGGTTGAGTTGGTTTCGAAATCGTAAGATTTTGAGTTCTTTGACTTAGCTCCTAAAGATCTTGATCCACTCCTTCTTCTCGGAGTCGGCTTTGAGTTTTTCGGTCGTCGTTGATCTTGTAGATCCATGATCCGATGAAAAATGTAGATTCCATCGATTTCATCATCTTGAAGTCGCGGTCCACCAAGCTTTCGAGAAAAAATTCGCCGAAAGCCCCTACCTGGCGCGCCAGCTGTCGATGTTTTACCACTAATAGCCTGCCACCTCAGTACTGAGTCAGGTGGGGTATGCTGAGCCACCTCGGTACTGTTGGACCCAGGAGCCGCTTGGGAATGCACTGTTGTACACCGTGACAGTAACTATCCCTGAGCGTATCGAGGCCTCTTTGTGGAGGAAGTGGACGGTTGAGGCCATAGCCAGTAGCCCTTGGAAAGGGACTCAGTCTGCAGCTCTGACCATACTGAGTCAGATCCGTCAGGAGCACAGTGGAGAGCTGGACCGCGGTGCAGTAGGGACCTTTCTAGAGGATAACCCTGACACCACGGCCTGGTATCAGGACAGTGGAAATCCCATGGTCAGAAACAGGTATGAGAGAGCTGGCAGCTCAGGACCGGCTATGAGTGCTATGTATGCAGTGCTCAAGGCCATCTTCGCCATAGAGGACTCCAACGTGTTTAGTGTGGCACGCCTCAAGACCAGTGAGATGTTTCTGAAGGGAGTTGGTAGAAACAATTAGCATCTCAGGAGGGCAGCTAAGGAAGCGCAGGAAGAGAGAGATGCAGCTATACTTCGAGAGGAGGCAGCTGAGGATCGTGAGCGTATGCTTCACAGCCAACAGGTGGTGGGGATCATCGCTTACCACCGTTGTGACGCAGAGTGGAATGGGCGACTTCAGCAGGCCCATGACCAGATCCGAGAGTTACAATAGGAGATCCATCGGCTCAACAATGTGATCAACCCGATCCCTCTGCCTGTTGCACTAGAGGTAGATCCCGCAGTGATCTATGCTGACGATGACCCCGAGACTGAGGACGAGGACGAGGAGGATCCCGAGGAGCATAAGCTTGTCGACGACAGCGACGACGAGGGTGGCCGTCTATCAGGGATGGACACCGATCGTGACGACTAGGATAGCTTGCTTACGCTAGTCTTTAGTTGTCTCTTGCGCTAGTAGCTTGATCTTTGTTGCCTCATGAGAGACATGTTGTTGTGATCACCATGACTCAAAGTCCAGATGTCTGGCACTTTTGGCTTGTATGAATGCTTTTATGGTACCAAGTATGAATGGATGATGATGTGTTGCTAGTATGGATTCTTTTATGCCCTCTGTGGATTTAAGTTATCTCCTTTTCAGTGATTTACTAAGGCATAATCATGATTCATCTGCAATTACTCAAATCTCATTACTCCTTGCTATCAAATTCATGTAGATGCATGCCAACACCCGCTCTCGTGGTTCCGGCAGTGGTGGGAATCCGCATGACGAGGATGATCTCCTTTACCACCATCGCCGCCAATGTCCTCGGAGCAGTTCATGTCTCAGTTTATCGGAGGGCAATGCAACATTGAGGAGTTGCTACGCCGCATGGCTCAGAATAACTAGAACCAGGGTAATTGTGACCACCAGGCTAGAAATCAGTACAGTACTTTCAAGGATTTCCTTGACACCAAACCGCCAATCTTCAAGGAGGCAGAAGAACCACTCTAGGCTGATGAATGGTTGAATACCATGGAGCAAAAGTTCCGTCTGTTAAGGATGACCGAAGAGTTGAAAGCAGATTATGCTTCGCATCAACGGCAAGGACCAGCAAGTATATGGTGGCCTCATCATCGCACCAAATACCCTGCTAACGCTCCAGTTGTCTGGAATAAGTTCAAGTTGACTTTCAGAGGCCATTACATCCCTCTCGGCTTAATGAAAATGAAGGCCGCAGAGTTTCGGAAGCTTACTCACAGTACCAAGACCTTAACAGAGTACCTTCATGCTTTCA
Organism: Microstegium vimineum; assembly: GCA_022036555.1. Lineage (NCBI taxonomy): Eukaryota > Viridiplantae > Streptophyta > Magnoliopsida > Poales > Poaceae > Microstegium > Microstegium vimineum. The sequence continues at coordinate 35,272,407 of CM039127.1, forward strand.
ACAACCTGGCCCATTATGCTTCTCTGTTTGTTGATACGGATGAGAAAAAGATTGATAGCTTCAAGAGAGGTCTGGGGACCAAACTGATGAAGACCCTTGCCAACTCAACTCGCACCAATTTCAATTAGTTCATCAGTGATGCTTTGACTCAGGACAACCAGAACAACTTGCACGCTTGTTGGCACAAATTATGACCAAATTTTATATAACTAAAATATTGCCAACAAACTCAGGATCAAGGATAAACAAACACAACATGAGCATATTTTATCAAATAACCAATTCCACATGTCCATGGAGTGTTTGAATGCAGGAATGAAGAATTGGAGCAAAAGAGACCCAGTGGGACCCAAATAGGGGGTCAGCCGACCACCCTGTGGGCCTACCAAGTCTCCTCCCTCGGCCATGATCCATGAGAAGCATCCCAGAGTGATATCCAGCCCTTGGATCACTCTGTGCTTCCTCTCAACGGTTCACAAACAAAGCACATAGATCCATGGGCCCACACCAAAGAGATCAACACGACAAACACTTCAGAATGACCAACCACAAGTGCATGACAAGTGGGGACAAAACCAGGAAGGACGAGGTGGGCCAGAGATGCCTAGGGGTGTCGGCCGACCACCCCCTGGGCCCACCTGGCCCCCACTCAGTCCCTGACCAGTAGGACCACCACCAAAAGGCTAAGGGGTGGCCCACTGGCCATAGGAGGGATCGGCCGACCGCCCCCTAGGTCGGTTGGGTCCCACTCAACCACCATATCAACTACCACGAGGCAGAAATCCAATCCATCCATCTTTGGCGGTTCTATGACGGTTTGATCCAACGGTGGAAGATTGGCTCCTTGGATTGATGACATGGCACTAGAGTAGCCCCTACTCCATCCTCCACTATAAATAGAGGCCAAGACCTCCCTCTCTAGGCATGATGTAATCCAAACAAACCACTGTTGTTCTCAAGTGGAGATTAGTCTAGTGGTGTTCTCTAGTGTGGGAGTTAGAGTTGAGTTGAGCTTTGCTCAGGCTTTCTGGAATTGTCTTCCCGGAGGATCTGGTATAAGTTCTTGTATCTTTTCCCTTTTGTAAGACTTTACTTATTTAATGCAATATTCCTTCTTTACTTTACTCAGTCTTTACTTTGTGCAATATTATACTTGTTGTAGTATTGTTGTGGTTTATCTTGTCAATTAGTTGTTATAAACTAGATTGAGATCCTTGTGGCCTTTCCTGTATGCGATCATCGCCTGTCATAGGGTGCTCTAGTTGACGTATACATGATTAGAGTAGTAAGAATAGGTGTAAGCGTGGTGCTTATACTTAATCTTGCCTTTGGTTATCGCTTGTTGCACGGATTGTTTGTGGTAGCTAGCAAGAGGTGATAGCCTTGTCTAGTCGTTGTATTCCACCACGTGTTTTTAGGCAAGTTCTTAAAAGATAAGGCCCCCGTAAGAAGAGGGCGCGGTCCGGTAGGAGTTTTGTCCTCCTACTGATCTATCCCCTCGCCTAGAATACTTGTATTGAGGAATCAATCGATGTTTGTCTCAGCTAAGTGCCATAGTTAAATCCACAAAGGTAGAGTTGGAATCATAGGAGTCATTTTACTCTCTCGTTGTCCTCCCACATAGTTATACTCACTAGTCATCTCTTCCTTATCTTTAGCGGTTTGTTACATCATCATCACCTTCCTATCATTATATCATTTACCCCCTTACACTAGTTGGTACTAAATTGAGGTGATCTCTAGGATCTCTCTTTTATTATTATTTCTAGCTTCGCTTTCCCTTGGGAGAATATAAATTACGATACCCCGGAATACTCCTGGGTGAAGTGCTACAACGGTATAATCTATGTGCTTGCGGATTTGTCCAATAGTCATAAGAAATACCAACAACGCTGCAGCTAAAGGCTGCAAGAGAGCATTTGAAGGAAGCTTGTCTCAGCAGAGAGCTCCTTTTGTCAACCGCTCTACTTATCGTCCTCCAGTTGCAGGAGCTAAGTTCAGGCCTCCACAAAAGAAACCTCCAGCAAAGGTACACATCAGAGTCAGTATCGAAAGCCTTACACCATTGCTCTTCCAAAAGACAACCCAGGACAAGGCAGTTCTGGCAATTTGAAGGCTCCGCCAAATAATGCACCTTGCTACAATTGTCAGCACCCAGGGCACTTTGCTAAAGATTGCCCTCACCCAAGGAGGAATCAGGCCTATCAGGGGCGAGTGCACTATACCACCGTGGAAGAAATACCACAAGGAGAACCCGTCACAACTGGTATGTTCCTTGTAAATCATCATCCTGCAGTTGTGCTCTTTGATTCAGGATCTTCGCATTCGTTTGTGAGTAAACCTTTTACTGTTAAGCATGGCATGAGCATATCTGAATTGGATGTGGGGTACTGCATAAGTTTAGTAGGGGCTGACATATCAACCAAACAAGCAGTCAGGGATGTAAGCATCATAATACAGAAACATGAGTTTAGCACGGACCTTATCATCCTGCCCGATTTAGGTTTGGATGTGATCTTAGGCATGCAATGGATGCATCGCTATGAGGTGACCATACATACCGGGAAGAGAGTTCTATCCTTAAAACCCCAGAGAAAGCAGGAACCTTTGAGGTATCCCTTCCACGCAAGCTTGATCTTTGTGCTATGACGTGTGCTATACAAGTCACAGCTTTGAGGAATATCCCAGTAGTGTGTGAGTTTCTGGATGTGTTCCCCGATGATCTTCCAGGTTTTCCACCTGATCGAGATGTCGAGTTTGCTATTGAGTTGGTACCTGGTACGGCACCTATTTCTCGTAGGCCATATAGAATGCCTCCCAATGAGCTAGCAGAGCTAAAGAAACAGTTACAAGAGTTATAGGATAAAGGCCTCATTTGACCTATGCCTCACCATGGGGTTGTCCCGCATTGTTTGTCAAAAAGAAGGATAAATCCCTACGAATGTGCGTGGATTACCGACCCCTTAATGCCATGACAATCAAAAACAAATATCCTTTACCACGTATTGATATTTTGTTTGATTAGTTATCCAAGGCTAAAGTATTCTCTAAGATCGATTTGAGATCAGGGTATCACCAAATCAAGATCAGACCGCAAGATATACCCAAGACCGTTGTCGCAACGAGGTATGGGCTTTACGAGTATTTGGTTATGTCGTTTGGACTAACTAATGCTCCCGCCTACATCATGTATCTTATGAACTCAGTGTTCATGGCCGAGTTGGATAAATTTGTGGTTGTATTCATCGACGACATTTTAATCTACTTAGAGAATGAAGCTGAGCATGCAGAACATCTACGTGTAGTTCTTGCACGGCTAAGAGAACATAAGTTATATGCTAAGTTTAGTAAGTGCGAGTTTTGGCTTACTAAAGTACCTTTCCTTGGACATATCCTTTCTGCTGATGGAATATCTGTGGATCCAAGTAAAGTACAAGAGGTTATCGATTGGAAAGCCTCAACTTCCGTCACCGAGGTCTGTAGTTTTCTTGGTCTGGCTAGATATTACCGTCGTTTTATTCCGAACTTTTCCAAAATAGCTAAACCGATGACCAGCCTACTACAAAAAGACAAGAGGTTTGAATGGACCCAAGAATGTGAGGCAGCTTTTCTTACCCTAAGAACTCTACTTACTTCAGCACCCGTTTTGGCGCAACCAGACATAACAAAACCCTTTGATGTGTATTGTGACACCTCTGGGACTGGATTAGGGTGTGTTCTTATGAAAGAAGGAAAATTTATAGCCTATGCTTCTAGACAGCTTAGAAAACATGAGGCTAACTACCCAACGCATGATCTAGAGCTGGCAACATTTGTACATGCTTTAAAGATATGGAGACATTACCTTCAGGGTAACGTATGTCATATATACACAGATCACAAGAGTCTCAAATATATCTTCACTCAACCGGAGCTGAATATGAGACAAAGAAGATGGTTAGAACTCATCAAGGATTACAATCTTGAAGTTCATTACCACCCAGGAAAAGCTAATGTAGTAGCTGACGCTTTGAGTAGAAAGTCGCACTATCACCTTGTGCGACCCTTGCTTGAGGATGGGTTTAACTTGCTACACCCGTCAGTGTTGTACAATCTCACAGTCAGTTGCTCACTCAAAAGTCAGATCATAGAAGGACAGAAAACTGATGTGGGTGTGTTCCATATCAAAAGAAGGATGAAAGAAGAAGGTTCTCAATGTTTTAGGATTGATGAAAAAGGAATCCTATGGTTTAAGGACCATCTTGTTGTGCCTAAAGATAGAGAGTTAAGAAACCAGATCTTAGAGGAAGCACATTCCTCTAAGCTATCTATACACCTAGGTAGCAGCAAGATGTATCATGATCTAAAACAACAGTTTTGGTGGACAAAGATGAAGAAAGAGATTGCCGCGTTCGTGGCAAGATGTGATGTGTGTTGTACGGTAAAAGCGGTACATATGAAACCTGCTGGACTCTTACAACCTTTGTCAGTTCCAGGATGGAAATGGGAAGAAATCAGTATGGATTTCATAATAGGCCTCCCACCTACTCAGAGAGGTCATGACTCAATATGGGTGATTGTGGATCGGTTAACAAAGTCAGCGCACTTCATACCAGTCCGCACCACTAACCGACCATATGAGTATGCAGAGATGTATATCATTCACATAGTTCGTTTGCATGGTGTTCCAAGAACAATTGTGTCCGATAGAGGACCACAGTTTACTGCATATTTTTGGGAACATCTACATAAGCAGCTTGGAACCAATCTAGTTCACAGTTCAGCTTACCATCCACAAACATCAGGACAAATAGAAAGAGTTAACCAGATTCTCGAAGATATCCTTAGAGCATGTGTGATATCTTATAAAGGATCTTGGGAAAGTTGGTTACCTTTAGCAGAGTTCTCGTATAACAATAGCTATCAAGAAAGCATCAAAATGGCTCCTTTTGAAGCTTTGTATGGTAGGAGGTGTCGGACACCTCTCAATTGGGTCGAACCAGGTGAAAGAAGGTAGTATGGTATCGACTTTGTACAAGAAGCTGAAGATAAGGTTAGAGTAATACAAGAACAAATGCGCACAGCTCAGTCAAGACAGAAAAGCTATACAGACAAGAGAAGAAGACTGCTTGAGTTCGAAGTAGGTGACTATGTGTACTTGAAAGTATCACCTATGAAGGGAGTACAAAGGTTTGGAGTGAAGAGAAAGCTTCCTCCAAGGTATGTGGGACCCTATCGGATCATTGAAAGAAGTGGAACAGTAGCTTATAAGTTGTTGCTACCACCCGAAATGAGAGCTATCTTCAATGTCTTTCATGTATCCCAGCTTAAGAAGTGTTTAAGAGTGCCAGAGGAACATGTAGAACCCGCAGGTCTGAAGTTACAATCAGACTTGTCTTTTGAAGAAAAGCTAGTCCAACTCATGGACACCAAAGAAAGAGTAACTCAAAACAAGTTTATCAAGTTTTACAAAGTAATGTGGAACAATCAAAGTGAACAAGATGCTACATGGGAACGGGAAGACTACCTTAAGGAAGTCTACCCTGTTTTCTATGAAAAATGGTAAGCCTTGCAAATCTAAGGACGAGATTTTTGTAAGGGGGAAGGGCTGTAACACCCTAGGTGTTAAGCTTGCATTGCATATCATTTCATGAGCATGAGCACAAGCATCATTGCATTCATGCATTTACATGATCACATGAAATGATGAACCCTAGTGATCACCTTGTTTTTCATGTGTAGATGTGTTAACCTACACCCAGCTTTGAGTGAGTTATACTTGTATAACCAAGTGCTTGATGTTTTGATCACTAATGACCACCTAGAAGCACTTAGCGATGAAAATGGAACCATGTTTATGTTCATGATCAAGTCAAATTAAGCTTTCTAGGGTTTAAGCTTCTATGTTGACCCTAGGAACCTTTTTCTTGACTTAACCAATCAACCTTGTTAATGACCTTGTATGACAAAGTGGGTTTAAGCAAAGTTGAAGAGTTTTTCATACTGAACAAACTTTGTTTAACCACCTTGAGGTGATTTGAACCCTAACATACCTTAACTGGCCAATTAAGGCAGATTTGGGGGCTGTTTGGTTCTCTGAAATTGCCTAAGTCCTAACTATCACACAGTTTGAAGGTTGCTATGTTTGAATGCTTGTAGTTTGAAATCCAAACTATTTTAGTTCAAACAAATTACACCAAAGTTGGAGTTCAACTATAGCTCTACAACAGTGTGCAATTGGTTGAAGCTAAGACGCAAGGATTTGCGAGTTAATCGCATTGCAAAATGCTCCGTCAGTCGGCCTGATCGGGCTTTTAAATGGGAGAGGTAGAGCAGCGCGCCGGTCGGTGGCCGACCGCGCCAGGCATCGCGCGCTGCGTGGTAGCCGTACGTCAGTGTTGGCCCTGCGCCGGCCGCGCCTTGGACGCCCGCACACTCCACCTCGCGACCGAGTAGCATACTCTCCTCGCTCTCTCCCTCTCCTCTCTGCCTCGCGCAAAAGCGCACCGCCGCGCCATTGTCGAGCTCCGCCCCGTCGCCGAGCTCCACCGTGCTGCACACCGCCGCATTGGCTGCCAAAACGCAGCCATTGCTTCGCCTTGCTCCACTCCACAGTTTGCACCGACCAGTTGCCGCGCTAACCGCACAGGTGAGCCGGACCGCGCAGTGCAGCGGCGCCATTGTCGACCAAAGCTCCGCTGAGCTTTGCGCCGCCATGGCCAGCTCAATCCAGCCCCTCTCCCTCTCTTCTAGCTCTTGTATGCGGTAGCCTAGAGGTTGTAGATGCTCACCGAAGAGTCGGTTGAAGCTATTAGGGTTAGGGTTCGCCGGAACGGGAACTCCGCCACGCGCAAGCGCATGGCACCCGCAACACCGGCGAGGGTTACGCTGGGCTTCTCAGTGCTGCTCGTGCCCATCTACGTCATGTTATGGTTAGCTGGTTAGCATGTAGTTAGATAGCGGTAGTCGATTGAATCTTTAGCGCATCGCCGTCGCCGGAACAGAAGCGTCGCGCCGCCGTGAACTCGCCACCGTGCCGCTATGCATGTGGCCGAGCTCATCGGAGGGCTCGCATGGCCCCAATCTGGGCTAGATTGAACCGCTAGGGTTCCGTGTAGGTGTAGCCGCCGCTAGCTTGGCCAGTAGAAGCTTGCGCCGGCTAGCGTAAGAGCCGCAGCGCCGTCGTGCCGCCATGGTCGCCGTCGAGCGTGCTCCGGTGCGAATGGGGTACAACCGGTTACACGGTTAGATGCGGGTTGCGAAGGGGAACACCGTTGTGGGGTTGGTTCTGCCAGAGACCTCACCGCCGGCGAAGGACCGACGGTCGAGCACCTCCAGTGCATCGGCTCTGTGAGGGAAGGATCTGACCAGTGGGTCCCGCATGTCATAGACTCTAAGTGTGTTTCTGTTTTGTTTGCTAACTTTGAAAATGCATAACTAATTCCAGAAAATGCTAAAAATATGAAATAAGTTTTGTTAGCTTTGTTATGTTTTTCTCTATGCATGAAAAATACAATATGACATGTTGTTACTGTTCTTGTGTGCTATTTTAATAAAAATTGATAGCAAGCTTTATATGCTTAGTTTAAATTGTTTAATTCATAACTAAAGTTTGATATGTTCTAAAATCATGGTTATTGTCATGTTGAGTTTGCCGCAGCATGCACTTCTCATGAAAAATGTTAAAGTCCTAGTAGCCATTAATTTATTTGCATGTTGTAGCTCTTTTGATTAAATGCTTATTTAACTAAATGCAATCTTGTTTTAATTGTTAAGTGAGTTATATGTGTTTCCTATGCTTGTTAATTTTTGTGCATGTGTTACATGCTCAGTATGAGCTGAGAAAAATATGAAATCTTTTGTTTCACACTTTTCAAATTATTTAAGTAATTATGGTGTAAAATGTGTTTGTTCTCTCATCACCAGCAAAGTAATTATTTTAACTCCTTTTTATATATGTTTTCTATTGATGGTTTGAATACCAAAGTAGTAGCTAATTATGTAACATTACTTTTATAATTTTATCATGATTTTTGGAATGATTGTTAAGAGCTTTACAACTGTTTTAATTGATAGCTGAAATTTGTTAAACAGCTGGAACATGTTTTCTTGCAAGAATTGTTTGAGCTATTTTAATTTGGTTTCAGCAGTATAATTGACTTTGTTGTAGATAACTTGTGCATCTACCTGGTGTTAAATTTTCACAGGCATAACCTGTTTAGTTTAACTTGGGTACATTTTACAAGTTAAGCCTTAAATCATTGTTTTCCTGTTGTCTTTCAAACAATTTTGCTTGAAGTGACTGTTAGGCTAATTTAAATTTAGATCTAGCTGGAGAGTGAATGGAATGTTTTGTAGCAAATTTCAAAAGCTTTCCAGAATGTCCAAGTTGGTAATTTTTGGTGGTGTGTAGCCTCAGCTACACAGTTTTCTTTCAGCTATTGTTTTAAGTATTTATATGCTATGTGGTGAATGTTTTAAGTAATGTATCTCTTGTGTTTGGTTAAGAAAGCAACTTAAACTATAAATGTGGTTAGTTGCAGGTGTTAGAGAGCTCACCTGAGATGAAGAGATCTACCTATTGTTGAAAAAGAAGGGTAAGTGTTAACTTCTCTTTTAGAGAAGAGATTTGCACCTACTCGGTCAACGAGTGTAATATGTTGCATAATACATTCATCATGAACACTCATTCATATGCATTACACATATCTCATTCCTAGTATATGACTTGTCATATACCTATGTTGGATCATCATACATGCATACATGCATCCAGGATTGCTGGAGGGAGTGACATTGTTGGAGTTTGGGGAGCTGGAAGGAGCCCCACCAGAGATTCAAGCTTCTGGAGTTCCAGAAGAAGGAGAACAGGGTCCTAAACTTTCTGAGTGCCCAAACTACCTTCCCTCCACCTTTGTAAAAGGCAAGCCCCAGAGCTTTATACACCTCCCTTACTCTATTTAAAAGTATTTTACTTACCAATTCAACCACTTGTTTGTGCATTAAGTTAATAGGAGTTGAATGAGACCCTTGCTGCATTATATCATGGAAAATAACCATGTGGAAGTAATAAATCGAGACCGGGCGGACAAGGTGTTGTGAGCCACTTGACTTGGAGGTCTTGTGAGCGGGTTCTCTATGCCTGTGTCGCTAGGCACTGGATCGTGGTTGGACATCTACCGAGATTGAACGCATGCCTCCTTCATAGCTGGCCGAATAACTGGTTTCGACCGCGAAGCCTAACTCTGTGGGTTCGGGCCTGAATCCCCTCCTAGTTGGGTCATGAAGACCGCAAGCGGAATACTAGACCGTGAGCAAGTACCCTGAATGTCCTGGCTACGTACCAAGGGCAGGCAATTCTTGAGCTACCTGGCTACCGTGAGTCGCCGCTACTCATGCCTGCAATTGGGGACCCGTAGGCTACCCGAACGATAGTGAAGGTGACCCGAATAAGCGTGCCGGCAGGCATACTTGGGTGTGTATTGAGGAATAAACCTCCAGCTAGATAGGAATTCGATTCGAATTGCGGTCTCTCCCATTAGTGAGAAACTTGAAAGATCTTCCTCCCACTGTAGAAACCTGAACTCTAATAAGTAACTAAAAGATGGTTATATGGTTTTATGCCAAGCACAATATGGTTATTATTGTTCGATAACTCAGTGATTGCTCTAGTACTGGTGCTAATGAGACCTGTTTAATATTACTTAATCGAATGCCAAATAATGTTTTATAATCTTGAGAATACATGAGTAATTTAGGAGGATCTTTTATGCAAAAGTATGCTACCTCATGAGATCCACTTGATAAAGCCTTGCATAATCCTTGAAGTGTCTATGGTTATATATCTATCTCTCTGTCGGGTAAGTCTAGCTGAGTACAATTGGGTACTCAGGGTTTCTTTACCCTTGTTGCAGATGGCATGGTCTATTCTGGCTATAGTCGGCGTGCCTCTATCCTGCATGTGATGATGAGTGAAGGCCATGGGCAATGGTGGTTCCTTATGTCTCTCCTTGTTGCTTTTGATGGGACTGTACTAAGCGTGGCACTATATTTGCTTTAAACAGTTTGCAACGGGTGTTTGTGAAACTAGAACTTCCGCTACATTGATTTGAACTTGGTGTTGTAATAACACTTCTTTAAACTCTGTTGTAATATTACATTGTTTCGAACTTATCACTATGGATGTGTGGTTACTGAATCGAGTACGATCTCGGATTGTTACTTATTTGTGGTTTGAAATCCTTCAAGATTTTAAGGACTACCAGGCTTATATGGGCTCTAGTGTGACAGTGTTGCCGGAAACGGTGACCATTACACTAGTGCTCTTATAGGTTGGGCGGTTCCATGACACCAAGTGCACCACAAAGTGCACCATCATATCAAAGAATGATGGGGGAAAACACATCCCAAACTGAGAAATAGTCTCCACTACGAATTCCTGAAGAGATGCCAACTCATCATGATGAATTACCTTTTGTAAAATCTTGTTAAAAATGTAGCACAAGCATGTGATTTTCATATTTAAGCACACAGGATTTATAGCCTTGATGGCAATAGGGAGGAAAGTAGTTAGCATGACATGACAATCATGAGGGTTGTAGTTGGTCAGCGTAAGATCTTTCATCGGCACAATACTTCGTATGCTACAGCAAAACCTAGATGGAGCTTTCAAATTCTTGAACCACACACACATCGCATGTTTCTCATCCATGTTGAGGTTGTAGCTTGCTGCCGCGAGATGGTACTTCCCATTTTCTTGAAGAATAGTGTGAAGTTCTTTTTTAATGCCTAACTGTAGCATGTCCATATGTGAGTTGAGTCCTTCCTTTGTCTTGCTCTTTATTTCTAGCAAGGTGCCAATTAGGCTTTAAAACATGTTCTTCTAAACATGCATACCATTGATCGCGTAACATATATCTAATTCTTTCCAATGTGTCAAATACTTGAAGAAAATAGACATCTTATTGAATGTAGCCCCTGGAGTTGGTTTGACATCCTTTCTTGGTCTCCCATCTTTTAATTTCTTCCCAAAAACAAATTTGATGTTGCTGACTATTTGGAATACTCTGTGACCTTTACTGTTACCTAAGGGAGCTGAAGAATGTGCTTCATCGTTATTGTCGAAGTACTTATCCATCTTTCGCAGGCGATTCCTATGTCCTCTCGATAAGAAGCGTGTGTGTCTCATGTACACTAGCTTTTTAGATGCATCAAAGGACATGTAACAAGTTCCATCTATGCATTGTACGCAACCAACTTTTCCTTTGAACTGTCCTAAAAAAGTGAAGAGAGCAGGTTAATTATTGGTCGTAACAAAAATAATTGCTCTGAGAGTGAATGAATCTTTGCGGTACTCATCCAACATTTGAACACCCATGTCCCACAATAGTTTCATTTCCTCCATTAAGGGCTCCAAAAATACATCCATGTCAACTCCGGGTTGTGTAGGTTTAGAAATAAGAATGGTCAACAAAAGATACTTTCGCTTCTGCATCAACCATGGAGGAAGGATGTAGATGGTGAGGATCACCGGCCATGTGATGTGCTTGCTGCTTCTCTCAGCAAATGGGTTCATTCCATCAATACTCAATGTGAACCTAGCATTCCTCGTTTCCTTAGCAAAGTCTAGGTTGTTATTGAAATCTTACCACTGCTTCCCATATGCTAGATGTCAAAGCTTTCCATCATTTTTGTGCTCATTAGAAGCATGCCAGCTCATAAGTTTTGCATCCTTACGGTTAGCAAATAAACACCTTAATCGATCAACCACAGGAAAGTACCACATCACTAAAGTAGGAATATTTTTTTGTGCATAAAAGTCTAATTCTTCTTTTTCTTTGTTGGTGGGTTTGGAACTCTATTGGGTTGTCTTCTATTGGCTCTTCTTTTGCTTCTTTCCTTTACACATGGAGGGAGCACACTCTTCCTCTCGATAGTCTTTATTAGTCTTATACCTACTTGCATCACACTATGGACATCTCTCTAAGTCTTCATAATCATCACCTAGAAATAGGATACAATGATTTCTACACGCGTGGATCTTCTCGACACCCATGGTGAGCATACTGATTAGATTCTTTGCATAGTATATGTTAGCAGGAACTTTGTTATCCTTTGAAAGCATGTCTGTGATAAGACTCAAAAACACATCAAAGCCAGCATCAGACAAACCATATCTTTCTTTTAACAACAATAACTTCAGCACAGACCCCAACATTGTGAACTCTTGGGTACAACCCTTAGACTCATCATACAAAGGCTCTTCTCCTGCCTTCATTAGGGCCTCCATACCTCTCATAAAGAACAATGATGGATCCGTATGACGATGCAATATTGCATTTAACAATTCTGCATCTTCCTCATCCGTAACATTTGGTAGAACATAAGTTCTAGTGCCTTCATTTCCTCTAGTGACACCATGATTGGTAACATTAGGCACACCATGTTCACTATGACCAAAAGGTTGATGTGTGTCATCTACGAACTGAGTACCATCCTGGAGCATGTCTAGATCATCAGCAATGTTCGTAGGGTTTCCAGTTGTATAAGACGTAGAGCTACCCTCTCCATGTTTTGTCCAACTCAAGTAATCCTCCATAAATCCCCAGCATATCAAATAAAAAATGATTGGTTCTGTGTGATCAAATACAACAACATTCTTGCAGTCCATGCATGGACAATATATGTGCTTCCTCTTTGATCTCCAAGCATGGTTCTTAGCGGCATCAATAAACTTATGGACCTATGGTATGTATGTTGGATCTATTCTTGATAAGTTATACATCCAGAATGACCTTTCCATCACTAACTATCTAAAATGCAATGAAAGAAGATGTATTTAAAGTAAAAAAACTTATTAATTCCCTATACACACCACATGAATACATATAGTTAGAAAGACATAAACTAACCTTTCTTAGCAACCTCCTTCAAAGAAATAAAGATGAAAACCTCTTCCCTTGAATTTTGTGAAATCTGAACCTCCAAAACCACCTCCAATAGAAGGTGCCCGCGATGAATAGTTCTAAACATAACATAATTGAAAAACTAACATAAGCAACCTAATTATAAACAACCTCATTTTAAGTAATAAAAAGAATAGCCTAATTAACATAATTAAATGACTCATAAAATTATCTAAATTTTATCTATTTATTAATGTAAACAAAATAACATAATTGTGAAATAATTAAATAACTCACAAAACTACATATACCAATAAGTAATTAATCATGAGAAGACAAGACAGAGGAGAGAAATGAGAGATATTATCTAACCATCATAAAATCAAACCTCATTTAAGGAAATAAAAAAGAATAACCAAGATATTATTGTATCCAACACATGGTGAAACCCTATATCCAAAAAATGTGTGGCTCTAATTGAGAAGGAATGATTACAAATACGTAAAAAAACACAAACTAACCTTTCTTAGCAACCTCCTTCGGAGAAATGAAGATCAAAACCTCTCCCCTTGTATTTTGTGAAATCTGGGACCTCTAAAACCGTCTCCAATAGAAGATGCCCGCCATGAATAGTTCTGAACATAACATAATTAAAAAACTAACAAAACTATATAATAATAAGTAACTAATCATGAGAAGAGAGGAGAGACATTATCTAACCATCATAAGCAACCTCATTTTAAGGAATAAAAATAATAACCTAATTAACATAATTAAATAACTCACAAAATTCTCTATAGTCATAATTAAAAAACTAACAAAAACAACCTATACTTATAATTAATTAATCATGAGAAGAGAGGAGAGATGAGAGACATTATCTAACCATCATAAGCAACCTCATTTTAAGTAATACTATGAATAACCTAATTAACATAATTAAATAACTCACAAAATTCTCATAGTTTATCTATTTATTAATTCTAAAGAAAATAACAAAATTGTAAAATAATTAAATAACTCACAAAAATACATATACTAATAAATAATTAATCATGAAAAGAGAGGAAAGACATTATGTAATCATCATAAAAGCAAACCTCATTTAAAGATAAAAAGAATAACCTAGATATTATTGTATCCAGCAAATGGTGAAACACTAGATCCAAAAAGTGTGTGGCTAAAATTGAGAAAGAATGATTACAAATACGTAAAAAAACCATAAACTAACCGTTCTTAGCAACCTCCTTCAAAGAAATGAAGATCAAAACCTCCCCCTTGTATTTGGTGAAATCTGGACCTCCAAATCGCCTCAAATGGCTGCTGTGTGATGAACAGTCGCGGTCTATTCGGGAGGAGGAAGAAGGGGAGGAGGAAAGGGGCACTTATGACAGTATTTTCACAGGTGGTTAGTGTAAGAAACCACATGTGAAAATATATTTACACAGATGGTTCTCTTAAAGTAATCGCCTGTGAAAACAACATATTTTGACAGGCAGTTTGGTTAAGTGAACCATCTGTGAAAACATATTTACACAGGCGGTTCACTTAATGCAACCGACTGTGCAAATGGAGAGTTTTCACAGACGGTTGGATTATTAAGTGAACCGCATCTGTATAGCTGTTTTCACAGGCGGTTCACGAGTCCAGCCCACCGTTTTATTTTCACAGACGTTTGGTAATCCAAACTACCTGTAAAAATTTTGTCCCACCATCGTCGTAGAGCTTTTTTCTACTGGTGGTGAATACCAACCGGGACTAATGGTCCCTCCTGCAACTGCCTGACACAAGAGTCATTGGGCACGAGATCTTCCAACCAGGACTAAAGACTTTTTCAGTCCCGGATGTAAATTTCGCCGAGACTATTGTCAGTTTTGCAAATCGGTCAAATGTTTGTTTTGACCTTAAAATTGAATATTATTTTCTACATACGCTGTCATGTTATGAGAGTGGAAGACGAGCTACGTGTATAAGCTAGTAGAGTTGTGACATGCATAGACTGGGGCTTGAGAAGTCAGGACACAGTATGAGCAGTCCGAGCAGCGCCATGTACTGAACTAAGTTTTCAAAAAAAAATAGAGATTAGAATATTCCACAGCATATTGTCAATTGAATGTTTTGTAAATTCGTAAAAACACTGAAAGCTACAGAATCATAAAACAGACGTTGGATGATGGAGTGAAGATCTTTTTTAAACAAAAGGAAACATAATAGACATGATATAATTTTATTGATACGAATATTTTACAGCTTGGTCCAAATATGACTGCATATATACATAATTTCGTGACTGGAATATTTTACAGCTTGGTTCAAATTAGACTGCATGCACATGCATATATTATTATGCACTTATTTTCCATCCCAAACATATACAAGTAGTACAAGACAAGGAAAACATCGAGGCACACCGAAGGGACGAAACAAACGCAACAGCAGAATTCCTTCCAACCACAGAAATTACCATGCCAAAGCATAATGAGAGGTGCGACCTAATGGTTGGCTCCCCGGATCCCCAGGACTGGCGCTTACAAGAGGAGCGGTGATGCGCACACCGGGCGCCACTTCCGCGGCCGCACGGTCCCCTCTCTTGTAAGCAACGGACCACTGGGATCATACCCCCATGCACCATCAATAGTTTTCTTCAGCAAACATACAAATCGTAGTGCGAGGTGCTCGCTCGCAAACTTTGAGTACTCCTACCCTGTCCTCTTCCACCATTGTCGTGGGTTCTGTCACCCCACGGCCATCCGATCCCTGACCATTGCTTTGGGAGCGCAACCGTGTGTATAGCCCATGGACTATAAGGAGAAAGACAAAGAGAAGGTGAAGGAGAAGCACGACGGGACCGACGTTGAGGAGGAAGAAGAGGACGAAGAAGGTAACAAGCGAATTGTCGTGCTTGGCCCCCAGGTCCCGCTCAAGGAACAGCTCGAGCTCGACAAGGTATATATATATATATATATATATATATATATATATTATCAATGCCTGAACAATTCAATCGTGCGCTGCTTTCATCTAGGATCAGAGATCTTCATCTCTGTTTCTGACATCGTCATCTCTGTTTTTGAACAATCTTCATCTCTTGCATAGGACGATGAGAGCCTAAGGAGGTGGAAGGAGCAACTCCTTGGGCAAGTCGACACAGAGCAGTTGGGAGGTGATTATAACCTGTTATTTATCACGCTATCCTCATGTTCATACAGATTCATGGTTTCGGATTTTAGCGAGACGATAGGACAGTTTTCGGCCAAAATATTTCAAATTTTGGCCCAACTTTAATAAAAATTCTAAAAGATTTATTCGATACCGCCAAAACCGGTCTAAAACTGGTCATTACCGGCCTGGAACGTTAGGACCGGTATTAACTGGTTTACGTGTTTTTGTGGCCGGTATTGAGAATTAAATATGGCTGGACTCAGGTAACAAACTAACATTTTTGGTGCAGAAACTGCGGAACCAGAGGTTAAGGTGCTGAACCTGACAATCCTGTCACCAGGCAGACCGGATCTGGTCCTTCCGATCCCATTCCAGGCGGACGAAAAGGGCTATGCATTTGCTCTTAAGGATGGCAGCCCCTATAGCTTCCGTTTCTCCTTCATCGTCTCCAATAACATTGTGTCAGGCCTGAAGTACACCAACACTGTCTGGAAAACTGGAGTAAAAGGTTTGGACCTCACAAGACATAATGTGTGCAAAATTACTAGTGTTCTGAACGGATATTATTTAGTAGTCTGACTGTTGAATACTATTTAGCACCTCACCGTTGACAACAGTTCAGCATTTTATTCCGGTGAACTCAAGTAATAATTTATTACTCTTGGACTAATCGAAATAAAAACATCTAATTTTATTATTGTTAAGCTCACCAAAATAAAAGAAAGTAATAAATTATTATTACTGCTGCGCTCACCGAAATAAAATGATATGTTGTTGTTAACGGCGAGGTGCTAAATACTATTCAACATTCAACAGGGGGCAGGCACCTAAATAGTATATATATATATATATATATATATATATATATATATATATATATATATATATATATATATATATATATATATATATATATATATATATATATATTACAGATCACATAAAGGGATCATTTGCATCTCATCTGATATTCTGGTTCAAGTAAAACAATAGACATCAGTGTGGATTCCCCATTCATTCTCTTTTTTTTTTTGCAAAGTACCAACTTTCTATTTGTCTAGTTCAAGATTTACTTAAAAGTTAAAGTGTAATAATTTGAAGCTTTAGTGCAGTTAAATAATGTATTTTTAGTAGTTGATTGTGGTTAGAATGCCTCACATGATTCACATTATTATGCAATCAATTTAAGTTGCCGTAATACTATAGTAATGTGGTAACTGCTACTACACTACTACAGATTTTAAAATCACTGTCGGCCTATCACTGCCGGGTCTGGCAAAACCGGCAGTGATGAATCTTCACTGCCGGTTCCAGCCACGAACTGACAGTGAAGGTCCTCGTCACTGCCGGTTCGTAATTTGAAAAATTAGATTTATAAATTGATTGTTTGAGCCACTAAAAGAATTCAAATGAAAAAGTTGTGAACTACAAAGTTTCATAACTTTCCGAGATCTACAACTTTCATGTTGCAAGTTTTTTCATCCGAGGTCGTTTATAAAAATTTGAATTTCAAATTTGACATATTCGAACGTATTTTTCGGCCACTAAACGATTTCAAATAAAATAGTTGTGAACTACAAAGTTTCATAACTTTTCGAGATCTACAACTTTCATGTAGAAAGTTTTTCCATCCAAGGTCGTTTACAAAAATAAAAAAATCAACTCTACAGGTATATCAGTGCCGGTTCCAGTCACGAACCGGCACTGAAGCTCCTCATCACTGCCGGTTCGTGGCTGGAACCGGCAGTGATATCATGGCCACTTTCACTGCCGGTTCCAGCCACGAACCGGCAGTGATGAGGAGCTTCAGTGCCGGTTCGTGGCTGGAACCGGCACTGATATACCTGTACAGTTAATTTTTTTGATTTTTGTAAACAACCTTTGATGGAAAAACTTTCTACATGAAAGTTGTAGATCTCGAAAAGTTATGAAACTTTGTAGTTCACAACTGTTTCATTTGAAATCGTTTAGTGGCCGAAAAATACGTTCGAATGTGTCAAATTTGAAATTTAAATTTTTGTAAACAACCTCGGATGAAAAAACTTGCTATAAGAAAGTTGTAGATCTCGAAAAGTTATGAAACTTTGTAGTTCACAACTTTTTCATTTGAATTCGTTTAGTGGCTCAAAAAATCAATTTACACTCGATTTAGTATAGAATATGAAGAAGTACTAACGAATCTAGACACAATTGAGTCATGGGTGTAGTGGTAGAGGAGGTACCGCGTGAGGTCTCCGATTTGAATCCCCGGTGGAGCGCGTTCGCGAATTTTACGCGAAAAAATGCGTGAAAAAATCCCGGCGGACAGATTAATACTGGGTTTGTCCCAGAATTTAATTCTTTTTTTTCGATTTTAAAAACGCAATTTTATTCTGGAATGCATCACTGCCAGTTCCAGCCACGAACCGACAGGTTTGGCATAACCTGCGGTGATGTGAACACTCATCACTGTCGAAAGCTCAGTGTCGGTTCAAAATCCGGTAGTGATGCGGGATTTTGAACCGGCACTGTTTTACCTTTCTGTAGTAGTGCTATAGAACAAAAGGAATGGAACTCTACTTTAAGATGATACATTATATATATATATATATATCGAACAATCAAGTGATCATGTTCATGCCACATGTAATATCAGTCATTGTATTGCTCATCCAGCGATAAAGAATAACATGAGAACATACCATCTGGTATACGAGCAGGGATTAGTCCTTTGTAATCTTTCTACGATTGTCCAAATGATATTGTTGATATTATTACCATTTATTACAGTCGAGAACCAGAAGATGATGCTGGGGACGTTCAGCCCCCAGTTAGAGCCCTATGTCTACGAGGGCGAAGAAGAGACAACCCCTTCTGGCATTTTTGCAAGAGGTTCTTATTCTGCTAAACTAAAGGTATTCGTATTTACACTTCTTTTCCTTTGATGCTTCACCAATCACTAATGCCGCATGCTCAGTTTGTTGATGATGATGGGAAGTGCTACTTGGAGATGAGTTACTACTTTGAGATTAGAAAGGAATGGCCAGGAACCTAATGATGTGGATCAGAGCTGATGACTCGTCGGAGTATATTAGAGCTCATAAAGCCAAGCAGAGCATGTGCTATTGCTTCAAGAATGATTCACTCACCACTTCTTCATCATTAATAACATTTTAATTTGTTTTGAGTTGTCATTGTATGTTGTTTATCGCATAAAACTTTTGTTCCATACATAATTCCTGTATCGAAATATTCATCAGATATATTTATATAGTATTGTTAGACTTCTTAACCCGAAAAATCAGCATTTCTATAACCTATAGTTGTTTGGTTGTCCACTAGTACAGAATTTCTTATGCGAGATGGTGGGTTTTTTAATCGGAGGCGGTCACATTTCCCGCCCGCCTCCATTAACCGAGGTCCGGCTGCCTCCGTCCGTGGAAGACGGTCGTCGAAAATGTCCGCCTCCGTTAATACTTAACCGAGGCGGGCATATAAGGAGCGACCGCCTCGGTTAATATTGATTAACCGAGGCAGTCATCGTAACGCGTTTGCCTCCGTTAATCTATTAATGGAGGAGGCAGTCACCGTAACGCGCCCGCCTCCGTTAATCTATTAATGGAGGCGGGCAGCGTAACACGACAGCCTCCGTTAATGTTTATTAACCGATGCGGTTTAGTTACATTTGCCCGCGTCCATTAATCTTTGCCTATTTAATGCTACAACGCCGCCCCCTTCTTCCTCCTCTTGACGGCTCCTTCCATTTTTTTAGGGTTTTAAGATTTAAAACCCTAAAAATTAAGGAAAACTTAGGGGAGAAGTTTTGCTCTTGATTTGTTGGAGGAGGACATCCCAAAAGGTACACATGCTCTCCCAACATCATTTGCCCTTCTATTTGGGCTCTTTGAGATCTAGTCTAGATCTAGATTCATGGAGGAGAGAGAAACCTGCTATTTTCTTTATCTCTAGATCTAATATCTTCATTCTAATCCTTTGTTCTTTGATGGTTACATGATTTGTTGAAGATTGGACCCCAAAAATTAAGGAAAACTAGGGGGAGAAGTTTTGCTCTTGATTTGGGAGAAGACATCACAAAAGGGTAAACACATGCTCTCCAAACTTCATTTTACCTTTCTATTTGGGCTCTTTGAGATCTAGATCTAGATCTACTGCACTTTGTTTATCTATCTTCTTTGTAATACTTTGTTCCTTGATATGATGGTCATATATGATTTGTAGGGGGCAATATGGAGAGGTCTGAATGGATGTACGAGATAAAGAGAATGGAACCACAATACCTCCTTCATCTCCAGAAGTTTATTGTAGTTGCGAAAGCTCACCGTGAGCGTCTAGATAGGACGACAACTACTTGTCTGTGTTCTCACTGTAAGAACATGAAAGCCCACAAAGATGGCGAGGTGCAATCTCACTTGATCAGATTTGGTTTTGTTAAGGATTACACGGTTTGGACTTTCATGGCGAAAAGGTAGTAGATTCAACAGCGATTCTTGGCAAATTCAGCAACCAGTGCTCCATTTTAGTTAGGGAGAAGGTAGACATCACCTACCAGAATTGGAAGGAGGTCCCAGCAGCACTCAAGCAGTACGTGTGGGATGAGATGCTGAAGCGCTACAATTATCCAGGGAACTCTGATATGGAGAAGTGCAGGAAACATGTGATGGCCGTCGCACGAAAGTCACTTTGAAACTTCAGGTACAATAACGAAGGCAAACTTCTATATCTACTACTAGTAGTATTACTACTACTAATACTTCTTACTTTAGGTGCAAGATCAACAAGGATTATGTGCAGAAAGGGATTTCACCCTGCACCCGTTACAACTACGTGTTACCAGAAGTTTATGAACAGTTCATCAAGCAAAAATAAACCCCAGAAGCAAAGTCAAAGAGTGAGCAGTTCTCTGAGCTTGCTAAGTAGAACCAGCACCATCACCACATGGGCATGACAGGACATGCAGGTAAGAAACCCAAGTGGAGAGCACAAGAACAGGCTTTAGCTGAGGCTGGGATACCGGACCTGTATGAAGAATTGGATATGAGGTCCAAAGACTTCCTTAGAGGTCGAGAGCCGAAGAAGCTACAAACGGGTAAGAGAAAGTTCAACGAGCTGCATATTGAGGATGCTGAGAAGAGGATCTTCGAGGTCGCTGCTGCAGCCAAGAAAGGGGAGTTCGAGCCTCGCAGAGAGAAGGACATACCTTCTCAGGCGTTAGCCAACCCTAAGCATCACAGCCGCGTCCGTGGCATGTCGTCAAGGAAGAGCTGGAAGACCGTGGAGTCCTAGCAATCTGACGCCAACACTCACACGAGGCAGAGGTACAAGGAAGAGCTCATCCAAAAAGGCAGGGATGAGGCAATCTAGAAGATGATCAACAAGTCCCTGCTAGACGCATTCACGAGCACAGACCCTAGGATTGTGGAGATGATGAGGAACATGTTTCGCTAGGATGGCATGCTACCATAAGCGGGTCCACCCAATGTACAATGCTCGGTAGATGTAATTGTACAAGACACTTTTTGCATATTATAGATGCCCTTCGGCAGGACCGGGAAGAAGAAGGACATGACACAAGGAGCGGTACCCCCTCCCAACAGCAACGCAATGTACAATGGAAAGCCCATCTCGTCTGACTGTGTCTTGGTGGATGTGGCCTGGGTGAACCCGGAATTCGAGCAAGAAGAACTTGACTATCCGACTCAAGACGGTATCACATTGATAGGCCCTGCACTAGGTTTGACCGTGCTGTGGCACAAAGCGGATATTTTGCTCGATGTACCGACCCCAGCTTCACAACGTACACAACCTGGGTCATCGTCCCGACCGAGTGGCGGACCGGGTGACGACGACGATGACAATGGCGATGCCAACAGCGGCAATGATAATGATGGTGGCAGAGGCTGCACTCCTCGGGATACTCAACCTTTAAACGACGACCATCAACACAGAGGCACAGGGGCAGGTACTGGAAAAAACACACCACCGTCTGGAAGTGGTTCAAACAAGCGCCCAACATGTCCTCCCACGCCGAGGAAGCCTGAAGATGGAGAGGAATGTCCTCCCACACCGAAAAAGGCTGTGGAAGAACCGCCAGGGGAGGACATACCTTCGAACCACACCAAGTCCAGTTGGGCGGCCTATCAAAAGGCCAACAAGTACCCGTACTCAACTACGTTTGAAAGGTTTGCTTAGTTCATCTATAATTCAATTAGACTACATGCATAGTTCATCTAACATCTAAAGCTTCGAGTACATGTCATAGGCCGAAAACACCGATACAGATCTAGGATCGATCAGATGATTGCCCTGAAAACTATACCCATGGCAAGTTCATGTTGACCTTGGGTGAACTCGTTGCAGAGCCGTGGGAGGTCAGGAGGTTCCACCTGTGGTACATGCAAGCGGCGAAAGTTGGCTTGCGTGATTTTCTAATCAAGATTCCGGTAGACCTATTCCACTTGATGGAAGATTATCACATCGTCGTAGATTTCCATGACATGCATAGATTATTGAGGAGCAAGGACCTCGACATACAACAAGTCACCTTGCTTGCCATGTAAGTTAGTTACGACTTTTATACACACCACTGCATGTTTGGGAGTACTTTAGGGAATATATGAATACTTATAATGCCACGGGGCACTTCTCCTTACAGGATGCAAGCCCATGCATGCAAACTAAAGGGCATGAATACCGTCTATCTCAATCCGATGTTTATTACTGAGAGATCCCACGTGGGTTATGATATACCTGACGAAAGCGAGAACCTAGCGGAGTTGTCCAAAGAGGAGAGAAAGCAATACAAGAAAGATGAGGTCAATGAGTATAAGTACCAGGGGGCATTGTACATACTATACACCATGAAGCAGCTCAAGGGACGTGGGTGTATCTTGGCCGCCCACTAGTTCGGGTAAGTAAAATTGAGCATTCTTAATGTACATATGTAGTTCATGGGATCAAGACTAGTCATATGTATTTAATCATGTCAATTTTAATTCGTGTGAATAGTGTAGCCGTGGTATCATGGGCCACTGGATTGTTTTCATAATATATCCTCAGGATCGAAAAGCCTGTATATTTGACTCTCTACGGAATACTAACAAAGAAGGCTACAAGCATTTTGAATCTTGTTTGAGATAGTAAGTGATGATACGTACCCATTTACAGTTAACATACGGTTCAAATTAATTGTTGTTGTCTCTACGATTTCCATACAACGCTCACAAGAAGTACTTAGAAGATCCCGAGTGCATTGATCGAGATCTGAGAAGAAAAAGAAAACATTTGGTTCAAAATTGCATCTCAGGCGTGAGTTTTCGGTAAGTAATTGTACTTCATCCTCCTTACTCCTACTACTACTCACCTTACTTATACTACAAGTCTCGTAATACTACTCTTGTTACTACTCTCTTAACAACTATACTACTTACTACTCTCTTTACAACTATACTACTTACTACTCACTACATAACATACACTACTCACTACTATATATCTTGTAGTGCGCCAAACAACCTGAGAACTCAGTTCTGTGTGACTTCTATGTCTGTGAGTATCTGAGGTCGTGCGTCAAATTTAACATGAGCTGGTGGCAACTTAAGACTGGAATAGATTATTGGTTGTAGAAGTCGGATAAGGTTTACCAAAGATTTAATTAAACGGTCGCCGATATTTGCAAGTTTGTTACAGAGGCCGCGCACGAAGGGCGAGATCCATTCTTCCACACCGAAAGCGACCTAGCTACCAATCCAAAATACAAGGATATAAGAAATTAGAGCAAGGGGGGGGGGATAAATCTCACTGATTACAAGTTGCTAGATGTAGTGTAAGAGTTTAGTGACCGAAAAATAGTTTACATGGTTGTAATATAGCTAACTTTGAATTCGAACTTGTATATATGTACATGTGCATGTGTTGGAGAACATCTATATATATTAACGTGTTATCAGTTTCTTTTCGTGTTCATATATATATATATATATATATTTGTTTGATTTGCAAACACATAATTCAAATTCAAATGAAATATGGCGCCAAATTTAATTTTTTTAAATGCTGCAAACATAACAGAGGCGGGCAAATAAAAACTGCCAACCTCAGTTAATACATTAATGGAGGCGGGCACGTTACGATGGCCGCCTCCGTTAAGGCGGTCGGGTTATGGCGCCCGCCTCCGTTAATAGTATTAGTGGAGGCGGGCGGGCTGACCGCCTCGGTTAATCATTGATTTACCGAGGCCTTCCATTGGAGACGGTCGTGTTTGCCCGCCTCCATTAAGCGCTGTGTACTAGTGGTCGACTTGTCGCTAAATTTGCAAGGTTGTTGCCTCTCACAATTTAGTACACTTAATATCAAAAGTGAATTACTTAGGACATTGTTGACACAAAAATGTATCCACATGGAAATTGGGTTAGACCATCAAATTCTAGGTAGCAAGAACAAGCCAAAAAGTATTTGGTACGATATAATTCAAGGCACCAAATAAAAAATGAGCACAATGACAGGAGATGGTATGGTACCCACCGCTAAACTAGCGAGGCTGGTTCAAAAACCGGTCAGTTTGACTGTGTGCCCTGGCCGGCTCACATCCTGCAAAAACCGGCCAGGCCAGTTCCAAAACTAGCCAGGCTAGTTTGCCTTCCTATTGTGAAGCAAGTTGGTTTTGCATTCAACATTGGATCTATTTTTTGTGTGGGAATCTTGGAGAACATGTTTTGGACTTGTTTCCTACTAGATAAGATTGCCCCAACTATATATACTAGTATATTGCCCGTGCTAACGCCACAGTTTCATTTCGTAGATGCACATAAAAACAATCAAGTAATTATATAGTATTTTGATCAAGTACACAAAAAAATTGTTTACGCACATGAAATAGATTAAGATTCTAGTCTAATTTTTGGAACCCATGTCGACAATTATTGGTCTGTATAGGTCTTGAATCCATTACACAAAAAATTCTAGGCTACTGGTTTGAGCATCAAAGCACTCTAGTCATCAGAAGTTTTTTCCCCTCGTAGTTGCAGGAAGCTCCAGTTGAAGCTTTTTGACAGAATCAACAGCCTAACTAAACACATCCATGGTCAGTCATGGCTTGCGCCATTATTTAGGAAATCAGAAATGTTCGCGCCATGGACCAAAGACCTACATGGAGAGACAAAGGGATCAGCTTCTCGCCTAAAACCAAGTGAATACATCATCTATTTTTCAAAACACAAATTAATTCAAAAAAGGCACATGAAAACAAACTCGAGTCTCTCTTTCATGATCCGGTAATCTTGAGCAGTTTTGACCGACCTTTCATATGTTTGCTTTATTGCATCCTGCTTAGACCAACAGAAAAAAAAACAGAGAGAATTCAGAAGGTATCACAATTGGGAAGCAGAAGGGAAAAATGACTGATGCAGCATTTAGGAGCCGTGGAGTTTACTTGAATTTTATTCTCAAAATCCTCCGAGTCACATCAAATTAAACTTTGGATTCAATTCAAGCTCTCCAAGTGCAACCTGTTATTTCAAGAGACAATGTGATCAAGGAGAAAACACACAACAGTCTCGAGCTCTATAGATAGTATATACAAATGTTCAAATGTTAAAAGTTCAAATGTTAATTATATAACAACAGGAGAGAACATCACATTAGATAGAAAATAAAAGAAAGAGAGAGGTGAAAGAAAATATCATATCTTTATGTTACTTCTTTCCATTAGAGAAAGCAGGCTCTGTATGAAACACGCTGCTGAAGCTGCTATTTTAAACATTACAATTTTTTATTAATTTTTTTTGCCTAACTTCTACCAGTACACACATTGTGCTATCTCATCCAAAAATTGTAAGATGAAGCATTGAATCATATTGACTAATAAAAACAGAACTCATATTGGAAGTGAATCATAACCAACAATCCGTTGAATCCATTGAATCAGAACCTAGATCAGATAGCAGCTCCTACAATCATGCTTGGTTCATATCTTATTTGCTAGCATTTATACAAATTCATGCACGTGGATCATTATTGGGCTGCAAGGTCATAGCCTGACTCCTGATAATGATGTCGTAGCAAGCTATAAATAAATTAGCTAAAGGAAGTGCTGACACCATTCTTTGTGACAAAATAAACCTACCTACAAAATAAATCCTGAACTGATTTCCTAAGGCTTTCAACCTAACAACGTATACTTTTGATGAGATTTAACTTATTGTTTGGCTTACATGTAAACTTGATTGTAGTAAAAAAAGATTGGCCAGTATTCCATTGTTAGAAGAATCCATTACAAGACAGGATAGATAATTACCCTAGTAGGAGTAATTACTGCTAGTCCATCTGGCCAAACAGAAAAAATATAAAAAAATAGGCGTAAACAACTGCAAACTAAATAGGTTACTATTTGAGATCCAATTATTATTGAACCACTTGTACAGGAGGGTCCTGCAGTGTTGTGTCCAGCGAATGCGGAGGCAGGGGATCATTCCTGGGAAAATACTTCTTGCAGGTGGTACAGATGGAGGCATGCATGCATTGTAGTGGAGTCACAAGGTCACCTAAATATCTAGCATGTGGATCACAAGATTAGTAAGCTAAGGTTGTCTAATTCTCAGTTCTTTATCTCTTCAAAAAAGGATAATAAAGCGTAGTGGTGTGAGCATACTCTGAAGGCTGAAATGAGTGTGGTGAAGTTGGAAGTACTAACGCCCAGCCTGACCATATGGCCTTCACCGGGCTGACGCTCCCCTCCACAGCCAGGTGTGCGGGCACTCAAGGGTGGACACTCAAAGCAGGTGTGTGGACACTCAAGGGCGGCGGCGGCGGAGATGGCAGGCAGTCAAGCTTGGCCTCCGGCCCGTGCGGCGGCATAACGTGGACTCAAGCCTCGCCGAGCCAATTCGGATGCGGAGGGGACGAGGGCCCGCCTCTTCCCCTCCCACGAGTCCGCGCGCGTCCGCGACAGTGACGGCCAAGTAGCAGCACAGGGCGCGCTGCCGTCGAGCCACTCCCGCTCGGAGGTGGCAATGAGACGGCGAGGCCACCGTCATTAACCACACCACCTGGACTCATGCGATCTGCGCCTGGCTCTTCCTCTGCCGCCCGCCGCCGCCTCGCGCAACCCTAGCCCGCGGTCGGCCGCCATAGCCAGCCCGCGTGCCGAGAAGCACGGTCGGGCGGGCTGTGGCGGCGAGAGGAGCCGCCCTGGTCAGCAGGTGGCGGCCGGCGGGTGGAGGAGGAGGATGAGAAGGGGAGGGGTCAAGGATTCATGTCGCTACGAGCGTGTGGCGGTGTGGGAGAGGAGGCGTCGGGGAGAGCAGGAGTCGCCCGAGAGGCGGCGTGTAGAGTGGGAGTCGCGAGCGTGGCAGACTGGCGCGGGGTGGGATGAGTGATGAGGTTTGATCCAAATAATATAGACCTTAGGATTTGTGTGAGTAAGAGAAATAACTGTTTAGAGTTAATCCTATGCGTTCGTTTTTAAAAGTGGATGATTTTTTGCTGCAGTTGGTTTGGTGTACATAGAAGACATCATAACTGTTGGGGACAATTGTTGATGTATCTTTAGAAAAGTTTTAGCGATGTATTATATATTGCTAGAGATATATTGGTACAGATGGAGATGTGAGGATCACACGTGATTGAGGACCCCAACATTCAATCATAAAAAACAAAACACATACCCTCTTTTGCCCTACTTTCCCTTTATCTTGTTGTTGTTCACCACTCGTGGTGAGATCTAACATCGGTTTACTTGGCCTTGCCAACACTATTTTCCTGAGAGGTGTTTGGGCACATGAAGAACGGGCTTAACATCAG
This sequence comes from Microstegium vimineum, assembly GCA_022036555.1. NCBI lineage: Eukaryota > Viridiplantae > Streptophyta > Magnoliopsida > Poales > Poaceae > Microstegium > Microstegium vimineum. The sequence continues at coordinate 35,300,249 of CM039127.1, forward strand.
CCTAATCGGTCTCTACATCGATTTCATCGATCCCCTAAGTTCTAGCTGTGACCAAGGTTGTTCAACCATGGACATGCTAGCCCTTGCTGGTATGCGATCATTATGTCCTATTCAGCAACAACATACATGTTCAGGACTGTGATGTCTAACCACATGGTGTGGTGTCCTTGTCGTGGTGGCCATACCTGAATACACAAAGTTGTCTTCATAGTTTATTGTTGTAAATGACACACTCTAAATGAAGACATCACAAGCGAATCCAAACCCCCCTTCAATGGCAGATTTTGAACTGTCATAACTAACTCGGCAGTGATGAGCATATCCGGTTGTGCCAAATTGGTAGTGATAATCCATATATTATTATCAGTTCGTATCACCAGCTGACAGGGATATAAGAGACATCATTGTCTGTTTGTATCATTAATTGGCAGTGATATATCATTTTCAGTTGGTTTTACCAACCCACCATGTTTTATTATCACTGCCGGTTAGGACTAAACCGACAATGATATACTTTTCACAATTTATATTTTAATAATTATTTTTTCATTTTATTACCAATCAATTTTATATCGATGAGGTGGGAGGGTGGTGATGGTTGTTAAACAATTTGATATCTTGTATGCCCGCAACATGCATATATTCGAAGGTTGCATGAAATTTTGTTTGAATTCAACAATATTCAAATCCGAATGGTTTTAAGAAATGTAATCAAAGAAGTCGCAACAGTAGTACAAGTCCTCCAACAAGCCCCAACAGTAGTACAAGTCCTAGACAATTAAAAAATTACATATCCTCTATTCAACAACCCATGTGCAATGGATCCACGAAATGCATCCATATGTGCATATTCCTTCCTACTAGGTATGGAATCAGGGAAGGTCGATTGGCCGACGCTTTAGGAGGCACATAGTTTTCATTGCCATCCAAATGATCAAAGTCCCTATCTAGTATTCCACTCATCCCAATGAAGTTATGGAGAGCACAATAAGCAACTATGATATGACTTTGCATTTCAGTTCGATAACTTACATGTGATTTAATATTCGCCACTTCATCTTCAAAACTCATAAGGCCCTTTCGATGACATTTCTTAGAGATGAATGTGCCATGTTGAAAACCTTCTTTTTACCTTGTGATTCTATGGTGTTTTGATATTCTAAAAGATCATACTTTGTACCCTTGTTTGGCTAAAAGGATCAAGATTCCCAGAGGGGCGTGAATTGGGCTTTCTAAAAATTTTATGCAAGAATTAAACCCTACTCTAAAAGCCAATTACCCCCTAGTGCCAAAAAGTGTTAAATCAAGCTAGGAATGAAACTAAGCAATGACGCTTGTAGAACAGACACCCTATACAACTCTAATCAAGCATGATAAAGTATGAAACATGAGCAAGAAAGTAAAGCTTGAAATTAATTGCAAGTGAGGGAGAAAGTAGAAGGAAGTGATGTGTCAATGTTTTCCCGAGGTATTGAGGAGTTGAAACTCCCCCTAGTCCTTGTTGGAGCACCGTCGCAAGGGTATCGCTCCCCCTTGATCCATGCAAGGACCAAGTACTCTCTACGGCCTGATTTTTTGCCGCTCCGGCTCGCTGAATCACCCATAACCGATCAGAATGCGGTTTGAGTCATCCACAATCACCTCCGGATGATCTTCAAGCTCCCAATCACCACCAAACCTCCTAGGTGTTTTCGATCACCAAGAGTAAGAGGCTAGAACTCTCACTTCACTCACACAAGTCTCATGAGGTGAGTGCATGCACACTTGTTGCTCTCTACACACTAATTAGGGATCTAATCAAGGGATTAGTGAAACTCAACTCCTTACTGGGGCTCTTGCTCTCTCTCACACACCCTCCATGTGTATCTTAGCTCATGGAATGAGCAAAGGCAAGAGAGAGAATAAACGAAAGAGGTATAAATACAAACACACCCCTTAGGCACAAGTCTCTATGTTTTAATGAGCACCAAACGCTCTGGTGCGGAGCATCAGATGCGTTTGATGCCTACCTAGCGGCAAGTTACTGTTTGTAATCAGTGAGCACCAGATGCTTTGGTGCCCCTACGCTAGATGCGTCCAGTGGCTCTAGAACCTTACTGGAAATCCACCAGATTCCACTCACGGGACGTCACCCTCAGAGGACCCAACATCTGGTGCCTTTATCCGGTGCGCTCTTGAGCACGCCCTGAGAGCATCGGACGCTTTTGTTGCCTCTCTAGGGGAGGGTCTGGTGCCAAACCCTGGCAACTTTGCATACACTAGATACGTCTAGTGCCATTTGCACTAGCGTTTGGTGCCCCTTAAACCCCTGAAATGACTCCGAATCAAGATTTGTCGAATATGGAAGTTGTTCCAACTAATCTTAGGGTCCCTCAGAGCTATGTTATATTAGACAAGTGTGCATCACACCTACTACATGAGACTCACCTAAGTCAAGCTATCCATTCTAACCCCCTTAATAGTATGATCAAAGGTTAAAACTAAGACCCTCATCTACTCTAAGTGTCTCCCAACTCCAATGACACTTAGACATACATCATTCTAAGTCTTATCGCCTTCTTATGAAATCTAAAATGATATCCATCGCTAGGGGGCATGATATTCATTGGCTGCCTATTCAATCACCATCATTGACCTAACTCAATTTGCCTCTACAAAATACACGTTAGTCATAATAATCTTGCATTATCATTAATCACCGAAACCTTTGGGGCCTAGATGCTTTGAGTCTCCCCCTTTTGGTGATTGACGACAATATGATCTCAAGTATGAATAGAGAATGGTTTGATGAAATTTTCAATAACTTGGTTCATATAAGCATGGGTTAGTGAATAACAATGAATAAACATGCTTATATCAACCAAACCACAACAAGTACTCATAAGGATATGAATTAAGGATGAATATGACATGATATGCTCAATGGATATATCGGAGCTAAGCGTGAAAGCATAACAATAGCATGGCATTGTTGGTATATTTAAGACGCACACAGATAAATCTGCAAGCGCATAGATACCTTTGTAGCTTTCACCTAGAGGGTTCTAAATATCGTGTCCATAGGGAAACGTGTGAGATTACCTATGCTCTAACTTAACCAAAAGGGGTAGATAGAATCTAGGATATAAGGTAACGACTAAATTAAAGATAAACTTGTTTGGAAGCAGCAATCAAAGATGAGGTTCGATAATAGGAGTATAGAGAGGATAACTCAGGTTCTCTAGTTCTGTTGGATACCTAAATTAACGAGGATTTTTCTAAACAAATAATGGCAAAATCCCAAGGGTTTCATTCCAAAACGACAAGCCCGCAGCCCCTTCTGAAAAGCCTAGAAAGGCCCGGCCCAAGCCGGAGGCACAGTCCTATGCCATGGCCCATGAGGGGGAGGAGACATGGACCCCAACCCAGTTGGCCCGAGGAAGCGGAGACGTCCATGCAATCTGAAGACGTGCCTCCGCCTCGTACGATGCTGAAAGCCAAGATGTCCCTATGTCCTGAAGACGTGCCACTGCCTTGACCGACATAGGAGGCACTCCCACGCCCCCAAGACGTGCCTCCGCCTCGCCCGACGTATGGAGGTGAGGGGTACGACTCTCTCTTGACCATTGTGAGGTAAGAAGCAAAACGCCGTCTCTTTGATCAACGTCGGATGTCAGAGGACATGCTCCTATATATGGGCATGCAGCCCGTGGTACGACATCCCGACACAAAGCCCGCATTTTTTGGCCCGGCCCAAGCACGACAGGGCCCAGTGTTGTATGGGCCTAGGCTGGCATGACCGATGCACTAGGCTGTGCTTGGGCTGCACCCCTGGCCCGCAGGCTGGCACGACACGACCCGCTAATTGAAAATAGGCCCAGTGACAAGGCCTGCTAAGAGCATCCCGCCAGCCTCTCATAAAAAATAGCCCACCAACCCTGCCACACCCTAACCCTAAATCGATTTCCCCACTCCCTCCATGGCGCCACACCCCACTCGGCACTCACGAGCGCAAACCGCATGAGGCAGCGACACCGTTGTGCCCTCGCCCTTCTCTCTCCTGCGTGAGCCTCTTTCTCCCAAGCCACTCTTCCATCCCAACCTCCCTGCCGGTAGTTTCCTAGACGTGAGGTAGTCGTCTCCTCTCCCGTGTCCTCTTCCCCAAGAGTCGCCGCCTCCGGTCCTCACCAAGAGCTCGGGCTCCATTTTGGCGCTCCCACCTTCGCCTCTGCCGAGCTATGTAGTGTCGGCCATTGACGCCACCTTCCAGCGTGCCACTTCTTCCTTGGCTGGTGTGTGGGAGCACGCATAGAGGGAACTGACTTCAAGCACGACGGTCGTGCTCGCGGCTCGCCAATGGCGTTCCCTCTACTCCTTCCCTGCTAAAGCAGGCCTCGAGCCGGCCTGTGCTGCTAGCTTGGCCATGCTTTTTAGGCCGGCACGACATGAAAAATGGTCCGAAGGGCCATGCCTGGGCCGTCGACCAGGCATGAAGCCCAATGCGGCTCGACCCGGTGGCATGCCGAGCCCTATCGTGTCGTGCTTGATTAGGCCATGCATGGCACGGGCCCGTGTACTGCTGGGCCGGGTCAGCCCGTTTCCCATCTATACATGCTCCTACGATAACTAGCACCAGACATAGGGTGCACCCAAGGTAAAAACCTACCAACTGTTGGTATTTCTTATGACTATTGGATAAATCCGCAAGCGCACAGATTATACCGTTGTAGCACTTCACCTAGGAGTATTCCAAGGTATCGTAATTTATATTTTCCCAAGGGAAAGCTAAGCAAGAAATGATAATTAGAGAGAGATCCTAGAGAGCACCTCAACTTAGTACCAACTAGTATAGGGGCGTAAATGATATATGTGATAGGAAGAATGATGGAAGAATAAGCCAAGGTAAAAGATAACTTAGAGATAACTAGATAGTATAGCTAGGTGGGAGAACAACGAGAGAGTATAAGGACTCCTATGTAATTCACTCTACTTCAATATACTTAGCCAATTAATTAGTCTAAATACTATAGTTTATCTCCTCAATACAAGTATACAAGTATGCTAGATGAGAGGATAGATCATTAGGAGGACAAAACTCCTACCGGACCGCGCTCTCTTTTTATGGGGGCCTTACCTTTTAAGAACTTGCCTAAGAACATGTGGTGGAATACAAAGACTAGACAAGGCTGTCACTCTCTTGCTAGCTGCCATAAACAATCCATGCAATAAGCGGTAACCAAGGATAAGGTGATGTATAAGCACCACACTTACACATAACTTATTACTTTGACTATGATCTATAATCAAAGCACCCTATGACAGGTAATGATCGCATACGGGAAAGGCCACAAGGATCACAGACTATTGATGTAAAGGCTAGTAATAAGCACAAGTATATAACAAGACTATAACTAGTATAGTAAGGCTCAAAGTAAATACTAAGTGAAGTAGAGGAAAAGTAATATTTTGAATAAGATAAAGTCTTACAAAGAAGGAAAGATACAAGAGCTATACCAGACTTTCCAGAAGACGACTCTGGAAATCCCGAGCGTAGCTCGACTCAACTCTAACTCTCACTCTAGACTAACTACTAGAACAATCTAAGGAATAAAGCTTGTAGGTGTTGATATTTGTTAACGCAGACAGAAAAATCACTAGGAAGTAATCCGCAAGCGCACAGATACCGGTGAGCACTTCACCCGGGAGATTGTCCAGAGTATAGTTATTTGTTTTTTCCGCAGGGAGAAAGGGTGCATCTGACTAACCAAATCTACGCTATTAACCTTTAGGCTACAAATAAGGTGATTTTGATATGAGCGATTAGAGAAGACCGCAACTGCACTCTCGTTTTAGTCTATATAAGATATGAGCTATTATTCTATTGGGGAGAACCGTCGAGATAAGAGACACCTCAGAGGATGCTTATCACGCGGCCTATAAACCCTACTGGTCCTTCTAACGGGATTGTGGGGTCCAAAGGTATCTACAGAATTGTCACTTTTTGAACTACTACCACAGATCCGGCTAGACAGGGGATATCTATGAGTATCCTAGCTCAAACACCACGTTTACGCTAGAGATGATTACCCTACTCTCTATGCGAAGAGAATAAAGTAAACTCACAAACCAAAGAATAGTAAAATAGAGAACTTACTAGAATTAGAAGTCGAAATACCAAAGAAATCCTAGGAGCAAGCCTCGGGTTAGGAGACTTGATCCCGTCGATACAAACTGGAGAGGAAACACCGACAGGTCGGGCTTCCTCCAATCCACATCTCCACTCTAACTCATCTCACATAGAAACTAAGAATAGTTTCTCTTGAATGCTAAGCCCTAGAGAGTAGATCCATAAGGGATCCTCTCTGGCGAATCCTCTCTTGAAAATATGCAAATGAATAATGGATTACCTTTAGCCAGGGGTAGGGGTCCTCCTTATATAGCCCCCTCAAATGATCGTCAGCCGTCAGATCAAACTGACCTTAATGGAGGGTTTAGATTAAACCTCAAAGGCAGTGGAACCCTATCACGGAACCGCCCAACATATAAGAGCACTAGTGCAATGGTCAGTGTTTCCGATAACACTGTCACACTAGAGCCCATATAAGCCCGGTAGTCCTTGAAATCGCGAAGGATTTCAAACCACAATATAAGTAACAACCCAAGATCGTACTCGATTCAGTAACCGCACATCCACAGTGATAAGTTTGAAACTAAATAATATTACAACAGAGTTTAAAGGAGTGTTATTACAACACCAAGTTCAAATCAAAGTAGCGAAAGTTCAAGTTTCACAAATACTCATTGCAAACTGTTTAGAGCAAATACAGTTCCATGCTTAGTACAGTCCCATCAAAAGCAACAAGGAGAGACATCAGAATCCACCATTGCCCATGGTCTTCACTCGTCATCACATGCAGGATAGAGGCATGCCTAACAATAGCCAGAATAGACCATACCATCTGCAACAAGGGTAAAGAAACCCTGAGTACTCAATTGTACTCAGCTAGACTTACCCGATAGAGAGATAAATATATAACCATAGACACTTCAAGGATTATGCAAGGATTTATCAGGTGGATCTCATGAGATAGCATAGTTTTGCATAAAAGAGCATCCTAATTACTCATGTATTCTCATCATTAGAAAACAACATTTGGCAGTTGATTGAGTAACATTAATAGATCTCATTAGCACCTGTACTAGAGCAATCATTGGATTATCAAACAATAATAACCATATTGTGCTTGGCATCAAAACCATATAACCATCTTTTGGTTACTTATTAGAGTTCAGGTTTCTACAGTGGGAGGAAGATCTTTCAAGTGTCTCATTGACAGGGAGAGACTGCGATTTGAATCGTATTCCTATCCAGTTGGAGGTTTATTCCTCAATCACACCCAAGTATGCCTGCCGGCACGCTTATTCGGGTCATCTTCACTATCATTTGGGTAGCCCGTGGATCTCCAGGTACAGGCATGAGTAGCGACTCATGGATAGCCAGGTAGCTCAATCAGTGCCTACCCTTGGTGCCAGGCTAGGACGTTCAGGGTACTTGCCCACGCACTAGTATGTCGCTCGCGGTCTTCATGACCCAAGGAGGAGGAGATTCCGGCCCGAACCCACAGAGTTAGGCTTCGCGGTCGAAACGAGTTATTCGGCCAGCTATGAAGGAGACATGCGTTCAATCTCGGCAGATGTCCAACCAAGATCCAGTGCCTAAAGACACAGGCGGAGAGAACCTGCTCACAAGATGTCTAAGTCAAGTGGCTCACAACACCTTGTCCGCCTAGTCTCGATTTATTACTTCCACATGGTTATTTTCCATGATAGCAAATATAGCCAACCGTGACCAGCAACCTATCTTTGTGGAGGATGGTAGACCACCCACGCTACCGGTCTAAGCATGGCTAAGCAGAGGTTTCGATCCTGGGCCTACAAGGTTTTTTTAGTGGACAAGGAGATATAATGCAGCAAAGGGTTTCATCTCAACTCCTATTAACTTAATGCACAAACAAGTGGTGGCATTGTAAGTAAAATACTTTTAAATAGAATAAGGGAGGGTATAAATGCTTCGGGTCTTGCCTTTCACGAAGGTGGAGGGAAGGTGGTTTGGGCACTCAGGCAGGTCAGAGCCCTGTTCCCCTCCTTCTGGAACTTCTGGAGCTTGTATCTCCGGTGGGACTCCTCCTTCTATCTCCGCAAACTCCAGCAAGGTCACTCCCTTCGGCGATCCTGGATGCATGTATACATGTATGATGATCCAAAATATATATGACAAGTCATATACTAAAAATGAGACATGCCTAATGCATATGAATGAATGCTCATGATGAATGTTATTGTGCATCATTTTATTTCGTTCACCGAGTAGGTGCAAATCTCTTCGGTGGTAGAGAGATTAACACTTACCCTTAGCTAACAACCTATAGTAGAGCTTTTCCTCCTAGGTCAGCTCTCTAACACCTGCAACTAAACATGCTTTAACCTTAAGCTATAGGATTAAACAACACACAGGGCATACAAACACCTAAAACAACAGCTAAAAGAAAACTGTATAGCTAGAGCTACACACAACCAAAAATTACAAACTTGGACATTATGGAAAGCTCATGAAATTGTTTACAAAACATTCCATAAAGTACCCAGCTAAATCCAAAAATAAAAAGGTCTAACGGACACATCAAGCAAAGCTGTTTAGAAGAAAACAGGAAACACAGATTTGAAGTTAAACTTGTAAAATATACACAGGCTAAATTAAACAGGTTATGGCTGTGAAAATTTAATACAAGATATATTAACAAGTTATCTACAACAAAGTCTATTATATCTACTGCTGAAACTAAACATAAGTAGCTCAAACAAATCTAGCAAGAAAATAGGTTCTAGCTGTTTTAAAAGATTCCAGAAAGAACTTAGAACAAATATAAAGCTTTCAACCATCATTCCGAAAATTATGATAAAATTAGAAAAGCTAGGCTGCATAATTATATACCACTTTGGTATTCACCACATCAATAGAAAACACACATAAAACAGGGTTAAAATTAGTTCTTTGCTGGTGATGAGGAAATAAGCATACTTTGAGCATTAAATACTCAAACAATTTGAAAATTATGAAACAATAGATTTCATATTTTTCTTAGCTTATACTAAGCAATTTACACATGTAAAAAAATTAACAAGCATAGAAAACACATATAACTTGCTTGACAAATTAAACAAGGTTGTATTTACGGATATCAACATTTGATCAAAAGAAATACAACATGCAAACAAGTTTAAGGTTACTGGCACTTTAACATTTTTCGTGGGAAGCACATTCTAAGAAAAACTTAACACAAGAGGAACCACATTTTTATCACATGCTAAACTCTAGTTATGAATTAAACAAGTTAAACTAAGCATAAAAAGCTTGCTGTCTGTTTTTATTAAAACCGCACCAAAGAACAGTAACAATAGGATATTTAACATTTTTCAGGCATAGAGAAAAACATAATAAAGCTAACGGAATAGGTTTCACATTTTTAGCATTTTTTTGGAATTAGTTATGAATTTCCAAATTTAGCAAACAAAACAGAAAAAGACAAAACAGAGAAACACTTAGAGCCTATGACACGCGGGACCCACTGGTCAGATCCTCCTCTCACAGAGCCGACACACCAAAGGTGCTCGACCGTCGGCCCTTCGCGGGCGGTGAGGTCTCTGGCCAAACCAACCCCACGGTCATGTTCTCCTTCGTAACCCGCATCAAACCATGTAACTGGTTGTACCCCATTCGCACCGGAGCATGCTCGACAACGTTCATAGAGGCACGGCGGCGCTGCGGTTCTTACACTGGCCGGCGCAAGGCTCTACTAAGCAAACTGGCGGTGGCTACACCTACACGGAACCCTAGCGGTTCGATCTAGCCTAGATTGGAGCAGTGCAAACCCTCCGATGAGCTCGGCCACATGCATATCGACACGGTGGCGAGTTCAAGGCGGCGCGGCGCTGCTGTTCTGGCGATGGGGAGGCATGAACGCTTCAACCAACTCCGGCTATCTAACCACGAACTAACCAACTAACCCTAACGCGACTTAGACGAACTCGATCGACACTGGAAAGCCCAGCGTAAACCTCGCCGGCATTGCGTGTGCCGTGCGCTTGCACGCGGCGGAGTTCCCATTCCGGCGAACCCTAACCCTAATCGCTTCAACCTACTCCTCGGTGAGCATCTACAACCTCCAGGCTACCGCGTACGAGAGCTAGAAGAGAGGGAGAGGTGCTAGATTGGGCTGGCCACGGCGGCGCAAAGCTCGCCGGAGCTTAGGTCGTCAATGGCTCCGCTGCTCTGCACGGTCTGGCTCACCTGCTAGGTTAATGCGGCAACTGAGCGGTGCAAAAGATGGAGCGGAGCAAGGCGAAGTTGTGGCTGTATTTTGGAGGCCAATGCGGTGGTGTGCTGCGTAGGCGAGCTCGGCGACTGCGCTGCTGCTCGACAATGGCGCGGCTGTGCTCCCGCTCGAAGCAGTGAGGAGAGGGAGAGAGTGATGGTGTGGGCGTGAGTGCGGTCGCAAGGTGGAGTGTTCGGCTGTCCACGGGCGCAGCCGGCGCAGGACAAACGCCGGTGTACAGCTGCGACGTGGCGCGATATGCCCGACACGGTCAGGCACGACCAGACGGCGCGCTCTATCGGCGTTCAAACGCCCGATCAGGCTGTCTGACGGCGTGTTTTGCCAAGCGATTAACTCTCTAATCCTCGCGTCTTAGCTTTAACCAAATACATCAGTAGATAGAGCTATAGCCCGACTACAACTTTGGCGTACTTGATTTGAACTGAAATGGTTTGGATTTCAAACTACAAGCATTCAAACATGGTAACATTCAAACTGAAACGCAGTAATGACTTAGGCAATTCAGAGAACTAAAACAGCCCCCACATCAGCCTTAATTGACCAATTAGGGTATTTTAGGATCCAAATCACCTCAAGGTGATTAAACAAAGTTTGTGTAGAATTAAAAACTCTACAACTTTGCTTAAGCCAACTTTTTCAAACAAGATCATTAACAAGGTCAATTTGTTAGATCAAGCAAAAGGGTTCCTAGGGTCCATCATTAAAGCGTAAACCCTAGAAGCTTATTTTGACTTGATCATGAACATAAACATGGTTACATTATCATCCCTAATCATTTCTAGGTGGTCATTAGTGATCAAAACATCAAGACTTGGTTATACAAGCATAACTCATACAAAACTAGGTATAGGTTAACACATACACATATGAAAACAAGGTGATCACTTAGGGTTATCATTTCATATGATCATTGAAATGCATGAATGCAATGATGCTTGTGCTCATGCTCATGAAATGATATGCAAATGCAAGCTTAACACCTAAGGTGTTACAGCCCTTCCCCCCTTACAAAAATCTTGACCCGAGATTTGCAAGGCTTACCATTTTTCATAGAAAGCAGGGTAGACTTCCTTGAGGTAGTCTTCCCGTTCCCATGTAGCATCTTGTTCACTTTGATTGTTCCACATTATTTTGTAAAATTTGATAATGTTGTTTCGAGTTACTCTCTCTTTGGTGTCCATGATCTGGATAGGTTTTTCTTCAAAAGACAATTCTGACTGCAACTTCAAACCTGAAGGTTCGGTATGTTCCTCTGGAACTCTCAAACACTTCTTAAGCTGAGATACATGAAAGACATTGAAGATAGCCCTCATCTCTGGCAGTAACAACAGCTTATAGGCTACTCTTCCACTTCTTTCGATGATCTGGTATGGTCCCACATACCTTGGAGCGAGCTTCCTTTTAACTCCAAACCTTTGTATTCCCTTCATAGGTGATACTTTCATGTACACATAATCACCTATTTCGAACTCAAGCGGTCTTCTTCTCTTGTCGGCATAGCTTTTCTATCTTGACTGAGCTGCACGCATATGTTCTTGTATGGTTCTAACTTTATCTTCAGCTTCTTGCACAAAGTCGACACCGTAGTATCTTCTTTCTCCGGGTTTGACCCAATTGAGAGGCGTCCGACACCTTCTACCATACAGAGCTTCAAAAGGAGCCATCTTGATACTTTCTTGATAACTATTGTTGTAAGAGAACTCCGCTAAAGGTAACCAACTTTGCCAAGATCCTTTAGAAGAGATTACACATGCTCTAAGGAGATCCTCGAGAATCTGGTTAACTCTCTCTGTCTGTCCTGAAGTTTGAGGGTGGTAAGCTAAACTGCGAACTAGATTAGTTCCAAGTTGCTTGTGTAAATGTTCCCAGAAACGAGCAGTGAACTACGGTCCTCTATCTGACACAATTGTTCTTGGAACACCATGCAAACGAACTATATGAGTGATATACATCTCTGCATACTCATATGGTCGGTTAGTGGTACGAACTGGTATGAAGTGCGCTGACTTGGTTAACCGATCCACAATCACCCATATTGAGTCATGACCTCTCTGAGTGGGTGGAAGACCTGTTATGAAATCCATACTGATTTCTTCCCATTTCCATCCTGGAACAGACAATGGTTGCAAGAGTCCAGTGGGTTTCATATGTACTGCTTTCACTCTACAACAAACATCACACCTTGCCACGAATGCGCCAATCTCTTTCTTCATATTTGTCCACCAAAACCGTTGCTTTAGATCGTGATACATCTTGCTATTGCCTGGATGTATAGATAACTTAGAGGAATGTGCTTCCTCCAAGATTCGATTCCTCAAATCCTTATCCTTAGGTACAACAAGACGATCTTTAAACCATAGGATTCCTTTCTCATCGATCCTAAAACACTGTGAACCCTCTTCCTTCATCTTCCGTTTGATATGGAACACACCCACATCGGTTTTCTGACCTTCTATGATTTGACTTTCGAGAGAGCAACTGACAATGAGATTGTACAACACTGATGGATGTAGCAAGTTGAGCCTGTCTTCGAGCAAGGGTTGCACAAGGTGATAGTGTGACTTCCTACTCAAAGCGTTAGCTACTACATTAGCTTTCCCTGGGTGGTAATGAACTTCAAGATTGTAATCCTTGATTAGTTCTAACCATCTTCTTTGTCTCATGCTTAACTCTGGCTGAGTAAAGATATACTTGAGACTCTTGTGATCGGTGTATATGTGGCATATATTACCAAGAAGGTAATGTCTCCATATCTTTAAAGCATGAAACACTGCTGCTAGTTCTAGATCATGGGTAGCGTAGTTAGCTTCATGTTTTCTGAGCTGTTGGGAAGCATAGGCTATCACTTTTCCTTCTTGCATAAGAACACATCCTAGTCCAGTCCCGGAGGCGTCACAATACACATCAAAGGGTTTTGTGATGTCTGGTTGCGCCAAAACAGGTGCTGAAGTAAGTAGAGTTCTTACGGTAAGAAAAGCTGCCTCACATTCTGGAGTCCAATCAAACCTCTTATCTTTCTGTAGCAGACTGGTCATAGGTTTAGCTATCTTGGAAAAGTCTGGAATAAACCAACGGTAGTATCCAGCCAGACCAAGAAAACTACGAACCTCGGTGACGGAAGTTGGAGCTTTCCAATCCATCACCTCTTGTACTTTACTTGGATCAACTGAAATTCCATCAACAGAAAGAATATGTCCAAGGAAAGGTACTTTAGTAAGCCAAAACTCACACTTACTAAACTTAGCATACAACTTATGTTCTCTTAACCAAGCAAGAACGATTCGTAGATGTTCCGCATGTTCTACTACATTCTCCGAGTAGATTAAAATGTCGTCGATGAACACAACCACAAATTTATCCAGCTCAGGCATGAATACTGAGTTCATAAGATAATTAAGTAGGCGGCAGCATTAGTTAGCCCAAATGACATAACCAAATACTTGTAAAGCCCATACCACGTTGCAAAAGCCGTTTTGGGTACATCTTGTGGTCTGATCTTGATTTGATGATACCCGGATCTCAAATCGATCTTAGAGAACACGTTAGCCTTGGATAACTGATCAAACAAGATATTAATACGAGGTAAAAGATACTTGTTCTTGATTGTTACAACATTAAGTGGTCGATAATCCACGCACATTCGTAGGGATTTATCCTTCTTCTTGACGATTAATGCGGGACAACCCCACGGTGAAGAACTAGGTCGAATGAGACCTTTATCTTGCAACTCTTGTAACTGTTTCTTTAGCTCTGCTAGCTCATTAGGTGGCATTCTATATGGCCTATGAGAAATAGGTGTCGTGCCAGGTACCAACTCAATAGCAAACTCCATATCTCGATCGGGTGGAAGACCGGGAAGGTCATCGGGAAACACATCCGAAAATTCACACACTACCGGAATATTCTTCAGAGCTGTAGTTTGGATAGCACATGTCATAGCAGAAAGGTCTAGCTTGCATGGGAGAGTTACCTCGAAGGTTCTTGCTTTTTTAGGGGTTTTTAAGGAGAGAACTCTCTTCCCAGTATCTATGGTTACCCCATAGCGATGCATCCATTGCATGCCTAAGATCACATCCAAACCTAAGCCGGGTAGGATGATAAGATCTGTGGTATACTCATGTTTCTGTATTATGATGCTTAAACTATTGACTGCTTGTTTGGTCGATATGTCAGCCCCGGCTAAACTTATGCAGTATCCCACATCCAAATCGGATATGCTCATGCCATGTTTAATAGTAAATGCTTTACTCACAAACGAATGCGAAGATCCTGAGTCAAAGAGTACAACTGCAGGATGATGGTCTACAAGGAATATACCAGCTGTGATGGGCTCTCCATGTGGCACCTCTTCCACTGTGATATAGTGCACACGCCCCTGGTAGGCTTGGTTCTTCTTCGGGTGAGGGCATTCTCTAGCAAAGTGCCCTGGACGTTAATAGTTGTAGCATGGAGCATTATTGGGTGGAGCCCTCAAATTGCCAGAACTGCCTTGCCCTGGGTTGCCTTTTGGAAGAGCAATGGTATATGGCTTGCGATACTGGCTCTGCTGTGCACCTCTTACTGGAGTCTTTTTCTGAGGAGGCCTGAACTTAGCCCCTGCCACTGGAGGTCGATAAGCAGAGCGATTGACAAAAGGAGCTCTCTACTGAGACGAGCTTCCTTCAAACGCCCTCTTATGTCCTTTAGCTGCAGCATGCAAGCTGTTCTGGTTCTCCTGGGTCAAAGCATCACTGTTAAACTCATTGAAGTTTGTGCAGGTTGAGTTAGCAATGGTTTTCATCAATTTGGTTCCCAGACCTCTCTTGAAGCTATCAATCTTTTTCTCATCCGTATCCACAAACTAGGGAGCATAATGGGCCAAGTTGTTGAAAGCATGAAGGTACTCAGTTAAGGTCCTGGTACCCTAAGTGAGTTTCAGAAACTCTGCTGTCTTCATCTTCATCAGACCCGGTGGAATGTAATGTCCTCTGAAAGCTGACTTGAACTGATTCCAGACAACTGGAGCATTGGCAGGGTATGTGGTGCGGTGATGAGCCCACCATATACCTGTCGGTCCTTGCAACTGGTGCGAAGCATACTCTGCCTTTAGCTCCTCTGTCATCCTTAGCAGATGGAACTTTTGCTCCATTGTGTTCACCATTCATCAGCTTGAAGCGGCTCTTCAGCCTCTTTGAAGATCGGCGGCTTGGTGTCAAGGAAATCCTTGAAAGTGCTGAACTGGTTTGCCGGTTGACGATCATGGTTTCCCTGATTCTGATTGCTACGAGCAACTTCACAAAGCAACTCCTTAATGTTGCGCTGCCCACCAATGAACTGAGCCATGAACTGCTCTGGGGTAAGCGGTGGTGGTGGTGGCGGTGGATTAGGCAGAGGAGCCTCATGCTCATCACAGTGATTCCCACCACTTCTAGAGCCACGGGAGTGAGTGTTGGCAAGCATCTGCATGAATTTGATAGCAAGAAGTAATGATATTTGAGTAATTGCAGATGAATCATGATTATGCCTTAGTAAATCACTGAAAAGTAGATAACTTAACTCCACATAGGGCATAAAAGAATTCATGCTAACAACATATCATCATTCATTCATACTTGGTACCACGAAAATATCCATACAAGCCAAAAGTGCCAGACATCTGGACTTTAAGTCATGGTGGTTACACAACAACATGTCTCTAATGGAACAACAAAAGGTCAAGCTACCAGCGCAAAAGAAACACTAAGGACTAGCATAAACAAGCTATCCTAGTTGTCGCGGTCGGTGTCCATCCCTAATAGATGGCCACCCTCATCGTCGCTGTCGTCAACAAGCTCAAGCTCCTCGGGGTCCTTCTCCTCCTCGTCCTTGGTGACTGGGTCGTCGTTGGCATAGATTACTGCGGGGGCTATCTCTGGTGCAACTGGTGGTTGGATCGGGTTGATCACATTGTTGAGCCTGTGAACCTCCTGCGGTAGCTCTCGGATCTGGTCATGGGCCTGCTGAAGTAGCCCATTCAACTCTGTGTCACGCCTGTGGTAAGCGATGTTCCGCACCACCTGCTGGTGGCGAAGCATATGCTCACGAGCCTCAACTGCCTCCTCTCGAAGTATAGCTGCGTCTCTCTCATCCTGCGCCTCCTTAGCTACCCTCCTGAGACGCTGACTCTCTATGCCAACTCCCTGTAGAAACATCTCACTGGTCCGGAGATGTGCCACGCTAAACATGTAGGAGTCCTCTTTGGTGAAGAAAGCCTTGAGCACTGCATGCATAGCTCTCATAGCCGGTCCTGAACTGCCAGCTCTCTCATCCCAGCTCCTAATCAAGGGATTCCCCATCTCCTGATACCGGGCCATGATGCTAGGGTTATCCTCTAGAAAGGTACCTGCTGCACCCTGGTCCAAAGTTGCACTATGCTCCTGACGGATCTGACTCAGAATGGTTAGAGCTGTTGACTGAGCTCCTTCCCAAGGGCTGCTGGCTATATCCTCAGTCGACCACGTCCTCCACAAAGGTGCCTCGGTGCACTCAGGAATAGTAACAGTCACTGTATACAACTGCGCATTCCCAAGCGGCTCCTGAGTCCAGTAGTACTGAGGTGGCTCAGCATACCCAACCTGACTCAGCACCCTCCAAAGCAAAGTAGGAGTACCAAACACCGTCAGGAAGCGGTTGCTGTGCTGGGAAGGTCCTGGGGCTGCCATCTGTAACACATTTTTAACTTGGTGTGAGAACATGTATTTTACAGATTGCGAAGTTTATCATATGCATAGATAGAAATTGGTAAGGGAGGGAACAAATGCAATGTATGATGACACATGATGCATGTATGTACTTTACGTCCTCACATTCCTATGAAAGCAAACCTTTCACTATAACGTGCTAGACGGTGGCATACATACCTTCTCTCATACATACGCAATTAATCAATCTACACGATTCGTTGTTAGTGTACCTGCAGAAGATCCATTTCAGCCCATTCCCAACAGTATGAATAATGCATTGCTGAAATGTAAATCTAATACTCACTTAGGCGTACACCCCATGTACACATAAGTAGTATATGCACCCTTTCCTTGTACTCATGACAACATCGTCTCAATAGACGACAACACCCACACACGGATGTCATCTCATAAGCATTCCCCTAGATCGGTAGTGTATCCGATGCACGCTCTCACAACTCACCTTACCTTAGGCGTAGTGGCAAAATTTGATCCATACAACACCATTCAAGTGAATGGCCCCCATACTATTCCAACCCGTATGGACAGGTAACCAAAAATATGATGCAATCCCCCAAGTTATTACTTTAAGCCACCTGACATCCTATTGGGCAATAAGGGACATAACATATGACACATTTATAGTTTACAATTATTTTGTATGCACACAAAAGTTTTTGTAGAAAAAATAGTTTGATAAACAAAATCTTTTGTTTGTAAATACACTCATGAACGGTAGTATACTGAATCTTGCTCTGATACCAGCTGTGACGGAACCGCCCAACATATAAGAGCACTAGTGTAATGATCATAATTTCTGACAACACTGTCACACTAGAGCCCATATAAGCCCGGTAGTCCTTGAAATCTCAAAGGATCGTAAACCACAATCAAGTAATAACCCGAGATCGAACACTAGATTCAATAACCGCACATCCACAGTGATAAGTTCGAAACAAAATAATATTACAACAGAGTTTAAAACAGTGTTATTACAACACCAAGTTCAAATCAAAGAAGCAGAAGTTCAAGTTTCACAAATACCCATTGCAAACTGTTTAGAGCAAATACAGTGCCATGCTTAGTACAGTTCTATCAAAAGCAACAAGGAGATACATCAGAATCCACAATTGCCCATGGTCTCACTCATCATCACATGCAGGATAGAGGCATGCCTGACAATAGCCAGAATAGACCATACCATCTGCAACAAGGGTAAAGAAACCCTGAGTACTCAATTGTACTCAGCTAGACTTACCCGACAAAGAGATAAATATATAACCATAGACACTTCAAGGATTGTGCAAGGATTTATCAGGTGGATCTCATGAGATAGCATAGTTTTGCATAAAAGAGCATCCTAATTACTCATGTATTCTCATCATTTGAAAATAGCATTTTGCAGTTGATTGAGTAACATTAATAGATCTCATTAGCACCTGTACTAGAGCAATCACTGAATTATCAAACAATAATAACCATATTGTGCTTGGCATCAAAACCATATAACCATCTTTTGGTTACATATTAGAGTTCAAGTTTCTACCGTGGGAGGAAGATCTTTCAAGTTTCTCACTGACGGGGAGAGACCACGATTCGAATCGTATTCCTATCCAGCTAGAGGTTTATTCCTTAATCACACCCATGTATGCCTGCTGGGACACTTATTCGGGTCACCTTCACTATCGTTCGGGTAGCCCGCGGATCTCCAGGTACAGGCATGAGTAGTGACTCACAGATAGTCAGGTAGCTCAAGCAGTGCCTGCCCTTGGTGCCAGGCCAGGACGTTCAGGGTACTTGCCCACGGTCTAGTATGCCACTCACGGTCTGCATGACCCAGGTAGGAGGAGATTCCGGCCCGAACCCACAGAGTTAGGCTTCGCGGTCGAAACGAGTTATTCGGCCAGCTTTGAAGGAGACATGCGTTCAATCTCGGCAGATGTCCAACCACGATCCAGTGCCTAACGACACAGTCGGAGAGAACCCGCTCACAAGACCTTTCGCGAAGGTGGAGGGAAGGTGGTTTGGGCACTCAGGCAGGTCAGAGCCCTGTTCCCCTCCTTCTGGAACTTCTGGAGTTTGTATCTCCGGTGGGACTCCTCCTTCTATTTCCCTCCGGTGGGACTCATTCATATGCAAGGTCACTCCCTCCGGTGATCCTGGATGCATGTATACATGTATGATGATCCAAAATATATATGACAAGTCATATACTAGAAAGGAGACATGCCTAATGCATATGAATGAATGCTCATGATGAATGTTATTGTGCATCATTTTATTTCGTTCACCGAGTAGGTGCAAATCTCTTTGGTGGTAGAGAGATTAACATTTACCCTTAGCTAACAACCTGTAGTAGAGCTTTTCCTCCTCGGTCAGCTCTCTAACACCTGCAACTAAACATGCTTTAACCTTAAGCTATAGGATTAAACAACACACAAGGCATACAAACACTTAAAACAGCAGCTGAAAGAAAACTGTATAGCTGGAGCTACACACAACCAAAAATTACAAACTTGGACATTCTGGAAAGCTCATGAAATTGTATATAAAACATTCCATACACTCCCTAGCTAAATCCAAAATAAAAAAGGTCTAACGGACACATCAATCAAAGCTATTTAGAAGAAAACAGGAAAACACAGATTTGAAGTTAAACTTGTAAAATATACACAGGCTAAATTAAACAGGTTATGGATGTGAAAATTTAACGCCATATAGATTAACAAGTTATATACATCAAAGTCTATTATAGCTACTGCTGAAACTAAACATAACTAGCTCAAACAAATCTAGCAAGAAAACAGGTTCCAGATGTTTTAACAGATTCCAGAAAGGATTTAGAACAGATATAAAGCTTTTAACCAGCATTCCAAAAATTATGATACAATTAGAAAAGCTTGGTTGCATAATTAGCTACCACTTTGGTATTCACCACATCAATAGAAAACACACATAAAACAGGGTTAAAATTAGATCTTTGCTAGTGATGAGGAAACAAGCGGGGCCCACTGGTCAGCTCCTCCTCTCACAGAGCCGACGCACCAAAGGTGCTCGACCGTCGGCCCTTCGCCGGCGGTGAGGTCTCCGGCCAAACCAACCCCACGGCCATGTTCTCCTTCGCAACCCGCATCGAACCATGTAGCTGGTTGTACCCCATTCGCACCGGAGCATGCTCGACGGCGTTCATGGCGGCACGGCGGCGCTGCAGTTGTTACGCTGGCCAGCGCAAGGCTCTACTGACCAAACTATCAGCGGCTACACCTACACAGAACCCTAGCGGTTCGATCTAGCCTGGATTGGAGCGGCGCAAACCCTCCGATGAGCTCGGCCACATGCACGGCGGCACGATGGCGAGTTCACGGTGGTGCGGCGCTGCTATTCCGGCGATGTGGAGGCATGACCGCTTCAACCAACTTCGGCTATCTAACCACGAACTAACCAGCTAACCCTAACGCAACTTAGATGAACTCGATCGACACTGGAAAGCCCAGCGTAAACCTCGCTGGCGTTGCGGGTGTCGTGCGCGTGCACGAGGCGGAGTTCCTATTCCGGCGAACTCTAACCCTAATCGATTTAACCGACTCCTCGGTGAGCATCTACAACCTCTAGGCTACAGCGTACGAGAGGTAGAAGAGAGGGAGAGGTGCTAGATTGGGCTAGCCACAGCGGCGCAAAGCTCAGCGGAGCTTAAGTCGTCAATGGCGCCGCTGCTCTGCACGGTTTGGCTCACCTGCTAGGTTAACGCGACAACTGAGTGGTGCAAAAGATGGAGCGGAGCAAGGCAAAGCTATGGCTGTGTTTTGGCAGCCAATACGGCGGTGTGCTGCGCAGGTGAAAGCCCAAGTTTGGTTTTGGTTAATTGATGAAACCTATGGACTAATCCTATGTGCTAAGTGAATGATCTAGCTAGGGTAATCCACCTTGACACATGAAGCTAAAAGGATGACAATGGTGCATTGATCAAGTGCTTCATGAACCAAGAAAAAGAAGAAAGAGAAAAATAAAAATGGCCCAAGGCAAAGGTATATCATAGGGGCATTTTTGGTTTAGTGATCAAGACACTATAGAGAGTGTGATCACATTTAGGATTGATAGCCATACTATCAAGAAGGGAAAACTCGTTTCGATTAAGGTTATCATGTGCCACTAGGTTTGCATTGCATGCTAATTAAAATGAACCTAAGTGACATGAAACATAGAATTAAATCCAAGATAAAATCATGTAAAAGCTAACATAGGTGAACGAAGGTATGGATCACAAGGTGTTAGCATATGGAAGCTTGGAGAAGAAGAAGCAACTCATTTGGACACGAGACAGTGGTCCGGACGCTAGGGATGCTCGGTCCGGACTAACGCAGATGCGTCTGGTCGCATACCCTAGCCTCGGCTTCAGCAGCACAGAAGGTCCGGACAGAGAACAGTGTCCGGACGCAGACTCCGGACATGCGTCCGGAAGCTCGGAGCTCTCTGTTCCCCTCTGGTGGAGTTATCCGGGCGCTGAAGATAGTCCGGACAGTGGACTCCGGACGTGCGTCCGGGCTTTTGGCGCTCTCTGGAACCTCTTTGGTGAGGTCATAACGCAGAAGGTAACAAGTCCGGACGCTACTGTTGAGCGCGTCCGGAGGCGACGTGTCAGCAGCAGGACAAGGCGGGAACGAACTGATTCAAACCGCAGGGTGACCGGACGCATGCGCATTGGTCCGGACGGCGCTTTGCGCGCGTCTGGACTGGAAGACCAAGGCTCAGGCTCTTGGCATGTGAAGGGTCCAGACGCAATTTTTGATCCGGACCACCAGGCAAAACTCCGCCCGAAGTCACGCAGAAAGGCAGGATCAAGGGGCAAAATGGCTAGCTTTTGATGGAAGGCTATATATATGTTTTGGCTGGCTCAAGGAGCACACTCTTGCACCTCTCATTCATTCTCACTCATTGTGCTTGCTTGAGATAGCCCCCAACTCACTTTCTTCACTCTTGATTGCATATTTGTGAGAGTTTGAGTGATCCAAGTGCTTTGATCATTGCATTGCATCTTAGTGGCACTTTGTCATCGTCATCGCTGCGGGATTTCTTGTTATTCTTGGTGCTTGCCAACACCTAGATGGCTTGGCGATTGAGGAGAAGCTTCGGCGCGTGTTGGTGATTGTTCGCGGCCGACTTCATCGACCTGTGAGAGGGCTTGTACACACCTCGGTGGAGCGCGAAAGGGTAACTCTAGTGGATTGCTCCTGTCATTGAGTTACTCTCATTTGGGTGGTTTCTTGTGGCGCCCGGGTAGTGGGCTTGGCTTGTGAATTGCCAATTAGCCACCGAAACACCATTTGAGTAGTCGACACAACGGGGACTAACTTGGTGGCAACCAAGTGAACCTCAGGAGAAAAATCATTGTGTTCATCTTGTCTCCCGGCTACTCTTGGTGATCTTATTGTGATTGGTCTTCACATTGGTATATTCTCTTCACAAGGCATCGGTATAACAATCACCCCTAACCCTTGCATTTACTTATTCATATCTTGTCTAGTTAGCTTGCTAGGTAGTTCTTGTTTAGTTGTTCTAGCTTGCTTGTGCTAAGTGCCTTAGGTTCTTGCTATTGTATGTAGCCACTTAGTTAACTAGAATTGCTTGGATAGGTGGCTTTGCGCCCCTAGTAGAGCTAGAGCAAAAAGTTTCGCTTAAGTATCATCTAACCTTGTGCTCTAGTGGTTTGTAGATTCTTATTAGGCTATTCACCCCGCCTTTAGCCATCTAGGACCTTTCAAGTGGTATCAGAGCCGTGGTCACCGCTATTATCAAGGCTTAACAACCTTCGGTGTTAGTGATGGCTCAAATACAATTCAACCATGTGGGGAGCAAACCGCCAATGTTTGATGGAACTTCATTTGATTATTGGAAGAGGAAGACGAAGATGCATCTAGGATCAATACATGAGAAGGTGTGGAGTGTGACTGAACATGACTTTGTCATTCTTGATGAAGCCGCTCCCACACCTAGAGAGCAAGAGAACCGGCAATGCAACACCATGGAACTCAATGTGATCTACAATGGCATTGATTTGAAGGTGTTTTAGTAAATCAAAGATCTTGACAAGGCAAGTGAAGTGTGGAAAAGACTTAAAGATACTTATGAAGGCACTTCAACGGTAAAGAATGCCAGGATGTATATGCTCAAGGACAAGCTATCTCATTTCAAGATGAAGGAGGATGAGTCTATCCCAGAGATGTTTCATAGGCTCCAAGTGATCATCAATGATCTCAAGAGCTTGGGTGAGAAGGTCAAGGATGAAGACTTCTCAAACCGCTTCCTTGGTTGTTTGCCCAAGAAATACAAAACTTTGAGGCAAATAATTAGGAGAGATGGTTTGGACAAGATCACTCCCAATGAAGTACTTGGTGAAATCATGACCGAAGAGCAATACAATGAAGAAAGTGAAGAAGAAGAGGTCAACGAAGAAAAGAAAGAAAAGAAGAGCTTAGCTTTCAAGGCATCATCATCCAAGAGCAAGGGCAAAGCAAAGAAGCAAGAATCAAGTGATGATGAAGAAGCAAGTGACCTTTATGATGAGATGATGGCCCTCTTTGTGCGCAAGTTTGGCAAGTTCATGAATAAGAAGGGCTATGGTGCTAGAAAGAGAAGATACAACTTCAAGAGCAAAGATTATGAGAAGAGATGCTACAAGTGCAAGAGCATCGGTCACATGATTACGGATTGTCCCAATCATAGTGATGATGATGAGAAGAAGAAGAGCAAGCATGACAAGAAGGAGAAGAAGCTTTCGATGATGACTCTAGTGATGATGAGAGGCTAATGGAAGCCCATGAGAAGCTTGAGAGGACTCACTACAAGCTTGAAAAGGCTCACTCCTCCCTCCTTGAACAAAACAAGGATAAGGTTGTGGAATCATGTGATATTGGAGTCACTTGTGATATTCTTGATGAATCATTTTTCACTCCTATCATTGTCACCCCAACCGAAACACAATGTAGCACATCCACTTGCACATCCACTAGTGAGAGCTCAAAGGTTGATGCTACACTAGTGAGTGAAAATGAAAAATTCAAAAATGGTGTTAATGAACTCACTCATGCTTTGAGTAAGGCATATGGTGGAGATGCCTTCTTGCTAAAGTTCTTGGTAGCCAAAGATTTTCCCACTACAAAGAGGGATTGGGCTATACCCCTAAGAAAGGCAAGGCCGCCTTTGTAACTCCAAAGCCTAGCTTTGTGAGAAGCAATGGTCGGTATTGCAATAGTTGCAAGCAAGTGGGGCATGTTGACCAATATTGCAAACTTAACATGAGCCAAATCAAGTTTGCTAAATCTACCTCCATGCATTTTGATTCATGTTACATGCTTACCAAAGGGAGAGATGGCGTAAAGGCTAAGTATGTTGGCACACCCATTGTTGGCCCAAAGAAGAAGGCTATTTGGGTGCCAAAATCCTTGGTCACTAACTTTGGAGGACCCAAGCAAGTGTGGGTACCTAAGAAGAACTAATTTGTTTTGTAGGTAAATTACAAAGTCGGAGGAAGGAATTGGGTGCTTGATAGTGGGTGCACTCAACACATGACCAAGGATTCTAGAATGTTCAAATCAATCAACTCCAACACCAATGATGGCATTGATAGTATTACTTTTGGTGATAATGGCAAGGGCAAGGTCAAGGGTCTTGGTAAGATTGCAGTATCCAATGACTTGAGCATATCAAATGTCTTGCTAGTTGAGAGCTTGAACTTCAATTTGCTATCCGTGGCTCAATTGTGTGATCTTGGATTCAAATGCATATTTGGGGTAGATGATGTTGAGACCATTAGTGTTGATGGTTCAAACTTGATCTTCAAGGGATTTAGATATGAGAACCTCTACCTAGTTGATTTCAATGCTAGTGAAGCTCAATTGTCAACTTGCTTGCTCACTAAATCAAGTATGGGTTGGTTATGGCATTGAAGACTTGGTCATGTTGGCATGAAGCAGTTGAATAGATTGATCAAGCATGACTTAGTGGGAGGCTTGAAAGATGTGTTTGAGAAGGACAAACTTTGTAGCTCTTGTCAAGCCGACAAACAAGTTGGTAACACCCATCCCAAGAAGAGCATGATGAGCACTAGTAGAGCATTTGAGTTGTTGCACATGGATCTATTTGGACCAACTACATACACTAGCATCGGTGGGAACAAGTATAGATTTGTGATAGTGGATGATCTTACAAGATACACTTGGGTATTCTTTCTCAATGACAAGAGTGATACATTTGCCACCTTCAAATCTTTTGTCAAGAGATGTCACAATGAGTTTGAAACTACCATCAAGAAGGTGAGAAGTGACAATGGAAGTGAATTCAAGAATACAAGAGTTGATGAGCTATGTGATGAGCTTGGAATCAAGCATCAATTATCGGCCAAGTACACTCCACAATCAAATGGCCTTATTGAGAGGAAGAATAGTACAATGTGAGTCACTCCTTTTGGGCCGAAGCTATCAACACCGCTTGCTACTCTAGCAACCGGCTATATTGTCACCCATTGATGGAGAAGACACCATATGAGCTATTGAATGGAAGAAAGCCCAACATTGCATACTTTAGAGTCTTTGGGTGCAAATGCTACATCTTGAAGAAAGGCACAAGACTTGGGAAGTTTGACAAGAAATGTGATGAAGGGTTCTTACTTGGTTACTCAACCACAAGTAAAGCTTATAGAGTATGGAATTCGGCTAGTGGTATACTTGAGGAGGTTCATGATGTTGAATTTGATGAAACCAATGGCTCACAAGATGATCATGAGAATCTAGAAGATGTGAGTGGATCTCAATTGGCTAATGCAATGAAGAACATGGATATTGGTGACATTAGGCCAAAGCAAGTAATTGACATAGAATATGAAAAAGATCAAGTGCTCAACTCACCTCATGTGCAAGCTAGTAACTCTCTAGTCCAAGATCAACAAGTTGCTAGTTCATCTCAACCAAGTGCAAGCAATCAAGTTCCAATCCTTCAACCAACCAACACTGCAAGAGATCACCCCATTGACCAAATAGTTGGTGATATTACAAGTGGTGTGCAAACAAGATCAAGATTGGCATCCTTTTGTGAACACTATTCCTTTGTGTCATCCATAGAGCCCACAAAAATTGAAGAAGCCTTACAAGATGTTGATTGGGTCAATGCTATGCATGAAGAACTAACAATTTCACTAGAAACCAAGTTTGGGAACTAGTTGAAAGAGCCAAGAACTACAATGTGATTGGCACAAGATGGGTATTTGGAAACAGGCAAGATCAAGATGGTATAGTTGTGAGAAACAAAGCAAGATTGGTAGCTCAAGGTTACACACAAGTTGAAGGTCTTGACTTTAGATAAACTTATGCACCGGTTGCAAGATTAGAGGCAATTAGAATTCTATTGGCCTATGCATGTGCACACAACATCAAGCTATACCAAATGGATGTGAAGAGTGCTTTCTTGAATGGATACATCAATGAGCTAGTATATGTTGAGCAACCTCCCGGATTTGAGGATGACAAGAAGCCCAACCATGTGTACAAGTTGAGAAAGGCTTTATATGGCTTGAAGCAAGCACCTAGAGCATGGTATGAAAGATTGAGGGATTTCCTCTTATCCAAAGGGTTCATCATGGGGAAGGTTGATACTACTCTCTTCACCAAGAAGCTTGGCAAGGATCTATTTGTGCTCCAAATCTATGTGGATGCCATCATATTCGGTTCAACCAATCAAGAGTTTTATGAAGAGTTTGGCAAGATGATGGCAAATGAGTTTGAAATGTCAATGATTGATGAGCTTAGCTACTTCCTTGGTCTTCAAATCAAGCAATTAAAGAATGGCACCTTTGTGAGTCAAGACAAGTACATCAAGGATATGATAAAGAAGTTTGGCCTAGAAGATTCTAAAGGTATTAGCACTCCTATGGGCACCAATGGACACTTGGATAGTGATGCAAGTGGCAACATGGTGGATCAAAAGTTGTACCGGTCTATGATTGGAAGCCTACTCTATGTGACCGCTTCTAGGCTGGATGTGATGTTTAGTGTATTCATGTGTGCAAGATTCCAAGCCTCTCCAAGAGAAAGTCACTTGAAGGCTACAAAGAGGGTATTCAGGTACTTGAAGCATACACAAGATGTTGGATTGTGGTATCCCAAGGGGTCTAACTTTGAGTTGATTGGATATTCGGACTCCGACTATGCGGGATGCAAGGTTGATAGAAAAAGCACATCGGGCACATGTCAAATGCTAGGCATGTCACTTGTATCTTGGTCATCAAAGAAACAAAATAGTGTGGCACTCTCTACGCCGGAAGCCGAATACATAAGTGCGGGAAGCTGTTGTGCTCAATTGTTTTGGATGAAGGCAACTTTGAATGACTATGGAATCAATTTCAAGCAAGTGCCATTGCTATGTGACAATGAAAGTGCGGTCAAGCTAACCAACAATCCGGTTCAACATTCAAGAACCATGAACATTGATGTGAGGCACCACTTCATAAGGGATCATCAACAAAAAGGTGATATCAAGATCACAAGTGTTGGTACCAATGATCAACTTGCCGACATATTCACCAAGCCATTAGATGAGAAGAGGTTTTGCAAGATAAGGAATGAATTGAACATTCTTGATTATTCAAACATGTGTTGATGCACCCCTCTTATATGACATATGACATGCCTCTCCTTCAAGCAAAGCAAGGTACAAGTTGATTGACATGTCATTCATCCTCTATTAGGACTTGTTAGTGCATCTAGACATCAACTCATTAGGATCATTCATGAAAAACCAAATGAATTTGATGCTTATATGGTACCACTATTGCTTCTATGCTTGATTTGATCTAGTGGTAGCATATGACATGTTTGTGGGCTTGCTATCCTAGTGCTTGATCTAGACTATGACCTTCAATTGGTTAACTCAACATGGGCAAGATAACCATTCTAGGATGTGTGACGAAGCTTGTTCATGGTTTAAACCGAGTTATCTATATTGAACAAGTAATCTAGACTGAGCCACAACTAAGCTTCTCTCCAATAATCAACTCCTTGAGCACATCTTTTATGATAATAGATGAAAAAGGGGGAGAAGTAAGTAGTAATACAAAAAGAAAAATATTGAAATTTTTTTGAAAATGAAAAGCACACAAGTAGGGGGAGCAAGCCTATGAATAAGTTGTTGCATATCTTTGTGCATTCATAAGTGCTTGCTTGCATATGTTCTTACATTCATGATACGCTTGTGTTGTGAATGCTAGAAACTAGATTGACTTGATGCTTGAAGTACTAGTATGCTTAGATCTTTCCAAATAGCATCTTTTCAAGTGGAAGTATTTCAAGTGTGCCCCTCAAAGTGTTTTCAAGTGGTTTCTAGGCATTCATGGTGCTAAGGATGGTTTCATATTGCACTCCGATTGGTATCACGCTTCAAAGGTCCATCCTACACACCTTAGCATCATTCGGTAGCATTCACTCTCCCACAATTCCTATTCATACATATGTGATCAAAATGAACCAAACTCATATATCACATATGTAGGGGGAGCTAATACTACCAAAGTGGAAATTTTCATCATATATATTCTTTTATGAAAGGTTGTCATCAATTACCAAAAAGGGGGAGATTGAAAGCCCAAGTTTGGTTTTGGTTAATTGATGAAACCTATGGACTAACCCTATGTGCTAAGTGAATGATCTAGCTAGGGTAATCCACCTTAACACATGAAGCTAAAAGGATGACAATGGTGCATTGATCAAGTGCTTCATGAACCAAGAAAAAGAAGAAAGAGAAAAACAAAAATGGCCCAAGGCAAAGGTATATCATAGGGGCATTTTTGGTTTAGTGATCAAGACACTATAGAGAGTGTGATCACATTTATGATTGATAGCCGTACTATCAAGAAGGGAAAACTCGTTTCAATTCCGGTTATCATGTGCCACTAGGTTTTCATTGCATGCTAATTAAAATGAACCTAAGTGACATGAAACATAGAATTAAATCCAAGATAAAATCTTGAAAAAGCTAACACAGGTGAACAAAGGCATGGATCACAAGGTGTTAGCATATGGAAGCTTGGAGAAGAAGAAACAACTCATTTGGAAATGGGACAATGGTCCGGACGTAGGGTCTGGACGCTAGGGATGCTCGGTCTGGACTAACGCAGATGCATCCGGTCGCATACCCTAGCCTCGACTTCAGCAGCACAGAAGGTCCGGACGGAGAACAGCATCCAGACGCAGACTCCGAACATGCGTCCGGAAGCTCAGAGCTCTCTGTTCCCCTCTGGTGGAGTTATTCGGACGCTGAAGATAGTCCGGACAGTGGACTCCGGACGTGCGTCCATCCTTTTGGCGCTCTCTAGTGAGGTCAGGGCACAGAAGGTAACAAGTCCAGACGCTACTGTTGAGCGCGTCCGGAGGCGATGTGTTAGCAGCAGGACAAGGCGGGAATGAGTTGATTCAAACCGCAGGGTGACCGGATGCATGCGCATTGGTTCGGACAGCGCTTTGCGCGCGTCCGGACGGTGCATCCGGACTGGAAGACAGAGGCTCAGGCTCTCAGCATGTGAAGGGTCCGGACGCAATTTTTGGTCCGGACCACCAGGCAAAACTGCATCCGGAGTCACGCAGAAAGGAAGGATCAAGGGGCAAAACGGCTAGCTTTTGATGGAAGGCTATATATATGTTTTGGCTGGCTCAAGGAGCACACTCTTGCACCTCTCATTCATTCTCACTCATTGTGCCTGCTTGGGATAGCCCCCAACTCACTCTCTTCACTCTTGATTGCATATTTGTGAGAGTTTGAGTGATCCAAGTGCTTTGATCATTGCATTGCATCTTAGTGGCACTTGGTCATCGTCATTACCGTGGGATTTCTTGTTATTCTTGGTGTTTGCCAACACCTAGACGGATCGGCGATTGAGGAGAAGCTTTGGCGCATGTTGGTGATTGTTCGCGGCCGGCTTCATCGACTTGTGAGAGGGCTTGTACCCACCTCGACGGAGTGCCAAAGGGTAGCTCTAGTGGATTACTCGTGTCATTGAGTTACTCTCATTTGGGTGGTTTGTTGTGGCGCCCGGGTAGTGGGCTTGGCTTGTGAATTGCCAATTAGCCACCGAAACACCATTTGAGTAGTCGACACAATGGGGACTAACTTGGTGGCAACCAAGTGAACCTCGGGAGAAAAATCATTGTGTTCATCTTGTCTCCCGGCTACTCTTGGTGATCTTATTGTGATTGGTCTTCACATTGGTATATTCTCTTCACAAGGCATCGGTATAACAATCACCCCTATTCCTTGCATTCACTTATTCATATCTTGTCTAGTTAGCTTGCTAGTTAGTTCTTGTTTAGTTGTTCTAGCTTGCTTGAGCTAAGTGCCTTAGGTTCTTGCTATTGTGTGTAGGCACTTAGTTAACTAGAATTGCTTGGATAGGTGGCTTTGCACCCCTAGTAGAGCTAGAGCAAAAAGCTTCGCTTAAGTGTCATCTAACCTTGTGCTCTAGTGGTTTGTAGATCTTTATTAGGCTATTCACCCCCCTCTAGCCATCTAGGACCTTTCAGCAGGCGAGCTCGGCGATTGCGCTTCTGCTCGGCAATGGCTTGGCTGTGCTCCCGCTCGAAGCAGAGAGGAGAGGGAGAGAGTGAGGGCGCGGGCGTGAGTGCGGTCGCGAGGTGGAGTGTTCGGCTCTCCAAGAACGCGGCCGGCATGGGCCAAATGCTGGTGTATGGCTGCCACGCAGCGCGAGATGCCCGACACGGTCGGCCACGACCGGACGACGCGCTCTGTCGGCGTTCAAACGCCCGATCAGGTTGTCTGACGGCGTGTTTTTTCCAAGCGATTAACTCTCTAATCCTTGCGTCTTAGCTTCAACCAAATACATCAGTAGATAGAGCTATAGCCTGACTACAACTTTGGCATACTTGGTTTGAACTGAAATGGTTTAGATTTCAATCTACAAGCATTCAAACATGGTAACATTCAAACTGAAATGCAGTTATGAGTTAGGCAATTCAGAGAACTAAAACAGCCCCCATATCAGCCTTAATTGACCAATTAGGGTATTTTAGGATCCAAATCACCTCAAGGTGGTTAAACAAAGTTTGTGCAGAATTAAAAACTCTACAACTTTGCTTAAGACAACTTTTTCAAAAAGGATCATTAACAAGGTCAATTAGTTAGATCAAGCAAAAGGGTTCCTAGGGTCCATCATTAAAGTGTAAACCCTAGAAGCTTATTTTGACTTGATCATGAACATAAACATGGTTACATTATCATACCTAATCATTTCTAGGTGGTCATTAGTGATAAAAACATCAAGCACTTTGTTATACAAGCATAACTCATACAAAGCTAGGTGTAGGTTAACACATACACACATGAAAACAAGGTGATCACTTAGGGCTATCATTTCATATGATCATTGAAATGCATGAATGCAATGATGCTTGTGCTCATGCTCATGAAATGATATGAAAATTCAAGCTTAACACCTAGGGTGTTACAAACCCTAATCCGCGAGGCGGGACCTCATTGGTCCTTAGACCTTGGCGGCCACCCTAGGGGGAGGGCGCCCGCCCTACCCTGCTGACAGGTTATGTGTGTATGTAATCCTTACTTGTGGGCCCCTTTTACTCTTTTGCAGTTGTCTCCCTACAGAAACAGATAAACACCAAAACTCGTGGAATTCTGTCAGTTAAAACCCTATGTCTAGGTGGTGTGTTGCAAATATATCCTTTCTTCTGCTTAGTTGACACTTATAATTGATACTTAAGAGGTGTCAACAAGCTACCCCATACTTAGGCTTTTACTCGTCCCCGAGAAAAGGATGGTTAAAACATAAGATTAAGGTTGAGACATCAATAGCAGAAAGATTCCTTTTTATACCTGTACTGCGGGAGTTTAAGTAGAGTCATCATATCACTATGAGTAGTTGAGGAAAAAAGTAGCTAGACGTAGAGTCCCTTCATCTTTAAATCTTGTCACTTGGAGTTTTTGCATATTTAGCTTACTTTTTTCCTGGTGCTCTCAGATCACTCATAAATGAATCTTGAAATAGGTAGATGTGGCATACTTCCCTTGCATGTATTACCTGGTCAAACTAGGATCCGAGGAGAATAATGCCATATACTCTTAGATCAAGACTTGTTGGTCAAATTATTATAATGTCATCTCTTGTTGGTGTATTGCTATTAGAGGAACCATGGGCTATCATTATTATATATTTATTATTATTATTATTTTTAGGTGGGTGCTGATGTATCCCTAATTCTACTGTCGGACTTGTGCCCATTTTTTCTATGAGGTTGTCAGACTTTTTGTCCATTTTTATTTCCTCGAATTTCATATTTTTGCATAGCCCATGCCTCTAATGCAATACTACTCCGGAGTATGATAAAATTCTAACAAGGATCCACACGATTCGAACAAGTTGAATACAAAGTAAGTAGCCTTTTGGCTTTTGGTTGGTAAGTGTAAAGCATATAGGGGATGGTAGTCATTTTATTTTAAAGAAATTCTCCAAGTGACAGAGATTATCAAGATTTAAGTTCTCATACTCTACCATCTCATATTCCACAACGACTTAAGTAAAATGGAGTCTCTAGATAAATTCCAACATTAGCAGGACTCCAGGAAACTTCATGTAATGTGTCTATTTAAGGAAACATTTTATCATTTTAGTTTATCATATTTAAAGCATTTATTTATGGAAACTCACTGCATGAATTGAAATTTAGGGATATGTATGAAAAAATGTAACGTGCAGGGTGCAAACCTGATTGTGGTCGAAGGATGGAGTAGGGGGTGCTCAGCCCAGGGCGGGCGCCCTGGGTAGTGGGGCGGCCGCCTAGCTAGGGTGGCCCCTCGGCCACCGCTTCGGCGTGTGTGGTTGTTGCTCTATTTGTTTCCGAATTTTTTGATCGTTGCGGTTGAATCTGTTCGTCTCGTCATGGGGTTCTCCCCCATACTTGTTTCCTGTTTTCTTTTGAATAACAAACAAGCAAGGTACAAAACTAATAGAAATGCTCTTTATTTATTATTTATTTTGAGGCATTCATTACAAAGTGAATGAAACAAACTAAATTCTAGCTAATGGATCTAATCATGCCTCAAGAACTGCATAACTTGATAAAGCATCTAACGATGTTCTAAATACTTCACTTTCTTGCTAAGCTCATCTACGTCGCGCTTAAGGCCATCTACTGTGGTGTTCAAGTTCGTGACCTGCCTAGAGAAGAAGCCTAGAGAGGTTTGTATATTGATGATCATGTCATCCCTAGCATGGAAGTCTTTTTCTAGATCTGCTACGGTTTTGCGACGCTTTGGGGATGACTTGAAGGAATTTTGAGAGTGCTTCGGGGCGTCCTTTGGCGGTACGAATTTGACTTTGGAAGCACGGATTCCCTCGATGTAGGGATGTTCTTCTTCAGTGGAGTACTCGACGTGTTTGATCTCTCCATTTCGATTGGTCTTCACTCCTACGACCCTCTCCTTAGGTCTTGGTGGAAGAATCTTGGTACCGGCAGGCACCTTGACGATGAGTTCTTCTTTTGGTCCCTTGAGCAGGAGTAGTTGCGGTGGTGCAATGAGGACAGGCTGGGCATAGTAGGATTTGCTATAGCGCTGCTACTTTGGAGGAATGGTGGCTAGAGGGAGCTCATCGTGGACTACGACTAAGGCTTTGGAATCTGGATCGCCTTGCGGGAGCTATTCGAGGTTGGATCCGTAGGGGACCATCCTCCTATCGGCGTTGCTGTTGCTGGCCATGGGAGCAAAGAGATCTAGCAAGCTTCTAAGCGAGAGCTAAGGAAATGATTGAATGATGATGATGGCTGACGTCAGGGGATGTTTATATAGGGGTGTAAAAAGGCCTCTAGAAGAATCTACGGAGAAAATCTCGCGGAGAAATGGTTGGATAAGTGATCTGCAAGGTTTATCGGATAAGGGGAACTAGAAGGTTCGGGTGAGCAAAAGGTGGCAGCGAGAGGTGACAGGGGTGTGGCGGCCGCCCTACACCCTAGGGCGCCCACCCTGGCTATGTGGGTTCTGCCGGGCCTCTTCTGCACACTCGTTTCTAGAAGGTTCTATGTCCCGAAAAACATATGCATGGCCCAAGATGCAAAAATTAAAGTGATTGGGACTTAAAATTCACTTAAAAGATAGAAATTAATTACATCTATTCCTTTTAATTCCTCATTAGGTTCTAAAAATATTTTGAGACATTGACCATTTACCTTGAATAACGTACCCTCATTATTTTGAAGTGCGATTGCTCTGTGGGATGATGAATTGATTACCTTATATGGTCCTTCCCATTTGCTTTGTAGCTTTCAGTGTCCGAAGAGCTTCACCCTGGAATTAAAAAGTAATACCTTATCTCTGGATGTGAACTCTTTCTTCTTGATCCTCTTGTCATGCCATCGTTTAACTCTTTCTTTGTAGATCTTTGAATCATGATATGCTTTTTCTCTCCACCCCTCTAACTCTGATAATTGCATTTGTCTTTTCGCTCCAGCAGCATCAAAATCCATATTCCATCTTTTTATAGCCCAGTGTGCTTTGAACTCTAGTTCAATAGGTAGGTGACAAGTCTTCCCATATACGAGTTGATATGAAGACATTCCAATTGGAGTTTTGTATGCAGTCCGGTATGCCCAGAGTGCATCGGGTAACTTGTCCTTCCATGATGTTCCCATCTCATTTACTGTTTTCTGAAGAATATTCTTGATTTGTTTGTTTGAGGTTTCTGCTTGGCCACTTGTCTGAGGATGATAAGGTGTAGCGACGTTGTGGCGGATCCTATGCCTTGCTAGATACTTCTCAAAACATTTGTCGATGAAATGTGATCCTCCATCACTTATCACTATTCTGGGGACTCCAAATCTTGGAAATATGGTCTCTTCAAACATCCTCTTTGAATTTACGTTGTCGGCATGTTTGCAAGGTAATGCTTCTACCGACTTGGAGACATAGTCAACTGCCACCAAGATATACTCACAATTCTTCGATGGGGGAATGGTCCCATATAGTCGATTCCCCAAACATCAAAGAGCTCTATCTGCAGATTGTTGGTGAGTGGCATGGCATCCCATGAGTTTATGTTGCCGTGTCTTTGACATGGCCCGCATCTTCGGATAAATTCTCTAGTGTCTTCATACATTGCTGGCCAGTAGAATCCACATTGCCAAATTTTTGCATGTGTGCGGAATGCACCATAATGACCTCCATATGGTGGTGAGTGGCATCTTTTAATGATCTTCATTCCTTCTTCAATAGTCACACATCTCCTGAGTAAGCCATCAGAGCATACTCGCAAGAGGTATGGCTCATCCCATATGTGTGAACGACTCTCTTGAATAAGCTTTCTTTTTGTTTCCTCTTGGTGGTACATATCCTGAAACCATAAAATTAACAATATCTGCATACCAGGGGTCGGATCTGTTGATCCCGTAGAGCATGTCGCCCCGGAGTGAATCATCAATGGGTAGTTCCTACGGATTCTTAAAATACATTCTAGACAAGTGATCTGCAACAGGGTTGTCTACTCCTTTTATTTCTAAGTCAAATTCTTGGAGCAGCAGGATCCATCTTATTAAGCGAGGTTTAGCATCCTTTTTAGTGCAGATACAACATGTTCAGAATAAACAATTACTTTGGCTTCTACTAAATAAGATCTAAACTTATCTATAGCAAAAACAACAGCTAGGAGCTCTTTTTCAGTGGTTGCATAATTAAGTTGAGGTCCTATCAAAGTTTTACTGGCATAAGCTATTGCATGATGCTTCTTATCCTTAGTTTGTCCCAAAATTGCCCCACAACATAATCACTAGCATCACACATAATTTCAAAAGGTACAGATCAATCAGGGGATTGAATGATTGGTGCAGAGATGAGTATTTTCTTTAATAATTCAAAAGCTTTTAAACAAGCATCATCAAATTCGAAAGGAGCATCCTTGGCTAGCAAAAGAGTAAGTGGTCTAGCAATAAATGAAAAATCTTTTATGAATCTTCAATAAAAACCAGCATGACCAAGAAAACTTGTTATTCCTTTCACATTTATAGGCGGAGGTAACTGTTCAATTACTTCAATTTTAGCTTTGTCTACCTCGATGCCTCATTCAGATATTAGGTGTCCTAGCACTATTCCTTCTTTGACCATAAAATGACATTTTTCCCAATTAAGGACTAAATGTTGTTTTCACATCTTTGCAAAACCCTATCTAAATTTTCAAGACAACTATCAAAAGTTTTTCCTTAAACAGAGAAATCATCCATGAAAACTTCCATAATATCTTCAATCATGTCAGAAAATATAGACATCATGCATCTTTGAAAAGAGGCTGGAGCATTACATAGCCCAAAAGACATTCTACGATAAGCATAAGTTCCATAGGGGCATGTAAAGGTGGTTTTTCTTTGGTCATCAGGATGGATCGGGATTTGGTGATACCCTAAATATCCATCTAAGAAACAGAAGAACGAGTGGTTGGTTAACCGCTCTAACATCTCATCTATAGAAGGTAAAGGAAAATTATCCTTTTTTGTAGCTTTGTTCAACTTTCTGTAATCTATACACATCCGCCATCCTGTGATGGTGCGTTGTGGAATCAGATCGTTCTTTTCATTTGTGACAACAGTCATGCCTCCCTTCTTAGGCACAACTTGCACAGGGCTTGCCCACTCACTATGCGGCACGGGGTGAATAATCCCTATATGCAGCAATTTTAAAACTTCCTTTTTAACTACCTCTCTTATCGCGTTATTGAGTCTACGTTGGGGCTCTCGAGAAGGTGAAACAGAGGGAACTGTAGGAATGCGATGAGTGCAAATCATAGGACTGATTCCAGTGAGATCTTGGAGTGAGTAACCAAAGGCTGAACGATGTCTTTCTAGAGCAGCCATTAAGCACAGAGTTTGCTCCTGAGTGAGTTTATCACTTATGATTATAGGAGACTCTGGGTCATTATTGAGGAAAGCATAAGTAAGACCAGGTGGTAGAGGTTTAAGCTCTACAGGAGGTCTAGGGGTTTCTGCAAACTCATCTAAGTGTTCAGGTTTACAAGGGTCAACTTCTTCTTCTATGAAGAAAGGAGCATCTTCTTCCAAATCTGGTTCATTAAAAAGCTCTAGAGAAGCAGTTTTTACTTCCTCCATAGGATCAGGTAAAAGATGTGATTCAGTTTTGCTGTTCAAAGAATGAGAGATTGTCATTGGGATTTGAAAACTCTTTCCAAAGGAAATGTTTAGTTTCCCATTTTGTCCTTCATAAAGAAGTCTTCTGAAAGGTTGTCCTAGCAATAGGCCGTGGTCCCATGTATCAAAGATATAAAAGTTCAAACGAACCATGGCACCATCTACCATAATGGGTAGGACATGTAAAATTACAAGACTGGGGACTATAGGTCCGCCAAGATTCTTCATGAACTTTGTTATTGGGGTCAAGGTCACTTTGCCCAATAATTCATGTGTAAGTGATTTAGACATGATATTGACCCCCACAACAGGATTATAGAGAGCATCAAATTGATTTGAATTGAAGGCACAACATATTCGAATAGAAGGTGAATCCAGACGGATCACATCAGACGAAAGCTCTAATTCTTCTAGCCATTCGCTACTTATGATTGATACAAGCTCTCTCAAAATGCTTCTGTTTGGCATTTGGTCTAAATGGTTGCTAAGGTGATGATTTTGGGTTTTTGAAATAGAAAGGTAGTTTGAAATGTTTCCGAAATCAGTGAAAAGATCAGGATCTATATCTAGCATGAAATCAGGTGGTGGAATTTCTTCCTTTTTAGGCTCAGAACTTGGGATAGCTGAAGTGGATGGTGGATCTGTCAAGGTATTGTTTTCAGCTTCGTGCGTTTCTTCATGTAGGGTATTATCCAACTCAGCATCTAAGATTCTATCTAAGGTTAATTTTGCTTCTATGGATGACACATGAAAGAAAGAACCTCCAGATGTGGTGTTTAGTAACTTTCTATCCTTTCTTCGAAGACCTTTATAAAAATGTTGAAAAAGAATAGGGCCTTCGATGCTAAGGTGTGGTCCAGATTCTAAAAGCTCAAGAAAACGTTTCCAGGCGTAAGCCAAAGATTCATTCTCTTCTTGATTGAAGGTTAGAACTTTGACTCTAAGGCCGACGATTTGGGTGATGGGATAGAAATCTAGATAGAAGTTGGAGCGCATAACTCCCCAATCTCCTTGTTGTTGACTTACCTTTTGATTATACCATTGTTTAGCTCTTCCTTTTAAAGAAAAAGGAAAAAGCTTCCAATGTAAAGTTTTATAGGATATGCCTTCTATGCGAAGACAATCACATATTTGCTCAAAATCTCAAATATGAAGGTAAGGATTTTCGTCTTCCTTTCCTGAAAAGGATAGGCTTTGAATCATTGCAATCAACCGCGGACTCAACCTAAACTAGGGAGTTTGGATAGGTTGTGATGATTCCCATGTTAATAGGTTGGTCTCCGTGGGTGCAAAAAATTGATAGATAGGTGTGGAATTTAGATTTTCCATAAGGATAGAAAAGATAAGAATAAAGAAATTGAAAAGGTAAGAAAAGATAAAAGTATAGGTGCAAGAAAATAGAAAGATTCAAGGTTATCTCAGCAAACCGTCTTTCTCCCCGACAACGGCGCCAGAAATGCTTGTTGATATTTGTTAACGCAGACAGAGAAATCACTATGAAGTAATCCGCAAGCGCACGGATACCGGTGAGCACTTCACCCGGGAGATTGTCCAGAGTATCATTATTTGTTTTTTCCGCAGGGAGAAAGGGTGCATCTGACTAACCAAATCTACGCTATTAACCTTTAGGCTACAAACAAGGTGATTTTGATATGAGCGATTAGAGAAGACCGCAACTGCACTCTCGTTCTAGTCTATATAAGATATGAGCTGTTATTCTATTGGGGAGAACTGTCGAGATAAGGGACACCTCAGATTATGCTTAGCAGGCGGCCTATAAACCCTACCGGTCCTTCTAACAAGATTGTGGGTTCCAAAGGTATCTACGGAATTGTCACTTTCCGAGCTACTACCACAGATCCGGCTAGACAGGGGATATCTATGAGTATCCTAGCCCAAACACCACATTTACGCTAGAGATGATTACCCTACTCTCTACGCGAAGAGAATAAAGTAAACTCACAAACCAAAGAATAATAAAACAGAGAACTTACTAGAATTAGAAGTTGAAATACCAAAGAAATCCTAGGAGCAAGCCTCGGGTTAGGAGACTTGATCCCGTCGATACAAACTGGATAGGAGACACCGATAGGCCGGGCTTCCTCTAATCCACACCTCCACTCTAACTCTCTCAATCTAGTAGAGTAAACTCTAATCTCACATAGAAACTGAGAATAGTTTCTCTTGAATGCTAAGCCCTAGAGAATAGATCCATAAGCGATCCTCTGTGGAAAATATGCCAATGAATAATGGATTGCCTTTAGCCAGGGGGCAGGGGTCCTCCTTATATAGCCCCCTCAAATGATCGTCAGCCGTCGGATCAAACCGACCATAATGGAGGGTTTAGATTAAACCTCAAAGGCGGTGGAACCCTAATCCGCGAGGCGGGACCTCATTGGTCCTTAGACCTGAGCTGCCGCCTAGGGGGCAGGGCGCCCGCCCTACCCTGCTGACAGGTGGGCCCCTCCTTCCTTAGGGGTGGTTCTGGAGTCTTCTAGATTACTCTTTTTCGTACAGAGGTGTTATGTGTCTATGTAATCCTTACTTGTGGGCCTCTTTTACTATTTTGGAGTTGTCTCCCTACAGAAAGAGATAAACACCAAAACTCATGGAATTCTATCAGTTAAAACCCTATGTCTAGGTGGTGTGTGGCAAATATATTCTGTCTTCTGTTTAGTTGACACTTATAATTGATACTTAAGAGGTGTCAACAGTAGGCTTCTTCACCATGTATGAAGAGGGGGCGTATGAGCCTCTATTTATAGTGGGAGGTGGAGTAGGGGCTACTCCATCGCTATGTCATCAATCTAGGAGGCTTCAATTATCCACCCTTGGATCCACCGCCTCTATATCACCTTAGAGTGGATGGTCTTGATCTTCAACATGTGTTTAATGTGTAGGGAGTCACCAGGTGTAGCACCGACCTAGGGTGAGGTCGGCCGACACCCCCTATGGCCTGTGGGCCATGGCTTGGTTTTCTAGAACGTACCCCACTAGTCAGGGACCAAGGGGGGTTGGATCCCCTAGTAGTAGGTCGGCCGACCTCCTATAGAGGTCTGGGCCCACCTCGGCCTTCTAGAAGGTGTCCCCACTTGTCATCTGTCTGGGTTGGTTCTTCTAAGTTATTTTGTCATGTTGATCTCCTTAATCTGGGCCGATGGATCCATGTGAGTTGCATGTGAGCCGTTGGGAGAAAGCACAGTGTGATCTGAGGGTTGAGATTCACTCAGGAGTGCTTCTCCTAGATCATGGCCAGAGGGGAGAGCTGGTGGGCCCATATAGGAGGTCGGCCAACCCCCTATGTGGGTCCCACTAGCTCTCCCTTGCTCCATTTGTTCAATCCTGCAATCACATACTTCATGACATGTGGAACTTGTTATTTTATAAAAATGCTCATGATGTGATTGTTTTATCCTTGATCCTGAGGTTGTTGATAGAATTTTAGTTATATAAGAGTGTATCATTCTTGGTGCCAACAAGATCCCCCAAGCTTAACCTTTGTTACTATGCTTCATGGGGCTTCATGGGGCTTCATGGGGCAAATAATCAACCTTTTCTCTTTTGGATAGAAAAATTAGCAATAAAGACTCACCCATATTACCTTAGTCCTTCATGGGGCTTATGGCTTTATCCTTTGTCTTGGGTGGTTGAGAGATAGAACAACTTGACTTGAGCACTACTTTTCTTATTCTTTCACAAGTTTCATATCGGAGGTTTTTGTAAAGTTTTGTAAAAGAAATACTTAGTGTTCCTCAAATGGTACTCTCGAGTTGCTCATAAGGTGTATGATTCCTCAGCAAGGCACATATCAAAATTTGCCTTCTTTTCATCCTATCTCTAATGGCTTATGTAGAGCTATAGGGTAGGATAAAGAATGTAGCACACTTACTTTGCATATATTGTAAAGTCAAATTCCGGATCCAAGGAGAGAAGTGTCATACTCTTAGATCAAGATGTTAAAGTGTGTGGAACATGGCAAATGATCAATACTCCACTATTTGATATGATCTCTCTTTCTAACTTATAAATTTGAGACATAGCTATCTTTGTTTTTTTATTTTTCTATGAACTTTGATTTGCTCATCATTTTTTTTCTAGAATTTGGGACCTTCATGTGCCCCTATATATATATTCATATTTTTCATAATTTTCTATAGTCTATGTCTCATTTACTAGCAACATACTAGAGATAGAATTTTTCTATTAGAACATGGAGCATGAACTATGTGGAAAATATAAGGTATGTTTCTGCGTACTTCCAGTGTAGAAGCAGCATATATATGTGGCATGTACGTGATCTTGATCTTGGGAGCATGATGAATCTCTCAACAAGGGTCACAAAACTTGACCAAACTCAACACAAAGCAAGCAGCTTATGTAGAAAGCTTATGTCATGAAAGAGCATATATGGCTTTGGTAGGAATTTTCACCATTGAGGAACAAAAAGTGTTTTATCATTTTAATAAAATAAAACTCCGATAGTCATTCTTTCTTAGAACAATATTATAGCAGCTCTTATCTTGTTATATCATGTCTCACAACAACTTAGACTTAGTTACAACATTTGCAACCCGCAAAAGTTTTAGGTTCATGATGGTTTCTTTTAAGCCAAGTAATCCATACTTAGAGAAATACCATGTTGTAAACGAAGTACTAGAGAAACATTTAGCAACGCAACTATTCATCATTTCCGTAAGGGATATAAAGGTATTCATGGAACATGTGAGAGTAGAGAGAAGTCTTTTTGTTCTTTTTATCATAGCCAGATTTTTTTAGATGCAAGCAAAGATAAGCAAGAGAATACATGAATGTAAATGCTGAAAATAAACGCTTACCTTAGTGGGGGAGGGAACCTCCCCCAAGCTTATCCTTTGCTCAATATGGTGGTGGCTGATATGGATAATGTTGCCTACACCATTCTCCACCGCTGGATTTCTTCTTCTTGGTGGGCTTGCAATTGTTCGGTGGTTCGCTGGATTATGTCAGCTGCCACACCATGCTCAACGCGAAACTCGCCTATGGCATTGGTGAGATTATCCAGTTGTTGTTGCCGCTCATGATGCTCCCTATCTTGTGAGGACGAGAAGGATGCTCATGGTCTCTGAGGGCGTGGTGGCTGAGGAGGCATGCCACTAGAAGTATCCATGGCATCGGAAGTTGCATCATCTTTGTCCTCGCCAATAGCTCCTCGGGAGGGACCACCTTGCTCCATTTAAACAAACTATAGCCCTTCTTGTGCTCTCCTGTTTGTACCTGCAACAACTCTTTGCCCATGTCCTTGATCTAAATCAAGGGTTAGTTTATGGATCCTATACAACTAACGTTGCCTATTTGGAAGAGGAACCTCAGTTGTATGGCCACTATAAATCATTTTGAGTCCATTCCTAGGACCTCTTTTTAGCAATTAAGCAAGTGTAAGATATTCTTCTGAAATTAATGCTCTAGGTGAAGAGATATATTCAAAGGAATAAGTGCCATCTAGCAAGCTCATGGATTCGGCAATACGAGTGATTAAGGATGTGAATTGTATGGGTTCATCACTTTCAATTGATCTTTTCCAAAATTCTACTAGACATTTTATAGGAGAGATTTGAATTTTATTGACCATGGCATATAGCAATTTTAATTCTGTGGTACTTAACATGCTAGCATCATTTTCAGGGAACAAAGTCATGTTCATCCAAAGATGAATGAAACGAAGGGTTGGATTATGGATTTCCTCAGATTTGGGATTTGAGTAATCATTCAAGGTAGAGATAGACAACCAAAATTTCCTTTTGTTAAATCTTTGCATGGCAAGATCTAAATCAATCAAGCAAGAGTCATCAAAACCAAGAGCAACATTTAGTTGGCTCCAAGTTAGATTAAAGCTTTGATTAAACATATGGAAAGATATTTCATCATTAGAGACATGTAGAGAGCACAAGAACTCTAAGGTGAGCAATTTAATTCCATGTTCATCTACTTGCCAGAAACTAGACCAACCAATGGTAGAAAAGATAGTATCGGATTCAGTGTTCATACCTGCGTTGGAGAGAAGAGTCGGATTCAATATCCTCGTATGCTCGAAGGATCGATCCCGAAGAGAGAGATACCTTTGGTACTCTAGTTGGTTAAACTAGAGACCACTTTGTTGATCATATATCCTTACTGGTTGCACCATGGGTGCACCAAGATGAGGCATCTCCATCGGTGATTCTTCCTCCTCCGGAGGTTGTCCTTCGGTTTGGGTGTTCAACCAAGTGTATCGGGCAGAACCACCCCTTCTCCTTTCTTGAGAAGTGTCCTCGGATTGGTGGGAGCATTGAGATGAACTCCCACTTAGGACTTTCTTTTCTTTCTTGAGTATGGATCTCAAAGGGTTCTTTATCTTCTAGAGATGAAGAGAGACACAGGGACAAGACTAGGACAAGGTTTAGTGTAGAGTGGGTTTCCTAATTTGCCTTGTGGGGAGAGGCTTGATCTAAGAGAAGCTTGATGAAGAGAAGATATATTCTTGTGGACTTGAGAGAGAGTAGCACTAATTCTCTTGAGAGCTAAGAACTTCAATTGAGAGAGGAAAGAGCAATGCAAAGGCAAGGAATGGTTTGAGCTGGAACTAGATTCTGATTGGAGTGTGTGGATTTGGGCTCTCCTTGCATGGCCTTTTATAGGGGGAGAAGATGACACCAAGGAGGCACCAAGGGGTGGTCGGCTGACCCCTATGGGCATGCCCTTGGGTGCCATGAGCACTAGCTTTAAGAGATGCCTTACACAAAGCAAAAGGGAAGAGAGGAGGTGACACATGGCGTTGGCCGAAGCCCTAAAGTGGAGATTCCACTCACACTTTTACTAGTGCTTGGTGAAAGTTAAGGCATGCTATGCGATGTGATCAAAAGCTGAGCTAAAGTGCTCAAAATTCTCCTCTTTAAACATAGAGTAGTGGGGGACAAAAGCATGCCATGCTTTGACAAAAAGGTGATTGATGTGTTTTTTTTTTCAAAGCATGACAAAGTTAAAGTGAAAGTGTGCATGATTCTCCACTTTCAACAAGGAGTAGTGGGATACAAGAGTGTGTCATGCTTTAACCAAAAAGCGATTGATGTGTTTTCTTTTTAAAGCATGACAAAGTTAAAGAGA
This sequence comes from Microstegium vimineum, assembly GCA_022036555.1. Taxonomy (NCBI): domain Eukaryota; kingdom Viridiplantae; phylum Streptophyta; class Magnoliopsida; order Poales; family Poaceae; genus Microstegium; species Microstegium vimineum. The sequence continues at coordinate 35,344,634 of CM039127.1, forward strand.
TGTCTCCTAAAGCAAAATCTGAATTTTGAACTTCACACTACTCAAATCATGAGATTCTTAGAGAAAGGAAGATGGGGAATAGAGAGAGGTGACCAAGGGGCCCCTAGGGGTGTCGGCCGACCCCTATAGGTCTCCATTTTTTTTCTTGTTCTTTTACAAGATCACATTGTATTCCCCATTTAAGAAAGCAAGGATAGGGTACATAGGGGTGTCGGCCGACCCCCTAAGGACCTACCCTTAGCCAGGTTTTAGTGCTAAACTAATCTCAAAACTTTATTTAATGTAAACTTTATTATTTTTCTAAATTTTAAGCATGGTTAAAGAATTAAATTAAATGCAAAAGGGAAATAAAGGAAATTAAAGATAACTACCGACTTACCTTTCGGTGAAGGCTCCTTGATTTTATGTCCTTGGAGAAGGACTCTCCTTCTTGTTCATTTTTCGGGTGCACTTGATGGCTCCGAAGACGGAGACCGAGGAGTGTGCACCTCCTTTGCTTTCCAAACCTGCCATGGATTGGTGGGTTCATTCTTCTTGAGTTCATTGATCTTGGCCTCCGGGTACTGCTTCTTTTTGCGTGGAGCTTGAACTCTTCTTCTTAGTGGATGTGCCTTAACCTGTTTGTTAGCTTTATAACCATTGAAAGCACATTTTACCTTGTGACTTGGGAACTGGAAGTGGATTTGGCTGGATCCCACATAGATGACCGCATTGGTGGTGTTGAGGAATGGCCTTCCCAAGATGACGGGAACGTCCACATTGACTCCCATGTCCAAGCTGATGAAGTCGGTGGGGATGTACTCGTCTTGTATGTTCACCAAGATATCCCTTGCAAGTCCCTCAGGAAACCGTATCATTTGATCCGCCATCTGCAAATGAACACATGTAGGGACCAAAGATCCCCCTAATAGATTATCGTAAGTTACCTTGGACATGATGTTGACACCCAATCCAAGGTCGTAGAAGGCGTTGTGGAAGGTTTGTTGTCCGATTGAGCACTTGATCATCAGATGACCTGAATCTTCCTTCTTCATGATGAAGGGCGGATCGAGAAGGTAGCCCCAATAGGAGTGAAGTGGAGGCTTACCGAACCTCGTTGTGAACATATGAACATGCTCAATTGGATCCTCTGGTTTCCCAGGAATCTTACCCTGTTCTAGAGATGGAATAGCTGTAGCTAACTGAGCTAGTTGGGTTTCTAACATTTTATTAAAGCTCAGTTGTTTTTTCATGGCAGTGGCAAAGCTATCCACTTTCTCACCAAGATTTTCAAGAACTTTATCATTGGCAATCATCTTTTTGTTAATACCATCATTAATTTTAGATTGACCAAGAACAAGATCTTTCAATGAAGGCTGGTTATTGTAAGAATTGTAATTGCTATTACCTCCATTACTTTGATAGAAGGGGCGTGAATTCCAATTTCCTTATTGTTGGGGTCGATACCCATTGTTGTTGTTGTTGTTGTTGATGATGAAGTTCACGTCCTCCTTCGATGTCTCGGGGCAATTATTGCCTGAGTGATCATTTCCCCCGCACACCTGGGTTAAGCGTGCTTGGCCTATCTGTTAAGAACTCCAGGGTTAAGCGTGCTTGGCCTGGAGCGATGGGTGATCGACCGGGAAATTCTTCCCGAGGGCGCATGAGTGAGGACAAAGTGCGCCGAAAAGATTGGTGTTGGTCTGTGAGGGTAGTCTATGTCGTGTGAAAGCTATCAGGTGTTAACGGGCTCGGCCTCGTGGAGGCGGGACGTTACAAATGGTATCAGAGCTGACCCTTGCGGTTTCACGGGCGCGTGTGTCAGTTGCGCAGGCATGTTGCGGACCCAGAGCGGACACACAACATGGTACAGTCGTTGGCACTAGACACACGGACGGGCCCAAGAGGAGACGTTCTTGGCCTGGGGTTGACCGACGAGGACGTCGGTCTCCTAAGGGGGTGAGGATGTAGCACCCCGGCCTAGGGCTTAAATAGGATTAATACGATACTCATACCAATAAGTTTCAACTTTTTTTTCAGAAGCCTATCTATTGAGAACTCCAGGGTTAAGCATGCTTGGCCTGGAGCGATGGGTGACCGACCAGGAAGTTCTTCTCGGGGGCGTATGAGTGAGGACATAGTGTGCCGAAAAGACTTGTATTGGTCTGTGAAGGCAGTCTATGTCCTTTGAAAGCTATCAGGTGTTAACGGGCTCGGCCTCGTGGAGGCGGGATGTTACACCAAATAAAGGCGAACAGTCAACTCCACGGGGATGCCTTGCGTGGCGGTCGTGTACTTGACTGTTGCGGTTTCCCAAAAACCGTGGAGGCGAGGCATCGCACCACACCATATAAAAAGTGGACTTAGTGGCGGCGGCTCCTTCCTCGCGACTCCTTACTATGTTTGCAATCTTGCGCTCCTCTTCCTCATCACCTTCCGCTTGCAACCAACTCCTATTCCAGTGCAGACCCTGGAGTTAGTTGCTCCCACTAAGGAGATGGCGCTTAGGAGGAGGTTGAATACGAGAACGGTGGCGAAGAAGACGGCAGAGAGAATGTCGAAAAAGGAGGGGGTGGTTCAAGATCTGGTCTCGGTGTATGCTGCAGAGGGACGAAGTTCAAGGGCTTGTCACCACCGGTCTTCTTCAAGATGAAGCGGTTGTCGGATGGAGGGCAGTGGTGGACGAGGAGTTCCCGACGCTAAACACTAGGCAGCTTGTCATCTTCGAGCCGGACTTCAGGTGCGGGTTCGGGGTTCTTGTGCACCCCTTTCTTCACAGGCTTGTTGAGTATTACAAGATCGCATTATGCAACCTCAATCCAAATTCGATGTTGCACATATTTGTCTTTATTCATTTAGGTGAGGCGTATTTAGGGATCGATCCCCACTTTGAGCTCTTCCGGTATTTCTTTCGCCTAAAGTACAACGGTACAGGTGCTTTGTGTGTCGTTGTCTTAGTGTACCTCCAGCTCTGTGACGGATGTCTGGTACGTATATCACCATGCCGCTGCATTCGAATGTGGCCAAGTACAAGAGCCAGTGGTTCTATGTCCACCAGGAGGAGCCATATGCCCGCTATGACCCAGCGTTCGTGCCGGTAGCACAGCCAAGCTAGTCGGCCTAGCCCTTATTGGCTAGGATGGACGAGGTGGTGGAGCTCTTGGACCTAATAGATCATAAGACGGTGGACGACGTTGCCATTGACTGGAACTTCCTCCCTAGGTGCTGCCAGAATTGCAAAGATAGGGACCATCCGATGTTCCGTTACGTCAGCTCTCTTGACTCCACGCGAGAGACGCCGAATTTGTTGAGCCTTGAGGAGGAACAAAAGTGCCTTGCTCTTTTGTTTGATCTTGGCTCCTACGAGTAACTGAAGAATACATGGAAGCCCTTTCGTTTGGAGAGGCCTCCACTGTAGGTGAGGCCTGCTGTCTTCTATGTTTCTTTTGATTTCTCTGCATTAGTTTTCGTAGTAACGAATTGTCTTAGTTTTATGGGCAGGACCGCGGTGTGTTCTTTTGCCAAATTTAATCGGCGGAGTGGCCCGCGTCCATCGACCAGATGCCGCGGTGGGTAGTGTCAGAAGTCGATGGCACGGATGACGAGGCGGGTGACGACGCGCCTCGGATTAGGCGAGTCCCCAAGGCTTGGTCTAGGAGGCATCGTTTGCGCGACGACTGTGACGGAACTGCCCAACATATAAGAGCACTAGTGTAATGATCATCATTTCTGACAACACTGTCACACTAGAGCCCATATAAGCCCGGTAGTCCTTGAAATCTCGAAGGATCCGAAACCACAATCAAGTAACAACCCGAGATCGAACACTAGATTCAGTAACCGCACATCCACAGTGATAAGTTCGAAATGAAATAATACTACAACAGAGATTAAAACAGTGTTATTACAACACCAAGTTCAAATCAAAGTAGTGGAAGTTTAGGTTTCACAAAACCCATTGCAAACTGTTTAACACAAATATAGTGTCGAGCTTAGTACAGTCCCATCAAAAGCAACAAGGAGAGACATCAGAATTCACCAGTGCCCATGGCCTTCACTCTTCATCACATGCAGGGTAGAGGCACGCCTGGCAATAACCAGAATACACCATACCATCTGCAACAAGGGTAAAGAAACCCTGAGTACTCAATTGTACTTAGCTAGACTTACCCGACAGAGAGATAGATACATAACCATAGACACTTCAAGGATTATGCAAGGCTTTATAAAGTGGATCTCATGGGATAGCAAACTTTTGCATAAAAGAGCATCCTAATTACTCATGTATTCTCATCATTAGAAAATAACATTTGGTAGCAGATTAAGTAACATTAAAAGGATCTCATTAGCACCTATACTAGAGCAATCACTTAGTTATCAACCAATAATAACCATATTGTGCTTGGCATCAAAACCATATTACCATCTTTTGGTTACTTATTAGAGTTCAGGTTTCTACAGTGGGAGGAAGATCTTTCAAGTTTCTCACTGACGGGGAGAGACCGTGATTCGAATCGAATTCCAATCTAGCTGGAGGTTTATTCGTCAATCACACCCAAGTATGCCTTCCGGCACACTTATTCGGGTCACCTTCACTATCATTCGGGTAGTCGCGGATCCCCGGTACCGGCATGAGTAGCGACTCACGGATAGCCAGGTAGCTCAAGCAGTGCCTACCCTTGGTGCTAGGCTAGGACGATCAGGAATACTTGCCCACGGTCTAGTATGCCGCTCGCGGTCTTCATGACCCAACTAGGAGGGGATTCCGGCCCGAACCCACAGAGTTAGGCTTCGCGGTCGAAACGAGTTATTCGGCCAGCTATGAAGGAGGCATGCATTCAATCTCGGCAGATGTCCAACCACGATCCAGTGCCTAGCGACACAGGTGGAGAGAACCCGCTGACAAGACCTCCAAGTCAAGTGGCTCACAACACCTTGTCCGCTCGGTCTCGATTTATTACTTCCACATGGTTGTTTTCCACGATAGCAAATATAGCCAACCATGACTAGCAACCTATCTTTGTGGGGGATGATAGACCACCCATGCTACCAGTCTAAGCATGGTTAAGCAGAGGTTTTGATCCTGGGCCTACAAGGTTCTTTTGAGTGGACAAGGAGATATAATGCAGCAAAGGGTTTCATCTCACTCCTATGACTTAATGCACAAACAAGTGGTTGTATTGCAAGTAAAATACTTTAAATAGAATTGAGAAGGGTATAAATGCTCTGGGGCTTGCCTCTCATGAAGGTAGAGGGAAGGTGGTTTGGGCACTCAGGAAGGTCAGAGCCCTATTCTCCTTCTTCTGAAGCTTTTGAAGCATGTATCTCTGGTGGGACTCCTCCTTCTATCTCCCCAAACTCCAGCAAAGACACTCCCTCCGGCGATCCTGGATGCATGTATACATGTATGATGATCCAATATACATATGACAAGTCATAAACTAGAAATGAGACATGCCTAATGCATATGGATGAATGCCCATGATGGATGTTCCATGCAACATTTTATTTCATTGACCGAATATGTGCAAATCTCTTCGGTTGTAGAGAGATTAACACTTACCCTTCTTTTGCAACCTGTAATAGAGCTTCTCCTCTAAGGTAAGCTCTCTTACACCTGCATTAAACAAGTTTCATGGCTTAAGATACTTGCTTAACTTGCACAAAGCAAACACATCACTTAACACATGATTAACATGGCATACCAACACTGAAAACAGCAGCTGAAAGAAAACTGTGTAGTTGGAGCTACACACAACCAAAAATTACAAACTAAGACATTCTGGAAAGCTTCTGAACTTATCTACAAAACATTTCATAAACTCCCCAGCTAAATCTAACATTAAAAAAGTCTAACAGACATATCAAGCAATACTGTTTTGAAGAAACAACAAAACACAGATTTTAAGTTAAACCTGTAAAAAGCACCCAGGTTAAACTAAACAAGTTATGGCTTTGAAAATTTAACACCAGATAGACTAACAAGTTATCTACAACAAAGTCTATTATAGCTACTGATGAAACTAAACATAAATAACTCAAACAAATCTAACAAGAAAACATGCTCAAGCTGTTTTAACAGATTTCAGATAGCACTTAAAACATATATAAAGCTTTTAACCATTATTCCAAAAATTATGATAAAATTAGACAAGCTAGGTGACACAATTAGCTACCACTTTGGTATTCACCACCTCAACATAAAACACATATAAAATAGGGTTAAAATTAGTTCTTTGCTGGTGATGAGGAAACGAGCATACTTTAAGCATTAAATACTTAAACCATTTGAAAAGTGTGAAACAACAGATTTTGTATTTTTCTTAGATTATAGCAAGCAAGTAACACATGTACAAAAATTAACAAGCACAGCCCACATATTTAACTTAGCTTAGCAATTTAAACAAGATTGCATTCAATTAAACAAGCATTTAAAATAAGGAACTGCAACATGCAACTTAGTTACAGGTTACTGGTACTTTAACATTTTTCATGGGAAGTACATACTGAGATAAGCTCAACACAATAAGAACCACATTTTTATCACATGCCAAACTCCAGTTATAAATTAAACAAGTTAAACTAAACATATAAAGCTTGCTGTCCATTTTATTTAAAACAACATAGAAGAACAGTAACAACAGGTTACTTAACATCTTTCGTGCATAGATAAAAACATAACAAAGCTAACAGAACTGGTTTCACATTTTTAGCATTTTCCTAGAATTAGTTATGAATTTCCAAAGTTAGCAAACAAAACTGAAAAAGACAAAACAGAGAAACACTTTAGACTCTATGACACGCGGGACCCATTGGTCAGCTCTTTCACTCACAAAGCTAATGCACCATAGGTGCTCGACCGTTGGTTCCTCGCCGGCAGTGAGGTTTCCGGCCAAACTATCCCCATGGTCGTGCTCTTCGTCGCAACCCGCATCGATCCATGTAACTGGTTGTACCCCAGGTTCACCGGAGCATGCTCGACGGCGTCCATGGCGGCACGGCGGCGTTGCGGTTCTTGAGCTGGCCGACGCAAGCTTCCTCCGGCCAAACTGGCGGCGGCTACACCTACACTGAACCCTAGCGGTTCGATCTAGCCTGGATCGAGGCTACACAAACCCTCTGATGAGCTCGGCCACATGCACAGTGGCACAGTGGCGAGTTCACGGCGGTGGTAAGGCACGGATATTTCTACCAACTCCGGCTATCTAACCATGACCTAACCGGCTAAACCTAACGCGACTGAGATGAACTCAAGTGTCACAACTAAGCCCAGCGCAAACCTCGCCGGCGTTGCGGGTGACGTGCGCATGCACGCGGCGGAGTTCCCGTTCCGGCGAACCCTAACCCTAATCGCTTCAACTGACTCCTCGGCGAGCATCTACAACCTCTAGGCTACCGTGTACAAAAGCTAGAAGGAAGGAAGAGGCACTGGATTGGGCTGGCCACGGCGGCGCAAAGCTCGGCGGAGCTTAGGTCGTCAATGGCGCCCGCGGTGTGCTCGGTCTGGCTCACCTGTGTGGTTACTGCGGCAACTGAGCGGTGCAAAAGATGGAGCGGAGCAAGGTGAAGCTGTGGCTGAGTTTTGGCGGCCAATGCGGTGGTGTGCTGCGCCGGTGAGCTCGGCGACGGCGCTGCTCGGCAATGGCGCGGCTCATGCATTTTTGCGCGAGGCAGAGAGGAGAGGGAGAGAGCGAGGGCGAGTGAGCGTCTGGTCGCGAGGTGGAGTGTGCGAGCGTCCAAGGCGCGGCCAGCGCGGGTCCAACGTCGACGTATGGCTGCCATGCGACGTCCAACTCCTACAGCGGTCAGCCACCGACCGGGCGCACGGCGCTTTGCTCTGCATTTGAAACTCCATCAGATCGACTGACGGCCGGTTTTGCAAAGCGATTAACTCCGTAACCTCTGCGTCTTAGCTTCAACCAATTGCACACTTTTTTAGAGCTATAGTTGAACTCCAACTTTGGTGTACTTGGTTTGAACTTAAATGGTTTAGATTTCAAACTACAAGCATTCGAACAGGGTAACATTCAAACTGAAACACGTTTATGACTTAGGCAAATTTCAGAAGCTAAAACAACCCCCAAATCAGACTTAATTGACCAATTAGGGTATTTTAGGTTCCAAATCACCTCAAGGTAGTTAAACAAAGTTTGTTCAGAATTAAAAACTCTACAACTTTTCTTAAACCAACTTTTTCATATAAGGTGATTAACAAGGTCAATTTGTTAGATCAAACAAAAGGGTTCCTAGGGTCAAACATTAGAGCTTAAACCCTAGAAGCTTATTTGGACTTGATCATGAACATAAACATGGTTCCATTTTCATCCCTAAGCATTTCTAGATGGTCATTAGTGATCAAAACATCAAGCACTTGGTTATACAGGCATAACTCATACAAAACTAGGTGTGGGTTAACACATACACATATGCAAACAAAGGGATCACTTAGGGTTATCATTTCATGTGATCATGGAAATGCATGAATGAAATGATATGCAAATGCAAGCTTAACACTTAGGGTGTTACAATGACCGCAAGGGGAAGCGTCCGACTCGCCTTCTCCAAAGAAGAAGAAGTCGTCGTTGCAGACCGGCGGTAACTTCAGCATTAATGAGGGCAAAAATCCTCCTCCGACCTTGTTGGTAGACTGGCTCAATGATGCATCGTCTAGCAAGGACGATGTCACGCTAGACAAGCGTGCCGGCCTGTGTTCCTTGAAGTTGAGTGGTAGGATGGTGGTCACTGAGGAGTCGGCAGGGGTGCAACGAGGGCCAGTGACTCCCGAGGGGCTGGTGCCCCTATGCTGAAATTTTGGTGCGATGGAGACGCTGCTGCAAACGGCACCCACGTCGGGGGTTTCACAAGTGGCATGGGTACATCGTTCCGCGAAGGCGCGACGAACGTCAGATTGTAGGTGCCTTCTTATTAGTCGTCTTGTGTTGAATTTCTTATCTTGGTTATGCACTTAGATCATGTAACACTTTATTCGCAGCACGGCGATGATTGAGGAACCTAGTGCTCCGCAGGGGGCAGCTGGCGCATATGTTCAGACGTCGGTCGTCGAAAAGCAAGAGAATTCCGGCATCGATGGGATCTACTAGGCACCCAGCGGGGGAGCCTGCTGCTGACTGCGCGGGCGTTGGTTCGCCCGGCGCAAGGGCTGAGGGAACGGCGACTTCGGTAATTGGAGGTGCTAACGCTGCTCCTTCCGAGCCTGCGGTCATGGAGCCTGATGAGAAGCCTGTGTCGCTTCGCCTCAAACCTCGGCCGGAGCTGGAGGTTGTTGAAGATATCCCTCGTGCGGAGGAAGGGCTGAAGCATGGACTGGTGCGCACCTTCTGGTGCCACGGCTATCGCGTCGTTCTTGTGGACAAGGAGGCTGCGGCCTTCATGATCGATGCTCGGAACATGATGGAACGTATAAAGGTATGCTTGGTTTGATCTTCTTGGCTTTTTGGTACTTGGCCAGCGTGGCGATTTACAGGTGTTCTGTGTGCTCGCAGTATCTTACAAAGGTAGGGAAGGAGCGAAAGATTCTGACTGACCAGCTTGCGCCGCTGGCAGTGTACTATGCGCGGCTTCGCGAGGAGATCAAGCGCGTCGAGGATCAGTTCGCTGGTCTGGAGGCAAGCTTGGATAACACACACAAGCGGTTGCAAATGTTGGAGGCCACTATCCGAGAGTGGGAGTGCGAGAACTCCAAGCTCCTCGCATAGGCAGAGAGGGGTGATCAAGCCACCGCACCATGAGTACTTCTGAGAGTCATTCTCTTGTTGGAGGCGCCTAGTCGTCGTTTTACTATATCTTCTGTCGTTGTAGAGCTGCTGCAATCAGAGGATGGGAAGCGCCTAGCGGAGGGAGAGGCTGCTACAGATAAGTTGGAAGTATACAAGATGCAGGCTATGCATGATGGTAAGTGTCGCTGCCTTTGACTGGTTGCCGTGCTCGGGGAACCATATCATGTGACGGTGTTTGTTCGCAGCTTACCGCGAGCATGTTCATTTCCAATTTGCAGATCTGCAAGCCAAGGTGGACACCTACTACGACCAGTTCTGGTTGCTTGCGAAGGAGGTCGGCCCGATGGTGCGTTGTATCGACGAGGAGGCGCTCATTCTAGAGCGGTCAGAGCAGGCGACCATGAGTAGGGTTCTGTCAATGGTGCATGGGCTTTGGGATTGATTCAAGTCTTTCATGATGTCTGTGGCACAAAATGTTGTTGCTCATGGTCTTGCCATGTTGCGGTCGCATTACCTACGACTAGACCTGGGGAGGGTGAGTGCAGGTTTTGCTGCGGGGACGTCGGTGGAGGAGATGGGGCGCTTGGAGGTTGAGGCAGAACCTACGGCAGAGGCCATCTTAGGAGATGTAGACTTATTCGCTGTGGGACAACATTCGTTTGTATCTAGGATACAAGTGGTCGGACCTGTAAGTCAAATGCCACAAAGCTTTTAATCGAGGCGGTGAGCTTTTTATTTCACTTGTATGTCCTCGCATGCCAACTTAGTCGTGAGCCATCGTGATGAATCGGTCGGCCTTGAGTTTCCCATGATCCACATCGTAGGGCACAGAGCCGCTGCACGCGTAGGATTCGTGGGTATTACCAAGGGGCATGCTGCTGGTAACCCACGGTGTAGAGGGCGAACGCTCATGCATGCGTAGGGAGATACCAGGGACAGGGCTTGTTCCAAGAGTCTCAATCGTGGTTTATTTCACTCTTATGTCCTCGCATGCCAACTTAGTCGTTAGCCGTCGTGATGAATCGGTCGGCGTTGAGTTTCCCACGATCCACATTGTAGGGCACAGAGCCGCTGCACGCGTAGGAGTCGTGGGTATTACCAAGGGGCATGCTGCTGGTAACCCACGGTGTAGAGGGCGAGCGCTCATGCATGCTTAGGGAGATACCAGGGACAGGGCTTGTTCCGAGAGGCTCAATCGTGGTGTGACTAGTGTGTATAGAGACCGTGCCTGCAGACGCCGGGCGAATAGCCATGATGCTTATAGAGTCATCAATCGTTCCGTGATTGTATATACAGTCACTGGGCATGTAACCTTAGAGAGCTCAGCCTATGATTTGCCTTTCCTTCATGGCGCAGAGGGTAGGCGCTCATGCACGCGCTAAGGGTAGGCGCTCATGCACGCGCTGAGGGGTTAGGGTATCACTCGGGGGGTCAGCCGACTTTGTCATAATGTAGAGGATAGCCGCTCTTGCACGCTTATGACAGGGCGATAGACCTTGCTCTGAGGCTTTCCGGTTGCGGCCAGGCTATTTGGCAAGGTCGTTGAATGCTGAGAGCATGTTTGGAGAGGTCGCTGAACGCCGAGCATTTTGGAGAGGTTGCCGAATGCAAAGAGAATTTTGAAGAGGTCGTCAAATGCTGAGAGTGTTTTGGAGAGGTCGCCGAATGCATAGACAGTTTTGGAGAGGTCGTCAAACGCCGAGAGCATTTTAGAGAGGTCGCCGTACGCTTAGAGCATTTAGGAGAGGTCGTCGAAGACTTAGATTGTTTTGGAGAGGTCATCGAATGCTGGGAGCATTTTGGAGAGTGACAAACAGGCAACATATTGGGCGTATGGGCAAACCTTTATTTATTATTGAGGGTACATGGTACAAGCCATTGAGGCACTAAAACTCCTAAAGTGCCGAATGCTTCGGGGCTGGGAATCTCTATGTATAGCTGCGAGCGGAGCCGCTGTCGAGGGCTGTTGCTGGGTCATCGTCTTCCGCGGCTGTCCTTTTCCCTTCCTTGGTCTTCTTGGTGCCGCGCGTGTCTCCTGGCTCGGAAGAGTACGTGTCCATGGCATGGAGCTTTCCGGTGGCATTGAGCGTTTGCTGTTCGCATTCATGTGCCATCTGGAGGTTTGCACGGAGGCTGAGGACACCCTGCAGCTATCGAATACCTGAGAATAGGGTACCCTAACACCGTGCTTCGCAAAAACAAAATCACCCTATAATCCTCCCTCCGGCTCGGAAAAATCCCTATCTCGTCTGACCGAGGGTGACATCATCATCCTCGGGGGTTCTCCATCCCGTCCGACCGGGGGCAACACCATCTCACTCGGGGGCTCTCTACCTCGTCCGAGCAAGGGTGACGTTATCCGTGAGGCCACCACCCTCGGAGGCTCTCCGCTTCGTCCGACCAAGGAAGCGATACCGTCCGCCAAAAAGGCACAGTGTCGCCCATCCCCTCCACTATTCGATTGTAACCAGTCGGGCAGGGGATGCCATGACTACCCCTGTTGAAGCCCCATAGGACGGCGACCATGCTGCCTAATCCCCGAATGACACTCACCATGCCTTCATCCGCATGTGCGGGTCGTATGTACATGGATTTTCCTATGCACCGCACTATTCGACGGAACACGGGGGTGCTTGGCCCTGTATTGCCAACCCCCGCCCATGCCCTAACTAGGGAACGAGAGGTCTCCCGATTACAAGGCGCGTGGCTACAGCTCCTCTACAGGGAGATCAGTCCCGACAGTGTATCTACAGACGTGATCTTCCCCGAGAAGGAAGCGGGTGAGGACGCCCCAAGTCAACAATCCGTACTAGGCGCACGTCTCTCTCTCTCTCTCCCTACTGTACCTCTTTCTCTCTCCCTACATATAAAGGGAAAGAGGGACCCTCTCTCTCTCTCTGGACATTCTGATCCACACACGCTCGTATTCACGCGAACTCTCACCAGAACCAACAACCTCATACGCACGAGACCTGGAAACCAGCTTCCCTCTCTCCATTGCTTGTAGCTCCCCTCTACGAGCACCCCTACGCTTGGTAACACGATCCTGAAACGAACTGGACGTAGGGCATTTGTGCTCGAACCAGTATACATCCTCGTGTCCTCCTCGCGCAACCATCCGATCTCCGACACGCTTAGAAATTTACTAGTTGGCTGTCTAGACCCGCCATTTTAGACACCGACAGTTGGCACGCCAGGTAGGGTAACTTTGCGTGTCACCCGCATTTTTTATTTTTGGATGGCATCTCGTCACGTCGACTTTGCGCTAAGCTCCATCGTTCATTTTGGCAGCCTGGACTTCCAGTGCCACGGGCAGGGGGCCGACCTGGTCCTTCGTCACCCCACGACATCCTCTGAGGTAGCCGTGGACTCCGTCTCGGCATCCATGGTCCACCTTGGCTTGTCTCCTTCCGGCTAACGAACTTCTCAGGGGACAGCTGTCCCACGAGCCGACTACCCCGAGTTCGAGTGCTAGCTCGACAACTTGATGGGTCCCTAGCCGAGTCAGGGTCCCTCCACAACCTCTACTTCGCTTTTGCCAACGTGACGACGCAGCTCGCGGGAGGATAGATGCTCTCCCCCGAGTTCATCTCGGCACCCGCTCCGAAGGCGCCACCATACGGCATGCAGAATGCTGCCGCGTCCTATTCGGAGGCGGTGGCCGCGGGTTTCCGTGCTGACCCCGCGGAGGGGACATGCAACAGGCTCGCGTCTCACCATCTTCTGTCCGTCTCCGACCTCCTCACAAGCTCGGAGGCCACCACAAATGCCGACTCCAGCCGCGGGAGTGTTGATACCTGGGAACCTCTAGACTTCGAAGGTCTGGGGGACAAGGAGGCCTTCTACGGCTTCTTACACGCCAGTGATTATCTGCTCGGATCGGTTTCGAGCGACCGCAGCACCGGCTGCGGCCGTGAATGCTTCATGTGGGACTCACCGCCGCACGGGGTAGCTGTCGACGCCACCGTCATTGAAGACGGCGACAACGATGAAGTTCACACGCTCGTGGCTGGGGCGGAACTGTCCGCGCCTGCACTGCGGGGTGATCCGCAACCTTCGCACCCCAGGCAACGACGGCTGCATGACCTATGCGAACTGGAGCGGCAGCTCGAGGAGGGTCAGCGACGAGTGACGTTTGAGCGCGAAACCGCCAGGGCCCCCAAAGAGCCCCGCGCTCATAGGGAGGCCCGAACGGTGCACAACCGCATCATCAACAACAAACACGGGACACCGAAGTTCGTGCGAGCAAGCCAAAACATCGCGGCAGCGATGGTTTGCTCCGTAACCTCCCGGTTCCCGACACTCCTGAGGGGAAGCTCGCCCACGATGAGCTCAAATCCCTTTTGGAGCGCGCCGCTGTCCAACAGGCCGAGAGCTCCGCGTCGTGGAGGCGCGGGCTCAACTGTGTCCAGCAGGACGACCTGGCACCCAACGACCGCGAGGGCTCAGTGCACGAGGCGCCCACGCCGGACGCACGCTGACGCCCGATAGTCCACGCCCGCATGGGCGACAAGCATGACGTTCGCGACACGCTTGACGCGAGCAAGCATGCCAAGTAGGTTGGCATAAGCATAGGCTACCATGCCCACCATGGTTGCCGATACGACAGCGAGGAAGACCAACCCCCTACGCTGGAGCCGCCAGGCTCTTTGTCCTACATTCGCTGCATTCGTCGCGCACCTTTCCCACAACGTTACCGACAACCCACCAACATCGTTCGGTACTGCAGGGAGGCGAACCCCGGGCTCTGGCTCGACGACTACCACCTCACCTGTCAAGCTGGCGGCACGGACAACGACGAGTTCATCATCCGCAACCTGCCTCTCCATCTCTCAGACTCGACTCGCACGTGGCTCGAGCACCTACCCCCCAACACCATTGATGGGTGGAAGTCCTTGCGGCGGGCATTCGTTGGGAACTTTCAGGGCACGTACACGCGCCCAGGGAACCCCTGGGATCTCCGGAGCTGTAGACAGAAGGCGGACGAGCCCCTCCGAGACTACATCCGTCGCTTCTCCTAGCAATGCACGAAGCTCCCAACCACGGCCAATGCGGATGTGGTCGGGGCATTCCTCACGGGCACCACCTGCAAGGAGCTGGTCCATGAGCTGGGCTGCAGCAACCCTCGCACCACCGAGTGACTCCTCGACATCGCCACGAGCTGCGTGTCGGGTGAGGAGGCCGTTGGTGCAATCTTAGCCTCCGACAAGGGGAAGGGCAAGAGCGCAGACGACGCCGACGAAGGCGCCTCCAGTCGCGCCCAAGCCCGAAACAAGAAAAGGGGCAAGTCGCAGCGTGGCGGCGGCGAAAACTTGGTCATGGCGGCAGATCGCAAGTCCACCCGTCCCCAGAGCGGGAAGAAGGAGGGGTCTTTGACGACATGCTTACCAAGCCATTCCCATATCACAATGTGCCGGTCAAGCACACCCTCCAAGAGTGTGACATGATGGCCAGGTACTTCTCGGCTATTCCCAAGAAGGACGACCAGCCAAAGCAGCCGGAGGGCCACGACGGGGACGGGGGTCGTGAAGACTCCTACCCCCGAGTGAACAAATGCCTCATGATCTTCGGGGGCTCAGAGGCCTATGACTCTAAACGTCGGCAAAAGCTGGAGCGACGCGAGGTCTTCGCGGCCGCCCCGGCGACTCCGATCTTCCTTGACTGGTCGGAGTCCGGCATAACGTTCGAACGTGACGACCATCCGAGCCAAGTTCCCCAGCCGGGTCGCTATCCACTTGTCGTGGACCCGATCATAGGGAACGTGCGCTTCACCAAGGTACTGACGGATGGGGGTAGCAACCTCAACATCATGTACTACAACGCCTTCGAGGCCCTGAGGATACGCAGGGAGTGTAACACCGTAGGACTAAGCATTGCATAATCCACATGATAATTGCAATTCATTCATTGCATAAGCATCATCATGAAGCATCATGGCATTTCATTTTAAAAATCAAGTTAAGTTAATATTGCTTAGAATGATGAAGTAAGATGGATTCATAAAATTGATGGTGTTTGAATTAAGTCTTGAAAACAACGCCGTAATTAATCTTTCTTTTAAAATCCTAGGTTTAATAAAATAAATAAAATTTAAAAGCCATTTGGAAATCATTATCTTTTCTTAAAAGAAAGGCTTCACATTTGATTTTGAATTCTAATTTAAAAACTATAGAGAATTTGAAATTGACCTCTCAAGCAAAAAGGTAGTTTAAAATCTTTTGAACAACTTTGGTATTCACACCAAAGCCTGGTTTTGAATTTTTAAACCTGTTTGAAAAAGAAACAAATCAAAACAAGAAATGAAATTAGAAAAGAAAAAGAAAAGGAATTTCCTTACCTTACTGGGCCAGCGCCGACGAAACGGCCCAGCAAAGCAAGCCAGCCCGGCCTGCCCCGCACGCCCGCGCCGTCTCCCGCCCGCGCCTCATGTGCAGCGCGTGTGCGCCCGACCGCGCACAGACGTCGTACGCCGCGTGGCCGCCATGGCCGTCGACCATGCCCTGCGTGGCCGCCGAGCTCTGACTGAGCCGTGCCTTGGTCTGAAGCAGACCCGCCCCGGTCCTCCCTCCCTCCATTCTGTCCCCTGCCGAACGCCCTCCTCCTCTCTCTCGCTCTTGCCTCGCCCTCGCTCTCGCGCGCACCAGAGCGCGCAGCCGCAGCGCCGCCGAGCGGCATCGCCGCCGTTCCGGCCACCGCGGAGCACCGCCGTCCTCTCCATCTCCACCGCAGCTCCGCCTCGCCTCCCCGAGCCTGCAATGACGACCGGTGAACCTTGGTAATTTCCCTCCTCGCCCTACTGCGTGAGCCCGAGCTTCGCGCCGGCTCCGCCGTGCTCCACGCCGTGGACCGCGCCCCTCCGGCCACCGTTGTCACGTGATAGTGTGAGCCCCGTGCTCGCCATAGCACTGCGAAACCCTAGCCCTGCTCAATCGAAGCCGCCATGGCCTATCTCGGCCTGTCGCCGTGTGACCGCTCCGCCATGGACGCCGGCGAGCTTCACTCTGGCCACCATTTCACTCGATTAGGGTTGTGTTGGGTCTATCTCGCGTAGCCGCGTCCGCAGGGCCAGACCGCATCGCCGGAGACCTCGCCATCGGTGAGATATCGCCGGCGAAAGCTTCACCTCTGCCCTGTGTCACCGACGCGTGGGGTCCCCTCGCGTGGGCCCCCGCTGTCAGGCGCCGGTTCCCTTTGGAACTGGGCCGCCGCTGCCGGCTGGGCCTGCTCGGCCTGTTGGGCCGAAAGGCCTAAACCTTTTGTTTTTCCGATTTTCAGAAAATGTGAAATGATTTGTAAAATTCATATCTCATTGATTAATGATCTAAAAATCATGGAAATATTTGTGAGTACTTGTTACAAGCAGATCTACCCTGGAAATATTGCATGTGTATTTGGTAGTACTTTTCTATGTAGGATTAAATAAATCCTAAAAACTATTAAAACTGCATAAATCAGTTAAGCTATTTTAGGCATGTGCTAAAAATGTAATTCTTGTTCCAGTAGATCTTAAATGGTTGTTAAAAGCTAGGAAAATTATATCCTAAGTAGTTTCTGTGGAAAAATAAATAACTAGCAATTGAAATGTGTTTGGGCTGTTAACTTGTAACATTTTTCGTAAATAGGGTTCTGGTTAAATGAAGTTGTAACTTTTTGTGTAGCTTTCCAGTAAAGATCTGTAATTAGGAAAAATGCTAATCTAGTTAGTTCATCACTTTCACTGTACTAAGTATTTTTAACTATTATTTAGCTTTAAACTTGCTAATTTTGTACAGGATAGAATACTATCCCATTTAACTTGGAACAATTTGAGTATACTAGTTTGCCCCTGCTTAAGCTACTGTAATTTTTTTAGAATTTTATGAACTGTTTTCGGAGGGTGTGTAGTTCTATATTAATTTTCTAGTTAACTAGCTTACTCCTAAGAAAGGTTAGGTAGTTAATTAAGCTTTGGTGTATCTTTGAAGCACTAATCAACCAGTTAGGTTAGTAACCTGAAACTGAATCCTGTTGCTAATATTAGTCTCTTGTGTGAGAAGATGATTTGCTTAATTGCAATTATAATAAGGAATTACAAGCGAAGAAATTTGCACCTACTCGGAAAACATTAAAGAAAGAAACATCATGAGCATGTCACATCTTAGCATCTTCACCATTTTGCATAAGTAATAATATACCTTGTCTCATATCATTTGCATATACGCATCACACAGGATCGCAGGAGGAAGCACAGTACGACCTTCCCCAGGAGCAGGAAGAAGCCAACCAGGAAGGAGCCAATGAAGGGCACGTGAACGAGGAACCAGAAGAGGAACTCCAGGAGTGTCCCGATCGCCAGCCTAGCTCATTCGAGAAAGGCAAGCCCCGGTGCATTTTAACCATATCTTATGATATTAATTTACTATGTTACACTATGTTGTTGCATTAAGTATAGGAGTTGGGTGAACCTAATTGTTGCATATTACCCTCCTTGCTTTTGATATCCATATACCCTTGTTAACCTGGTAGCATAGCAAAGATAGATGCTTAGCCCTGCTAATTAAAGATGACTTCCTTGGTAACACAAGTCACGTATTGCTCTACGTGGCGAAGCCAGGGTACGAAAGATATCATAAAAAGGAAAGGCAACCGGGAAGGTTGATAAATGGTCCGTACGTCTGATACTGACAGCATCTAGGTGGGTTGTGCGCCCTAGGTCGGTATTTTGCGTATGTGTCTTCCTTTTGGCGGGCCGATCGGGTGGTGTCCCTCTTGTCATGTTGAACGCATGACTCAACCCTTAGCTGGCAAGATAACTCGTTCGAGCCGCGAAACCTACCTACTGGCCGAACCAAGAACGAACATAACCGCAATTCGGTGCGGGGTGACGAGGACACGGAGTGTAAGGCCGAGTGCCTAGCTAGCGGATCCCTAGTCAGGAGGAACCAGGTGTCGGGCGGTCCTCGGTTTTGTTCAGGGGTTATGGGAAGCGTTCTTGGTTTGAATGGTAGACTAGGCGACTGCCTCGCCCCCATTCAAGGGCTGCGAAGTTTGGGTGAGGAATAAACCCTCCAGCTAGATAGGAATTCGATTCGAATCGCGGTCTCTCCCCGTTAGTGAGAACTTGACAATTGCTACACTGGCGTGGGAACAATTAATTACTTGAAATGGTTCCGATGGAATGATATGATGAGACCAGAAGGGCAAACTGGTCATTCTCTGTTTAATCAAGTGTATTGTTTAGTACAGGTGCTAATTTAGAAGACAGGTAACAATTATAAAATATGGCTTCATTTTTAAAGTATTCAATAGTAGATGCTTTTCCGCAAAAGAGAGTTCCACCTTGTACCACCACAAAAGCCTGCATTATCCTTGGTGTCTTTATTTTAGTTTAAGACGGGTAAGTCTAGCTGAGTACACTCGAGTACTCAGGGCTCTGTTCCCAATGTTGTTGCAGATAGACAGATGTACTACGGGTACTACATCAACTGTCTCTACCCAGCTATGGGCGACAACTAGGACCATGGGCGATGATCACTTCTGAAGCCTTATCTATGCTTTAGTGAGAAACGACTTATTACTGGAACTATAATGAACTAAGTGTGTGTGAGTTGGTTTCAAAACTATTTCCGCTGCAAGAGATTTGGTTCTGTAATAACTTATAAACTTCGTACTCTAATGTATTCGTATTTGAACTTTATGTAACGTATGGATGGTCTGTTGAACTAAAGCGATTCTCGGCTAAGAATGAGCAAGGAATGAAATCCGTCGTGGTTTCACGGACTACCGGGGTTATGAAAGCCTAAGGACGAAAATTTATTGCATCGACGATCGGTTTTTGGACTTAAGTTTTTGTAATTTGGGCGGTTCTGTTACAGCTGGTATCAGAGCCTGAGTTCAACAGTTACTGTTCATATGGGTATTTAAAATTACTACTTTCACTAAACTAAGAGTGTGCCAGTAGTCATGTCTCTTACGCCCAATAGGATCTAGGTGGCTTATCTAAGTACTGACTTGGGGGTAACGCATCATACTTCTAATTACTTGTCCATAAAGGTTGAAATTGTATGGGTGCCATTCACTTGAGTGGTAATGTATGGATCAGAATACCGCTACGCCTTGGTAAGTGAGAGTTGCGAGAGCATGGTCGGATACACTGCCGATACTAGGGGAATGCTTATATGATACTGGACCATGATCGCGTTTACACATGTTCATGAGAAAGTATCCTTGTGTGGGAGTGCCGTCTGTGATGACGATGTCTTCAATAGGACGAAGAACTGGCAACAGGTGCTTCATATGTATACTTGGGAGTGTATATATGGGAGCACTGGGTTTACATTCCGCAATGCATTTATTCATACTGTGAGGGATGGGCTGAAATGAATTTTCTGCAGGTACATAACAACGCTTTTGATTAGTACATATAGTAACGAATATAAGAGAGAACGATGTATGCCACCGCCTAGTCCGATATCTTGCTCCTTTACTTTTCTATGTGAGGACGTACTTTACGTGCATGCATCATATTATGTCATCATGTCATTCATTTCACTACTTTCCTCGCAAGTTAAAAATTGTTGCTTAATTATCTGGGTATAAAAATTGGTTCTTACAAACTCCCTCTTGTACCTTTGCTACAGATGGCCCGTACCAAGTCCACTGCCCGCAAGTCCACCGGAGGCAGAGTCCATCACCACCAGCTAGCCACCAGGAGCCCTCGTCTCAAGAGCAAGTTTCTGGAGAAGTTTGGCATGCCCACTCTTCTCTGGAGGGTCCTCAGTGCAACAGGCTACCCAGAGGAGAAGGCACCTCGCTACTATTGGAGCAAGGAGAGCCTTGGAGATGGCACCTTTCTCATCTTCCAAGGTTGGATGTGCAACATTTTAGATGGTTAAGACTGTGAGATTAAGAAGTGGTACTAGGATCAAGTTTTATAGAACTAACATGTTGAGTTAATCAAGATGGATCAAGTAAAGTTGCAGCTTAAACATGTTTAGATCTTTATTTATGTGAATACCAAAATCAAAAGAAATGCTTTTAGAGTGTTGACTACTTACCTTTACCTTTGTCATTGAAGAATGATGGCATTGAACCTTCATGGAAGCTTCCCTTGATCAACTCGTTGTGCATTAACGACTTATCATCTTGTTCCACTCCTCTCTAATCCTTGTTCTTCTAATCTTGAAATTTTTGTTGATCTTGGCTTGAAGTTTTGTTCACCCTCTTCCATGGATTGAGTGGATGTAGATTTTGTCCTTTGTCACTCGCCTTCTCCTTGCTCCATGGAATTCATCATGATGAATTAGCTACCTATATCTTGTGAAGGTTGTTGAAGTTCATGCGTCTCTCTTCATCTTAGTATGAGTTCATCTCAGGACTTCCCAATTTGATATTGAAAGTTTCCCTGTAGGGGTTAGTACAACAAAATATCCAATATCTACTCTAGTATACTATCGGTTCAAAAAATCAACCTAGACACCACGGTTAATTTGATTTAGGAAGATATTTTAACCTAACCAAGCTTAGATTAAAAAGCCTTTATAAGTAATATCCAAATACCTTTGATTTAAACTAAGCACCATGCATAATTTAAAAGATATATGAAAATTCTTCAAAACCTAAACATACACTATAGCAGACAAAGGTAGCATGAAAGTATTATGGAGATTTACTCAAGTGAAGATGAAAGAGTATGATTTTTTTTCTTTTTAGTAGTTGAGCATGCCTTAAAGGTAGGTACAAATAAGATGATGTAGCAACATGGCAAAAGATGTTTTTTTAATGGGTTATCCCCCAAGTTTGAATTTTGCAAAAATCAAGATTGGATGAATGAAATTCAATGTTGCATGATTATTGGTTGGACGTACCTTATTCTTGTTATTCCTTCATTCTTTCTGCTCTATATCTGGAAAAGTTAGTGACAAAAATACCCGAAGGAATATAATCATATAATTCTATGCTCGTTTCACAAAGGTAGGCAACACAAGGTGAATGTTAAGATCTGAGAGGTACTTATTTTAAGACACTTAGCTTGTCCTAGGAAAACCTTTTAAGATGTGTTTTTAGTGACATGGTTTCCCTTCTATTACCTATATCAAGATTTACACAACGAGATCTACAAAATTTGTGATAAACAAATGCATCAACAACCACCCTTTTGATGTATTTGTAAACAGAATGTGTTAGGGTGTTGGAGGTGTCATGTGTGGTAATGATAGAGAGACCAATGGGTTCGGGAGATGTCTCATATGAGCATGGGTATAAAGATATAGTTATGGAATAGCTTCCATGCTCATTGATATCATCTTCCTCTCCAATCTCTTTGGTTGATTCTTCATGTAAGTTCAAAATTCCACTTGGCTTGGTAACTCTCAAATTGGTCTTGTTTGGGGCCTCCTCTATACTTGGATGATTCATATTTTCAAATGAAATTAAAACTGAACCAAGACTAGAGAAAGATTTCTCCCAAACCATGGCTATACAAGCAGGGCAAAGTCTCCAACAAGTCGCCCTTTGGAGTCTCCAACAAGTCGCCCTTTGGAGTAGAGTATTTATAGTTTTCGTAAGATGAATATGGTAAGGTGAGAAAGATGGTATAAAGAAAAAAGGTAGATGGATGACCTCGGTTCGAAACTAGAACAGCTACTGTTCCCCGGCAACAGCGCCAGAAAGCTTGTTAGTATTTCTTAACGCACACAAATAAATCCGCAAGCGCACGGATACCGCTGTAGCTTTCACCTGTGAGTATTCCAAGGGTATCGATTTCCACGGGGAACGTGAAGTGTACTAGATAAGAACTAAGAACATCCAAGGATAGATAAGATAACTGGGTAGAGAGATTTTAGAGTTTTCTAAGGGGGATATCTAATCAAAGGTCCACGATACTCTACTTACTTTGGAGCAACAGTACCTTCCCGACTCTCGATAAAGACTGGGAAAAAGGTAGTCGGGAGAGGCTGCCAAAAGCTCTACAAAAACACCAACCCAAACATGGTGGACTACAAAGGCCTTACCGAGCTGTCACCCCTGGGGCTACCACAACTATTCGTAGGATTGGGCGCAAACTCAGGTAAACTCTAGTCTAGACACCACGTCTACACTATCGCTTACTGCTCTAATCCGAATTCAAGACTAGAGCACTCGATATGAGCAGAGATCCCGTAAATAGAATAAAGTAAGAACTGAAATAAGATACTTAGAAATAATAAATGAAGAACCTGGAGATTGCTCAGAACCAGATGCTACAAAGGTACAATGTTGAGGAAGATCCGACAAATCTGGTTCCTCCTAGCTCTCTCCTCCTCTCTCTCACCTCTAATTACAACTAGATGAACTAGAACTAGAAGAAGTAGATCTAGACAACTAGAGAGACCTCTCTCCTTCTCTACATCTATTTGAAACCCTAGCTTTTGCTCTGGAGAAGAATAATGAGATGAGATGATCCTCAGGGGGTCAGGGGCCTTGCTTATATAGCCTCCTCAAATGAACGTCAGCCATCGGATCAAACCGACCTTAGGCGAAGGGTTTAGATTGATCCTCAAAGGCAGTGGAGAATAATTCGCGAAGTTGGCCCTGATTGGCAAGAATAGTAGGGCGGGCGCCCTAACTCCAGGCCCGTTTCGCCTCCTGTTCGTTCTGGTGTCTTCTGGAACCCTCTAGAGTATAGAAAATTGTGCGGTTGATAATTATCTCTATGTAAACATGACATGTGGGCCTTTCCTTGGTATTTCCTGATAACCCCTGCAAAAACAGACATTCACAAAAACTTGTCGAATTCTGTTAGTATAAACCCTAGTTCTAGCTATTGGTTTCATTTAGATCCTTTTCCTTGTTTAGTTGATGGTTAAAATTGGTACTTAAGGACCGTCAACAAAAGCCTATTTTTGTAGGAGATGATATTTCGGGAGAATCAGGGGTGCTAGAGGCTCCTTTTGCAGGTCAGCCGACTTGTTATTGGGCCCAACAGCCAGCCCCTCTACACCATTAGAATCCTGACCTATCCAGGAGGTCCCACACTAGAAGCCAGGTCCAAAGACACCAAACACAGGTCAGCCGACCTAGGTTTGGAGGCTTCTGGCTTGCTAAGTCACCATGATCCACCTCAAGATGATTACAACCCTTGGATGGAACTTGTGTTTCCATTCGATGATCTAGATCAAGTGCACAAGGATCCATGGGCCCACAACAAGAGAACCTACGTGATAAAAAACTCAGAAGACTCAACCAAGTTCCATGACACATGGGGCCACCTTCTAGAAGGTGGAGGTGGGTCCAAGACCCCTAGGAGGGCTACAACCTCCTAGCTTCTCCCTGAGCTATGGGGACTCCTTCCAGAAGCAGTGGTAGGGCCCACGTGTCATAGGAGGGTCGGCCGACCCCCCCTAAATACCCTTCGAAGGCCCTAATAACTCCCCATCATATTTCCCACATGAAGGAGATCAGAGCCCTCCATTCTGAGGCATTTTGGAGGTGGTGGATCCAACGAACCAAGATGGAGGTCTCCTGGATCGATGACATGGCAGTGGAGTAGTGCTACTCCACCTCCCACTATAAATAGAGGCCCGTACCCCTCTCTTCACACATGATGGAGAAGCTTACAAGCTCAGTTACTTAGAATTATCTTAGTAGTGTAGTCATAATCTGTGCTACAACGGTATAATCTGTGCGCTTGTGGATTTATCCAATAGTCATAAGAAATACCAACATTGGTTTTTGGGCCAGTGCCCGAAGGGTTGTGTTAGATTTGACTGGATGTCCTTTACAACTCTCTAGACTCTGCTATTTATATAAATTAGCACAAACCCTAGCCTGACACGGTCACTAACCAAAAATAAGAAAATAAATATAACTTGGGCCTCAATCTTTCCTTTCATCAAAGCCCATCATGTACGTACTGTTTTAACTGGCCGAAAAATCCTCTTGCACGATCTGCTCGATTAGTTACCTTAGTCGATCCATTGGGCCCATCTAAATGGTGTCCTTTGAAGAATGCCATGAGGGCTCATATGCATATATCTGGACGCGCTAAAATATGGTGTCAACAAGTATAAAGGGCAGAGTTGGTGGCGGCGGCTCTTCACTTGCCGGCTTCATTTCTCGAGCCCTCAGTCCCCGAGCCTCCGCCTTCTGCCTCCTCATCTTCCAGCTCCCGCTCATAGCGGTTCGTCAACCCAAATCCAAACCCTAGATCCAGATCTAGCGAGAAGAGATGGCACCTAAGAGGACTAGCAAGTCGAATGTGGCAAGGAAGGCGGTGGAGACAGAGGAACTAGTGCAGCCATTGTGGGACAAGCATTGGACGCGGTCCACCTTGAAGAAGGATGAGATCAACAATCTCGTCGTTGCCGGCACTACAAGATTTGAACCTGTTGACACAAAATGTGGCGCACTGTGTCTCACACACAGCAAGCCAGAAAGCGTGGCTTCAATCGGGTGCCCGGGTGTTTCAAAATCCGGAAACGTGCTAGTCAGTTTGACCTGAAACTAACAAGGGATAAAAATCATTAGATACAAAACTGGAACATGTTGGGTGAGACCAGATAGTTCCATATATACGATCCTGAAGCCACTGACGACGACATACAACTATAGAAGTTGTCTGCCAACAAGTCTTATAGATCATTCGGCTAAAATAAACATAAAGTACGTAAAGCGTTGATTGCCAAACGTGAATGCATGAGAAAAGTACATTTGGACGAATCATAATTAACTGTGAGTTAAAGCGTAACCAAGCTCAGCAATCCAACCGAGTTGGGATCCATGATGAAGGAACATGTATGCAAACACGATCAAACTAATCTAAAGCTTGTATCTGCCGCACGATACCTAACCTTATCAAAGCTTAAACGTGGTTAACATGCACGAACTCGCAACACATAGTAATCTAGATTAGACTAATTCGGCTATTATGAACGTAAGATCTGTTTGTAGAGACAACATAAAAGCAATAACTGTTAAAGCATAAATAGATCTATAAGAAAGAATAGAGCCGAACCGTATCAATCTAGATTGGGCAAAAGAATGCTACAAATATATGAAATATCTAAAACATACAACACGTGATAACTTAATGAATCTACTATATCTTTCCAAATCTAATAGAGCCGATAACTATCTTGCTTTTGCTAAGCATATCGAGCAAACGCCTGCCGCATGGTATCTACTCATAAACGAAACATAAGCGAAGACTTCTTGATTGTCAAGAAAGGATCCGCCGCACGATCATTGAAAACAAACAAGACTACTTGCATCAACGTCTAAATCCACCGCATGATACTTGACATGATAACAAGGTTGTTGGGAGTTATAGTAGAGTTGAGCTTTGCTCAGGATTTCTAGAATTGTCTCCTGGATAGTCTAGTATAGCTCTTGTACTTTTCCATTTCTATAAGACTTTACTTTATTCAATATATTACTTTTCCTCTACTTTAATTAGTATTTACTTTGAACATTACTATACTTGTTATAGTGTTGTTATGTGCTTTTGCTTATTAATAGACTTTATATCAAGAGTTTTGTGATCCTTCGTGGCCATTCCTGTATGCGATCATTGCCTGACATAGGGTACTTTGGTTGTAGATCACAACTAAAGTAGTGAGTTGTGTGTAAGTGTGGTGCTTATACATTATCTTGCCTTTGATAACCGCTTGTCGTACGGATTGTTTGTGGTAGCTAGGAAGAGAGTGACAGCCTTGTCTAGTTTTTGTATTCCACAATGTGTTTTCAGGCAAGTTCGTAAAAGGTAAGGCCCCCATAAAAAGATAGCGTGGTCTGGTAGGAGTTTGATCTCCTACTGACCTGTGTTCTATGTTCTTAGGCAATCTATTGTGTTTATACTAATTAATTTGCTTAGTGCATTGAAGTAGAGTCAAGATCATAGGAGTCCTTGTCTCTCTTGTTGTCCTCCCACCTAGCTATACTTACTAGTTATCCTTTGTTATCCTTTACCTTGGCTTGTTCATTCATCACCTTCCTATCACATTATACGTTACCCCCTATACTAGTTTGTAATAAGTTGAGGTGCTCTCTAGGATCTCTCGCTAATTATCATTGCTAGCTACCACTTTCCCTTGGGAAAATATAAATTATGATACCTTGGGATACTCCTAGGTGAAGTGCTACAACGGTATAATTGTTGACACCGCTTTTCGACACGTGTCAAATGGGCTGAGGTTTGACTAGTCAGCGGCCGTTCTCCATCGGCATCGGGAGTTGATATTGCCGATGAAAGAGTGCTGCGGGAAGACCAAGTGCGTTGCCGATGGAAGCCGATGAGCTTTGCCGACAAGATTGGTGAAGTCTTGCTGAAACTGATTGCCGATGAAGAATCATTGCCGATTACCGATAAAGGCTCATTGCCGATTGCCGACGGAAGATGGTTGCCGATTGCCGATAAGGGCTCATTGCCGATTGCCGACGAGGAAGATGCTGCCGATTGCCGATCGGGAAAGTATTACCGATGCCGATGGGCGTGATTTAGCACTTGGCGGCAGCAGAGGATTACAAGTGGCCAAAGAAGGAAGGTGCGGATTGAAGGAGTCTGCCGATGGAAAGTTTCCATCGAATGGAAGTATAAAAAAACTGGTGTCTTGTACCAGTATTATTATAGTATTTTGAGTCCGACTCTTGCATGGGTCGTTTATTTTCCTTTAAAATAGGTGTGTTTGTTTAGGAAATAAATATTGTTATCCGGCTCCTGCGCGAGTCAGTTTCCTTTAAGGTAGGAGTTTGTTTTAGGAAGGATATGTGTCGTGTCTTTGTGCAACTCTCCATGCGGGAGTATAAATATGTGCCGGAGGGCTATGGAATAAAAAAAATCAATCCAATTCAAAACAAATCAATTTTATCTTATTCTACTTTTTATCGCAATTTACCTTTTTATGCATTAGTTATAGCTTTCAACGAGTTCTTCAAGCTTTCGATGGGCTGCATCACCTTGATCTCCGTCAAATCCTTGCTAGTTCCGCGTGGGAGTACCTCTAGGCTTTGGCAATCCGGGCGCATCGCTGTTTGCCTCGTCCAGCTCTGCTCTAGTTACCCCTGATCAATCTGAGCCTTGACGTCCGGGCGCATCGCTGTCGTCTCGTTTAGTTTGTTCTAGTTATCATCCTCGTCGATTGATTGGTCAAATCGACTGGCACGCCCTCGACATCGAGCTTTGGGTAATAGCCCGAGGTGTTCACAGATCTAACGCTTTTTGTGTCAACACCTCTTTTGGCACGCCTAGTGGGACCAGATTATACAGATCTACACATTCGGCATGGCTGATCACGCTGATGTCATCCAGAGGAATGTCATTGAAGTGTCTGAGGCCGATCTGAAAGATGATCAAAAGCAGGCCATGGAACGGGCTATGGAGGAATACAAGCAGCTGTATCTCAAGTCCTTCAGCCTCAGCAGGAGCGGCGAAGCAATTCAGAAGCAAGATCCGCCGTTGCCACGGCAGGTCACGTACGACGGCAACTCTGGTAAGCTGCAAGAGATGGTTAATGCCGCTGTAAGTCAAGCTTTGATTAACCACTCCAGCGTGCTGTCCAATACTATCTACAATGCTATCGCACAAACATTCAAAGAAGGACATGCACCGCGATATGCCGGTCCAGCGTACCATCAACCTGGATTGGCATCTGCAAGCCCATCGGCGGCCCAAATGGCGTCTTCCACCCTTGTGGAACCGTCTGCCGATGTGGCTACATCACCAAGACCGAATGCTGGCAACACCACCAAGTTCAATGCAGATCCGGCCGCATCGGCAACTTCAGGGCCAGCCCCCGCTAAATGGTGGGGATACGGTATGCCTCCAAATCTATATGCTGGCTCTAATCTAGTGCAGGGAGACGGTTCGGCCTGGAGGAATTCTACGGCATCGGCAACACAATCACAGCCGATGGCTCATATGATGCACAACTCTGCGCCTGCTCCTACCATACAAGTGCCATCAGATGACCTCCAAGTAATCCCCAAGATACCTCTGATGCCACCATCGGCAAGCTCCGTGCCGATGCAACATATCACAACCGCCGGCAGTCAATCTCTGGCGGCAAATTCTCAAGCTGGAGTGCCGATTCCCCAAGGTAACCTGGTGATCAATTGCTCTAGAATTCAAGAGCCGCATGCTCCGATCAGCTATCAGCCATCAGCAGGTCATATGCCGATGCTTTATAATCCTGGATGGGTCAACCAGCCGCTAGCTCCGCAGCCTGGTGCGCCGATGCTTTATTATGGAGGCCCACCTTACACTCAGAGCGGACCATCGGTATAGCAATCGATGAATGTGACGGTTCAGCCAACTCCGCCAAGTATGCCAAACTATCCATCGGCAAGTCAGCCGATGCATACTGTCCAGATGACTGGTGCTGCGCCCGCGACTACTGCACCAGTCGACTCCACCAGTCGACAATCAGCCAATGAGTCGGCAAGAGCAGGACACATACTGGGTCGGTAAGATTGCCGAAGTCATGAAAGAGCAATTCGGTATCAAACCCAAGGTCAACACATACTCCTATCGGACCCCGTACCCGCCTGCATATGATTTGATTCCTCTTCCAAATCGGTACAAGGTGCCCGATTTTACCAAGTTCTCCGGCCAAGACGACACGTCGACAATGGAGCATATCAACCGCTTCATTATTCAGTGTGGAGAAGCTGCCAGCAGGGAGGAGTTAAGGGTGAGATTGTTCTCTTCGTCATTGTCTGGATCGGCATTCACATGGTTCATATCGTTGCCTTCAAATTCTATAATTACATGGGCCGATCTAGAGAGGCAATTTCACAAGTACTTCTTTGCTGGCATACATGAGAAGAAGCTTACCGATCTGGTCAAAATGAGGCAACGCAACGATGAATCGGTAGAGAGCTTCGTGCAAAGGCTGCGGGACGTGAAGAACAAGTGCTACAGTCTAGTGCTTGATGATCGCCAACTAGCAGATTTGGCCTTCCAAGGGTTACTGCCGCATATCAAGGACAAGTACGTGTCCCAGGAGTTTGAGAGCCTAAGTCACCTGGTGCAGAGGATTGCCGATCAAGATATCAAAGCCTTTGAGCCCAGGAAGACTTGGAACAAGAAGGTGACCTTCATCGGGAAAGAAGAAGACTCTGGATCGGATGAAGAGATGAATGTCGATGCGGCCGAATGGGTGAAGGATAAGAAGCATGTGTCGTGTCCATTCGGTCAAAAGGAGACTGAGAGGTTCACCTTCGACATCACTAAGGCCGATAGGATGTTTGACTTGTTGCTGCAAGAGGGGCGAATCAAGTTGGCGCCTAACCAAGTGATTCCATCGGCCGAAGAGCTCAAGAAGATTAGGTACTGCAAGTGGCATAATGCAACCTCACACAGTACCAATGACTGCAAAGTATTCAGGCAGCAGTTGCAGTCAGAGATCGAGTCTGGGCGTATCAAGTTTGAAAACTCCAAAGTCCAGAGACCGATGAAGATTGATCAGCACCCCTTCCCAAACAATATGGTGGAGATCAGTGAAAAAACCAAAGTGCTGACATCGGAAGCTACCAGAAGGAACTCATTGGTAGACCCTAACTACCAAGTGCCTGAGCACGATGCAAGAAGGTTTGCCGATGACAGAAAGGGTAAGAAGGTTGCCGATGAGGGTAACAGCGCCAACAGGGCTCCTGGAGTGGTGATTACTCACAAACAGCCGAGGCAATATCATCGGCAATCACGTGAAGAACAGTATCGGCAAGAAGAAGAGGAGAATCGGGAATGGCTTCGACATAAGGACCACTGGAGGTGTTCCTTCTTTGTTCATTGTTGGGAAGAAGGCATCAAGATGCCCACTGTCGATAACTGTCCAGAATGCAATGGGTACTACATAGTCGATCGGTCAGGTAAGCGACCTTGTTTTGATGATCAGGCACCCAGGTACGCCAGGCCGCTCAGAGAGGATAGATCGGCACATGACCGACTAGGGGGCAAGCTCAGTGCCCATGATCGGCTTGGCAGACGTGTTGACCAGAGGGAGCTGGAGGAGATGGCCAATGCTAGAGTGCCCGACGAAGAGATATTCTCCAGAGATCCCAACATCGAAAGAAGTGCCGATGAAAGCGGTGAGAAGCAGCACCAACCCGCCTGGAAGACCAAGCTTCCTCCATGGTGCCCTAAGGGTTTGACTAAGACCCAGAAGAGGAGGATTCAACGCCAGCGCCGCGACGACCTGTATGACAGTGTAGAACCCTCGGGAGAGAAGCAATGGAGGCCGAAGCGTAAGGACAGGGGCCCATCGACAGATATAAACATGGTTGTCATGTTGCCGATGGAGTTCATGGCGCCCGTCAGTGATGATGAAGAGGCTGCCGATATGGCACAATTGATGCTGGACCCGATGACGGCTATCTTTGAAAAGCCTGCCGAAGATGAGAGGCAGCACTTAAGGGCTTTGTTTGTCAAAGGCAAAGTGGATGGTCAGCCGATGACCAAGATGCTAGTGGATGGTGGCGCATCGATCAACATAATGCCCTATGTCGTGTTCAGGAAGCTTGGCAAAGGTGATTAGGATTTGGTCGAGACCGACATGAAGCTCAAGGACTTCGAAGGCAATGTGTCAACCGCCATGGGAGCCATATGTGTTGACTTAACCATTGGGAGTAAGACTTTGCCGACAACGTTCTTTGTAATCAGCGGCAAAGGCACCTACAACTTGCTCCTCGGAAGGGACTAGATCCATGCTAATTGCTGTATCCCTTCTACTATGCATCAGAGCCTGGTGCAATGGATCAGGGATAGAATTGAAGTCATCCGCGGCGAAGCCCCATCTACTGTTGCATCGGCAGAGTTGGACACTTATGAGCAGACCAGGTGTATATCTGGCGAAGCCTGGGATAAAGAGTTCCTCAAAGTTGCCGATTACCGCATCAAGCCGATCCAAGCAGTCGGTCCTGAGGAGTCTTAATGGATCGGTTCGCCGATGACGGAAAATTGGGGCAGGGCTTTACGTCTGTCGATGACTTGCTCGAAATCGACATCGGCGATGGTAGCAAACCTAGGCCTACTTTTATTAGTGCTAAGTTAGATTCCCAATGTAAGCAGCAGTTAATTGATTTATTAAAAGAGAATAAAGATTGTTTCGCTTGGGATTATACAGAGATGCCTGGTTTAGACCGATCGATAGTTGAACATCGATTACCCATCAAGTCTAGTTTTCAGCCACATCGGCAGCCGGCACGCCGATGCAATCCTACTATCTTACCTGATATTAAGGCTGAGATTACCAAGTTGATCGAGGCTGGATTTATTCGGCAATGCCGATATGCCGATTGGATTTCTAATGTGGTTCCTGTGTATAAAAAGAATGGAAAACTTCGTGTTTGCATTGATTTCAGGAATCTGAACAAGGCTACGCCGATGGATGGCTATCCGATGCCCGTTGCCGATCTGCTGATCGATGCTGCTGTTGGACATCAAATTATTAGCTTCATGGATGGTAATGCTGGGTACAATCAAATATTCATGGCTGAAGAAGACATATCCAAGACTGCTTTCCGATGTCCAGGTCATGTTGGCTTGTTTGAGTGGGTAGTCATGACTTTTGGCTTGAAGAATGCCGGTGCTACTTATCAGAGGGCAATGAATTTTATCTTTCATAAGTATATCGGCACAATTGTTGAAATCTACATTGATGATGTGGTGGTTAAGTCTGGAGTCATCAAAAAGCATCTTGCCGATTTGCGGAAGATATTAGAGTGCACGAGGGAGCGTGGGTTAAAGATGAATCCTAACAAGTGTGCGTTTGGCGTATCGGCAGGGCAGTTTCTGGGCTTCATGGTGCATCAGAGAGGCATTGAGATCGGCAGAAAGTCTATTGATGCAATTAACAAGGTAGTTGCTCCCACAAATAAAACTGAGTTGCAATCTCTGATCGGCAAGATTAATTTCATTAGAAGATTTATATCCAATCTGTCTGGTAAGATTAAATCTTTTAGTCCTCTGTTAAAATTGAAAGCCGATCAAGAGTTTATATGGAGAGAAGAGCAGCAGACAACCTTAGAAGAGATTAAAAGATACTTGGTAAATCCTCCAGTCTTAGTTCCACCTCAACACGGGAAGCCTTTCAGGTTATATTTGTCTGCCGATGACGGTGTTATCGGATCAGCCTTAATTCAAGAATTTGAGGGGAAAGAGCGTGTAATATACTACTTGAGCAGAAGATTGGTGGATGCTGAAACCAGGTATTCGGCCATAGAAAGATTGTGCTTATGTTTATACTTCTCTTGCATTAAATTAAGACACTATTTACTGTCGGCCGAATGCACTGTTGTCTGCAAAGATGATGTGGTCAAGTACATGCTGTCAATGCCGATTTTGAGTGGACGAATCGGTAAGTGGATTCTAGCACTATCAGAGTTTGACCTAAGGTATGAATCGACAAAGGCTGTTAAAGGTCCGGTGATGGCCGATTTTGTCACTCAGCACTGCAATATGGTGAGCTTTGTTGAGATTGCTCCTTGGGCTCTATTCTTTGATGGGTCTACGTGCAAGGGTGGAGCAGGTATCGGTATTCTGTTGATTTCACCCCGAGGACAGAGGTATGAGATTTCATTGTCGATTGTTGCTACTTCGACAAACAATCAGGCTGAGTACCAGGCTTTGCTTAAGGGGTTGGAACTACTCAGGGAGGTGCATGCCGATGCTGTTGAAATCTTCGGTGATTTCATGTTGGTGATTAATCAGTTGATCGGGACATATGAGTGCCGAAGCGAAGTGCTAATTGCAGCCCATGAGCGGTGTTTGCAGTTGTTAAAGGAGTTCAAAGAGTACCGCCTTGAACACATTCCAAGGTTGCATAATGAAGAAGCCAATCGGTTAACACAGCATGCTTCAGGATATCAGCCGATTCAAGAAATCGCGACATCGGTAACGGTTGCCGATGACTGGAAAAAGGAGATTGCCGATTACTTGAGGGATCCATCCAGGAAAGTTGAAAGGCGTCTAAGGTTCCAAGCTACTAAGTATGTGCTCCTTGATAATGAGTTGTATTATCGGACAATTGATGGGGTTTTACTTAGATGTCTTGGCAAAGAGGAATCAAAAGAGTTGATGGGTGAGATCCATGAAGGTGTATGTGGAGCGCATCAATCTGCATTCAAGATGAAGTGGATGATTAGGCGGAATGGATATTATTGGCCAACAATCCCGGAAGATTGCTTCAATTATTTCAAAGGGTGCCAGGACTGTCAGAAGTTTGGTAATGTGCAAAGGGCACCTGCATCGGCAATGAATCCTATAATCAAGCCTTGGCCGTTCAGAGGATGGGCTATTGATCTCATCGGCCAGATTTATCCGCCATCGAGCAAGGGGCACAAATTCATACTTGTTGCTACCGATTACTTTACCAAGTGGGTCGAAGCAATCCCCTTGAAGAAGGTAACATCGACAAATATGGTGGATTTCGTTAAGGAGCACATCATTTACCGATTCGGTATTCCTCAGACTATCACTACCGATCAAGGGACTATGTTCACATCGGAGAGTTTGATGACTTTGCTGCTAGCATGGGTTTCAAGGTGTTGAATTCTTCTCCTTATTATGCCCAAGCTAATGGTCAAGCTGAAGCGACTAATAAAGGAGTCATTAAGCTTATAAAATGCAAGATTGAGGAAAACCCTAGAAGGTGGCATGTGGTATTAAACGAAGCTTTATGGTCATATCGGATGGCTTGTCATGGTGCAACCAAGGTCTCGCCGTATCAGTTGGTTTATGGACATGATGCTGTCCTACCTTGGGAAATTAAAACTGGTTCTAGGCGATTATCTTTTCAGGATCAATTGACGACCGATGATTATATTACTCTGATGAAAGATGAGTTAGAAGATTTGGCAGGTCATCGGTTGAGGGCATTAATTAGTATTGAAGAAAATAAGAAGAGGGTGCCCGATGGTATGACAAGAAAGTAAAGGTAAAGGAATTTGCCGATGGCGATTTGGTTTGGAAGTTGATTTTACCGATTGAGACTAAGAGCTCTAAATTTGGGAAGTGGTCCCCTAATTGGGAAGGTCCTTATCAGATAAAACAGTCTGCTCCTGGTGATGCGTACATTTTGGAAACTCTCGAAGGAGTAGAATTTTCTAGGGCGATCACGGCAAATACTTAAAGAGATATTACCCTAGCATATGGGTAGATGCATAGTGCTTAGTCGAATGCCGATGAAAAGAAAAATTATAAAAAAACATCGGTAAAAACAAACTAGCATTATATTACAAGACAAGATCAAGTATCAGGTTACATCCTTGCCGATACAACAGACATTACAATAAGGAGTGGATGACTGTTATTGCACGCAGGCGAATTTGCTCTATTTCATCCATTTCCTTGGCGTCGGCATCGGCAAAACCCTCAACCGACTTGATTTTCTTCTTCCATAGGATGGCTTGACGGGCATTATGATCTCTTTCTTGCCGCAAAGCCCCGATGGAGTCGGACAGTTGGGTCTTTTGTTGGTTGGCAGCCGTCAGATCCCCTTCAACCTTTTGCAGCTCCGCCAGTAGCTCCTCCTTCCTTGCCGACAGTTGAGAGATTTCCTGGTCAAGGTTGCCGATGGAAACTTTGGCTTGACCAATGCTTCTGTGCTTCTCATCGGCAAGGTGTTTGAATTTGAGCTTCTCTTCCTCGCTCTTGGCTTGGGCCGCTCTATCGGCAATGCGACGAATAAGCCTCTGGTACTGGATTTGTTTGATGTCAATAGAAGCTGCCTGGAGGAGGGTTTCTGCTGCATCGGCGGAAAGATGGCTTTGGATATATTTGAATATAATCCTTGCCGCCGATGAGTCCTGGACGAGTTGAGAGGTGTCTTGCAGCAGCAAGGAGAGCAATTCTTCAAGTCTGGACTTGACTTCTGCCGATAGAGCCGGGATGGAGCTTTCCTCTTCATCGTCATCGGGGACATTGACGGCAAAGGAAAATAGACTGTCCACTTGAAGACGGCCTTGGCGTTCATCTTCATTCTGAAGGTTTAAGCTGTAGGAGAAGAGACTGTCTGGAGAGTCTTGAGCCTGAAAGCAGAGAAGTTAGAATATGCCGATTGTAAAATTATACCATGAGCTTTAAGGTAATCGACTTACCGTCTTGAAGCGGATCTCCTGCCTAGGGCTTGGCATACTGGATGGTCCAGCTTCATCCTGAACATCGGCAGCAGATGCCGATGACTGGGCCCTTGTTGGGGAGGCAGCCGATGCCGCTGGTGCTGGTGTAGTTGTTGCTGGTATCGCCTCCGATGTGGTGGCAGTTTCTTGTGGTGGTACTCTGTCATCGGGGACGTGGGTCGACGGTGCTGATGCCGACGTCGCTACTGCTACGGAAGGTTGAGTGGTTCCTTCGCCGGGTAGTTTGGCTGGCGATGCTGATGTTGTCTCCGCTGCTACGGCGGCAGTTATTTCTTCATTCAGCGTGGCCGGTACCGATGCCGATGCTGCTTCGGTTGTCACAGCAGCTGCTATCTCCTGAGCAGGGGCGTTATCCATCGATTGATCAGGCACAGAAGCCGATGGAGGTTCTGCCGATGACCCGCCGGCAGGTGGTGCGACTAGAGCCAGAAGCAGTCTTGCTGGTGACGCATCGGCAGCTGATGGCGCAGGTGGAGCCGATGGTGGAGGAGAAGCTAGCCTCAAGCGCCTCTTCTTCGTCGGCGCAGCAACAGGGGCCGACCCGCTTGGATGAAGACCGGGGGGCATTGGCAGCCGGGCTGGAAGGCGTTTGCCTGCTGGAAGCAGATGTCGATGACCATAGTGCCTGAAAATACAAAGCGAGTTATGCAAGATAAATGTTGCCGATGAAACAGCATGTGATCGGTACAAGTAAAGATGAGTTTACTGCATAAATTTGCGTCAAGGCAATAGCGGCAGCCGATGTAGCCTGAGCTGTTGTAGGCGTCGGCATAGGTACCTGTTGAGGCGTGAAGGCAGCCAACGTCGGAGCTTTGTTGCCGATGGTCGATACAGGGCCCATTATCCGAAGATTAAATGGCCTACCACTGTTGCTCGTTGTGGGAACTGGATCATCGGCCTGCCAGGTGCAAAGGTGCAAAGGAGTTAGGTGTTGATACCGATGACAAATAAAGTAATGAAAGTACATCGGATAGCAGACTTACTGCGTCGTCGGGGATGGTGTAATCGGCGTCGATCAAGTGCCGATAATAGTGCGAGGACTTGGCGAGTAACTGGCACTTCCATTCTTGCCACCAAGACTTGAACTCGTTGGTGATGAAAGAGGTTGGCGACCAAGAGGACAAGTCAAGGTCTGACAGATCAGCATGGGCAGGAAGGCTGATGACTTTATTCCAATCCAGATTACTGGAGATTGCCTGCCTGGGTCTTACTACCTTAGAGTAGCAGAGTTTGATCGGCAGTTGGCCAAATCCCAGTTGTCTTGCTGCCGCTGATGGATAGTAGAACTCATAGGATGGTGGGGCATTCTTCCCAGATCCAAAGATATTTACTGGAATAGCTCGGGGAGTTATGCTGGCTTTCATGATTGCTTGGTTCTTGGGCAGGCTCACATCGGTTAAGTTGAACAGCAGCGGGAATTGATTATTTTCATCGAGATATGGCCACTAGGTCCGTTCTGAGGACGGGAGTCCGTTGTCGAACTTCTGGAAGTAATAGTCGAAGTGCTCTGCATCGGCATCGATACCTGGCAGTACTATGATGGCCTCTCCAAAGTTAAGCGGAGAGCGAGTTGCCGATTCATCATCCCCGTATCGGTAATCTTCCGATATTTCCCTCGGGAATTGTTGGGCAAATAAATCAATCTGGAGGGCCTTGTGCCTGTGCGCATTCAACCATAGATTAACAAACCACCAGGGACCTCCGAGATTGCCGATGGGTTCTCCCAGCAGTAGCTTATTGGATACTTGGTGCAGCAATCGGTAAACTGATCCAAGGAGATACCTGCCTAAAGGGAGCCTTGTTCCATCGGCAAGCAGTTCAGCCGCTGGGAGATGCATGGTGGTCGGGCCGATGGTTTTGCCGCAGAAAATGAATTTTTCCAACCACATGTTTAAGAAGATGGCGTGCTCCCGTTGAGTTACCGACCCGGTCTTTTGGTTCTCTTTAATGTAGCCTGTCCAACCGCCGATATTCCGGGTGTTCACCTTGTATTCGGGTTTTCTGTTGAAAAGGGTGAACGTATCGGCAGAGGTGATGTCTAAGCCGGTCAGCATGTAGACGTCGGCAAGGGTTGGGGAAGCTGGTCCATGCCTAAAGAGGAAGGCGTTCATGCTATCGGACCAGAAGTATGAGGCTGCCATCATT